>CM041642.1:6882539-6918638 GCA_023333625.1 Bothriochloa decipiens
GCGTTTTTTGCGCACCAGGGGGCCGCCTGCAAAAGGGCGAGGCCGGCCGCGCACTTTTACAGGCGGCCCCTGGCGCGCAAAAAACGCCCACACAGTGGGCGTTTTTTGGCTGCCACTTATATATACCCAGCCCCCTCTTCAGATTTTCATTATATTTACTAAATTTTTCAGAAAAAAGAAAGGAGAGGAGCGAGGGGAAGGAAGTAGACGGCGAAGCCCTGTCAGTTTGAGACCTAGGCTTTTAGGTAAGTTTCTCATACATTACAAGTCTGTTGCTATGCATTAGTAAAATATAATATGCACTAGAGTTGTTTAGTTTTTAGTTGACTCTGGGTAGATCTGTGAGTAGTATGTATATTTAGGGTTAGGAATAATGACGTTTATGCTATGCTTTAAACAATGGATTGCATGATTTGAAATGTGACGAATATCGTATTTTCTCTGAACAGATATGTCAACCAAAGTGATGTTTCGGTTGTTTCATGGTAGTGGCACTATCAGATATGGCCCGTGTGGTATAGATCTGTCTGAATTTAGGTCAACACTAAAGGGGATAGATAGGCCAGCGGAAAGAAATTTTCGGTCAGTGTGTAATTGGTTAATGAGGGCATTTCATATCAACCCAGAGGTTAACACAATAAAAGTAAATGTAGTAGTCAACCGTGGTAACGAATTGATGTCGGTAGATTGCACTGAAACATGGAAATGGTACGTAGAAAATGCATTGCAGCGGGGCTGGGAACCTAGCATTTTTATGGAGGTGCACGATAAAGACAATGCAACCTTGCAAGATGTAGAGGGTACAAGCATGGTTAGGACTGATCTGAAATGGAAGAGGGAAACGACCGTGCTCAGCAAGGAGAAGAACAGGGACAGGATGTGCGGGAACCAGAAAGAGAAGGAGAAGCCAGTGAGCCGAGAGGCTTGGCAGATGAGGGCGAGAGGATCAACTCCATTGTTCAGGCAATGGAAAACGAAGATGCGGCGAATGAGGAAGTGGAGGGTGATGAATCTTCTGATGAGGAAGGATGCAATGTGAATCCGTGGCAATGGTCTAATGAAGACTTCTCTGGACTTGCTATTTTAGAGGGATACCATGTTCTATGGGAGTATAAGGAGAATGAGGTAATCGAGGGAGCGATGTACGCAGAGAAGGAAGAATTGATGGAGGCAGTCAAGCATTGGGTTGTATCACTGTAGAGGGAGTTCTGGGTAGCAAAGTCCACAAAGTGTGTATATGAAGTTAAGTGCATGAGATCCAGCGATGGTTATCCGTGGAGGATGCATGCATTCAAGGGAAAGTGAAAGAATTATTGGAAAGTGTTAATAGTCACTAAGCACAACTGTCACTTGGAAGGTGTAGAGAAGTACCACAGAAACATAACATCTGCATTTATTGCTGCAGAGATGTATTCAGATGTTGTGCATAATCTGGGATACGAGCCAAGGTCAATAATAAGGCATATTGAAGATAAATTCAAATACACCATTTTATATGCTAAGGCGTGGAGGGCAAAACAGAAGATTATCGAGATGAGATTTGGCACATTCAAAGCCTCATATGATAATTTACCATCTCTTCTTCAATGCATAGCCGCCAGAAATCCAGGGACATGTACAGATCTTATAACATACCCAACCATGGAGAATGACCGTGCAGTATTGGTCTTGCAACGTGCTTTCTTTGCACTAGGTGCTTGCATCAGGGCATTTGTGCATTGTCGTCCAATACTCTGTATTGACGGAACATTTCTGACAGGTAAATATAGACGTCAGATACTAACAGCAATTGCCGTGGATGGGAACAATCAAGTTCTACCACTGGCATTCGCTTTTGTGGAGAGCGAGAATACCGATAGTTGGTACTGGTTTCTCAAGCAGGTGAAGGTTAGCATTGTTGGTATGAGGCCTGGTGTATGCCTAATTCATGACCGTCACGCTGGCCTTCTTCGGGCAATTGAATATCTGAAGAATGGTGATGCAGAGATGGGATATGGTAAAGATTGGCCAGATGTTCAAAGTCGGTGGTGTATGCATCACATGGGTGCTAATTTTTATAAGCAGTTTAAGAGCAAGAGCTTGATGGATCTATTCAAGAGGCTGTGTGGACAGAATCAACAGAAAAAATTCAATGAGCTTTGGAGGTGGTTGGACAAGCTCACAACGAAGCAAAGGGAAGAGCACTCAAGCCGTTCAGCACCTTTTGGTGAGGATGGTCCAGAGGCCTTAGGACCGCTGCCCACAGATGGTCCAAACATCAGAAGGAGATCGGCATCTGCTGTGAGAAAATTTTCGTACTGGATAGAGAATGAGCCTAAGGAGAAGTGGTCTTTGCTGCATGATGTCGGCGAAGTGCGGTTCGGCATTATGACAACTAATTTGGCCGAAGTTTACAACTGGGTGATGCGTGGTGTTAGAGACCTTCCCCTGGTCGCCATTGTTGAGTTCATCCTGCATGGAACATGCAGATATTTCAGAGACCGGTACCAAGTCGCTGCCCTATCAATGCAAGTGTGAGGTGTTTTCTTCGGACATATGTTGACAAATTATCTGGAGGAAAAACGTAAGAAGGCAAAGGAGCATAGAGTTATAACTCAAGGTACTAGAGAGCACCGATTTGAAATCTTGTGTGCTGATAGGGCCAAGGGTAGAATATATAGAACAAGAGTTGTGCAAGAATGCATACTTAAGAAGGATGGGTATTGCGCATGCACGTGCCACAAGCCAAGACTCTACCACAAACCATGTTCCCATGTTATTGCAGCGAGCTCGGAGTGTGAAATACTTGATCGTACTTTTGTATCTCCCTATTTCACCAAGGAAGCCATATTGCATACGTGGTCACATAAAATTTATGGTTTTGGCATAGCGGGGAATTTTACAGGTATAGTACCGCAACCTAGGTATATTCCAGACCCAAGTAAGATTAGAGACAAGGCTGGGCGTCGAAAAACAAGACGTATTCGAAACGCCATGGATGAGTCCAAAGCAGGTGGAAGGTATAAACGTTGTAGCAAATGCGACAAGGAGGGACATACTTACAAGAAGTGCCCGAAGGACTCAGACATGCCCACAACAGCAGAAGCCCCGCCATTAGGATCCGGATTGGATGGTACCCCGCCAACAGGGGAAGGGACAACTTCTAGGCCCAGCAGGCCAAGGCGTGCACGCGTGCCTCGTGGTTCGGTCGTGTAGTGATGTGTAGTAAGCTTGGTTGAGATTATGTAATGTACGGTTTTTGCTTTGTTGTAACTGAAGTGAACAAACTTATTGTTTCAACCTATCTTGCGGATGTAATGTTCTGTGATGTTCGTAATCTCTATCTTGTATTTGAATATATTTCAGTTACATGTTGTACGTGCATTCTTTATGTTTCAAATTCAATCATTTCTTGTTGTACCTTAAATTTATTGTTGTATACTTGTTCGCTTTCTGTTTGCATGTGTCATATGTGTTAACTATGGTAATGTCATGCAGGGATGGCGGACGACACACCAGAGCTGCTAGATCGAGGGATCGATCTGCAGCACCGTTCGTACCGTATTGCGCTGCAGAACACCACTCTGCCCGTACTTCGACCGCGACCGTCCAGACGTCTACTCTCAGTGGACCCTCGGTTCTGTTTCAGGTATTCGTTGACTCTTCAAGGTCTCCCAATTAAGTACACATGGCTTGTTAATAGCATATAATTTTTATGTGCAGGTTACGTGAGGCAGGCCTCCTCCCGTTGTGTCGCCTTATGGAGGCTCGAGCTGCTGAGGCCGATGAGACGAGGAGGTGGAGTTTCAATAGGTCTCTTCTAGCAGCCCTGGTCGACCGATGGAGGCCGGAGATACACACGTTCCACCTGCCGTGCGGGGAGGTCGCACCGAAGCTTCAGGATGTTGTGTTCTTGCTTGGCCTTCCCCTTGCTGGCGATGCCGTCGGGCCAGTTGACGGACTTCATGATTGGTGAGACGACATTATGGCCCGCTTCGGCCACGTGCAGCATCACCCTGCACTTTCAGCTACGAGCAGCCTCCCTTCGTACACGACCATGGGCCCGTCGCAGCAGTGGCTCATGCAGTTTATAATAAGGCCTATTTGAAAAGAATTTTATCAATTTGCAGTTCTACTCAACTTTATTAACTGTATCTTTTTCAGTCCGATCAGCTACACCTAGAGGCTGACGTGTACTCTGTGCGACAGAGCTTGGAGGCTTACTTGTTGTGGCTTTTTGGCTGGGTCATGTTCACCAGCAGCGTGGGACATGCGGTCGACAAGGTCATGATCCCCTACGCGTGCGCGATCGCTGATGCTGACGAGGGAGCAGTGCCACAGTGGAGCTGGGGATCCGCAGTACTGGCGGCGATGTACAGGGGGCTTTGCGACGCGTGTACCAAGATAGAAACAGGTTCGTTGCTCACTGGTTGCCCCCTCCTTCTACAGCTATGGGCAGCTGAACTGTTCACGATTGGTCGACCTATGGTGGATCACTCCGCCTACGAGGATGACCTGTACTTGCAGCATCTGCCCGAGGACTTCCCCACCATGGGTACAGTCTGGTGCTGTTGTCAGGTTCGTGTTCCTAGCTGACGTATATAGTTAATTCGTATCGTACCTTCTAACCTATTGTTTGTTATATTTTAGCGACGATGGGCACATGTGCAGGTCACGCGGTCATACAACGAGTTTATGCTGAAGTTCGACAGGATACAGGTGACCGACATGATCTAGGAGCCTTACAGCCAGGAGGCTATCCACGCATGAGCTCCCCTTGGGCTGTCCACGTTGTGCACACGTGACCAGGCCTTCTGGCTGACGCTCTGACCGATGGTGTTCGACATATTCATCGAACCGCACTGCCCAGGGCGTGTTTTGCGCCAGTTCGATCTCATGCAGCCGTCCCCCACCCCTATCATCCGTACCGTCCCTGTAGATGCTCACAGGTAAGTACTACTAACAACTGACTTTGAAAAATTAATCACAATAGACATGTCTTACTCAAATTTGTGTTCAGGCTGACTCGGAGGGGACAGGTCGGCGGCAACTTATGGGTTCCACGTCTGCAGCCATACGTGGATGACTGGTTGCTTGCCACAGAGGACATCGTTGAGGAGTACCGCCCCCACACCGAGGACTCGTACATGAACTACCTCCGGTGGTAGCAGCCTCGTACCCGCACACGTGTCACCTTCGTTCCTCCGGAGCAGCAGCCACACGTCGCCGCCGTGGGTGACGCTTACCCTGCGCACCGTGATCAGGATTACTTTCACACCGTGAGTACTTGAATCTCTCATATATATCAGTAGTTCATTACGTATATCTTTCATCTAACTTAAAACTAAAATTAGGTCAACGGTGCGCAACTACTTTACACGGAGGTTGACTCCGTGTGCCGCCGCTTGGAGGGTGGCTTGGCATTGACAGTGGATGAGCAGCACACCTCGTACACGCGGATGCGTACGACGCTTAGATCCGTGCTAAGGGCTCTGACTTGTTGGACCTCCGACGCAGCGCCTTGAATTCCTGCACCGGCACCCGCAGCACGTCCTCCTGCACCCCAGACCAGAGGTAACTCCGTGTACCCCACTTCGTCTACCTATGTTTTTCTAATCTGGATGACTGTGTGACTTACGACGATACCTTTCACAGTGTTCTCTACGCCGTACCTTTGTTCCTCCGAAGCGGGGTCCTCGGTGCACGGAGCAGAGGCATCAAGGCACTTCACTCATGCTCCACCCAGCGCGTCGGCCCATGGTGAGGGTTCCTCTGCTCAGGGAGCAGCCTGGGGAGCTTGGCCTTCACCCCATGGAGTGGGTACCTCCTCTCAGGGAGCAGCCTGTGGAGTCTGGCCTTCGCCCCATGGAGTGGGTACCTCCGCACAGGGAGGAGCTTCGACGTCGGCCCAGGGGGCCGGCACCTCGTCACGGACCTACCGACTACCTAATGACCCCCCACTGACGCATCGATTAGCGACGAGGAGGTCGAGATTGGCCCTTCACAGCTTGCAGGAGCACCTCCGCCCTACACGCAAGAGTTATCACAGATGACTCCAGTGCAGCACGTCCGTGCGACTCGAGGTGTTCCACCGGATCGCCACACCTACTCGTCGGGGCACGTGCGACCGAGGAGGCCGAAGAGGGGTAGGGGGCAGGGGCAGGGATAGGCACGGGGACAGTAGTACCCTGTACGATGTAATTACTGTCTTGATGTATGATACGCACTTTCCTTTTGTCAAAATTTACCTTCTGTTATATTCTTCGTTTCCCATCGGGGCCCTGGCGTATTGTGACGATTCTTTTAAGTACTATATCTAGAAATCCCCGTCGGTTCCTTATTCGTACCCTTTCGAACACAACTAGTACATTCCAAAATTATAGGTCCGCTACGACGATGAGCTACTAATCGGAATTCATCTAACAAAACGGCCCTAATAATCCGGAACATAACCGGGAAGCAAGTCTTCATCTTCAGAACCACTATCCTCTCCCACAAACTCATTGGTACGGCTACGCTCAGCTGAGTTGGCCTCTTCTTCCTTTTTTTTGTAGTAAGCGGCCTCCAATTCATCGAGGGCTTGGGTGAACGCTTCATCATACTCCTCTTCTTCCTTTTTTTTGTAGTAAGCGGCCTCCAAGTCATCGAGGGCTTGGGTGAACGCTTCATCATACTCCTCGTCCTCGTCGTTCATCGGCATCTCCGCCTCCGCCATCTTCTGCTTTATCTTCGCATCACCACTCCTCTTTTCGGCCTCCTCCATCTTCTCCCTCGCATGCAAGGATGCTTCCTCTTCTCTCTTCTTTTTCCATGCATCACAGTCTTTCTTCCACCGAGCGGCACTTGGGGTTTGGACACGCAATCGTCGGGCATAGTCAACCTGCGCTCGCTTCCGCATCTTAATGTAGTTGTCCACAAGCTGAGTACCAGACCTGAACTTCAGGTCCATTAGTTGCTTTTGCTTCAGTGTATCCATGTATTCCCTGCGGTCTTCAACATGGGCAAAAACCTCCCACTTGCATTTTCTAAGGCTCTGTGATCGAACGGAATAATTTAAAGTCAGCAAATACAAAAAGTTTGGATATCAAGTAAGCAACAAGTGGAACAAAAGGACCTCATCGTAATCAACCATATGGCCGCACCAATAGCCTATTCCAAGCTCCGATGGTAGTAGGCCATACTGCGCTTCGACACCACATTTGCACAACACAGGAGGCTTGGGGGTAACCACTTTTCTCTTCTTGTTCACCTTCAGCTCGGGCCATTTGTTCTTTAGACCCCAGAGCCACTCCTTGAAGTTACACTTCCGCAACAAGGTATACCCACCCTACAATGTAAAATGTTAGTACATGCATAAATACTAAGAAAACCATGATCGCATACAATTTGCACTTACTCCGGCGGGGTTAGGACATTCGAACTCGTTAGGCCTATCTGAATTTATTACAGAATAATCTCCGCATTTGCAACGAGGCGGAGATTCAAGCCGTCTAAATTGGGCTATTTTCTTCTCCTCGTCTGTCATTGGGGGGGATCAGGGGGAGGTGCCACCACTGCTCGAATTGATCGGGTGGATTATGCTTCCTTTTTCACCATTCATCAAACTGGAGATACCTTGGGTCGAATTTGTCTGGACCGTCAATCCACTGAAAGAAAAAGCACCGCTCATGGGCCTACAAAACATGATTGCTAACGACATTGTTAGAGATGCAAGAGCTACAATTACTAGCATTGAATAAAGACGCAGTGACAGAGGTGCAATTACTTACATTGAATCCACCACATGTGTAGTAGCAACGGGCAGCTGTGTCCTCATGGCGAGATTGGCCAATATCAGCCGGTTCTCCACAGTCACAATTTGGGACAGGGACTACAGGAGGAACAGGAGCATCCTTGCTAGACACGTCGGGATACAATTCTCTAGGGCGACCTCGTTTTTTTCAAAACTCCGTCCGCCACAAGTTTTGCATATCTATTCAGAGAAAATACGATATTCGTAACATTTTAAATCATGCAATCCATTGTTTAAAGCATAGCATAAACATCATTATTCCTAAACCCTACACCGTAAACCCTAAACCCTAAATATATCTATTCAGAGAAAATACGATATTCGTCACATTTTAAATCATGCAATCCATTGTTTAAAGCATAGCATAAACATCATTATTCCTAACCCTAAATATACATACTACTCACAGATCTACCCAAAGTCAACTAAAAACTAAACAACTCTAGTGCACATTATATTTTACTAATGCATAGCAACAGACTTGTAATGTATGAGAAACTTACCTAAAAGCCGAGGTCTCAAACTGACAGGGCTTCACCGTCTACTTCCTTCCCCTCGCTCCTCTCCTCTTTCTTTTTTCTGAAAAATTTAGTGAATATAATGAAAATCTGAAGAGGGGGCTGAGTATATATAGGTGGCAGCCAAAAAACGCCCACACAGTGGGCGTTTTTTGGCTGCTCCGAGGCTCGCCCGTAAAACAGCGCGCACTTTTGCAGGCGGCCCCCTCGCCACCAAAAAACGCCCACGCAGTGGACGTTTTTTGGTCGCCAGTGGGCCGCCCGTAAAATCCGGCACCGGCGGCGGCCGGCTCTGTGCCACGTCACATATAACGCCCACACAGTGGGCGTTTTTTAAAAAACACCAACTGTGGGCGACTAGTTCTGTCATATTTTGAAAAAAAATTAATATTATAAATTTTTTTAAAAAAACGCCCACTATGGACGACTAGTTCTGTCATATTTTGAAAAAAATTAATATTGTAAATTTTTTTAAAAAAATTAAAAATAAAAAAAATTCTCGCCTCAGGTGAGTTCCTGGTCTGGCTGCCTACGCTGCGACGAAGGCTTCGAGTGGAGCACCGTCACGGCTACCGCCGCCGCCGCCTTCCTCGGTTGGGCGGTGTCCACGCTGGACTCCTCTGCTCCGTCTCCCATCTCATGGCACTGGCGCTGAGCGCGACTCTCCGACTCTGGGCGCACCGCCGGTGGCGGCGCTGTGGCCCTCCGAGGGCAGGAGGGTGCCGTCTGCCGTGAGCTCATTAACATGTGTGATCTCTTCCCTCGGCCCCTCGATGTGCTTCCCCTGTAAAACAAATGATTCGTGTTTCAATTAGGACGCATATGCTCTTGGTTAGGAGGTACAGGTCGGAACTGTTCTCAATGAACTTGATGTATTGCTTTTCATATTTTAATCAAGGGCTTTAATCAAAGCTTATGAATAAAAATTTCACGGTTTGTTGGGGTCCTCTTTGCTTGAGCTTTTCCTTTGGCATCTTCCTATCGTGCTTCTACTATCATAATATGGCTTTCCTTTTCTCTACCATCACATCAAGAAGAACAACAAACTCTATAGGAGAAGTTTGCATTCCAACTCGAAACCATCCCTGCCAGAACCTCAATTGCATTCTATCCCCCAATTCCAAAAAGAACCTCAGCTGCATTCTACCCCCCCAGCATGTTGAGGATGAGTTCCCACAAGATTACGGTCCTGTGCCCCAGCATGTTGAGGATATTACTGTTGTTGGTTTTGACGATGAGAAAGAAGAAATAGTTGAAAAACTAGTTGAAAAGGATAACAATATGCTTAGTGTTATCTCCATAGTTGGTATGGGTGGAGCAGGAAAACTACACTTGCTAGAAAAATCATCACTTTAGATACAGTCAAACAATATTTTGACACAATTGCTTGGGTGACAGTGTCTCAAAAGTTTAAAGGTGTTGAATTATTGAAGGATATTATGAAACAAATCATGGGGGGTAGAGACCAAGGCAGAGAAACTGATCAAATGCAAGAGTATGATCTGGGAAAGAAAATACAAGGATTCCTTAGAGATAGAAGATATTTAGTTGTGCTTGATGATGTGTGGACAACAAGCACATGGAATCAAATAAACAGAATGGTCAAAGTATTTCCAGATGTAAATAATGGCAGCAGAGTAATGTTAACCACCCGAAAGATTGATGTTGCTGTTCACAAATTGAAGCTCTTGGATGCGGAGAAAAATTGGGAACTTTTTAGTACCAAAGTTTTGCCATCATATAAAAGGTCTTTGATACATAACATTCATGAGTTTGAAGAATTGGGGAGAAAGCTTGCAAGAAAATGTAATGGATTACCACTTGCACTTGCTGTTTTGGGGGGCCACCTATCAAAGAATTTAACTGTAGGAGCATGGTCGGATTTATTAGGTGGTTGGGCTTCAACCGAAAATGGACAGCTGATGAGAGATATACTAGCTCGAAGTTACAATGACTTACCAAATAGTAGTATAAAATCTTGCTTCTTCTATCTTGCGAACTTCCCTGAGGATTACTCCATATATGCATCGGATCTTATTGAGTTATGGATAGCAGAAGGCTTCATTCAACGTACATCCAAGCACAGAGAGGAAGAAATAGCACGCAAGTACATAAATGAGCTCTCTCAGAGAAGCTTGGTACAAATTGTTAGTGAAAGCAAGGCACATGGATGGATCAAAATAGTAAAAATTCATGATATTTTACATGATTGGTGCATAGAAGAAGCGAGATATGTTGGGTTCGTTGATGTTATTGACAACACTGCAGGTCAAGCTTCCTCCCTTCTTCATGTATATAGATAGTTCTTTCATCATTCCGAAAATGTACTTGAAAATACTCCATAATTTTTGGCTCCTTATACTAACATATCATGCTCTCCAAAAATGGCAGGGCATGTCAGTGAATCATCTTCCAATACCACCATGGTGTCCTATCGTTCATCTTTTCAAAGCTACCATGATGGTAACATATCCCCAGCAACACCTAACCTACGAACTCTTGTTGGCTTTGAACTTTCATCGTGCTCCCTACCCAAGCTAAGATTCCTAAGAGTACTCCATGTAGAAAACTCGTGCCTAATGAATTTCAGTAGGGCGATTAGTGGGTGCATTCACCTAAGACATCTCATGTTAAGAATGTGTGGGCATGTCACACTCCCTTATTCAATTGGGTAGTTCCTTTACTTGCAAACTATAGACCTCAGAGGCACCACAATCTATATGAAATCAACAGTACATAACTCTATGTGGGACATTCCTACTCTAAGGCATGTTTACATTGATAGGGGATTTTCTGCACCCAGGAATTGTCCAAAAAAGAAACTACAGACCTTACATTTGCATGTCTCATCCGAGGATAGTAAATATTCTCAGATTGAGCGCATGTTGGCCTTTTTGGGTCAAATGACCCAATTAACTAGTCTCTACTTGCACGGGGTAGCCCTGCCCGCAGAGATGATTCATTTATTAGCAATCATGACTTTTCTGGTTGATGTTAACCTTTGTTGGTTCATAGAGCTTGGTAAGTTGATTGAGAGCCATCTTTTCCCGCATGGCTTACGGGAGCTTCATTTACGTGCCCATGCCAATAAAGAAGACCCGATGCCGATTCTGAAGAAGCTTCCCTGCCTAGTGGTGCTTGAATTATATGGGTATGAAGGCCGGACCATATTCTGCTCTGCCGGAGGCTTCCCTCGTCTGCAAGAGTTGATACTACTTTGTTTTTCCATTGAGGAGTGGAGAATAGAGGGAGACGCAATGCCAAGGCTCTCACGCCTGCAACTTAGTTTGTTCCCAAAAATGAAGAAACTCCCGGAGGGGCTTCTGCACCTGCCGTCTCTCAGTGAGCTTGTTGTCCACGGCCATGACGTGAGCCCGACGATTGTTAATGATGACGTCACTATTGAAAGGCTGCGGGGGAAAGGATGCAAGGTTAAGGTACGTGATTGGGTTACTTAGCTCGTGCCCTTAACTATCTTTGTCCTATTATCATCAAGAGTTTAAACAGCAATGATGGATACTATCATTAAACTTATCTCTGTTTCTAGTGCACCGGTTTGGAATAAAGTAATAGCAGACTCAATTCACCGGGCAGATGTTTTTTAAGGCTCGTAGCAAATTGTCCTTATTGGATTATTAGCTGAGTAACTCGATCCGTAACTGCAAGGTAATTGATAATTTATTGTGTACATTTTGTAGGTGATGCTCGTCTAGCAGGCGTGGTGGTTGACTTGAAAATATTTTGTAGGTGATACTCGCCTACAAAGAAAAGAATTGTTCATTGATTGATTGTTTTCATCTACAAGTTCAATTTGTGTATTTGGGCGCCGTATATATCCTTTTTAACATGAATACATGTTGTCTTATTAAAGTTGTTAACAAGTTTGTGGCTTTGTGCTTAATCCCATTCTTGTCATCTTGTGTGATCGAGTTGTTGCGGACCGAGCTGTTGTAGGGTGTATGTGTGTTATTGTAAACAAAGTATTGTTGTGTGAATGGATTAATTAATTATTACATTCGTCTGCAACAACTTGCGCATGCATACTTGAGGTAAATCTCCTCCTCAACTCATAAATAAATATGTCCATGCATTCCACTTTTGCTATAGTCTAGGTGCCCTTTGTCATGGTTTTCTACCCTTTCTGCCTCGTTTTTGAGCTTTAGAAGACTATACAATCTACTGTAGAATTTTAAAATGGCTTCCTATTCATTTTTTTTTGCTTGGTATAATCATTATTATACCAAGTAATTTTTTTGACAAAGGATATACCAAGTAATTTTAAGTAGCTTTTGCAGATGCCTGTAGAAAAAAAAAATGATGATGAATTTCCCACTCGTTCTAACTATTCCCCTCCCCTCTAGGCCCAGGCCCAACACCTCACGCCCCCTTGAGCCCAACCAATACGGTAGTCTGATGGCCCAACACTCGCCCTCAGTCCTCCTTACTCCCCCACTTCGGCCTCTCCGCGCGCCGAACCCGCCCCCGCCGCCGCACTCCCCTAGCCATCGGCCGTCGCCGCCGCATCCACCGACGGGTCCACCCGACGACCTCGCCTGCGCCCACCCGTCAGCCTCCGACCACTGGGCAACATGCCGCCGCTCGGGCCCCCGCCGCCGCGGCTCCTGCTCAACAACGTCTCGTGCATGCGGAACGCGCAGACGGTGCTCCGCGACATCAACCTGAGCGTCCACGACGGCACGGCGCTCGTCCGGACGGGCGCCAACGCTGGCGGGCTTCTCGCGCCCCTCGGCGGGGGCGATCCTCTGGAATGGCCACGACGTCACCTCCCCGGGCGTCTTCCAGCAGTACAAACTGCAGCTCAACTGGATGTCGCTCAAGGACGCCGTCAAGGAGAAGCTCACGGTGCTCGAGAACGTCCAGTGGTTCGAGCTCCTCGAGGGGAAGGACGGCAGCAGGTCGGCCCCGGCCATCGAGATCATGGGCCTCGGTCGGCTCATGAACGAGAAGGCCAGGATGCTCTCCATGGGGCAGAGGAAGCGGCTGCAGCTCGCCAGGCTGCTTGCCAACGACCGACCCATCTGGCTGCTCGACGAGCCCTCCGTCGCCGAGCAACGGAAGAAGGGTGGCATCGTGTTCGTGGCCACGCATCTGCCGATTCAGATTGAGGATTCGATGTCACTCCGGCTTCCGCAGAGGTTTCCCCGAAGGAAGACACTGGTTGATCTTGTCCATTGATGTCAATGCGAGCACAGGAATTTAGCTGTATCTCTCTAATTCCTCTCCAGCTATCTGTCTGAATGCTGTTGCAGCAATTCTTACTGCTGCTGTGTCTGTCATCCTATTTTTGACAATTCTCTATGTTGATAATATGTGCTGTTTTTCTTTGTGATCATTTCGATGCATTGGCCCATGTATGGGGCAATAATAGAAATCATTTGCCATGGATGATATATGTACGGCTTTTACTTGTGAACATGGTTTTGATGCATTGACCCCCTTACATATATGGTACTTGCTTGTGGAAACTCTGTTGGCTGTTCAATGCCTTGCAGCTTTACTCATGCCTTGCATATCCATGTGAAGCTTCAACTGTTGGAGCTTGGGGAAACTTAACCGGAGACCTTTGGACAGGATCAGGTATAGATGTTTTGAGTAGAGTGTCTGTTTTCTCACATTCTTGTGCATTTACTAAGGTTGTTTCTTCCCTAACAATCTTGTTTTAGTCTGAATATGTATTTCTGCAGCTATTGTTGTCATCGGAATATACATGCTAGAAATGCAAAATCAGCCACTTCTGCTGAATGCTGTTGTGTTTAACTCATAAACAATGTTTTTTTTACTACATTCAATAACTACTATCAAATTGGTTCATGCCATGTCGACAAATTTTGGAGCCCACTGGACAGAATCAGGTAACTGATTTCTAGTTTAGGAACATCTATTTTCTCACATTCTTTTGTATCAGTTAAGATTGATTTCTGCCCAAGAGTCATGTTTAGTCTCAATATCTATTAATTTTTTTTTTTTTACTTTTTGGAGCTATTGTTGTCATCACAGTATATGGTGGATATAAATATCATTTGATCTGCATTAAATAGCTATCCATGACTGCCCCAGTTTACTTATCCTTTGCAGTTATCATGGGAATCCTCTGCCCAATCACAAAATACCGTTACTTCTCTAGAAATTTGGCAGACATTAAAAAAACTATTGTTATTGAATTTACGCTAATCACTAATCAGTTGCAAAGCACAAATGAAACCCTATTGCTGATTGTTCAGAAGAAGAACTGGGAAAATAAGTGTTTTTTTGAGTGTAAGTCAGCATAGGCAGTACCTTGCAGGTTTATCTAAAGGTTATTGATCAGACATCAGATATTTAAAAAGGTATCAAAATCATCAACCTGGAATTTTTTTGTATTGAGAACTACAGCTACTTTGCAAAGTGCATGTCAGACCTAACAATTATTTTTTAGTCTGAATATGTTTGTTATTTTACAAATTTCATATATTTGTGTAACTTTTTTTGTCATTGGAATATATTCAGCAGAAGTGACTGATTTTGCATTTCTAGCTTGTGCTATTGTGTTTAACTCATTAACAATGTTTTTTTACTAACATTCAATAACTATTCAAATTGGTTTATGCCATGTCGACAAAATTTGGAGCCTACTGGAGAGAATCAGGTAACTGATTTCTAGTTTAGGAACATCTGTTTTCTCACATTCTTGTGCATCGGTTAAGGTTGATTTCTGCCCAAGAGTCATGTTTAGTCTCAATATCTTTTAAATTTTTTTTTTACTTTGTGCAGCTATTGTTGTCATCACAGTATATTTAGTACAACTGTGGATATAAAAAATTTTTGATCTACATTAAACAGCTGTCCATGACTGCCCCAGTTTACCTATCCTTTGCAGTTATCATGGGAATCCTCTGCACAATCAGAAAGTACTGTTACTTCTCTAGAAATTTGGCAGATATTAAAAAATTATTATTATTGAATTTACACTAATCACTAATCAGTTGCAAAGCACAAATGAAACACTATTGCTGATTGTTTAGAAGAAGAACTGGGAAAATAAGTATTTTTTAAGTGAGTGTAAGTCAGCATAAGCAGTACCTTGCAGGTTTACCTAAAGGTATCAAAATCAGCAACCTGGAATTTTGTTGTATTGAGAACTACAGCTACTTTGCAAAGTGCATGTCAGAGCAGAATAAAGAATAGGTAGATATCGTCTCCATATCAGTTTAGTCATGCAAACTATTTTTCAGTGACTGACTCGCAGATTTTCATGCATATTTTGTGCACCTCGACAAAGTGAAGCCACAATAGCATTGTTTCATTGGTGCAATGTCTACTTGGTTATTCTGTGCTCCCACTCATTCATGTCTGCTAGAAAAAGATTCTAATTTATGTATTCATGAATAGAGGCCACAGATGTTCTGGATTAAGTAGTTTGCTTTGTCAAGTTTATTAAACAGTTTGGACGACAACACCACACCCCCCCCCCCCCAAAACACCACGTATTGGCGTTAAAAATTTCTGTTTTTTGTCCTATTTACTAAGCTGTTTCAGGTGCCGATCTCGATCTATAGCATGATGTTCAGTACAATAAACATTCTTACATATGTATCTGTTATTAAGCTGAACTTTTCACCAATAATTGAAATATATTGACTCTGGATGGAAGCAATGGCTGATATAGAAGCAGGGCGAGTATTTGGGAATAATATGTGCGGTTATTCTTTGTGATCATCGTTTCGATGCATTGGTCCATGTATTTGGGAATACTAGAAAGCATTTGCCATGGCAGATATATGTACGGCTGTTACTTGTGATCATGGTTTTGATGCATTGACCCCCTTATATACTTGTTTGCAGAAACTCTTTCGGCTGTTCAATGTGTTGCAGGTTTACTCATGCCTTGCATACCCAAGTGTAGCTTCAAGTGTGCATTCACTGGGGAACTTGACCAAATATGGGGAGACCTTTGGACAGGATCCGGTATAGATGTCTGAGTAGAGTGTCGGTTTTCTCACATTTTTGTGCATTGACTAAGTTGATTTCTTCCCTAACAATTATTTTTTAGTCTGAATATGTTTGTTATTTTACAAATTTCATATATTTGTGTAAATTTTTTTGTCATTGGAATATATTCAGCAGAAGTGACTGATTTTGCATTTCTAGCTTGTGCTATTGTGTTTAACTCATTAACAATGTTTTTTTACTAACATTCAATAACTATTCAAATTGGTTTATGCCATGTCGACAAAATTTGGAGCCTACTGGAGAGAATCAGGTAACTGATTTCTAGTTTAGGAACATCTGTTTTCTCACATTCTTATGCATCGGTTAAGGTTGATTTCTGCCCAAGAGTCATGTTTAGTCTCAATATCTTTTTATTTTTTTTTACAACGTATAAATCTTTGTGCAACTGTTGTTGTCATCACAGTATATTTAGTAGAACTGGTGGATATAAATAACGTTTGATCTACGTTTAATAGCTAACCATGACTGCCCCAGTTTACTTATCCTTTGCAGTTATCATGGGAATCCTCTGCACAATCAGAAAGTACCGTTACTTCTCAACAAATTTGGCAGATACTGAAATTTTTTTTCTTTGTTTAATTTACGGTAATCACTAATCAGTCGCAAAGCACGATTAAACCCTATTGCTGATTGTTCAGAAGAAGAACTGGGAAAATAAGCATTTTCTTAAGTGAGTATAAGCCAGCATAGGCAGTACCTTGCATGTTTATCAAAAGGTTAGTGATCAGATATTTAAAAAGCTATCAAAATCAGCAACCTGTAATTTTGTTGTATTGAGAACTACAGCTACTTTGCAAAGTGCATGTCAGAGCGGAATAAAGAATAGGTAGATATCGTCTCCATATCAATTCAGGCATGCAAACTATGTTTTCAGTGACTGACTCGCAGACTGTCATGCATATTTTGTGCACCTGGACAAAATGAAGCCGCAATAGCATTGTTCATCGGTGAAATGTCTACTTGGTTATTCCATGCTACCACTCATTCATGTCTGCTGGAAAAAGAATCTAATTTATTGTTTTTTCATAAATAGAGGCAACATATGTTCTGTAGGAAGTAGCTTGCTTTGTCACTCGCTAACCTGTGCTGAACACACTCGCTGTTTTGATTTCTTGTTACGTATATAACCATGATATATATATGCCGAATGTGGATAATAAAATGCGCAGCAGGTCCTGAAATTCTGTGGATTCTGTTGGCGCTAGATGCTAGATCCTAACGTCGTCGGGGCGAGCAGCACCTGCTCGACCCTACCCTCGAGTTCCTCCTCGTACCGAGGAAGAAGACGAGTCGAGCTCCAAAACTCACACACATACGCACACCCTCTGCTTAGCGTTGGCTAAAAGTCAGAGCCTGAGTATGGTGGCAAAGAAGCTGTCTTTCTCTATTGCATTGCACACATATATATACAATCCTCTTCACCCACCGTCGGGTACAAGAGGCATGGCTACAGTACATCAACTACTTCTAGTACTATGCTTACATCAGCCCAAGACGTGACCGATGGAGCCTCTACTGTTGCACGACCTAACACCATGCCGCTATAGAACCAGGACATGGTCGGACTCGACACGAGCTGACCCCTACATGTCCTCGACCATGCTGTGAAGAGAAAGATGGGATGGCAGCAGATTATATCTAACATTCTTCCCCTAATCCTGCTGCTAGCCCTTGACCTCCACGCCAATCATCTTCCTCGGCTTCTGGAACCGAAGACGCCCGAGTGACTTGGTGAGGATGTCAGCGAGCTGCCGGCCAGTGTCGACGAACTCGATGACGATCTGTCCTCCATCGACGCAGTCTCGAAGGAAGTGAAACTTCACATCGATGTGCTTGCTCCTGTCGTGGAGGACGGGGTTCTTTGCTAGCGCAATTGCTGGCTGGTTGTCCACCTTGAGCGCCAGTGGCTGAGCTTGAACTCCGCTGTGCTCCGTCAGCAGTCGACGCAGCCAGACCACCTGGCACGCCGCCGTGGTCGCAGCCACATACTCTGCCTCACAGGTGGAAAGAGCCACCATCTTCTACTTCAGCGACTGCCAGGCGATCGGCGCTCCGCCGAGGAAGGCAAGCACGCCGGAAGTGCTCTGTCGCCCGTCCACATCGCCATGTCCGCGTCGCTGAACGCCGTGAGTCCCGGCGCACCTTCCTTGGCCTCGGGCGGCGCTTCACTGAACACCTTCAGCTGAAGCGATCCGCGCTTGGGGAAAACAATTCCCCACTTCGCCGTTCCCTGGACATAGCGCAACAAGCGTTTTACCACCGTCCAGTGGTCCTCCCGCGGATCCTCCATGAATCGGCTCACATAGCCCACCGCAAAAGCGATGTCCGACCGCGTGTGAGTCAGCCAGCGCAACCCATCGACAATGCTCCGGTAGAGTGTAGCGTCCACCTTCGCTGCGGTGCTCTTCCTCAAAAGCTTGATGCGCTCCTCCATTGGCGTGGCCATAGCCTTGCAGCCTGCCATGCCCGCCCACTCGAGTAGCTTCTGCACGTAGGCGCGCTGCCCCAGCCTGATGGCGTCCTCCCCCTACTTCACCTCGATCCCGAGGTAGTAGGATAGGGCACCCAGATCGCTCATCCGAAACCGCGCGGCCATCTCTTCCTTGAAGTTGGCGATGTCCTGAGCCCGCACGCCGGTGATGATGAGGTCATCCACGTACACCCCGACGATGATATGCTCATTCCCCGTCGGCGGGTGTACAGTGCGTGCTCCGTGGCGCACCTCCCGAACCCAAGCTCAGCCATGGTGGCATCGAGCTTGGCGTTCCACGCCCGCGGTGCCTGACGCAGGCCGTGGAGGGCCTTGCGTAGGCGCAACACCTTCTTCTCCACGCCCTTGACGATGAACCCCGGCACCTGCTTGACATAGACCGTCTCTGCCAGGTCCCCGTTGAGAAACGCCGACTTGACGTCGAGGTGGTGAACCTGCCACTCCTTGGCAGCAGCTAGGGCGAGCAGGAGTCGCACCGACTCCATGCGCGCAACGAGGGCAAAGACCTCCTAGAAGTCGACCCCTTCACGCTGCACGAACCCTCGAGCGACGAGGCGCGCCTTGTGCTTCACCATAGTGCCGCACTCGTCCTGCTTTACCTTGAAGACCCACTTGAGTCCAATCGGCCGGCAACCCGCCGACGGATCGACCAGTTCCTAGGTCTTGTTCTCCTCGATGGCTGTAACACCTCTGGTGTTATATTAACTAAAACATGCCATGTCATCATATGTATCGCAAAGCATTCATGTTTAAGTCAACCTTAATGTGCATCAACTAAAATAAGTTTATATTTCATAGGTTGATTGTGTTTCTGGAATGTTTTGTCACATGAAATAATAAAACCCTACTTTCGAATGTCATCGCAAATGCTTAGTTTATACTCTATATACTTGAGGTGTAAACCGTGTTTGCACTAGGGTCAAGCATAGTGTATAAGTCTAAGTCAACCCTAAAAATGATTTCCATATTTGAAGTTGAATTTGGATTCCAAGGCATACTTCCAAGTCTGGCAATTCAAATTTAAATTCAAATTAGGAATGCTACAAAAGGTTTTTCAAAAGTCAAATTGGTCAACCAAGGGTGTCATTGGGTCAATGACCTAAAAATGACCTTGGATGATGTTTGTGATCACTAATGACCAACCAATTAAGTTAGAAACCAAATCGAGTTTGAATTCGGTTTCAAAAACCCTTATTTCAAAACCTAGTTTTACCCCCTTTTTTCTAATTCAAAATCTATAAAGAATTTGGAGACACTCTAAAAATATAGTTTTTAGATCTTGAAAGAGATACAAAGTTGGTATATAAAGTTTTTCAAGTTTCCAAAAGAAATTTCAAATGAATTTGAAAATACAGTTTCCAGCATTTGTCCCCTTTTGATTTTAAAACTATACTTCAAAAATTATGCATAATTTGAGAAAATTTTGTATATGAAAAATGTTTGGTTTAACAAGTTTAACATTTCATAGTTTTGAATATTTTCAAGTTTTATTGAAAAATCAAAAGTAATTTTAAATGTTTGTTTTTAGGGTTTTATTCCCTTTTTGAATTTGAATTCAAATTTCAAGATCCAGACAAAATTTGAGGATGCCAGTTAAAGGAAAAGTGTAGCTCTTGAAAAGTGATGCAAATGATATTTTTGGAGATTTTCATGTTCTTATATAAATTTTGGAGTAATTTGTATTTGAAAATAGATGGCATTTCTGTAATCATCTCGAACAGTACCTAACCCTATCGGCGGCCACCATGACGGCTTCTCAACGCGCGCCGCCGTCCACCGCCGTGAATATCTCGGTCACCAGCTCATCCCTGACGCTCGAAGCTTCACCGTGGACGTGCCAGCTGCTCCCTCTTCGTCTCCGTGCTATAAATAGCGGTCGGCCGTCACCGTTCTTCTTCTTCTTCTTCCCGCCGCCGTCGCCGACGACTTCGCTCCGCCGCCCAAATTCGTCGACGTCACTCCATCCTTGTCCGATTGCTCTTGCCAACAGCTCCGCCACATCCTCACGGTCATTTTGGGCTAGTTCGTGCTTGTTCTTCTCGCTCGAGCCACCCGCACGCCGCCTTCTTCTCCACGCCCGGCCAGTCGAGCCGCCGTGCCATCACCGCCATTTGCCACCGCCGGAGGTGAAAATATTTTACCTTTAACCCCTCTATCCAATAATCCGTGTTCCACTGCTCATGATGCGCACCTTGGTTTGAGCAGCGCGTCGCCGGAGACCGTCGTGACGCTGTCTTGCCATCGGAGCGCCGCCTTCGCCATCACCGCCGTCGCCTACAGCTCGATTCAAGTACGCCGGACCTTCATTAACGTGCGCATCAGCATCGGGGTGAGCTCCTGCAGCTGTTTGCGCTATCAATTTTACTCCTACCACGCCGTAGCCGCCGGCCGCTGAGGCTCGCCACCGGCATAGGCATGTTAGCGCCGCCGCGCGCAGTGCCGTTTGAGTTAGGGAATAGGACCGGCTTCTTTAGTTGGCTAGATGCGTTCATAAGGATGTCCTGCACCTGACCATACGCTCGCCATCGCCGAACAACGCTCCGGTGAGCTTCCTAACTACGCCGCCGCGCCGCCGCACCGCCATGACCGCTGGCGTGCATGCTGCCATCGCTCCGCCGTTGCATTAGCTTGTCCGTTGTATGCGCCGTGTCAAGATGAGCACGTAGGAGTAAACCTCGTCACTGGAAACCTCGCCGACGGTGAGATATCGTCGGTCAACTCCGGCGGGGTCGACTGTTGACCCGGGAAGACTGTTTCTTTTTCTTTTCTTTTTCCATTTTCAGAAAATGATTTAAATGCCATTTTCTTTGAAAAATCGTAGTAATTCATATATAGCTCCAAAAATTTTGAAAAGTTTTATGTATGTTCTTTATGATGTCATCTACCTAGAAAAAAATATGAAATGCCAAATTTGAGTACTTTTTGCATATGTTAAAATTAGCTCTTTTAATTAAAAAATTGACCTTTAATGATTTTTAATAAATAAAATAATTGGCTTTTAATGCTGAAATTTATTTTGCCATCTAATTAGGCCAAGGGCTTTCTAAAATAAAATTTTGGGCTTAATTAGATAACTTTAATTTTATGCCTTTATTTGATGCTTTTAAATAATTAATTAATCCCTTTAGTTAAGTTTAATCACTATAGGATTTGTTTGACTTTGGGATTGATTGATGACCTTGGGTCATTAACCCTAATGACCTTTGGCACTTTAATTAATTGTTTGCGCTTACCTTAATCATGTCATTAGGGTTTAATTAATGTTATTTTATGTGTTTAATTAATTTCTTAAATGGCGTAGTTAACCCAAATGAGTTTTATAAACAAAGTTTTGTTAGCTTGCAACTTTATCGTGAAGAAAAGTTATACTCAAGCCCTTAATCTGATTATGCATCCATCGAGCATCATGTTTACTATTCCATCATGTAAAGCATATTAATTATCGAATAGTTTCCGTTAACAGAGAGTTAACGTTGTCACCCAGATCCGAAGGACGAGCAGATTCAAGAATCGGGAGTTGATCCAGATTTGAGACCGTCTACCCTGAACATCAAGGCAAGCCCCGGATGCATTCAAACCCTATTCTATTTATAAAAGTTTTACCACTTCAGCTATGATATGTTGCATCAAGTAATAGGAGTTGAGTGAAAACCCACCAGTTGCATTACCTGTCTTATTTCCTTATTCCTTGTTACCTGCTTAGAAAGGTAAGTAGTGATGCTTAGCCCTGCTTAGTTAATTATTTGTTCGAAGGCAAAAGAATGAAAAAGATGAGATTGGTTTTCTCGTTGGAATCATGATGATAGTTAATAAATCGAGTCCGGACGGCTAACTTGCATTGGGAATGGAGTCCCTCTGTAGTGTTTTCGTCTGTTGATGCCCTAGGTCCCGTGTCGATGGTGATCTGTTGATATTGAGAAATTAGAAAATCCACATGCATGAAGTGATATACGGATGGTTGGAGCCGTGTATATCATGGAGTGACCTAGCATGGGGCCAGAGATCCCATCTGTGTCATAGTGTGTTTTACTGTGGGGTTTAAATTCCCACGTATCTCGGTACGCTAGGCCAAAGAGCTCACGTGTATCATGTGGTGATATATGGCTGCGGTTGTTATCTCGGTATATCGGTTCATCTGGGGTGCATCGGAGTTAAAGTCTCCGTTATTCCAGTGACCTAGGTCCCAGCTGGGTATGAAAATGGATTCGAATCGCCGTTGCTTCTCGGAGAAGAAGACTCGATCGTTGTTCATCATCGTAGTAACAACTCGAACAAAGACTAAGGTTTAATAATGAAGTTGGTTGTTAATTGGAGCTAGTTCAAGAAAACTCTTCTTTTGTTAAGCTTTTCTTCAAAATCTTCTATCTCTTATAAGCCTTACCTTGTCCCTCTAGCCTGCATTTCTTGAGTCTTCACCCCTCTTTTTCGTCGGGTCAGTCTTGTTGAGTACTTTCGTACTCAGGGTTTGTTGAACCCTTGTTGTAGGTGAGCATCATGGGCAGGAATGTTTCGCATCCTGCTGCATGACTGTCGTCAAGGAAAGTGATGACGAATAAGATGTTAGCTCTTGGGCAGAGCTTTTTGTTTGGTTTTATAATAAAGTTATCTACTGCTGCTCCACTATTATTATGGTTTGTACAATTTAAACTTATGGTTGTAAATATTTGAAACTCAAAGGTTTATAAACTTAAGTTGTTATAAGTCTTCCTCTATTTTACTCCGATGTATTTTATTTATATCAAACTGTTGTAATACTGCAATGTCTCTCTACATCGATTGATCCTGCCCGGAGAATCGTGCATGATTCGGGATTTATTTGACAGACTTTTTAAGTCGTATGGAACACAGTCATGGTTATTTGGAGTCTATTTAGACAATAATCATGCGTGTGGGCCATATGATTTAGAAGGTTCTGCCACAATGGCCTTCATCTCTTCCAGCATCGCCTTCCGCCACACTGTGTCGCGCTCCGCAACGGCGAACGTGGTCGGCTCCTCTGCGCTCATAAGAAGCAGAGTAAGTTCGTCGTCGAGGGGTGCCACTGTATCTGCCATAATGTCGTCCAGGCGGCGAAACCGGACCTCCTCGCCTTTGTGGTATGCGTCCATGAAGTCCGTGATGTCTGATGGTGGCGTTGCATACTCGATGGTTGCCATCGCAGTTCCTCGAGGCGGAGTCGTTCGCCGCGGAGAAGTTTCATGCTCGACCCCCTTCGGCGGCCGAGGGCCCCCTCGCGCTCGAGCCCTCGAGTCACGCGGTGGAGACACCTCCTGTGGTCCCGACCCTTCCTGTATCGAGATCGAGGGCCCTGGCGCGATCGAGCCCTGCGGCCCTGCGGTCGAGCCTCCCCAGCGTGCGCCCGAGTCCGACCGACTCGTGGTCGAGGATGCTGCGATCGGGCTCGAGGCCTCCCGCGTGGTCTGCACTCGAGGCTCCATGGTCGAGAACCTTCCATCCGCACTCGAGGCCCTGCGGTCCTGATGACTCATGGTTGGGGCTAAGGCCACCCGGCGCGCCTCCGAGACTCTGCCTCCCGCGATCGAGGCTGCTCCTATGATGGCCTGATGCGACTTCGAGCCGCCCCTCGGACGGAGCCAAGGCCCCTCGGGTGCCCGACCCCTGAGTCATGGAGTTGGGACCCCTGTGGTCCTCGATCGAAGCCGCATTGTCTACGAGTGTGGCCTGGCAATCCTCAAGGCCGCTCCTGCCCGCACCCATGGTCGAGGTCGAGGCCTCCCGACCAGTGTTTGCGGCTGAGCCCCCCGGTCGAAAAGTCTGCGGTCTAGCTCCTTGTGAACTGTGTGGCTCCACCGCCCCGGCCGCCGTTGTTGCTACCCCCGCTGCAAAGTCCGCCGCTCTGGCTTCCCCGGTCCTTGGCTCCTCTGTAGCCTCGCCGTGGCCATGGATTACAAACCACTCCACGACGAACGTATTGCAGAGTCCGCCGCCGCCTTGTTCGAGGCCCTCCGCTTGCGGCTCATCCCAAATCCATGATGCTGCCTCGTCGAAGACCACATCCGGGACACCGCAACCTTGCCTCTGACCGGATCGTATAGCCGATAGGCTTTCGACCCCTCCTCGTAGCCTAGGAACACCATGTGCGTGCTCCTGTCCTCCAGCTTCTCAAAGCCCGGTTTGACGGTCTTCACATGACCGATGCAGCCAAATGTGCGCAGGTACGAGACATTGGGCTTGCGCCCGTACCATGCCTCGTACGACGTCTTCCCCTCGAGGGCTTTGGTTGGCGACCGGTTGAGGATGTGCACGGCGGTCGTGACCGCCTCTCCCCAGAACGCCACCGGCATCCCCTTGGCCTTCATCATCGAGCGTGCCATGCCGACGATGGTCTAATTTCGGCGTTCCACGACATCGTTCTGCTACAGTGAGTAGGGTGCTGTGAGGTGACGACCCACCCCCTCCTTGACGCAGTACTCAGAGAACTCGAGCACCGTGAATTTGCCACCGTGGTCGTTCTAGAGCACCCTAGCTACTTGCTGCACTCCGCCTCCGCACGTGTCTTGAAGCACTTGATGGCATCCGCCGCGTCGCTCTTGCTCATCAGAAGCTGCAGCCACATGTAGCGACTGCAGTCATCCACGAGCAGGAGGAAGTACCTCCATCCTCCGTGCGTCGTTGGTGTGATTGGCCCACAGAGGTCCCCATGGACCAGCTCGAGGGGGTCCGTCGTGCGGTACCTTGCCGTCTTTGGGAACGACAGCCGCCTCTGCTTCCCCGCCAAGCAGCTGTCGCATAGCTCGCCGGCGTGCTCGATTCATGGCAGCCCGGTCACCATCTTCCCGAGCCGGCCTAGAGCGTCGAAGCTCAGGTGGCCGAACCAGCCATGCCACAGCCATGGCTCCTGTGTGCATGCCACCGTCAAGCACACAGGATGCTCCACCTTCAAGTCAAGAAGATAGAGTCGATTCTTGGAGCGCGTTACCTTGGCGAGAAGACGCCGCTCCTTATCCCTAATCCGCAGTACGCCATCTCGAATCAGCACCTCAGCCCCGCGCTCGTCAAGCTGGCCCGGACTGATGATGCTCCAGCGGAGCTGGGGAATGAAGTAGACATCTGTCAACGCGCGCTACTCCCCGTTCCGGCAACGGAAAATGACCGTGCCTTGGCCTCAAATGTCCACCCTCGAGCCATCCCCAAACTTGACCGTACCGGTCTTGTTCGTGCGAGGTTGGTGAAGGCAGTGCGGCAACCAGTCATATGGTTGCTCGTGTCGGAGTCGAGGTACCACCGCTGCTCCTTCTCGTCGCTGACTGCGCCCAGATGTGCCTGCACCCACGGCTCATCAAGTTCGACGGCCTGCGGTGCAGTCCTCTGCTTTGCCTCCGTCTCCCCTGTTTCGCCTTCCTGCAGAGCGCAGTACTAACCCATCAAGAGCGCCTGCTCGTCGTCGCTGTCGTCCTGAGCTAGGTGCGCCTCCTCCTTCTTCTCCTTCCTCTCCGGGCACGCGCGTGCCCAATGTCCCACCTTGCCGCACTTCCTGCAAGCGTTGGGAGCGACGGTCTTCGTCTTGCCCTTCGTCTTGCCCTTCTTTTTGTCCGCCGGGGCCTTCCCCTGCTTTTTGCTGCCGTTGCCGCCGCGGTCACCACCGCCACTACTGGAGCCTTCCTCAGACCGGCGCTTCTCCTTCATCCGCGCCGTCCACTCCTCCTCGTTCAGCATCAGCTTGGGCTTTTCCTTCTCCGACGGCGCAAGTCCGTGGCTCTCCACCACCCGCAGCCTCCCTGCCACATCCTCGAGAGACAATGTGAAAATATCCAACATTGTCTCGATGGACATGGCGAGCTGCGAGTATTTGGGAGGCACCACGCAGAGCAACTTGCTGACGAGATCCTCGTCCTCCAGCGGCTTGCCAAAGGTGGCCAGCTGAGTGGCGAGCGACTGGAGCCGCAGGGCGAAGTCCTGCACCGACTCCCCGGACTTGAACCGGATGTCATTGAACTCCCAGCGTAGCTGCTGAACTTTGTCCCGCTTGGCTCGATCCGAGCCAATGCGGAACGACTCCAGCATCTCCCACGCCTCCTTCGTCGTCTTCTTGGCCCCGAGCGCCTCGTGGAACTTGCTCGGAGTGGACGCCATGAGCGCCTCCATGACGCCCACCTCCGCATCCTCTCCGGCGTCGCCAGTCTCGACGACCGCCCACCAGTGTCGCGCGCGAAACTTCCATTTCATCTGGACAGCCTACTCACCGTAGTTGGTGCGGGTGAGCATCGGCCAGGAGTTGCTCCCGCCGTACTCCCTCACCACGCGCACCTCCACCGGCTGCTCTACGGGCTGGAGCTGCCTCTCCGCATCTCCGCCACTGCCCTGCAGCGCACCGGTGCCCATACCAGTCTCCGACATCGCCGGCGGCCGTGAAGCCTAACGATGTGTACGGCTTCGATACCACGTGTTGGCGCTAGATCCTAGCGTCGTCGGGGCGAGCAGAACCTGCTCGACCCTACCCTCGAGTTCCTCCTCGTACCGAGGAAGAAGACGAGCTGAGCTCCAAAACTCACACACACAGCACACCCTCTGCTCAGCGTTGGTTGAAAGTCAGAGCCTGAATATGGTGGCAAAGAAGCTGCCTTTCTTTATTGCATTGCACACATATATATCATATATATACAATCCCCTCCACCCACTGTCGGGTACAAGAGGCATGGCTATAGTATATCAACTACTCCTAGTACTATGCTTACATCAGCCCAAGATGTGGCCGATGGAGTCTCTACTGTTGCACGACCTAACGCCATGCCGCTACAGGACCAGGACATGGTCGGACTCGACACGAGCTGACCCCTACATGTCCTCGACCATGCTGTGAAGAGAAAGATGGGATGGCAGCAGATTATGTCTAACAGATTCTCCCTATTATTATGAAATATATATTGTTGGCTATTAATTAGCGCTGTTTGTTTGTTTTTTGGTTTGAATTATTCAGCAGGGTGTTTTTCTGGAAGTACGTTGTTGGGAGGTTAATGTGTAAATTTTGTTTGTAATGGGCCAATGTCGTATATATTCGATCTTCCTCTATGGGTTGCCCCTCTTCCTCATTCAAATACTTTGTTGCCATATATATATGTATTCAGCTACATTAACCTTTTTTCTGTTGATTATGTATCAAATGACGATTACTTTGGAGGATATATTGGGTTTTTCTAGCTACATACACAGTTTTCACCTGTGTCAAAGTTTTGTAGCAGATGATGCAACCTACGACTACAAGTGATTCATACGTGAAATTTTCTGACACACCATATCGCTCTATCTGTACAAAGTCTCTTGTGTAACTAGTTGTAGCTTGTTCAGTCTTACATGTCTCTTCTTAGTTGTATGGAAAAATTTTCAATCTTGATCACATACTTTCGTGTACCAACTGGAGAAAGATGAGAGTTCGTTGTTCAAAATTTATGTAGAGACCATGGTACAAGATGCATGGAAAGCAGGCGAACTTTCTTCTGAAGACAACCATTTTTACCGTTTCTTGTTTGAACAGTATGATATGTATCTTATGGGCTTCTGCTGGTTGCCTCTGCTGGTTACTTGATGGTATGATCATCAAACGTGGAAAACAAATTCAGGTCGCGGGGAGTGGTGTGAAAAGGTTTAAATATCACATAACAAGCTAGGCGGGATATAGTTTGTAGATTCAAGGATACGTTAGGAGGGCTGGCATCTGGTGGATACCAGATTCATGAACATAATTTCACTTACTTAAAAAAAGTGGTTATGGAAATTCTACACATTTACGTAGCTTTGGTGTTGATTCTGAGTAGAAAAAGCTGCCAGACAATGTTTTTCTCGCCTCGATGATGCATGTGCAGTGGAGGTAAAACTCCCCAAGTTTTATACAATCAGTGTTGTTGTGGAGTATTTGGAACGAGGGAGTAGTGGTGGACAGCGGCATGTCTAGTTTCACATACTACGATCCAGCGGTCAAAAGATTCGTTATCGAGGCAAAAATGGCTAGCTAGTCAGGGTCGTCGGGTCCAGGGGTTACAAGTCAGCTGCAGGCTTGTTTGGATTGTTGTCCAACAGGCAGACTTGTCTCAAAGGTCTGCAGGAGGCTCCGTGGCCCCAGCCCCCAGCGCCTATCCACATCGGGCCCAGGCGTAGTAGTACTCGTACTGTACGCATTCAGCATCGGCAGTCTGCAGTAATTCCTTATCTGGTGCATTCACAACCGCAGCCCGCAGCACTCGAGGATGATTCTTCTAGCAGGGTCTTCTTTATTTTCATTCTGTCAGCAGCGCAGAACAGAAGAATAATAACACAAGCACCTCTTCCCTCGGACAGCTCATTCTGTCAGCAGCGCAGAACAGAAGAATAATAACACAAGCACCTCTTTCCTCGGACAGCTCCTCCGCATGTGCGCGCCGGCGATCTCTTTCCCCGGACAAATATTTTAGCTAGGCTTTTTTTTTTATCCAAGAACCAAACAGAACCTTTTAAATTACAGAGACGATGTCAGGACCCAGGACGAATACACCTATATATAGGAAGCTGCTGCATGCGTGACTGCGTGTGAGACCACCTCTAAGATATTTTAGTTACTTTATTATTACATGTGTGAGATGAATCTAGCTAACGGCACTTATTTAATATCATACGTATTAGTATTTTATTTTATAGAGGTCTGATCAAAATAAACATACAAAACGTGAGTACTTCTAAAAAATATTTAATTTATAGTAGTACAGCAATATTCGTATATGTAAAAAAAACGTCACTGCTGATATTATTGTTGTAGAGACATTTTAGTGTCTCATCAAGCCGAAACTTACACGTACTGTATGCATCCACTCTATTTTAGTGCATGGCAGGCTTCTCAAATGGACAGAAAACTTCGCTTGTAGTGTAGGAGTACTTGCTTATTTCAGTGGACAGTACTTCTCCTTCCAGGCTGTGTTTAGTTACCCAAAAATCACCTCAAAATTCACTATGCAGAATTCCTATCACCCGTCACATCAAAATACGACACATACATGGAGTACTAAATATAGATAAAATCAAAAACTAATTACACAGTTTTGTTGTACTTTACGAGACAAACATTTTGAGTCTAGTTACTCAAAGTTTGGATAATTTTTACCAAATACAAACGAAATGCTACAGTACGCTGAGGTGACACGATGTGACATTTTCTTTCGAAATTCGCGGGAACTAAACACACCCCCAATATACTTTAATATTATGGCTGTGTTTAGTTACCCAGAAATCATCCTAAAATTCATTATGTAGAATTCCTATCACCCGTCATATTAAAATGCCGACACATGCATGGAGTACTAAATGTAGATAAAATCAAAAACTAATTACACAGTTTTGTTATACTTTACGAGACGAATATTTTGAGTCTAGTTACTCAAAGTTTGAACAATTTTTACCAAATACAAACGAAATGGTACAGTGCGCTAAGGTAATACGACGTGACATTCTCTTTTAAAATTCGCGGGAACTGAACACACGAAAGTTTTCGTTTGCAGTTTTTGTGTTTGGTGCTGAAAGTGACGTTAGGTGAGTGATTGGATGCTGCTGTGTGTCAGGAAAGAGATGAGTGCGCACAACTTGCAACGATGCTGCACATAAAACAAGTGTGATGGTGCTTGATGCAGCTGTTTTTTATTTTTTATTTTTGGCAAGATGGGTCAAACAAATGGATCGGATGAACCTTTGGAAAAAAGCAAATAAAGTCAAGTACTCTACAAAACATTTTCACACACAGCCAGCAGGTGGAGCCAGAGGCGCAGGAGGCAGGACTCCTAGGAAGTACTAGGGACTCGCGCAAACGTCGTACGTCGCCATTATTTGGCTCGGATGCAGTGCAGAGCGTGGGGGCTGGCCGGGCTGCGCCCCCGCCCGGTGGACGGCGGAGGCGCCCCGCCGCGCCCTCGCTACTAGCTCTGTCCACGGCAGCGCGCGGCCCGGCCGGCTGGGTTTACTCCATGTGCGTTGATCGATCGGACAGCCCCAAGCGCGAAGCGCAGCCTGGCCGCGCGCGGCATGGGAACGGAGTTAGCTCGACCGCAGGCGTAGCGGCGGCTCTTGTTCCATCTTCATTCCTTTCTCGATCTCTCCTACTACAGTGTCCTCTACGTACGTGGGCGCGCGCGCTAGCAGGTCGCATTGCACGGCAGCCTGTGACAAATTTAAGATGAACAGCTAGCTAGCCGACCTGCACACGTAGTACAGTACTCCATCTATTGCTGTCGGCATCGATTGGGATGCTTGGATGGAAAGGAGGGGACCAAGAGATAACGCGAGGTCCTCAGGCCAGGTCGATCGGTCAATACAAATGAATGGACTCACATTCCATTTGGTTGCTTTGCTTGTTTGAAAGCTTCCTGGTCCCACCATTTGATTCTAATATCACTTGATTGTCTAATCCTTCCCCCGGGACGCCGTGGATTGGGAATTAGGAGGCGAGGTGAGGACGTGGCGGTGAACTCCTGGCCTCCACCAAATGTCTCTTGCCCCGTCGCTCAAAAAGCTAGCTTTTTATGCCCTTGTCCCTCGCGAATAAAGCAACGCTACTGTCCTCCTCCTCTTGCCTTTACTCTCACACGGTTCCACCACAATGATGAATCTTACCGATAGCATGTGCTACCCCATTGTGGACCCTCAACGAACTGGCCTAAGTTTCGCGGAAAATCGACCAAAAAAAAAAAAGACAACCCAGAAATAATGAAGCTAAGGGATTGTACTATATATTCTTACCCGCATTATATCTGTGCATAGGCTCCCCGCAGGCAGTCAGAACTCAGAATCGAGAAACCTTGTGGCCTTTACCATGCATGTTCGTTTTTCACTTTTTCTAAGCTTTTGTAGCAAGAAATCAGCCTCCTCTCTGTTGCGGTGGCCAGTGTATCGATGTGCTTTGTGATGAGTGCGCCATGTTGTGTTTTATGATAACACATCTTGTACTTCTTATTTGTTATTTGTGCTAACATATCTTAAACTTTGTTAGTTATGATTTGAGATAACAAACACCTTTTATTTGTCCTTGTCCTTTTTTAGAAAACATATTGAAATCTATTATCAAAACAGATAACAGATCTGACCCTTGGATGATGATATAAGGACCCTAGACGTCGCAAGAAAAGTTGGCTATATTTCCCAGCCACGTTGCTGCTCGGATGGCCCACACAGCATCATCAGGGAGATCATTCCCGTGCTGGTCGATGTAGGATGTGATTGCAGCACCTAGGGCCATTGACTTGTTGTCAAGGAAGGCCAGCTCGCACGTGAGCTTGTGCTCGGCGTGCTCGGCAATAGGAAATGGAGATGGCCGGCTGCCAGACGCGTGCTGGAGCGGCTGGGGGCCGCCACCTTCCTCCGGTCACGGCTGCTGCTTGGCACCGAGGGACTAGGCCCCTGCAGGATTGAGGCCGGCACAACCTTGAGCATACCAGCGCCGAAGGTGTCGTAGTCGTCTACCTGGTCAGTCGTTGGTAGCGCCTCATACTCCTCCTCTACATCCAAAATCACATACCCAGGGGCACCCGGAACCTCTACACTAGAAACATCTTGGGGGCCCGGGCCAAATTGGGTCGCGCCATCAATGTCCATCCAGGTTACCCGCTCAGAGATATATCAACCTCTTGCTTTAGGCAAGAGTAGGCCGTCCTGGGTCATCACTTGACTCTTCTCGACTCTTCCCCTCTGCTACAGTTGCAAAAGGCGAGAAGAGGGCGAATCGCGTCTCCGGCGGCGATTTCGCCGGCTCTCCTCCCCTCCGGTGGCCGCCATGGTTTCGTGGAGGATGGAGGGTCGGCGGATCGCTGTGCGGGTGTGTATATAGTAGGATTAGGTCCTAGCTCTTGTGTCTGCTCGTCATCCATGTCTGGCGGCGATGCTAGGGTTTGCCGGGGGGATGTCTCTCCTCCGCGGCGAGTTTGTCCGGGCGGCGTTGATGAGACGGAGTCGTCGGCGACGCCATGGAATAAGTTTTCGCGACCTCTTCTTCGCCCTGTCGGTGTTCCCCTCCGGCACCTACGGCGAGGTTAGCGAACCCTTTGCGGGAGTCCGTGGCCGGAGCTCCATCATCTTTGTTAGGTGACGCTGTTGCTGGCTCCCTTTCTTTTGGATACGGAGAAATCTGCGGGTGTGATGGTTGAGGGTTGGCCGGATCTGGCTCTTTCTCTCTCTGATGGTGGTGGTCATCGGAGCTGTGGCCAGATCCGGGAGTCGGAGGAGTTGGGGCGCTGCCCCGGTCGATGGGTGTTCATTGTCTTCATCCTGTCTTTCGAGATGGGTGTTTACTTCGGCTCCGTTCAAAGCCTTGGGGCGATGGGATTTCTCCGACTCATGGTGTTGTTCGTCTTCTTCGGCAGCGGCGACGACGACGGCGACTTCGGGTGGTTCACGAAGCTTCCAAGGGTATCGATGTAATTTTTCCTTTGTCAGGGACCTTCGTGTAGTTTGGTTATGGTAGGTGTCTCTGTATTTCTATACGTGTCTGTATCCGTACGCTCGTTCTCTTGTTTTCCTTACTCGAAATACAGATATGTATTATAAAAAAAAAGAGTAGGCCGTCCTAGCTTGCTGACGGGTTGGTACTCCGTTGACTGCGGGTGCGGGATCTCGCCGTCGTCGTGGGGGGAGTAGAGCGTAGGGATGAGGCGCACACTGGCCTGGGGCAGCAGCCAAACTCATGCACCATCGGTTCCTCCTTCTGAGAGAGCACAGTCACAAATGTTCCCAGTACTTAGGTACGAGGAACACTGTACCTGAGACGTGATACGCCTTTGCCCTGTGTGCGTGCCCTGGTCGTCCAGTCGCCGTCGTTGCACGCGTACAATCAGTGTTGTTGTGGAGGATTTGGAACGAGAATAGTGGTGGCCAGCGGCCTGTCTAGTTTCAGATGCGGCTGCTGACATGTACATGTACTCCGTAGATACTACGATCCAGCGGTCAAAAGATTCGTTATCGATCGATGCAAATGCTAGTAAGGGTCGTGAGGTCAAGGGGTTACAAGTCAGCATGCAGGCTATTTGGATTGCTGTCCATCAGGCAGACTTGTCTCAGTCTGGGCTCGGCGGCCCCAGCGCCCAGCGCCTATCCACATCGCCACATCGGGCCCAGGAGTAGTAGTAGTACAGTACTAGTAGTAGTACTAAGTACTGTACGCATTCAGCATGGGCAGTCTGCAGTAATTCCTTTTTCTGGTGCATTCACAGTGCTGCCGCCTCCTGCCGCAGCACTCAGAGAGAACGATTCTTCTAGCAGGGTCTTCTTTTTAATTATTTTTTATTCTGTCAACAGCGCAAGAACACAATAATAACACAAGCACCTCTGTCCTCGGACATCTCCTCCGCATGTACGCGCCGGCGACCTCTTTCCCCGGACAAATATTTTAGCTAGGTTTTTTTTTATTCAAGATCTAAACAGACCATTTAAAAATAGAGAACCGATGTCAGGACGATACACTTATAGGAAGCTGATGCAAGCGTGAGACCTCTAAGATATTTTAGTTACTACTTGCAACGATGCTGCCAATAAAACAATTGTGATGATGCTCTTGATTGATGCAGTTTTTTTTTTTTTGGCACGATACGTCAAAAACAAATGGAAGGATACGTAGAAAAGCAGATCACCCTTTTGAAAAAGAAAAGTCAGGTACTCTACAAAATATTTTCACACCAACCAACCTGCACAGCCAGCAGCAGATCGAGCCAGAGGCGCACGATTCGTAGCAAGTAGGAACTCGCGTGAACGTCGTCGATCAGTGCAGAGCGTGGGGGCTGCGTCCCCCGGTCGGTTGACGGAGGCGCCCCGACGCGCCCTCGGCCCTCGCTACTGGCTGTATCCACGGCAGAGAGTGTGCACGTCTGTTCCATTTTGTCACAGGGCCCAGGCTGCCGTGCGGTGCAATGCGTCCTGCAAGCGCGCTCACGAACGTAGGATGTACTGTATGTAGGAGAGAGAAAGGAAGCAAGGAAGATGGAAAAAGAACCGTCGCTACGCCTGCTACGCCTGCTGCTATCTCCCATGGCGCGCGCGGTCAGGCTGCGCTTCGCTTGGTGGTGTCCGACCAACGCACATGCATGGAGATGGAGAAAAGCTAGCCCGGCCGGCCGGGCGGCTAGAGTCCGCGGACCCAAGGACAGGCGGAAGCTCCTCCGTCTGATGCTTTGGATGGAAAGGAGGGGAGCAAGCTAGAGCTAGGCGAGGTCCTCAGGACAGGTCAAATGAATGAACTCAGTCCATGGTTGCTTTGTACTCCGTACTTGAAAGCTTCCTGGTCCCACCATCAGTCATTCCCACCATATAGTACTATAGTATGCAACCTGGCAAGGGCTGTGTGTTTAGTTCATGCGAATTTTAAAAAGAAATGTCACCTCGTGTCACCTCAGCGCACTGTAGCATTTTGTTTGTATTTGGTAAAAATTATCCAAATTTTGAGTAACTAGATTTAAAATATTTGTTTCGTAAAGTACAACAAAACCGTGTAATTAGTTTTTGGTTTTATCTACATTTAGTACTCTATGCATATGTCGGCATTTTGATATGACGGGTGATAGGAATTTTGTATAGTGAATTTTAGGATGATTTCTGAATAACTAAACACAGCCAAGATTTCTAAGAATATCACTTGTATTGTCTAATCATTGCCCCCGGACGCCATGGGATTGGAAAGGTACGGCGACCCCCGGCAGAGCTATGGGGCTCTTGTCTTTCAATCCGGGCTATTCATATTCAATCCCCCAATGTGCCATGCCCTCCCTGGCTTTAGTTTTCAGAATTAGCACTCAAATTCTATTATGTAAAAAGAAGATTTTCATCACATTAAAATGCTGGCACAGTCCGACTAAGCATGGAGTTGAGTTGAGTTGAGTTGAGTTGACGTCTTGTGGCGTGAGTTGAGTTCGTTTTGGTACCTAAGTGTGCAGACGGAGTAGGGTACCCTCCACACTTGTATATGTGGTTTTCGCCTAGTTTTCACTTAAAAACTGGGCGGGGCACTTGCCTTCTTTTTTCTTTTTTCGTCTAATATAAATCGCGGCAAAACTTTTGCCGTCATTTCAAAAAAAATACTGACACATGCATGGAATACTAAATGTAGATGAAATCAAAAACTAATTGTACAATTTTATTGTACTTTACGAGACGAATATTTTAAGACTAATTAGTCAATATTTAAATAATTTTTATCAAATACAAACGAAATGCTAACACACATTAATTGCTACAATGTAGTCGAAAAGGCGCAAAATCGGGCAACTAAACGCCCTGTCGATCAACACGCAAGCAGCCCAAATAGTAGCGTTCCTTTTTATGGCCTCTTTGTCCCCCCAACCCCCCCCCCCCCC
>CM041642.1:6933638-6992673 GCA_023333625.1 Bothriochloa decipiens
AGGAGAAGAGGAAGGGGAGGAGAAGGGAGGGGAGGAGGAGAAGGGAGGAGAGGAGGAGGGAAGAGAAGGAGAAGGAGAAGAGGAAGGGGAGGAGAAGAAGGGAGGGGAGGAGGAGGAGGAGGGAAGAGGTTCGTCGGCCTTCACCCCGCCATCTTCTCTGTGTCGCATCCCTGTCAACGCACGTGTCATGACTAGGTATATCACCCTTCTCTGCTTGTCGGCCTTCGTGCTGCTCTAGTCATCGGCCTACGTGCCATTGTGATTGTCGGCCTTCGTGCCGTTGTTTGTGGATGTCGGCCTTCGTGCCGCTCTTTTTGCAGGTTATCGAGACCTCCCCGTGTAGTTGTCGGCCATCGTGCCGTGTAGTTGTCGGCCATCGTGCCTGACATGTATCTGTGGTTGTCGGCCATCGTGCCGTCTTTTCTTGCAGGTTTGATAACCTCCCCGTACAGGGGAGGTGCTGCCAAAATTTTTCATTCTCACTAATTGTTTTTCTTTTTCAGGAGGGCTCCCGTTGGAGGCTAGCCGGAGGAGCACGACTGGGCACTGCTCCGCTATCCTGTCTTCACCGACACCTGTGGTATGACCTCTCTTTCCGTCACATGTAGTCGTAGGTTGCGTTACCTAGTTAGGCGTCTCCTGTCCGAAACGGATACGGTTGGAAGTATGCGTTCTTTGCATATGTATAACCATATCTATTTCGGATTGTCCATGTTATTTGGACAGCCCGAGGATGTGTAGACGAGGTTAGCTTCCATGTTCCGCTCCCGTCCGAGTCGGAGTTTCGACAGGACCTCCCCGTTGTTCTCCGGATACACACTCTCCCCGCCGGGACGTGTATCGAGAGAACAGCGGGGAGGTGCTGCCGAAATTTCGTCTCGGACGGGAGCGGATTATGGAAGCTAACCTCGTCTGCGCATCCTCGGGTGGGATTAGGACCTATCCTTCACCTATTAGATGGTAGGAGAGCGTTGTAGATGCACTTACTGGTTTTATCACATGTTAACATTGCCGCATGACAGAGCATGGGTGACCGTGAGTGGATGTACTCGGGCTTCGCAAGTAAGAGCAATGAATGGATTAGGGGGACGAATGAGTTCCTGGAGCAAGCATTTGGCCCAGCTGCGAAAGGGTCGATTCGGATGCCGTGTCCCTACAGCCAGTGCAAGAACAAGAAAAGGAAAGTAAAGGTTGCGGTGGGGAAAGATCTGTTCAAGAACGGATTCGTTCCAAACTATACCTGTTGGCGCCACCATGGTGAACACCATCCTATTAGGGACGAGGTGGTGGGACCCGTCCTCAAGGAGTATGATGCCGATGCCGGGATGGCAGACATGATGGCAGACTTCCACGAAGCACGGTTCGGTGAAGGAATAGATGTGGAGGAAGATCCGGAGGAAATCGCGAAGGCGTTCTACGACATGATGGAGGCGGCACAGAAGCCCCTTCACGAGAAGACAAGGGTTACTAACTGGATGCCGTCTCACACCTAATAGGGTTGAAGTCGCAACTGGGCATTAGTCGAGATGGCTTCGATCTCATGTTGAGCATTGTTGGCACACTGCTTCCGGCAGATCATGTCCTGCCGAAGAACACCTACACTACACAGAAGCTCCTTCGTGCACTTAAGATGCCGTATGAGGGGATCCAAGCTTGTCCGAAGGGGTGTGTCCTGTTTAGGGGAGACCTCGAGGAAGCAAAAATCTGTCCAAAGTGCAAAGCCTCTAGGTTCGTGTTGGTACAAGGCTCTGATGGCAGCATGAAACAGTATAAGGTCCCCGAGATGGTCGTATGGCACCTTCCTTTCCTACCGAGGCTTCAACGGCTGTACATGACAGAGGAGTCCGCGAAACAAATGACATGGCACAAGAATGGCAAAAGATACCATCCTGACAAGATGGTACACTCGGCGGATGGTGATGCATGGAAGCACTTCGATAACATGAATCCTGTCAAGGCTATGGAGGCTCGGAATGTACGCGTAGCGCTGGCAACAGATGGGTTCAACCCGTTTGGAATGATGGCGGCCCCGTACACTTGTTGGCTCGTGTTTGTGATCCCCCTCAATCTCCCCCCTCGGCATCATGTTTGAACCTAGAAACGTGATCTTGACGCTGATAATACCTGGACACCCAGGCGACAATATGGGTGTGTTCATGCAGCCGGTGTGGGATGAATTACAACTTGCTTGGGAAGAGGGGGTACTCACGTACGACCGAGCTACAAAGAGGAACTTCAGAATGCATGTGTGGTACCAGTATTCAATGCATGACTTCCTGGCGTATGGCTTATTCAGTGGGTGGTGTGTTCACGGGAAGTTCCCTTGCCCGACATGCAAGGCAGATGTGATGTTCACCTGGCTGGCCAAGGGTGGGAAGTATTCTTCTTTCGACAAGCATCGCCAATTCCTGCCTGAGAACCATGAATTCAGGCTTGATGTAAAGCACTTCACGAAAGGTGTTCAAGTCACCGGCTCCATTCCGCAGGTTAAGAGCCCTGCCGCCGTCCTTGCCGACATACAGGCTCTCAAAGTTGAGGAAACAGGTGGTTTTAAGGGATATGCTCGGGACCACATGTGGACTCATATATCAGGCTTGACTAGGCTCCCCTACTTCAAGGACCTTCTTCTTCCACACAACATCGATGTAATGCACACAGAAAAGAATGTGGCCGAGGCACTCTGGGCAACACTCATGGATGTTGGTAAAAAGTCGAAGGACAACGTCAAGGCTAGACTGGACTTGGAGATGATTTGTGATAGACCAAACTTGGTGATGAAGACCCCTGCGCCCGGCAAGAAATGGAAAAGGGGCCCGGCCGATTATATCCTGAAAAGGGCCGATAGGAAGGAAGTACTGCAGTGGATCAAGACGTTAAAGTTCCCTGATGGGTATGCGGCGAATCTGAGCAGGGGCGTGAACTTGCAGACTATGAAAGTCTTAGGGATGAAGAGTCATAACTTCCATATATGGATTCAGCGGATCCTTCCTGCGATGACCCGGGGATACCTCCCAGAGCCAGTGTGGCGCGTCCTGGCAGAGTTGAGCTTTTTCTTCCGCCAGCTTTGTGCCAAGGAGTTGTCTCGGGATGTTTGTGTTGAACTAGAGAAGGCTGCACCTCTGTTGCTTTGCAAGTTGGAGATGATATTTCCACCTGGCTTCTTCCTGTCGATGCAGCATCTGATTTTGCACCTACCGCGCGAGGCACGGTTGGGGGGGTCCCGTGCAGGCCCGTTGGTGTTATCCAATCGAGAGATGTCTAAAGCTTCTTCGGAAAAAATGTAGAAATAAAGCCAAGATTGAGGCATCCGTGGGAGAGGCCTCCATTCTGGAGGAGGTGTCGACCTTCACACAGGCGTACTATACTGAGAATCTTCCCATCGTGCACAATCCAACCCCTCGTTACAACGCCGACGAGAACTCATCGACCCTCAGCCTTTTCCAAGGGGATCTCGAAAGTGGAAGCGCAGGTACCAACAAGCAGTTGACCTATCAGGAGTGGCAGACTATCATGTTCACATTGTTGCTCAACCTTGATGAAGTGATTCCTTATTAGAAGTAAGTTCTCAATGAGGTTGTTACCTATGCCGTCACTATCCTCCACCTATCATGATCCGACCCTCTAGTCTCTTGCTTCTTTCAGGGAATTTATTAGTCAATACTGCACAGGCAATAGGGCTCCTACCGAGCAAGAAGAAGACAATCTTCTTAGACACGGTGTGCCCGATTTCATCTCCTGGTTCTGTACAAAGGTACCAACCAACTAACCCCTTTCTGACTTTGTGATTCCACTTTGCTCCCCGGAGCGAGTAATGTAACGATCTACCTGTCCTCACCCTTGCAGGCCCAAACGGATACAGAAATGAGTGATGAATTGAAACAGGTGGGCCGTGGCTTCTCCCGTAGGGTGAAGTCATTCACCGTTTATGATGTGAATGGCTATCGCTTTCGCACGAGAAGGCACGAGGAGAGTCGACCCAACCTAAAAACCATGTGCAGTGGAGTTCGTACGGCCGGCACGGATCAGAAGGACTACTACGGCATAGTCGAAGAGATATACGAGCTCAACTTTAAGGGTGCTGAGACTTTCAAGCCGGTGGTATTCAAATGCCATTGGTTCGATCCCGATGTCACGAGGCAAGACCTTATGATAGGGCAAGTCGAGATTCGACAGGACTCCAGCTATAAAGGAGACGATGTCTACATTGTGGCCAACCGAGACGCCATGCAAGTTTATTACCTCCCATGGGTGTGCCAAAAAGACGAGAAGCTTGCGGGTTGGAGCCTTGTGCATTTGGTGTCGCCGCGCGGCAAACCGCCTCTCCCAAACGACGATGATTACGACTTTGACCCAAACCAAGATGAGTTCTATCAACCTGAGGGGCTAGAAGGTACTTTGGAGATAGACATTGGTTCACTCATGGGCATGGAAGTAGACAACGAAATCGATGAGGACGAGGGTGAGGAGGTGCAGGATGCCAAGGACTTAAGAATGCTTGAGCGATGGCAGATGCAGCGCGATGGAGTTGTCCAGGAGGATGAACATGATGATGACTATGGAGGTGATGAGGATGATGATGACAGTGATGACTTAAGAGAGCTCGACAATATTGATAGCGATGACGACGATAGTGATAGTGATGACGACTCCACGCCCGCCATATTGCCGTTCGCGAAGATAATTACGAGGCCATGTAATACTATATTGTTATTATTATGTTCCTTTATAAGTACTTGTCATTTATTTATGCTAACTCTTTTGTTCTTTGTCATTGCAGGCACTCGGCAAAATGCCAGGCGGACGGCGGCAGCGGCCGCATCGAGCCGTACGCTCAGCGTACCAAGTCCCCCCGCAGGAGACCGCCAACGATGACGAGGAGGAGGAGGAGGTGTTGGCGGGCGAGTCGTCCAGTAGGGGGTCGCAACCCCGCAGCGGACGTCGCCAGGCGACGAGGAGGCTGCCGTTCTCATCCTCGCACGAGGGGACGACGACGGACGACGAGGACGACGCCGACGCCGACGACGCCGACGACGCCGACGACGACGCCGTGCCTACAGCAGGCCAGACGGCTTCGACTTCATCAGGCGTGGCCAAGGGTACTCGCGCGGGCCCACGCAGCTTCCTAGGGTGCGGCCGCAATTCAACAGACGCTCGGTGATTACACCCGTGGGCCAGACGTAAGTAACCATTATTGATTTCACTACTTGTTCATATGACATGTTGAAAATCAAACTGTAGACTAACAATTGTTCTTAATGACTCGTGCAGTACCTGGGCGTTTGTGAGCGGAGAAGGTGAATCACGCCATATCAATGGCATCCAGGGCCTCCTGATTAAGGAGTACTACCCTGGCCTTGTCAACGTGGACGGCGAGTTGAAGGTGCCCACGAGGTGGGCTCACTTCTACCTCGTCAACGTGGGTGGTGAGACCCTCGCGGCAAAGATAAAGAGGGAGTTTTGGGTGAGTCTTTCATCGCACCGCATTGCTAAATAGTACGCATTCGTCAGACTTCTTAAAACAATGCAATGCTACATGATGTGTCTGTGTGTAGGACTTCTTCACGTGCGAGGAGGGTAAAGCAGACCAGGCGGCGCGAGTGCAGGAGGCGATCTACAAAGATCGTCTCAAGGACCTGTACCATGAGGCGCGCATATAGGCCATCCGCGACTACTACGTCGACGTGCATGCAGAGTCCATCAAGAAGCCCGAAATCCGCCAGATCATGAACTCGAGGGAGATCGACCTCACCTTCGCTCAATACGTGCATGTAATTAAGTAGGAAAACATTCGTTCAGACTCCTTCAGTGAAACATTACACTAATCTTCTCGCATGTCAAATACTTGATGTCATGCAGTTCTGTCCGGGGTGGTGCGACAACCACAGGGACTGCTGGGAGGAGATTGTGCGCATGTGGCAAACGGACGAGGCGTACGCGAGGCGCAACGACCGTCGGGGCCGCCGCCTGCAGATGCAAGGGGTGCCACACCACCAAGGGAGCCAGCCCCTCCCAACGTACATGAGAAGATGGGTATGCGCCCGTTCATGTATTTTTGTAGCCCTCAATTGTCATTACTTGTAACCATGTTTCTGTTTTCAATGCAGACGCAGGCGCACGGTGGGCAGGAAATCAACCAGTTCACCGGGTACCTCCTCTCCCACAAGGGCAAGGCGACAGCGCCGGACAACGTCTACAACCCGGAGGACGGGCCCGAGGCGTACACAACCCCACCGCCTATGAGAAGGCGACCGAGTACACCGCCGCGGCTCGCCAGCGCTACGGGGAGACATTCGACCCCACCGCCAAGCCCCTGGACACAGACCTCCTGCAGAGGTTGGGACCAGGGAAGCAGCACGGCCGGTACTACATGGCCCACAGCGCCGTCGACCAGTCCGATGCTCCCACGCTGAGCCAGGTTCGATCCAGACCCACGAGCTCCACCGACATCCCTATAGCGTCTCGGCAGCCGAGCATGTCGCAGTTCCAGGTAAGTGTGGTTTCGTTCGTCGTTCGCTCGTTTCACACCTATACTTACAATCAAAACTGCGGATGTAATATTGCAGGCCCAGGTGCAGGAGCAGATGGCGCAGATGCAGGCGCAACAGATGGCTTACCAGCAGCACCTGACAGTCATGCAGCAGCACTACAATAGTCAAATGCAGGGCTTTGTCGGCTACTTCCAATCCCTGCAGATCCTCGGGCCGCCTCCACCGCCTGAATTATTCGCTCCACCGCCTCCTCCACCGTCTTTTCCTGTGCCTGCTCCTGTCACTCCTGCTGGGACCCCGGTGGGTACATTGACTCTTGCTTTAGCTTGTGCGTCCATCCTGCAGATACTAATGACATCACTTGGCCTTTAACTTGTGCAGGTACAGTCGGCGGGTTCGAACCCGTCTCCTAGAGGTGCCGGCCCTCAGATGATGCCGTATCCACCTCCGGGTGGCCCTTCTCCACCGTATCCACCTCCGCGTGGCCCTCCTACACCTTACTCGTGGCCGGTGGGCGGAGGGCGGCCGTACTGGTCGGCGCCGCGTGATCCAGGGTGGGTTCCGTGGGAAAACCCTGGGGGCTCTGGGGACGGACAACCTGACGGCTCCGGGGACGGCGCGACGAGCTAGGTACTTGTCGCTTGTCTTATGCTCCTGGACTTGAGTATCGTCGAAGTCTCTGTCATGTATTTCTTCTCTTCGTGATGGACCTAGACTTGTTGTGTTGAACTTCATGTGATGGACCTCGACTTGTGGTGTTCGACTCGTTGCGTTGAGCTTCATGGTTGTAATGGACTTGTGGTGGTGATAAGAGATGCTATTGTGAGATATATGTGTTATTGTGATATATATGGTGATGGTGGTGATAAATGTGATGAAATTGTGATATAAATGGTGCTACTTGTGGTCCTGGTGAAATTGTGATATAAATTATGATTTTGCAATGTTTAGATGCAAGAAAACAGAAAAAAAGAAAAAAAAATTTTCCCAGCTTTGCTGAGTGCTGACACTCGGCAAAGCTGGGGAATCTGGCCACAAAATCCCCAGCTTTGCCGAGTGCCAGCGTGGCACTCGGCAAAGGGGTCATGCCTTTGCCGAGTGTCAGCACTCGGCAAAGAATTTTCGTAAAAAAAAATTTCTTTAACGAGTGCCGAGCTGGCACTCGGCAAAGAAATTTTTAAAAAAAATAATTTTTTTTCTTTGCCGAGTGCCTCGCCGTCAGCACTCGGCAAAGCCAGCCGTCAGGCTGACGGCGCCACGTGGCTTTGCCGAGTGCTGACGTGGCACTTGGCAAAGCCTTTGCCGACTGCATGCCACGTGGCACTCGGCAAAGCCGCCTTCGCTGACGTTTTCTTTACCGACAGCCCTTTGCCAACTGCCACGTGGAATTGCAGTCGGCAAAGCCTTTGTCGACTGCTATTCTGTCTTTGCCGAGTGCGCATTGCAGTCGGCAAAGAGAGCGAACCCTGTAGTGATTTTAGCCATACCAAAAGCGCAGAACGAACTGACATCAATAATGCATGATCATTTTCACCTACACTAATTTTCTTTTATGTAGATTACATGAATTATTTGTATCTTCAACTGTTTTTATGCTAACGTAGTTTGCTCACAATGCATGCATATTTATCTTTGAAGATGAACAAAGTAAAATTTTCCAATTAGGTCTTGTTTATCAATGGCTCCATAACATATTGTAGCAATCATTTTGTTTTCCATACTAGCAACCGATAATAAGCATCACTAACCAATGCATCACTAGGACCGATCCTAGAAAGTGGAAAAACAGTGGGCTTTGGGAAGCTGCCGTTTTTCTCGGCAATGCCTCTGCAGGAGCCCTCAAACTGCCACAAGCGGACAAGCCCGCGATTGTAATCGGAAACGACGACTCCTAACTTTAATCTAAATCTAAATATAATCTCATTATTCTCTCTCAAAAAAATCTAGAGTATATATCTATCTGTATATATATATATAAAAGTTTGATGGGCAGATCTCAACTAGGTCTACCAAAATCTAACCGACGCGTTTCCTTTTCACCGATTATTTCCATTATTAGCCGCCCCCGTACCCACCATGCCGCTACCCGTGCGCAAATCATGTGTGTGGTGTTCTGATAATTGATTGAATTGAATCCGTCCTCCTCCATCGATACATAACCGCACAACAAATCCACAAATACCGGCGGTGGAGGCCTAACGTCAGCCGCGCGGGACCTCCTCGCTGGCTTGCTCACGTAGGGTCTGCCGAGTGACGCCCTCGCTCGACGCTCGATTGTGCCGCCGCCTCGCATAGGGCACTGCCGAGTGCCGCTCGACGGAGCCGCGTGCGATGCCGCAGCCGCACGCGTGCCCCAGCGAGGGGATCCCAGCGGCGCCACCGTCTTGCTCCACGAGGAGTCGCTCCGCGCCGCCGCCTCATGATCGCGCCGCCGTGGGTGGGAGCGAGAACGGCAAGGAGGGAATGGAGCTAGGGTTTAGAGCTGCGGCTGTCGGAATCAATGCGGAACGCCAACAACGGTGCAGAGCGGTCGCCAGTGGGCTCGGGCCGAGCAGGCCGGGCCACGATACTTTCTCGGCCCAGGCCTAGGTTGTCGAGATGCTTTCTGGCTCGGGCGAGTTCCTGGCTGCCTGCGACGAAGGCTTTTCAGTGGAGCACCACCACGGCTGCCGGCCACCGCCACCGCCACCGCCGCCGCCTCCTTCCTCGGCTGGGCGGTGTCCACACTGGACTCCTCTGCTCCCTCTCCCATCTCATGGCATTGGCGCTGAGCGGGCCTCTGGGCGCACCGCCGGTGGCAGCGCTGCGGCCCTCCGAGGGGAGGAGGGTGCCGTCTGCCGTGAGCTCATTAACATGTTAACTCTTCCCTCGGCCCTCCGGTGTGTGTCCACCTCGCTCCCCTCCGATGTGCTTCCCCTGTAAATAAAACATATGATTTGTGTTTCAATTAGGACGCATATCCTCTTGGTTAGGAGGTAGAGGTCCCAACTTTTTCTCAATGAACTTTATGTATTGTTTTTCATATTTTAATCAAGGGCTTTAATCAAGAGCCTTTTACTCCTATGCCATTAAAAAGATGCTCTAATCGTCTATGTCTCTAAAAGATGGCTTCTACCGTCTATGTTCCTTGGTCTTAAAAGATTTCTCTCCCACGCCATTCCATCTGTTACTCTGCCTAACGGTGTCAAACAGACAGGTTAGAAGACCATTTTACCCTTGTGCTGGGCCCGCTTGTCAGTCAACGATTTTTTCTCTTCCTCCTGTCGACCGTGCACGCGAACTGGAGGCGCCTCCGCCGTTTTTGGACGCGCCGCCGTTCCCCCTGGACGAGAAGGAGTCGAGGAGCTCCATGGTGGATTGCGCAACGGCCATAGACTTGGCGGCGTCCGCGGCGGCCGCACAGTGGGCGTGAACGGGAGCGGCTCCGCGGTGTCGCTGGTGGTGGTGGGCACCGCCGTCTTGAGCCGGCGAGCTGGTGCAGGGAGGGCGGCGTGGGCTCGCATGGTGCCTGGATAGCTCGTTGCTCGGCAGCAATGGAGGACCCGTGACCAGCAAGTGCCGTGGCGAGGGCCACCTCCGCGTCGGTGTCTGCCGCGTTGCCGTGAGCACGAGCCGCGGGGTACCTCCGGTGTCTGCCCGCACTGCGCGCGTGGGGAGCTCTGGCCGCCGCGGGGACGTGCATGGCGAGGCCCTTGGTGAGCTGCGCATCGGAGTCGGCGTGGAGGTGGTGGTGGAGGGTGAAGCAGAGGAAAGGGTGAAGCAGTGGTGGCAGAGGAGAGGACGCAGCGGGGCCCCGGCGGCGTCTCCACGGCGGAGCTTGCTATCGCTCCCTGCCGGCGTCCGCGGTGGCGCGGCGGCGAAGATCCCGGCCCGCGTGCGGAGCTCCGGGCAGCGGGGGAGCTCGTGGCGACGCGGAGGAGATGGCCGCACCCGCCATGACCGGCAGGGGATCTCGGGCAGACCTCCCCGCGCGCGCTCGCGGCGAGGGCGGCCGGGCGGACCGGCCCATGCTCACGGCTGCGGCGGCCCGACGGAGCGCCCCCTCGCGCTGCAGCGGCGGGGCAGACCTCCCCCGCGCGCGCTCGTTGCGGCGGCGGCCGGGCGGACCGGCCCACGCTCGCGGCTGCAGCGGCCCAACGGAGCGCCCCCCGTGGGCCTGCAGCGGCGAGGCACACCTTCCCCGCGCGCTCGCGGTGGGGCCGCCGAGAGGACCGGCCCACGCTCACGTTCGCTGCGGCGGCGGCCCGGCGCACGCTGGCTGCAGAGAGAAAGGGGCTGGGCTGGAGGTTTATGATGGACCCCACAGGTGGGGTCTACCTGTTGGCGGGTGTGACACGGAGAAGAAATGAGCAGCCAGGGGCAACTGAGGTCATCTGCCACAGCCGACCCCACCTGTCAGAACTCCGAAATGGCATAAAACTAAGAAAAGGTGGACGGAATGGCGTGGAAGAGAAAACTTTTGAAACCCAGGGACATAGACTTTTAGGGGTATAGAGAGCATCTTTTTTAATGGCACTGGAGTAAAAGGCTCTTTAATCAAAGCTTCTTAATAAAAATTTCACGGTTTGTGGGGGATCCTCTTTGCTTGAGCTTTTCCTTTGGCATCTTCTTGCCGTGGTTATCCAGACTTCTCTACCATAATGTGCTTTGCTTTCCTCTAATCTCTACAATAACGTCAACAAGAACAACAAACTCTGTAGAAGAAGTTTGCATTCCCAACCAGAACCTCAACTGCATTCTATCCCCCAATTCCGACCAAGCATTCAGAGTCTGAAAACAGAGAGAAGGCATAATGGTTGAGCCTGCTGTTTCCTCTGTGGTTTCCTCTGTGGTTGGGAGCATCAGCAACCTACCTGTCCAGGAAACCTCATTGCTTTGTTGTGTCACACTTGAAGCTGGGTTCTTGAAAGATGAGCTGCAGTGGCTGCAGGGCTTCCTCCAAGATGCCAACACCAGGCAGAGATCAGGGAATGCAAGTGCTGGTATATTGGTCAGCCAAATCAGGGATGCTGCATATGAAGCTGAGAACGCCATCGAAGTTGTGGACTACATGCAGAAGAGAAACAGGATCAAGAAGGGCTTCATGGGGGCAGTTTCAAGGTATGCTCGCTTGCCAACTGACCTAATTACTCTGCATAAAGCTGGTAATGAAATTCAACGCATAAGAAGGAAAGTTAGAGAGATATCTGAAAGGGCAACGCGTTTGGTAATTGATTTGGGAACACTTTGCTAGGGAAGGGTTGTGTTGAGGATGAGTTCCCACAAGATTACGGTCTTGTGCCCCAGCATGTTGAGGATATTACTGTTGTTGGTTTTGAGGATGAGAAAGAAGAAATAGTTGAAAAACTAGTTGAAAAGGATAACAATATGCTTAGTTTTATCTCCATAGTTGGTATGGGCGGAGCAGGAAAAACTACACTTGCTAGAAAAATCATCACTTTAGATACAATCAAACAACATTTTGACACAATTGCTTGGGTGACAGTGTCTCAAAAGTTTATGGGTGTTGATTTATTGAAGGATATTATGGAACAAATCATGGGGGTTAGAGACCAAGGCAGAGAAACTGATCAAATGCAAGAGTATGATCTGGGAAAGAAAATACAAGGATTCCTAAGAGACAGAAGATATTTAGTTATGCTTGATGATGTTTGGACAACAAGTACATGGAACCAAATAAACAGAATGGTGAAAGTATTTCCAGATGTAAATAATGGCAGTTGAGTAATATTAACCACCCGAAAGATGATGTTGCTAATCATATTGAAATGCCAACCCATATTCATAAATTGAAGCTCTTGGATGCGGAGAAAAGTTGGGAACTTTTTAGTGGCAAAGCTTTGCCATCATATAAAAGGTCTTCAATACATAACATTCATGAGTTTGAAAAATTGGGGAGAAAGATTGCGAGGAAATGTAATGGATTACCACTTGCACGTGCTATTTTGGGGGCTATGTATCAAAGCATTTAACTATAAGAGCATGGTCAGATTTATTAGGCGGTTGGGCATCAACCGAAAATGGACAGATGATGAGAGATATACTAGCTCGAAGTTATAATGACCTGCCAAATAGTAGTATAAAATCCTTCATCCTCTATATTGCGGTCTTCCCGGAGGATTACACCATATTTGCATCGGAGCTTGTTGAGTTATGGATTGCCGAAGGCTTCATTCAGCAAACATCCAAGCACACAGAGGAAGAAATAGCACGCAAGTACATATATGAGCTGTCTCAAAGAAGCTTGGTACAAGTTATTAGCGAAAGCAGGGCATATGGGATCGTAGAAATAAAGATTCATGATATTTTACATGATTGGTGCATAGAAGAAGCAAGATATGTTGGTTTCGTTGATGTCATTGACAACACTGCAGGTCAGGCTTCCTCTCTTCTTCGTGTACATAGATAGTTCTTTCATTATGAAAATGTACTTAAAAATAATATACAAATTTTTGGCTCCTTATTCTAACCCGTCATGCTCTCCAAAAATTGCAGGCCATATTGGTGAATCATCTTCCAGTACCACCATGTATCCTACCGTTCATCTTTTCAAAGCTACCATGATGGTAACATATCCCCAGCAACACGTAACCTCCGGACTTTTATTGGCTTTGAACTCTTATCGTGCTCCCTACCTAAGTTGAGATTTCTAAGGGTTCTCCATGTAGAAGGATCGAACCTACTGAATTTCAGTAAGGCGATCAGTGGGTGCATTTACCTAAGATATCTCAGGTTAATAAGTAATTTTTTTTGACAAGTATATGCCAAGTATTCATTGTTTGCTTGGTATAATAAGTAATTTTTTTTTGACAAGGATATGCCAAGTATTTTTTTTTTGATACAGAATATACCAAGTAATTTTAAGTAGCTTTTGCAGATGCCTGTAGGAAAAAAATGATGATGAATTTCCCACTCGGTCCAACTACTCCCCTCCCCTCTAGGCCCAGGCCCAACACCTCACGCCCTCTTGAGCCCAACCAATACGGTAGTCTGACGGCCCAACACTCGCCCTCAGTCCACCCTCAGTCCCCCACTTCGGCCTCTCCGCGCGCCGAACCCGCCCCCGCCGCCGCACTCCCCCTAGCCATCGGCCGTCGACGCCGCATCCACCGACGGGCCCACCCAACGACCTCGCTCCGGCCACCCGTCCGCCTCCTTCAAGCTCAGCCGCCCCCGAACCACCGACGACCGACTACTCGGCAACATGCCGCCGCTTCGGCCCCCGCCGCCGCGGCTCCTGCTCAACAACGTCTCGTGCATGCGGAACGCGCAGACGGTGCTTCGCGACATCAACCTGAGCGTCCACGACGGCACGGCGCTCGTCCTGACGGGCGCCAACGGCTCCGGCAAGACCACGCTCCTCCGCATGCTGGCGGGCTTCTCGCGACCCTCGGCGGGGGAGATCCTCTGGAACGGCCACGACGTCACCTCCCCGGGCGTCTTCCAGCAGTACAAGCTGCAGCTCAACTGGATGTCGCTCAAGGACGCCGTCAAGGAGAAGCTCACGGTGCTCGAGAACGTCCAGTGGTTCGAGCTCCTCGAGGGCAAGGACGGCAGCAGGTCGGGCCCGGCCATCGAGCTCATGGGCCTCGGCAGGCTCATGAACGAGAAGGCCAGGATGCTCTCCATGGGGCAGAGGAAGCGCCTGCAGCTCGCCAGGCTGCTCTCCATCGACCGACCCATCTGGCTGCTGGACGAGCCCTCCGTCGCGCTGGATGCAGAGGGTACCAGGCTGCTCGAGTACATCATCGCCGAGCACCGGAAGAAGGGTGGCATCGTGTTCGTGGCCACGCATCTGCCGATTCAGATTGAGGATTCTATGTCGCTCCGTCTTCCGCAGAGGTTTCCTCGGAGGAAGACGCTGGTTGATCTTGTCCATTGATGTCAGTGTGAGCACAGGAATTTAGCTGTATCTCTCTAATTCATCTCCAGCTATCTGTCTGAATGCTGTTGGAGCAATTCTTACCGCTGCTGCGTCTGTCATCCTATTTTTGACAATATGACAACACATTGTCTATGTTGATAATATGTGCGGTTGTTCTTTGTGACCATTTCGATGCATTGGCCTATGTATGGGGCAATAATAGAAATCATTTGCCATGGATGATATGTGTACGGCTTTTACTTGTGAACATGGTTTTGATGCATTGACCCCCTTATATATACATATATACATGGTACTTGCTTGTGGAAACTCTGTTGGCAGTTCAATGTCTTGCAGGTTTACTCATGCCTTGCATATCCATGTGAAGCTTCAAGTGTTGGAGCCTGGGGAAACTTGACCGGAGACCTTTGGACAGGATCAGGTATAGATGTCTTGAGTAGAGTGTGTTTTCTCACATTCTTGTGCATTGACTAAGGTTGTTTCTTCCCTAACAATCTTGTTTTAGTCTGAATATGTATGTAATTTACATATATTTGTGCAGCTATTGTTGTCATCGGAATATATTCAGCAGAAGTGTCTGATTTTACATTTCTAGCATGTGTTGTTGTGTTTGAGAAAATTGCTAGTTTAACTCATAAACAATGTTTTTTTACTACATTCAATAACTACTATCAAATTGGTTTATGCCATGTTGACACTCAACAAAATTTGGAGCCCACTGGACAGAATCAGTTAACTGATTTCTAGTTTAGGAACATCTGTTTTCTCACATTCTTTTGTATCAGTTAAGATTGATTTCTGCCCAAGAGTCATGTTTAGTCTCAATATCTATTAATTTTTTTTTTTTACTTTTTGGAGCTATTGTTGTCATCACAGTATATGGTGGATATAAATATCATTTGATCTGCATTAAATAACTATCCATGACTGCCCCAGTTTACTTATCCTTTGCAGTTATCATGGGAATCCTCTGCCCAATCACAAAATACCGTTACTTCTCTAGAAATTTGGAAGACATTAAAAAAACTATTGTTATTGAATTTACGCTAATCACTAATCAGTTGCAAAGCACAAATGAAACCCTATTGCTGATTGTTCAGAAGAAGAACTGGGAAAATAAGTGTTTTTTTTAGTGTAAGTCAGCATAGGCAGTACCTTGCAGGTTTATCTAAAGGTTATTGATCAGACATCAGATATTTAAAAAGGTATCAAAATCATCAACCTGGAATTTTTTTGTATTGAGAACTACAGCTACTTTGCAAAGTGCATGTCAGAGCAGAATAAAGAATAGGTAGATATCGTCTCCATATCAATTTAATCATGCAAACTATGTTTTCAGTGACTGAATCGCAGATTTTCATGCATATTTTGTGCACCTGGACAAAATGAAGCCACAAAAGCATTGTTTCATTGGTGCAATGTCTACTTGGTTATTCTGTGCTCCAACCATTCATGTCTGCTAGAAAAAGATTCTAATTTATGTATTCATGAATAGAGGCCACAGATGTTCTGTAGGAAGTAGCTTGCTTTGTCAAGTTTATTAAACAGTTTGGACCCGCCCCCCCCCCCCCCACATCCCCACGTACCATACATTGGCCTTAAATTTCTGTGTTTTGTACTATTTACTAAGCTGTTTCAGGTGCCGATCTCGAGCTATAGCAAGCTGTTCAGTACATTGCATTCATTTACATTTTTCTGCCAAAAGTACTTTGTTGAATATAATATTCAAATATAATGGTAATAAGCAATCTTATAGAGTACTCATTCTTACATATATGTATCTGTTACTAAGCTGAACTTTTCACCAATAATTGAAATGTATTGACTCTGGATGGAAGCAGTGGCTGATATAGAAGCAGGGTGAGTTATTCCTAGGAAGTTGGAGTGAGAAAACAAAGGCTGATATAGAAAGCAGAGTGAGTTATTCCTAGGAAGTTGGAATGAGAAATTGATGTTACAAACATGTGCCAACCATGGAGAATAGATCAATACAAATAATCTATGTATATCTATGCAAATTTGTGTTCATTGTATGCGCTTAATATATGGTTTTACCTGCTAACTTCTGGTTGTTCCCACTTAAGCTGAACATTGTCTTTTAGTATCATTCTGGACATATTATCCTTGTATAATATGTACAGCAGCTCGAGACATTGTGATTCCTTATTCTAACCATTTGCTTCTTTCTAAATTAAGGAATATTATCTGCTGAAATGTAGAGATACATTATGCAAAAGAAAAGAAAGCCAAAGAACAAGATAAATCCTACAGAACATTGTATATTCATTGCTGACATGTTCCTGTGATTTTATCAGAAATTCTTTCTTTACATGGTTACTGCCTTGCTGATTGTAAGTCAAATCATTTGATGTATGCATTCGGTATACTAGGCTGTCCTGTGTTAACTTTCAGTACTACACTGGTGCAGGCTGTAAGAAAAGAGCAGTGAATGCAGCAGAAATAAGTCTTTAGGGACCATTGGAGGCGCTCTCTGACCCCATTTTGGAGGTAGCTGGTCCACTATTCAAGACAAGGTATAAATCCACTTCCCAGGCCAGCATGGAGCCACCAATGCTACGTAAATGCATGCGTTATTATGCTGTATTTTGTTTGGTTGTCACCACTCTATAGGCCCCAATCTAGAGTTTTCTAGGGTCGAATCTTTGTACAATGTAGAAGCGTTTGAACAAATCATTACATTGCAAATAATCAGGTTTTGCCTGGATCCTGGTTAAGTTGACTGTTGCTCATTCTATATTCAAACGAAGATGATCTTTTCGTGAATGAAATTTGATGAGAATTTTGGGGATCTGGCCCAGTTGGGAAAGCTTTTGCATGTTTACTGACTTAAAATTAGATTGTTTTCTAGTGCCCCTACCTTGTTATTGTCTCTTCAGCGAACATTTTCTATTCTTTCATTTCATTTTTTATTATTCTGTATCAGTGCAAGACACCAGAGTTAAGATGAGTGATGAAATTACTGAAGTTTAACTTAGACTGCCTTGGCATGCGAAAATTCATTATTGTAGACATATTGTCACAATTAGTTATACTTATTAGGGGTTTGTGGATATGGAAAGAGTGTGATGTGAAAGGGTAGGATATAAGCTCCAAAATTAGAATGCTAGAATCACTTGGAGCAATATGAAAGAGATACTTCAGAAGAGATGCCTTTTGTTTCTTGAAAAATTGCAGTGATTGTTTCTGTCCTCTACAAGTCATGAATATAGTTCGGAGTAATTTTCATTCTAGTAAATCTTCTTTTAGATTTCCTCCAAATCTTACAAGGTAGATTTATCTCCTTTTACTGTTCTTGGCAGGACAATTATCATTATGTTTTTTTTTTTTTGTGGAATAAAGAGAAAGAGAACTTGTTTGATTGCAAAGGGAAATTCTAAGATCCAAAGATATACAAGTTTTAGATAGCAGGTTAGCACCTGAAAAAGTGAACAGTGAGCATTGATTTTCCTTTCCAGCTTAACTTCTGCAACTCCAAATGCTGATTGATTTAGTTTCATATATAAACTCAGTATTTGTCTTTGCTGATGCTGATAAACCTTTGGATTAATTGGCAACTTAGTGTTGATTTGGATAGTTGAAACAGTGTTGGAGTTATGTGGTTGTTTAATTCAACAATGGATTAGAAGGGAATACGACAATGATGCCTAGAGTATATTTATGGCACTAAAACAAATGTTTGCTGGCATTCAAGTGTCATGTTGATTTTGCTTTAAAGGATGATGATCAAAAGGGGGAATTTCTGTTTGTGCTTGTGATTAAGAAAACAAACATGGGCCCAAAACTATAAATACTGCCAAGTGAAATTAATCATCATGCTACCCTTTTGTTAGGACTCTCTTTAAGACTGCTGCCTTTGACTATTACATCAAACATTTAAGCACAGGCTTGAAATCCTATACCATTCCTTAAAGGGAGGCAAAGAGTGCGCGCCCAGAGAGGCCTTATTAATACCTATACTAATGTGAAAAGGTGCAGTAAAGTGGTTGATCCCCCAAAACTCTAGGAGTGAGACACGGGGCATAAGTCATAATGTATTGCTGCTAGAACCTTCTCTCTAGGGCATACTGTAATAACTGCAGGAACTCTAATATCAATACCTTTCTCTTTCTGGAAGAAATTATAATTGGCATTTCTACTTCAGCCAGAACAATAATACAAACAAGTGAGTCCCACATGTCAATGTCAATGTGACATTATTGATAGCACAACTGTTCAAGTTTAATTTTTGTTTGGCTTGGGAGGCAATGTTTGTACCCTTTTCATATAATCAGATTGACCAATCATGGTAAGATGACATCATGGAAAGGTAGTTCAATGCCAAAAAACTTATAAAAGATGTTTGTTCGATAAACCTGTGGTCTTAGCTTTACGCAATGGTGGTTTCTGCAGTGTACAACAATCCGTTGTGTAGTCTTTATTTATTGTAATGGTGACACATAGCAGTAAGTATAGTTTGCACGCAAAGAGAGAATTGTTAAGCTGGATTTAGGATTGACCGTTCCTGGTTATGGGTCTCACAACTGTTCCTGCAGTAGTAGTATTCATTTTCGAATTTCGATGAAGGAAAGAAGAATACATGCATGATAATTAGAAGTTACTTGTCATGCACTATATCCATGGGTTAGCCATGCGGGAAGGAAGAACCATGGTGTGCTGGTGGGATGGAGAAAGATGCGAGTTTCACTTTCTATATTTATTGTTCTCCTTTATCATTGAATATTTCAATTCTTTGATAGGAAGTACTTATCGTTTGGAGCGAGTTGCGCTCATGAGCGGTAAGTATCACTATCATCATTGCGTAAAGCTAGGGTTGGTTAGAGGTTTCTCTATCTAAGAGACTGGCATGCCTAGCCTACCTCACACACTTGGCTATCTCTCCTGGAAATTTCCATCACCGTTTGCAGAAATTGACCTGCTGCATGAGTTTTCATGAAATAAAAAAAAGAGAAATATAGAGAAACATAGTTGTATTGCAAATGCCTGCCTTTCTAGGATTATGCATAGTAGACATTTCGTGATATTCATAGATGGTATATGGTTTTCCTGTTGATCAGTGTTGCTTGTTGATTTACATGTGTTCCATTGATGCGCCTCACATGGTATCTGAAAAGTATCTGTTGCCTACAATTGTATGGTTGTGTTATGCTTGCTAATTGCGAATATCTTTCTTCACACACACTAAGACTGTACATATACATAGATGCCATGGCATACATTAGAGCCATAAGTGTAAATTGAATCATAACTTCATAAGATTTTTTGACAAAGTGTAAGTAGTACATTATGTCACCTACATCATAACAATCCCTGTAGGCCCTCCATGGCCGGTGGCAATGAGTGGTCCCGTTCCAGATGGAATTCATATAGGTACGGAAATATTTGGAGCTAGCACATTGAAATTAGTCAACATAGGCAGCTATGTTAGCAAGTAGACTAGACATACTAATGGATATAACCAGCCGTATGCATATACTGCATGTCTGTAATGTTGTAATCACTAATCAGTAGAAGATGCATATGAAGGACAGACTCCTTTCCTTGGAGGCTTGGACTAAACAAAGAAATCTATATTAGGGAATTTATGAATATAGGTATTCTGAACAGCAAAGATGGCCAAGAAAGCATATTGTGTGGGCTACAGCTGTCTCAAATTACTCTAAAAGTTGACCTTCACCCAATCAATTCCTGTAATGTTGCTTGTCATAAATCTTGGTCTAAACCATTGATGGGTTTCCCGTGTAGGAACTTTAGTACTTGGGTCTATTGATTAGCCATCACTTTCCACAATCAGGTGCTTTTAAGTTTTTGTACCTCCCACATCAGTTTAATTCTGATGTTATCTGCACAATGGCAATCTGTGAGGCAGTCCTTTTAACTCTTGTAAGACGTTGCAGTTAAGAAGTCCAATAAATTATGCAACTGATGTCAGTTATTATGGCTTGTGAAGGAGTTTTGTTTGTGTTGACAGGACTTGCAGAAAATATTTGCTCAGGGAGCTTGAATCCAAGGACAGGCTCAACACTCCACCAGAAACCAACAAGTAAGCACTTTTGATTCTGTTGTTTGACAAAATAAAATTCTAGGTCCTTCCAAACGAAGCCTAAAGATGATATCATTAGTCAGATCATAGTCCCGTCTAGCTTTCTGGCGCTCATCTCTGTTTGACATTGAGCGCACACATTTGACCATGATAGCGATACCTGGTTATCAGGCCGGCAGTACTGTATCATTGTTGAAACAGAAACCCGATTGCTAGATACACCTAAGCACCTAACCCAGCTTAGTTGAGGAGCTAGCAGTTGACTCTCATAAATGAGAGGAGATTGGAATGATCAACACTCATCCTTCCTTCCCATCTTGTTGTGCAGCAGAGAGAAGGAAGGAACACTCGCACAAGGACTCTCTGGTCCGACTCCGACGGGTGCAGCTGGACGGGACCCTACATTGTAAATGTGCGGTGCTCAGATGGTCACTATGGGTCCATGCACACATGCCCGAAGGTTGATGCAATATTGACGGTGACCAGTGGCAGTGAGGCCCCCGGCCCGCACAGGCAGGCGGGCGGGCGGGCGCGCAGCGTCCTTGAACTGAATCTGAATTGAGAGTTTGAGACGGAGGGGAGGAGGAGCCGAAGCCGGGTGCCACTGGCACTGGGCGTGCAGGCGATCTTGTGAAGCACGTTCGGGTGGGCTGAGGATCTAGATGGCGCGTGTGCGTGTGTACTGGGGATCTGGAGAGGGGAGCGAAGCAACTGATGATGAACTGAATTTGCGGACAAATCTGGAGGCCGAAAGGCGTCATTGATTGGTTGGAAGACGGCAGCTTTCTGCAGATGCCGGTGTGTTCCTTCTTGACCAGGAGTGTTTGTTGGTTGTTACTAGTTGTTACGGGCGGCATGGTGCGAGACCGAGTCTGGTGTGGTGTGCTCTGCCGTGCAGGAGGATGTGAAGTGAGGTGACCGACGGTCGCCGTTGTCGCGGGAAGGAAGGGCTCTCGGGGCACTGCAACATCGCCGTGCAGGATCTGCACGCACTGCATTGCTTTGCACTTTGTGTCAGTGAGTGTTTCATGTCACCTGAAGCAGGAATATATATATGCAATCTAAAGCTGACACGATGCAAACTAATTTGAGGCCTATCTGTATCTGTATCTCGTGTACTTGTAGATTCCCAAGAAGGGTGGGTCGTGTACACAAGAACAATGTATAAACTTCAATTGTTTATTAGCTAGTACTACCTACGTCTCCAAAAGATGCAATTTTGGACTAAGACTGAGTCAAACTTTAAATTTTTTGTTCAAGCTTCTAGAAAATATTAATAATATTTATGATTCCGAATCGGTATCATATATTTGATTGTTAATCTACTGATATTGTTTTGATATATATTATACGTGATACTAGTATTTTTATAGAGATTTGCTTCAATTTGAAAATGTGTCTCTGGGAAAGAGGACAACGCCATTCTTCTTCTTCCTCTCATTTATGACCTCGCTTGACACTACTGTACCAGGAGGCAGTAGTCCGGGATAACGGGACTACCGGAGTTCGATGGATCATAATCATGCCAGCCACTGATGATGCGAGGTCGTTTGACCCTTTCAGAGCTTATTAAAGTGATTCGCCTGAAGTCCATGCACACGAACGTTTCTAAAAGCTTTGTGTTTCAAAGTGAGTCAACACGCCATCCACGAAATTTTGGGGAACCTCGTAACCAGACAAACTTTTTGGCATGTACTTTTTTTTTTTTTTGCGAAACTATACAATGTTTTTTTTTTGACGTTTACTACCATTGCTGCTAGCTGGTGGAACACAGTAGGCACGTTTCAGGTCGACCTATGGCTCATCTCGTACGAATGTGCGTGCGATATCAGGACCTTTTGACGATCACACGAGTAAAAAGATCTGTACCGACAGAATCTGTTTCGCAAATTTCACGTGCTTTCAGAAAAAAAATGAAGCAGAAATTATGGTTAAAGTTGCTTTGTCTGACATGTAGCTAGTCTGAAATCGCACACGTTTAATTCTACTAATTAATTTCGAGTCGAAGTGGCCATTGCCCATTGCCCGGTCATCGTCATTCTGTTGAGGCTACGCTACCGAACCTAGCCTAGGCCGCGTAGCCCGTACGAACGCCGTCGAGGAGGGAGACGCATGGAGCTCCAACGGATCCCGCGGCGGCGTTCCGTACTGCCAGATCGCTCGGAATCCCGTGGCCAGGTCCGATGAGGCGGTGGTGGGCGCGGGCGGGGCCGGGCAGGCTGCCGGCCGGCGGCGCGGTGGCTGGCGCAGTGGTGGCGCCGTTGGGCGACGCGAGGGAGGCATGAACGCAGTAAATGCTGGCCGGGGCCGACGGCTGGCTGTCCACTGCCTAGCCCTAGCAGCTAGGTTGGCAGCGCTCTCCTGTCATCCTGTGCTGCGCTGCGCTGCGCTGCGCTGCGATCGAGGGTCGTCCGGTGGGGTGGGGGTGCCCACCTCACGCGGTGTTGCTCAGAGGCCATTCAATGTGAGCTGCGCTGCGCTGTGGAGAGAGGAGAGAGCAGAAATAAGCGCGGCTCCAGCTCACTTCGCGTACTCCTCTCCGGCTCACCTGCATCTACGCTTCGGTAGTTCGCTTCACTGCCGCCCCGCCGTACCGTATGATTCAAAGAGGTAGAGGCAATTTCCTTTTGACAGAAATGCACACTCTATGCTGCTTTCGACGACGAAAATCCATCCACATGCTCTATTTTTCATCATATTGAATACTCTATACTGTCCATTCAAATTACAGTTTATTTTGACTTTATTTCAAGTCAAATTTAGGTTAGATTTGCGTGCATGTGTCTGTAGAAGTGTATGCAAGTGTTAGAATTAGACTTATTCATCGTGTTGTAGTGAAAAATGTATGCTAGTAGCGGCACGACAATGTTGAAAATTTTATTGGTGATTTTTGTGGAAGCTCCAAGAGTGTAGGGCAGATTACTACATTTGAAGTTCTTAATTGATGAAAAAGTTCTTCATTGCTAATTAAGAAGCATGTGCATATAGTAGGGGTGTTTTTTTTTCTTCAACAAAACACGTTAGGAGTAGGCATTTGCAAATTTTTTTAAAAAAAGACTTATGGATCGAGGACAAGTTCGGACTTGTTTTAGTTTGAGGAATAATTACTCCATTCCAATGAGGTGGTTCATCATACATCTCTCAAATTTGGTAGAATAGCTTCATTTCTGGTACTACTCATTAACAATACCCATTATTAACTTGCGAGAAATGAGACGATGATAGACCAATTTATTGTTTTGCACAAAGGTAAATAAAAAAAGGAAAGGAGTGTGGGAGGATGATGTACTATCTAATTTCTCAAACAAAACACTATAAGCTAATGATGATGCTTTTTGTTGCAATTTTCCCAAAGAAAAGAAAGAAAAACGGCAAGTGCGAAAACACAAGAGGACGATATGATGCCTGATGCACGGGCGGTCAACAACAAGCCAACAGGGCAACAGTGCATCCAAGAAATTTAAGTTTGACATTGGGATTTGTTCACACGCGGTTTGCAGGTACACATAGGATGGACGACGGATCGTCGATTCGGTTTGTGCGAAAAAGACAAACGAGTGGAGGATGGCGCCAGTCCAGCGGAGGAAGGATAGATCGCTAGCTAGTGACAAAAATGAAATTATTAATTACTCGATCCAAACGAACACACATTGATGATGGACGTGCATGCCCTAATACCGTGGGTTCACTAAACTACTAGTAAACATGTACTGTACGTCATGAACCTGCAGTACGTACAAGGCTGCTATAGCACAATAGAATTTCGTAAAAAAAAAAAAGATATACTCCAATATATATGCCACGTTGTTTTCTTTAACTTGGTCTCCCGTGATGAGGCGGCATTACGTGACAGAATAGGTGTATTTGGGAAATTACTCCAGCTACACCCGGCATTTACTATTTTTACTTTGCCAAGTGGCCGAGAGCCATGCATGTTGTAATGCAAAGAAATGCAAAATAGGAGTACGTACATCTTTGAAGTTCATTTTTTTTTTACTTGCTTCTAGTTCATTTTTACTGAACGTCAAGTTGCGCGGACATTATCACGTTGAATTGAACGCTTGCAAAGTTTATATCTGGCCAAGACATTGGAAGATTGTCTAAAAAAAAGAAAACATATTGGAAGATATATTGGCGATCATTGCACTCTAGATTTTCATTATCACTTCCTCATAGATGCTCACATTTCCTCTACACTAGTAATCTTTTTTTTTACTACTTTATTAATTTGTGAGAAGGAAAAAGCTGTGTTTCCTATGCAAAGTGTGGGACCCACACGCAGGCCAAGAACCGTGCCGTGCCGAGGCATGAAAACAGTACTAACTCCAGAACTGCACGCACCCCGCAGCAGCGTGAAGCATGCATGGATATCTTCGCCCGTTCTTGTGGAAATTCAAAACTTTTTTTAAAAAAAAGAGAAAGCCCCTCAAGCAAATTAAATTTGATCATTTGCACAGATTTCATCTTGCCGGCCTTGTTAATGGCAATTGTGGAAGAGCCCTCCCTCGAGTATTTTGTAACCTTGTGTCTAACACATCTATCCCCAATTATACATGAAAAGTCCATTTTGACGACTTGTTAAAACATCAATTTATTTCCTGGCGCTATAAAAAATATTACTGCTACACGCCAAATAGTGCACCCATCCATGCAGAGGTTTGACTCGGTCGTTGAAATTCCTTGTACTGCATGTATGTAATCACATGACAAGAGCTAGCAAGTTTAAAACATGTTTATTTTAAATAGTGTGCATATATCTCTATCCCATCTTCATATTTCGAGCCAGACGTTAATTACACAACAAATTCGAAACCCAAGTCCCACTAGGAGTACTAGTCGCTAGTCAGTCAGCAACATGCCGGGACAATATTATTGCTGTGTTAACATGGCTCTTTTTTTTTTTGTGACTTGTGTTAACATGGCTCTTAATTATCCTTTGGCTATAGAACTGAAGAGACGCCATGTATATCCATGGTTAGCTAGAACCTTCCTCTCTCCATCACTCAGTAATTATCCCGGTTATCAAATCTTAAACATTTGTCAACTGCGTATTATTCATCCAGAAAACGTACAAGTACTGCTAAGGTAGCACAATAATTGAAAAATAGACTGATATTAATTGATGTTTTTTTATTCGAGTGACAATATTAAACGATAGCCTATCTCTCATGGAAATGCATGATCATCAAGGCTTTTTGACTTTAATTGTCTCGTTTCTTCTCCATGACACTATTGACTATTACTAGTATACATAGCTCGAAAATAAATATATATGACATGCCGATATATGTACACACGCACACGCCTATGAACGTTCATTTTCACATTCATTTAATTTGCCAAAAAAACTCGATACGACGACGTCCAATAAATCCAAAACACATTGTGCAAGTTTCTCCTTACATACTGTACAGTACTATAGATACCAATATTTGTAGAAATAGAAATAATAATAATAATAAATTTAAAATCATGCACCCGTCCTTCTCTCTCTCATAGCAATTACGATACGCCCTCTCAATAAATGCGGATTGCACCACCTCAACACTCGTCCGCAATAACTCCTTCCTCCCTTCTCCACATTCTCTTCCACCTCCGTCCGTTCCCCTTTCTTCTCCTCTTCCTCTTCCTCCTCTCTTCCCCTTCCATGGCCGCCTAGCTTCTACGCAAGTCCTCCTTCTCACCACACACCTTCCTGCTAGCTACCCTTCTGAGCTTGCAAAGTTTTGCTGCGTGATCACATCTTGAGAGCTGCGGGCAGAGATCGATCGGAGTTCTATTTTTGCAGAGGCGCACACACATATATAGTTCGTCTGCTAGATCTCACTGCCAGTCAGCTCGCACCGAAGCTTCTCTGGGCTACCTTGTCGTTAGATCTGTTGCTGGTCGTGCTGTTACTTGGCAGGCAAGGTATATATCTCCATATAGGAATAGGATCGATTGGCGCCGCCTGTTCTAGGGAGGTACGCATGTGCAAGTGAAGAAATGGAAAGGAGCTAGTGAAGCGGCAATAAGAATCAGGGTCTGGAACGTCGTGAGAGGAGAAATGATGATCCCGGCGAGGCACATGCCGCCGATGATGGTCCGGAACAGCGCCGCGGCGTACGGGTCCTCGTCGGCACTCTCGCTCGGCCAGGTAATCTCAGTTTTAAGTCTTCCGTTGGGGTTTCTGAGGTTTCTGAGATTAAAAGGGCGAGCCTTTTAGCTTCTTCGATTCGATTCTCTCTTTTTCTTCGGGAAAATTCAAAACTTGTTTTTTTTTTGTGCTGTGTGCTCTCTTTCTTTCTCTGGGTAATTATTGTTTCTCCGTTTGATTTGAGGTCCCAGTCTCATCGATCAGTACTAGGTTTACTGCAATATGCATGTAACTGATCCTGCAAGGATTAGCTTTTTCCTTGGAAACTGAGAAGTCTGTGGGGAGAGAGAGAGAGAGGTGTATCTATGTCCAGTACTTAGTTGGTTGCTGTTCACACATAGATTAGGTCATCAGAGTGCATGAGCCCCATTTCTTAAAGACTTGCTCCTCCTATATAAAGGGGCAGATGAATGGGCCATCAGCTTGGCAAGAGGGAAGACTTGGATCCCTGCTGCAGGTTCCTGCTGATCACAATTCACACACACAGATCAACAGGTAGGTTGTCTTGTTTGTTCTTCCAGCTCTTTGGGTCTCCTGTATGTGGCCCTAGCAGCTTGGACAAGAAACTACCTACCTTTTCTTCTTCTCCTCGCAAGCTTGCTTTCACATCTGTCTCCTCCTACATGGTGTACCAGACGGATCAGGAAGAAAATTGGTTTCCTTCCTGATTTATACATACCTTGGAGCAACGCTTCGATCCATTTCATTCCTAAATTACCTGCCTCCGTCAGTACATTCGCTTGAATTTTTCTTGGCGCACGAAATATTTTCGATTCCATCTTGTCGTTCCTTCAACTTTTCCACCATGTCCAGTCCAGCTACTCGTACAAATTAATGGCGACGAGCGACGAAACGCACGGAACATATATGCCTGAACCGGCAAACGTCCCAGTCGATCTCTGGCACTTAATTGCTTACACAGTATTAATTTCAACTCGTTTGTGCAAACGGTACAAGCAAAACAAGCTGATGTTGAGTGGTTTCCCCTTCCTTAATTGCTTGCGCAGCCGAACTTGCTGGACAGCCAGCAGCAGCTCCAGCTCCAGCAGTCGCTGCAGCAGCAGCATCTGCTGGACCATCAGATCCCGGCTACGACGGCGGAGAGCGGCGACAACATGGGCCGCAGCGGCGGCGGCCGGGGGTCCGACCCACTGGGCGACGAGTTCGAGAGCAAGTCCGGCAGCGAGAACGTGGACGGCGTCTCCGTGGACGACCAGGACCCCAACCAGCGGCCCAACAAGAAGAAGCGATACCACCGCCACACCCAGCACCAGATCCAGGAGATGGAAGCGTAAGTAATCACACTCGTGCCACTTGCCTGTTCTCTTTTCCTCATTAAATTTGCATAGATTGTTCTCGGATGTCTTGGTGATTAATTTTGCATTGACTTCTACTACCTGTCAGTGTTTAGTTTACAAAGAAAGACACGCATAAAATGTTGTTGGTTTACTGAATTTAATAAGGAGAGAGAGAGAGGACAAGCTGGTCATCAGTTCGGTTACTAGAGCATTCACTGAGCTGAGACCTGAGACTGATGTAAGCTTACGACAAGTCAAATTGAGATGCTCGTCCATATCCTTCTTCAAATATTGTATTCGTTGACCCAATGCAAACGGTTTTTGTTCTTTAGCTCTCCTTCTCGAAGCAAAAAACAAATATACTCAGCATTCAAGAAGTAGGACTTTTGCGTTCACACTGAACTTCCTTTCTCTTGCCAGTTTCAAATTTTCTCTAGAAACATTATTTAATTCGTCGCCACTCACAAAATACTCATCTTTTCATTGGAAATTTGATTGATTCATGGATGGCCAGTTTCTTCAAGGAATGCCCGCACCCGGACGATAAGCAGCGCAAGGAGCTGAGCCGGGAGCTGGGGCTGGAGCCCCTCCAGGTCAAGTTCTGGTTTCAGAACAAGCGCACGCAAATGAAGGTGACGATCCTGACTAATCTCACCCTGTTCTTCGCTCTGATCAACTGCAAGAGGTAGACGCGCCGGTCGGCCGCGCGCGCTCGAGCGAGCGTCGTCACAACTACTTCATTTAAGCCTCTGACCTAGCGTCTGACAGGCAGCATTCATGGCCTGTTACTATAACTGGACAAAAGCTTGGCCACACACCTCCATGTCCTCTTCTGCATGCGCGGCGCGCTGCCAAATGTCCTGCCATGCCAGGCACTGGCTGGCACCAGCCATGGTCAAACCCCACCCATGCATGTCTTCCCTCCTCCGTCCTGCTGGCTGCTGCTGCTGACGCCTACTCCTACCTGGCAACGCAGACGTTTACAGCCAGCACTGCTCACCTGACTCAGGAACAGCTGCCGATTACTACTTACCAAGCATCGTTACTGTACTTAATGCATGGTTTATATATTAGTTAGTGTAGTGGACAACAAACAGCTAAATCCTGCAGTGGAGAGACACGCTCCATCATGTGCTGCGAGCTTACCGTGATCCATGGCGTGTGGATCGTCTTGCAGAACCAGCACGAGCGGCACGAGAACTCGCAGCTGAGGGCGGAGAACAAGAAGCTGCGCGCCGAGAACATGCGGTACAAGGAGGCTCTCAGCAGCGCGTCCTGCCCCAACTGTGGTGGCCCCGCCGCGCTCGGCGAGATGTCGTTCGACGAGCACCACCTCCGCGTCGAGAACGCGCGCCTCCGGGAGGAGATCGACAGGATCTCCGCCATCGCCGCCAAGTACGTCGGCAAGCCCATGGTGTCCTTACCCGTGCTGTCCAGCCCGCTCGCCGGGGCACGCCCGTCGCCGCTGGACATCGGCAGTGTGGGCAGCGCAGCCGTATATGGTGCTGCCGACATCTTCGGCGGCGGTGTCGCTGCTGGGGACCTGCTGAGGGGTGCCGTGCAGTCGGACGCCGACAAGCCTATGATCGTGGAGCTGGCTGTCACGGCCATGGAGGAGCTGGTCCGGATGGCGCAGCTGGATGAGCCGCTGTGGAACATGCCGGGCCTCGATGGATCTGCTGAGACGCTGAACGAGGAGGAGTACGCGCGCATGTTCCCTGGCGGGCTCGGCCAAAAGCAGTATGGGTTCAAGTCGGAGGCATCGCGCGACAGCTCCGTCGTCATCATGACCCATGCCAACCTCGTCGAGATCCTCATGGACGTGGTATGTACGCCTCACCGATGTGCAAAGAGTACAATTTCCTTTCATAGTTCTAGTGATAAAAACGTCAGGATATTTGATCCGATTGCTGGCTCTGAACTTCTGAATTTTAATTCAACTTATCTATGTGCAGAATCAGTTTGCGACAGTGTTCTCAAGCATTGTGTCAAGAGCGGCGACACTGGAGGTGCTATCCACCGGCGTGGCTGGGAACTACAATGGTGCATTGCAAGTGGTTCGTGTTCTGAAATTTGGGATGCATAGGTAGACCATGTCATCTGTTGAGTGCTGAAGCCCAACATCGTGCATTTTGCAGATGTCAGTTGAGTTTCAGGTGCCTTCTCCACTAGTGCCAACCAGGGAAAGCTATTTCGTGAGGTACTGCAAGCAGAATGCTGATGGATCATGGGCCGTCGTCGACGTCTCGCTGGACAGCCTGCGCCCCAGCTCAGTTCTCAAATGCCGGCGCCGGCCATCAGGATGTCTGATCCAGGAAATGCCCAATGGCTACTCAAAGGTCTGTGGTCTGCAATGATTGATTTTTCCAGTATTCAGATACTCTCAGTAGCTGATGGTTCAGAGACTAATCGTGAGATGTGTACTGTATTTTATCTACAAAAGCTGATATTTGTATTACATTGTACTGTGTGTCAGGTGACCTGGGTGGAGCATGTCGAGGTGGACGACAGGTCGGTGCACAACATCTACAAACTGCTAGTGAACTCAGGGCTCGCCTTTGGTGCACGCCGTTGGGTTGGAACGCTGGATCGTCAGTGTGAGCGCCTTGCCAGTGTCATGGCCAGCAACATTCCGACTAGTGACATCGGTGGTAAGCACTCTATAATCTGTACCATGCATAGCAGCACACCATATGCTCTCTTTATTCGATTGAATCCCCAAAAGAAATTTCAGACCCTTACGAAACTAATTATTTGCTGCAGTGATCACTAGCACAGAGGGGAGGAAGAGCATGCTGAAGCTGGCTGAGAGGATGGTAATGAGCTTCTGTGGTGGAGTGACGGCCTCAGCTGCACACCAGTGGACAACACTGTCAGGCAGTGGTGCTGAGGACGTCCGTGTCATGACCAGGAAGAGCGTCGACGACCCTGGCAGGCCACCAGGCATAGTCCTCAATGCTGCCACCTCTTTCTGGCTCCCCGTCCCACCCAAGCGTGTCTTCGACTTCCTTCGTGATGAAAGCTCTCGGAGCGAGGCACGCACACACATACCTAACAATTTCGTTCATCGTGAACACATTAGAGAACACATTCTCTGAACCGCATTTCTTTTTTTTTTCTTTTTTGCAGTGGGACATCCTCTCCAATGGCGGCGTCGTTCAAGAAATGGCGCACATCGCCAATGGCCGTGATCATGGCAACTGCGTCTCGCTTCTTCGTGTTAATGTAAATGGCTTGTCGTCCGTCGATGCATGTGATAACGCTTGCCTTCTAACATATTGACCATGTTTGCTTCTGCGCCATCTGTCACAGAGCACGAACTCGAACCAAAGCAACATGCTGATCCTGCAAGAGAGCTGCACTGACGCATCAGGATCCTACGTCATCTATGCGCCAGTGGACGTGGTCGCCATGAACGTGGTCCTCAATGGCGGCGACCCTGACTACGTGGCGCTCCTGCCCTCAGGCTTCGCCATCCTGCCTGACGGCCCGGCAGGCAGCAACATGCAAGGTGAGGGTGGCGTCGGCTCAGGCGGATCGCTCCTGACGGTGGCGTTCCAGATACTTGTCGACTCCGTCCCCACTGCCAAGCTCTCCCTGGGGTCGGTGGCGACGGTGAACAGCCTCATTGCCTGCACCGTGGAGCGAATCAAGGCAGCGGTCTCTGGCGAGAGCAATCCCCAGCAGTAGCTTCGTTGAATCAAACAGTGTTCTTATCCTTTGCATTGAAGGTATGCATAAAACCAAATCGCAATAAGGTCATAATTTGTAAGGTTTCATCTTATTGTTTAGTCTGAATACTGATGAAACCTGATCATAAATACCTTTTTGCAGGAGCAGCAAATTTTAGAGCTTTCATCAGTGGGAAGTCAAGAACGCACCTCAGACTCTCCTTGCCATGTGGTGCTCATAGTTTGGGTTATTTCCCCCCTAGTTTACGCAGAATTTCTGGGTATTATTCGAAGAAATATTTCAGTCGCCGAAGAAAATGAGTCACCACTACGCAAGGGCAGTTGGTTCGGGTATTGACTTCCTCTTCATGTTGGCCTCTTGGATGCTGCTATCTCTGAATTTAGGCTTCTTTTTCTGCTCTTGTGGAGTACAAAACCGTCATTTAGCATGTAATTTGTGCTGTTGGTGCAGTTGTTCAGACTTGTTCAGTATCCTGGATTCCCCAGATAGAGGTTTGTTTCCCTATAGTTTTTTGTACTTCTGCAGTGCTTCTTATGTCTAGCCACCATTTCAGTCCCAGACGTACCTGTGCAACGTGGTTGCATACTTGCATTATTGTTGAATGTCTTCCGTTGCTATTTTGCAGTAAGTTATCAGTTAATTTAGTTATATAGTGATATGGCAATGGAACGCCTCTCAGTATTATTCATGCTTTTAGGCCTTCTGTTTCTCGTCAGAATAAGCTATGCATGCTGAGTAAGATGGCTGCATTCCTTGGCCATGCAATTTCAATGCTTACGATTTCGTCACTAGGTATCACATCTGAGCATGTATGTATTTTCATACTAAACAGCTCCTTAGGGCGCAATTACAAAGTCAGAGATGTACATTCGAGTCGTTTCAGAAGATGAAATATTATTCATTCCATGTACAAACTCGAGTGCATCTGAGTGCTCCGAAATAGTCAACCATGTGAAGTACAAGACTCTTACAAGCACTCTGCTAGAGAAACAAAATTGGATGTTCAGAACAGCTCTTTTTCTTGAAAAGGAACTTGGATCTTCAGCATGCTATGATCCCAAAATAATATCGCTATATATGCACATTGCATTGCTAGAGAAATCATGCCTCAACCGATGCAATCGTGAAGATACCCTCTTCATTCTGTTGGGAGGAGGTCGGTAAATGAAAAATCATGAATCGGTGGACCTGCAATACATGTTGAGTTCAGGCGTAGTGTTAGCGATAGACGCCCTAATGGGTTGTTATGGGCCGGTGCGGTTAAGCACCTTAGGGATTAAGATAGATCGATAAGGTAAGGATCACCGTTGATTGAGTCTTTCTATAAACCCTCAGGGATTCTTGCCTATATAATGTACCATGTACCCCTTTAATTAATCAATAATCCTTTGCCAAGTTATCATGGTATCAGACGCCTAGTTAGGTTTTTCCGCTGCCTAATCGCGTGCGCCGTCTCCTAGACGCGCCGCACCCCATCCCCGCGCGCCGGTCCCTGCGGCGCAGCGCCTCTCTCCTCGCGCGTGGCGCCCTTCTCCACGCGCGCCGGCCCAGCCGCGCCGCGCCTTCCCACCCGCGCGCCGCCCTCCCTCTCCACCATGCCGCCGACCCCGGCGCCCACTCCGAAGGGCGGAGACGCCGTCTCCGACTCCTCCCTCGTCGTCCAGGACGAGGAACTCGCCCGGCGCCTGGCCAAGGAGCAGGCGAACGAGGCTGCTGCCTCCGCTCAGCGCCTCGAGCTCGAGCGCACGGCCGCGCGCGACGCTGCTCTGGCCTGCGCCCACAAGGCCGAGCAGGACGCGGCGGCCGCAGCCCTAGAACGCGACGTTGCGGCCCGGTGCGCCAGTGACGCCCTCGCATGTGCCGCCATGGAACGGCCGGCCACCGCTGCCGCCATCATGCCCCAATCGTCGGGGGGCGCATCTGGTGGAGACGCATCGCCATCTGGATGTAACACCCTAAAATTTGCATGAATTTAAAATAGTCAATTTGATTTAATTTTGTATTTTTGGTGAGCATTTAACCTAGGCAAAATAATTATTTTTATAAAAGTAAAATCAATCCTAGGTCAAGAAGCATGTTTGTGCATTCATGCTGGTGCATAATTTATTTTGTAATGTTTGGATTTGGTTGGAATTGAATTGGATTTCAAATTCCTTTTGAAAATAGGTTTGAAAAATAGTTCAAATAAAAGAAAAAGGATTTCATTCCCTCCTTTCCTCCCTCCCTTTCGGCCCAATCGGTCGCCCGGCCTGCCCGGCCGGCCTGCCGCCTTCCCCCGCGGTCGGCCCGTGGCCTGCTCGCGCCTCCCCGCACCGCAGCCCGCCTCGCCTTCCGGCCCAGCAAGAAACAGCAGTAGCCCCCGCGCGCGCTTCTCCTTCTTGGGCTGCCAGGCCGAAGCCCAGCAAGCCTCCGCGCCGCGCGTCGTCTCCCGCCTGTCTCTCGGTCCGACTGACGAGCCGGTCCCGCGCCGTGTGTCGCTGACAAGCGGGACCCGCTTCCTCGTCTTCTACCTCATAACCGCGCCGGACTCCGGCAGGAGCCCGACTCCGCCCCGACTTCCCTCGCTCCGCCGTGCTCCCCAAGCCGACCCGGGCCATAAATAGCGGCGCCGCCGCAACCTTGACCCGCATCTCAAGCCCTAGAGCAAGCACCGCCTCCTCACAAGCTCCGGCCGCACCATAACCCTAGCCTCCATTGACGCCAGCCGCCCGAGCTTGGAATTCGCCACCGCCGTCGTGTCTTCGCCGTCATCTTCTACGCCGGTAAGGACGCCTCGAGCTCCGCTTTCGATTAGTACCGGTTCTAGGTAGTGTAGTGGCCCGTAGCGCTCGGCCTGTGTACGCCGGCGAGCTCGCCGCTGGCGTCGCCGGTCATCGGCTGTCTCCAACCCGCTCGGGTTCCCATCTTTGTGCTAGAAGTGATCGCGTGAAGCTCCGCATTCGATTGGTCCAGGTCTCAGGTCCAGCCGAGGTCCGTAGGGCTAGTTTCACCTATGACGGCGAGCTTTCTCGGCGCCGGCCATGGCCGACCACCGCGGGAGCTTTCTTCCCCGGCGAGTTACTCCCTCTATCGCCTCGGCCGTCCAATTTGAGCCATCCAGTTTCGATCCGACGGGCCGAAGAGCTCGATACCCCTTCGGGTTGGCAAATTTACACATAACCCCCCGCCTTTCTGTCTATTCTTTTAAGAGCCCTTGGCATCTTTCATCGACTACGCTTTGTCTAGTAGAAGGCGTATTTTTCTTTTAACAGAGCCCAAAATACGTTTTCTCAACCAGAACACGTATTTTTCCTTTTTCATACAAAATACGTTTTCATCTATTTACAGTTTTGCCACTATTTTCAAATGCTTATAACTTCTACGTTTTAGCTCCGATTTGGTCCGTTCAAGTTGCGTTGGGTTCGTAATTTCGTAATCTACATGTTAGTATTATTATTAGATTTATTTTCAACTTTTAAAAATTGAGTTTTATTTTAAACTAATTATTTTACAATAAGAAATCTTGTAAAATCCATAACTTTCACGTTATAGCTCTGATTTCAATGATCTTTACGTCTGTGTGATCGTAGTAACGCGTAGATTGGTTTTAAGAGCTTTTCAATCTGTTTCACTATGGTTGGTGTATTGTTCTTATAGTTCCTTTGTTTGTTTCATGTATGATTGCGAAGATTGCTTGTATGGTGTTCTACGATTATGTCCCATCGGTGAGCTTTACGTTGGTGATCTACAAGAAATTGACGATCTAGAAGTTGAAGATCAAAAGCTGCAGAATATAAGATAAAGATAATGTTTCTCTAAGCACACTGCTTTAGGGTAAAGCAAGTCTTCAGGCAAGTATAGTTAGGACCATCCTTGTTACCTATTCACTATACACACTAAAAATCATACGCATGTGTCTCTTTGCTACCCTGTTAGGATTACATAGCTTTGAATACCTGTTTACCTTGATAACCGGGGATGTTGCATATGGGTAGTGAATGCTAGTGCTTTATAACCATGATCTTGTAACTTGATTAATGACTATGCCACTAATGAAAAGATGGTCTTCAATAAGGTCCAAACCGTAAGTGATCATCCGGGACATAACGTGCAGCTATAGGGGCTATATGGCTCTGGCTCTAGTTATTAATAGGACCTTTTCTAGTGAGTTAGAGGATCTGCGAGTTGGGTATAGGACGGCTTCTCCAGTATGTGTTATAACTGGGATGTGCCATATTGGGAGGAGGGATTTCCTACATCCGATGACCCCGCGGCCCTAACTTGTTAGACGAACCTATGAATGGCTTTATATGGTTCTTGGTGTTATGGGAAGTAGCTAGCCCGTGCATTTGAGGATCATGACCCGTAGCGAAAGTGTACACCTCTGCGCAGAGTTAACTGATATATCGTCCGTGCCCACGGTTAGGGCGGCCAAGGGATTCTTATGGAATTGGATCATCAACATAAATTGTGATACTTGTTAATGTATTGTTTTTATCATACTCTTAATCATGTTCTACCTGATCATGTGGTTATGGGTTTACTACTACCTTATTACTAATTGCTAAAACTTGACATACGCTAAAAAGCTAAATGCAGTTAAACCGTGTCAGCTACTTGAGCCTCATGAACCCCATGCTATACTTGTTGAGTTCGACATGGACTCACTCTTGTCATTTTCCACCACCTCATGAGATGTTTAGGCTTGTGATCAACCAATCAGTTGGATCCAGTGGAGTGGAGTCCTTACCTGAAGATCGGAGTTGTCTTTCCGCTGATTGCTACCTAAAGGTATATCTCTCTTATACTAATTACGTTATATATTAAGCATTGTTTATTGATACTACCCTTGACTTGCAGCTATATGTGGGAATTGACTCCTAGGACTCACATATGGTGTATATCTGGTTTTGTTCTTAAAACCGGGTATTACACTGGGGGAGCCCCTGCGCCGACTGACCTCCGCGCAGCCATGCTTCACCACGAAGCCGTGGCTTTGCTCCAGCTTCACTCTCAAGCCGTCGCCGTCAGTAATATCCGGAACCACGTCACCACCACCCTCGACGTCGATTCTGGTAACTACACCCACTGGTGTGATCAATTTCTGCTCATCCTCGGCAAGTTCTCGCTTCAGGGCCATGTTCGTGAGGATTCTCCGGACCCGACCTCTCCTGATTGAACCTGGATGGACTGCATCGTCAAGTCTTGGATCATCGCCACGCTCACCGATGATCTTGGCGAGATCATCTCCGCCCGGAGCTCTACTGCCCGGCACGCTTGGCTCGCCGTCGAGTCGCAGTTTCTCGGCAATCGGGAGGCCCGCTCCATTCAGCTAGAGACACGGTTCCGCAACTTTGTCCAGGGCGATCTCTCCATCACCGAGTACACACGCAAGCTGAAGAAGATGGCCGATGACCTCATGGCCCTCAGCGAGGTCATCACCGACCGCACCCTCGTCCTCAACGCCATCCGCAGCCTCAACGAGCGCTTCAGCCACGTCGGGACGCTTCTCCGCCGGGCCAGACCCTTCCCCACCTTCCTGGAAGCACGTGAGGACCTCATTCTCGAGGAACTCACCATGGAGAACCGCAAGGAAACTCCAGCCGCTGCACTCGCTGCCTCTACCACTCCCAACCCGGCCCTGCGTCCTCTGGCACGGGTTCTGGGGGCGCTGGCGGGAGCTCCAAGGCTCCCAACAACCGTCGCAGCAAGCGCGGCGGTGGCGGCAAGGGCCACGACGGCGACAACTCTTCCGGACAGGCCGCCCGACCTCCTGCCGGTCCCACGCAGCAGCAGCAGGCTCCCGGGGGGCGTTTCTGGCCCAGCATCTAGAACCCATGGTCCGGCACCATCCAGATGTGGCCAGGGGGCCTCGTCCACCCCTGCCCCTCACCTCCAGGCGCAGCACCAGGCACAACAGCAGGCCCTGCTCGCTCAGCAGCAGCAGGCTCTTGTTGCCGCGCAGCAGCCAGCTCCCCATGGTGCCGGACAGTGGGTCGCTCCGAGGTTTTACAACCCTGTGACCGGCCTACCTTCCTGGGACCCGACGGATCTCGCCGCCGCCTTCTGCACAACGTCGCTGACCCCTCCTTCGACCAACGAGTGGTACTTCGACTCAGGTGCTACTTCACATATGACGTCTCAGCCCTCCTCTCTTTCACATGTTCTTCTCCCGCGGTACCCTAACCCTTCATCTATTATTGTCGGTAATGGCTCCCTTATTCCTATCACTGCCACTGGCTCCACAGAGTTATCATCCAATTTACGTCTTAATAATGTCCTTGTGTCGCCACAAATTATTAAGAATCTTATCTCTGTTCGCCAATTTACTATTGACAATAATTGCTCTATTGAGTTTAACCCCGCTGGTTGTTCTATGAAGGTTCTTCCATCTCGGAAAGAGATCGTTAGGTGTAATAGCTCTGGGCCACTGTACCCACTTCGCCTTCCACCAGCACTCTCCTTTGCCGCTCAGGGCTCCTCTCCACTGTGGCATCGACGTCTTGGGCATCCTGGTCACGAGGCCTCGTCAAAGCTTGCGTCTAGTGTTTCGTTCCCTATTTATGATTGTTCAGATTTATGTCATGCTTGTCAGCTAGGGCGTCATGTTCGTCTACCCTTTCATATGTCCACCTCTCGTGCGTCTAGCAAGTTTGATCTTATTCATCGTGATATATGGACCTCTCCAGTTGTCAGCATTTCTGGTTATAAATACTATTTGGTCATTCTTGATGATTGCACTCATTATTTGTGGACATTTCCTTTACGCCTTAAATCTGACACTTTCAGCACGCTTGCTCAATTTATCGCCCATGCCTCCACTCAGTTTGGCGCTCACGTCAAAGCCGTACAGTGCGACAATGGGAAAGAGTCAACTCCAGCGCCCGGCACTTCTTCCTTACCCAGGGCATCCACCTTCGCATGTCCTGCCCTTACACCTCGCCTCAGAACGGTAAAGTTGAACGCATTATTCGCTCTATAAATAATGTTGTTTGCTCCCTGCTCTTCCAGGCGTCCATGCCTCCCTCCTACTGGGTGGAGGCTCTCTCCACGGCGACTGTTCTCCTCAACATATTGCCCACCAAGACTCTAGAGTTCTCCACACCTCATCTTGCCTTATTTGGCAAGCCACCCACATATGATCATCTGCGAGTCTTTGGTTGCAAATGCTATCCCAACATGTCCACCACTGCCATTCACAAGCTTGCACCTAGGTCTGTCATGTGCGTCTTCCTAGGCTATTCAGCTCATCATAAAGGGTACTGCTGCCTTGACCTATCATCCAATAGACTCATCATCTCCCGGCACGTCATCTTCGATGACACGGCCTTCCCTTTTGCTGAGCGTCATGGTCCTAGTACTCCAGCAGACCTCGAGTTTCTTACAGATGACACTACTGATATTGTGCCCGCTCCTATTGGACCGTTGCACAAGTGTTTGCCTGCAGGAACTCCTCCTAGTACCTCCGACGCCACTCGCGCCCTTGCCGGTCCCTGTGAGGCCGTGCCTGGGGCGCTCTTGGAGCCTCCTGAGGATGCTGAGGATCCTCCGACGCCCGCGCCCTACGTCCCCCCTGCGCTAAGGGAGTCAGAAACACCCACCGCGCCACGCGCGGCCCCGGAGCTGCCCGACGCGCTGCGTGACGGCTCGACATCCTTTGCGTCGTCCGCGGGCTCCCCAGCACCCCTGCGGGCACCTTGCGAGCCACCACAAGGGTTCCCACCTCTCCAGCCGGCCCGCGACTTCACGTACTTCTATTCGCGTCGGCCGCGCGAGCCACCGGCCGCACCGGCTGCTGCACCAGTCACCTCAGCTGCTGCACCGGCCGCCCCTGCTGCCTCAGCAGCCCCGTTGCCCAAGGGTGCGGTTGCTGTTCCTCCGGTGGCCAACCAGCACTCAATGGGCACCCGTTCGAAGAGCGGCTATAGGATGCCCGCTCTCTACCACGATGTGCCTCTCTCTCTGGTGCCGAAGACCTTCCGTAGCGCTTTTGCTGACCCCAATTGGCAAGCTGTTATGGAGGAAGAACACAATGCTCTCCTGCAGAATCACACCTGGGATCTTGTGCCTCGTCCTCCTCGGGCCAATGTTGTCACTGGGAAGTGGATCTTCAAGCACAAGTTGAAGTCTGACGGCTCCCTCGAGCGGTACAAGGCACGTTGGGTTCTTTGTGGTTTTACCTAGCGGCCTGTGTGGATTTTGATGAGACCTTTAGCCCTGTGGTGAAGCCTGCTACTGTCCGCACGGTGCTCTCCTTAGCGCTCACTCGCCACTAGCCCATTCGCCAGCTGGATGTGAAGAACGCCTTTCTTCATGGCAATTTGACTGAGACAGTGTACTGCTAGCAGCCATCCGGATTTTGTCTGATTTTTTAAGAAGTCGCTCTATGGCCTGAAGCAGGCTCCTCGTGCTTGGTACAGTCGGATGGCCTCTTACTTGCTGTCTATTGGGTTTGTCGAAGGATGGCCTCTTACTTGTTGTATATTGGGTTTGTCGAAGCCAAATCAGATACTTCACTCATCTATCAGCACGATCAGACAAAGCCTACCTGTTGCTCTATGTTGATGATATTGTCCTCACAACCTCGTCGTCAGATTTCTTCGGCGGATCATCTCAGCACTTCAGCGGGAGTTCGTCATGAAAGATCTTGGTGAACTACATCACTTCCTCGGTATGCATGTTCAACGACGTGGTGATGGACTCCTGCTCTCACAGCGACAGTACATGATGGATATCTTAGATCGCGCCGGGATGGCCGAGTATAAGCCGTGCTCTACACCAGTTGACACCAACTCCAAGGTTGCTGCAGCTGAGGGGGCCCCTGTGTCTGATGCTACAGACTTTCGCAGTCTTGCTGGAGCTCTTCAGTACCTAACGTTCACTCGCCCAGACATTGCATATGCAGTTCAGCAGGTCTGCCTCCACATGCATGACCCACGAGAGCCTCACCTTGCTGCTCTGAAGCGGATTCTTCGCTATGTTCGGGGCACACTCCACCTCGATCTCCTGCTGCGACCGACTACTTCGACTGATCTTGTTATCTACACTGACACTGATTGGGCTGGTTGTCCCGACACTCGCAGATCCACCTCGAGTTATGCAGTGTTCCTCGATGACAATCTTGTTTCCTGGTCTTCCAAGCGCCAAAATACAGTATCAAGATCAAGTGCCGAAGTCGAGTATCGCGCAATGGCTAATGGAGTTGCAGAAGCGACCTGGCTACGTCAGCTTCTCTTGGAGCTACATGCCCCTCTTCGGCGCGCGACACTGGTGTATTGCGACAACATCAGTGCCGTCTATATGACCTCCAACCCGGTGCAACATCAGCGCACCAAGCACATTGAGATAGATCTTCACTTCGTCCGAGAACGAGTCGCCATCGGTGATCTACGAGTTCAGCATGTTCCTACCTCCTCGCAGTATGCTGATATCTTCACCAAGGGACTGCCTACCTCAGTGTTCACGGAGTTTAGGTACAGTCTAAACGTGCAAAGTGGTTGACATTTTGACTATGGGGGAGTGTTAGCAATAGACGCCCTAATGGGCTGTTATGGGCCGGTGCGGTTAAGCACCTTAGGGATTAAGATAGATTGATAAGGCAAGGATCACCGTTGATTGGGTGTTTCTATAAACCCTCAGGGATCCTTGCCTATATAATGTACCCTATACCCCTTTAATCAATCAATAATCCTTTGCCTAATTACTCTCATGTAGCTTTGGCATTTTCTCTATAAGATAATATTACATGAAAAGCATACTTATTCTACATTTAATTAAAGAAGTGCTTGCAGAACATGTTGAGTTCAGGTTTAACTATTCAGGATGTTTATTCTACATTTAATTAAAGAAGTGCTTGCAGAATTTTACCTTTTTGCTCGGCTAAAAGGTAAAAAGGTACATGAGCTACCATCTTTGTTCCTCCTTCACTCCAATTCACAATACCAGGACCATTTTCTTGGGCAGTGGACGGTCCCAGTACAGATAAACAGATGGCTGGTTCATTCATGAGCCCTAAATAGTCACAGGCCCGTTGCCAGACTCTCCTGTCTAAGGTTTGGGAACGAGAGACAACCTGCAGGAAATGAAGCAATTAAGATGCTCTGTGAGATGTAACAAACTTAATGATGGACGCACTGATCATTTATCTTACGCAGCAAGGATCAAGTCAGTACCTTACCCAATGACACGCGTGCTCTCGGAAGCAACTCACTGTGGCATGTTGCTAGTTTTGCAATGGCAGTCACCACAAAGCAGAGAAACCTGGCTTGGGATGACTTTCTAGATGATGCACCCATGGAATCGGATCCTGGCTCCTGGCTTAATACCAAACGGCTTGACAACAAATGTATGAAAGAAGTCAATTATGTGTAATGCCATGGAAATCCTTTCCGAAGACATAGTAGAGTAGGGCCTCACCTAGTTGCCAGGTTTTCATACAATAATAACTCCAAATTTTCAAATAGTTCACGAGCTACATCTTTGTGATCTATCCCTCCAGCTCCATACTCACCGATGGCCCAGCACAAGTGCAATGCTAACTCTGTCTGCACTGGCCACAGTACATCAGTAATTTTCAGTTGCAATGAGAAAGATAATTAGTCATTTGAGATAATCAGCAGAAGGATAAGAAGAACAGGTAATGATATAGTAATTTCAGTGGCAATATGAACTTGAAAAATAGGAGTACAAATTTGAAAGATATACTTGCCTTTGCAGGATTATCATGAGCCTCACCAAATCTGTCAGTAATAGGTTTCTGCAGAATGGTTCAAAATCATCATGCAGAACCATTTATAAAATCCTAATATATAAAGGAAAGTTTAACCTCTTTATTGCTGCAAAGTGCTACATGACATGGGCTTTTAGTTCAGAGTTTGACTTGTATCTCTAGTAAGAAATAAATCACTAAAAATTTACACACATTACCTTCAGTACTGCAATCGTATCAGGAGACCGCTGGAATGCAGCCAAAATGAAGTCTGAAAGCCTTTTCCTCACCTGCAACAATATATGTTAGCCATTGTGATTCTCATTTCCATGGGCTAACCCTAGAGGGGTAGCAATATAGTGTCATACATGGGCCTCATGGGCCTAATACTACATACTCCAACACCCCCCCGCAGTCTGAACTACCGACGCAGCGGAGTTACAGACTGGACACGAAAAGAAGCACAACACACGAGCCCCCCACAGACGCAACTAGCCACCGGTAATGTTGAGGCTGGAGCGGAACTCGGCGAAGGTCGAGGACGGGAGGCCCTTGGTGAAGATGTCGGCGAACTAGGAGGTGGTCGGGACGTGGAGGACCCGAACATCGCCGATCGCAACTCGATCACGGACAAAGTGTAGATCGATCTTCACATGCTTGGTCCTCTGGTGCTGTACAGGGTTGGTGGAGAGGTACACCGCACTGACGTTGTCGCAGTAGACAAGCGTGCTCCGAGAGAGAGGGCTATGGAGCTCGGCGAGGAGCTGCCGGAGCCAGGAGGCCTCAGCCACGCCGTTAGCAATAGCGCGGTACTCCGCCTCGGCACTGTAGCGGGAGACCACCGGCCGACGCTTGGACGACCAGGACACCAAGTTGCCGCCCAGAAAGACAGCGTAGCCGGAGGTGGAGCGCCGAGTGTCTGGACACCCGGCCCAATCGACGTCAGTGTAGACAACGAGCTCGGCGGAGGAAGACCGGTGAAGGAGCAGCCGTAGTCGACGGTGCCGCGGAGGTAGCGGAGGAGGCGCTTGAGAGCAGTGAGGTGGGGCTCTCGAGGATCATGCATGTGAAGGCATATTTGCTGCACTGCATAGGTGATGTCCGGCCTGGTGAAGGTGAGGTACTGAAGTGCACCGGCAAGACTCCGGTATGCAGTGGGCTCCGCCACTGGGGTGCCCTCGGCCTCTGACAGTTTTCCCTGTGTATCAACCGGAGTGGAGCAGGGCTTGTAGTTAGTCATCCTAGCTCGCTCCAGAATATCAAGAGTGTACTGCCGCTGGTGAAGAAGTAGCCCAGTGGGTCAAGGCTCAACGAGGAAGCGGTGGAGCACACCGAGATCCTTCACAGGAAACTCCTGCTGGAGAGAGGTGATGATCCGGTGGAGTAGTGACGGACTGGAGGCTGTGAGGACAATGTCATCAACATAGAGCAGCAGGTAGGCAGTCTCAGCTCCACAGTGATAGATGAACAGGGACGTATCTGACTTGGCCTCCACAAATCCCAGTGACAACAGGAAAGCAGCAAGCCGAGAGTGCCACGCGCGAGGGGCCTGCTTGAGGCCGTAGAGAGACTTGTTGAGCCGGCAGACCATGTCGAGATGAGAAAAGTCAACAAACCCCGCCGGCTGACTGCAGTAGACTGTCTCAGAAAGAGTCCCATGGAGAAAAGCATTCTTGACGTCCAGCTGATGCACGGGCCAGGAGCGAGCTAGAACTAGTGAGAGCACCGTTCGAACGGTGGCCAGCTTCACCACTGGGCTGAAAGTCTCATCGTAGTCGACCCCAGGGCGCTGAGTGAAACCCCGGAGCACCCAGCGAGCCTTGTAGCGCTCAAGGGTACCATCAGCCCGCCGCTTGTGTGTCCAGATCCACTTGCCGGTGACGACGTTGGACCCGGGCGGACGGGGCACCAGATCCCATGTCTGGTTGGCGAGGAGGGCCGCGCACTCCTCTTCCATCGCGCGGCGCCAGTGAGGGTCTGACAAGGCGTCGCGAATAGAAGAGGGTACAGGAGAGACCTGCGGGTCGCCGGGCATCGCCGCAAGAGCCCGGGGCCGCTGGGTACCAGCTGCGTGCCGCGTCACCATAGGGTGAACATGCCGCGGGTGTCGGTGAAGGAGCGGTGGGTGGTACACCGGCGGGACGACCCTCACTGGCCGGCGGCCACGGCGGTGGTGTAGGCGTCCCCGGCGGAGGTGGAGGCGGCGGAGAAGAGGCCACCGGCGGTGGAGGCGCCGGCGGTGGAGGAGGCCACCGGCAGTGACCGAGGCAGCGGAGCAGCCCGCGCACGACGCTGGTAGACGTGCACCGGCTGGGCGAAACGCGCAGGAGGTGCGGGAGCTGGGACCGCCGGCGACCCCAGACCCGCGTCGGTCGGAGGGGCAAGAGCAGCACCGGAGGAGGACGCCCCCGGACCCGGGCAGTGTGCAAGGCCAGGGGCGTCACTGGTGGGCGGCGAGCCGGGGCACGGGCCCGGCGCCGGGCACGGAGTAGTAGTACCTGCAGGAGATAGCGGTAAAGGTGGCTGGACCACCATGTCAGTGGGAAACAGAGAGAAGGGGTCAGGGTCAGGGGTGGAGGAGGTGGTGGTGGTGGTGGTGGAGAAGGGAAAGACGGACTCATCGAACACTACATGGCGAGAGATGAGGACCCAACGAGAGGTGAGATCATAGCATCGGTAACCCTTATGATCAGGGGAGTAGCCGAGGAAGACACACAGAGTCGAACGGGGAGCCAGCTTGTGGGGAGCGGTGGCAGTGGTGTTAGGGTAACACGCACACCCGAAGACCCGAAGGTGGTCATACCGAGGAGGGGTACCGAAGAGAGCGTGGTGTGGTGTGGGAGCGGGATAGGCAGCAGAAGGAAGACGGTTAAGGAGATAGGTGGAGGTGTGCAGGCTCTCAGCCCAGAAGCAAGCAGGGAGGGACGCCTGGAGCAGAAGGGTATGCATGATGTCGTTGGTGGTGCGAATCATGCGCTCAGCCTTGCCGTTCTGGGAGGTGTACGGGCAAGACATGCGCAACTGGACACAGTGACAGAGGAAGAAGGCGCACGAGGTGGTGTTATCGAACTCGCGGCCATTGTCACACTGGACGACCTTGATGGTGAGGCCGAACTGAGTAGACACCCAGGCGAAGAAGTGGAGAAGAGTGGGGAATGCATCAGGCTTGGCACGCAAGGAAAAGGTCCACGAATAGTGAGAGAAATCATCAACCATCACAAGATAGTATTTGTAGCCAAAAATGCTGAGTACAGGAGAAGTCCATAGGTCGCAGTGTACAAGATCAAACACACGAGTAGCATGTGAAGAAGAATGAAAAGAAAGACGAACATGTCGGCCCAGCTGGCACGCATGACACAAGTGCTCATCGTGAGCCCGAGGGCACTGAATGTCGGAACTACGACTAAGTTGCATCAGAGCATCACGGCCAGAATGGCCGAGACGGCGGTGCCAAGTGGTGGAGGAAGGTGTGGCGGCGAAAGCAGCTGACAAAAAGGAAGGCGAGGAAGAGGAAGCAGAAACCGAAAAACGAAGGGTGTAAAGGGGCCCCGTCCTGTCGCATCGGAGAAGAGGACGCCGGGAAGCCAAATCCTTGACGGTAAGACCAGAAGAGTCGAATTCAACGGAACAGGAGTTGTCAGTTATAAAACGACGAATAGAAAGAAGGTTGTGAACCATAGAAGGTGCAACAAGAACGTCGGGAAGACGAAATGAGCCACGAGCGCCGGCGGCACCCACTGAAGTGACAGGAAGACACGAGCCATTTGCGACCATGATGGACGAAGGATGAGACGAAGATGGAGGGTGAACGGAGGAGAGTATACCAGAGTCGGGAGTAGTGTGGTAAGTGGCTCCCGAGTCGGCGATCCAATCGGGCCGGACAGGAGGTGTCGGGGCCATGGTGTTGAAAAAGCTGGCCAAGGCCGCCGGGTCCCAACCGACAGGCCCGGGCGAGGCGCCGGGAGGTGTAGCCCACGGAGATCCCGGAGGAGTACCAGCGAGCATGGCCGCCGGCGGGTGAGGCCCACCGCCGGGAGCCTGGAAGGGCCACATGGCCCTCGACCACGGGTTGTGGAAAGAGGCCCAGGCCGTCGGGTCCCAACCGACAGGCCCGGGCGAGGTGCCAGGAGGTGGAGCCCAGGGAGGCGCTGAGTGAAGATCCGAAGGAGCACCAGCGAGCATGGCCGCCGGCGGGCGAGGCTCACCACCGGGAGCCTGGCCGTGGCCAGGGCCCCCACCGCGGCGACGGCGGCCGCCACGGCCTCCCCCACCAAGAGAAGACGACGGCGGCGGAGTAGCAGCAAGGACAGTCGAGGAAGACGAGGACCCCGGAGCGGAGGTGGACCCTGGCGCGGAGGGGGACACCGGCGCCGCGATGTCCTGAAGTTGCGCCACAAGCGGATCGGCTAGGTCGGGCCAGAGGACTGCGGTGTGGGACACGCTGGTACCCGCCGAGCCGGAGGAGGTGGCCCCGCCGTCGTGTGAGGCAGGAGGGATGAGGAACTGCTTCGCCGCGGCGATCTGACGAGCCAGAGCATCGACCGCCACGTGGAGGAGGGAAGGGGCGGGGCGGCACAGGAGGCGGGGCGGAGAAGAGAGAGGCACCCGCGCCTGCGCCAAGCACTCGCGCCATGGTTGCAGCGGCCGCATCGCGCTCACGCTCCCAAGCGAGGGAAGCCACACGCACACGGGCCTGCCCTTCCGCAGCCGCGGCCCGGGCAGCGATGAGGGCAGCGGCGAGGGCGGAGCCGGACCCGGTGTGTGAAGGTTGTAGGTCGGTGGTAGAGGGGGCGGGGCGGGGGAGAGAGAAATCCCCGCGTTGGTGCCCAGGACGTGGGACATGGCGTCATCCAGCTGCGGCTGGCCTCCCAGACCAGCAGCAGCGGCGTCCGTGGCGGGGAGGAGCCGCGGGGCGGCCGCGACGGCCCCTGCGCCCGCGCCTGCACCGGGGGCAGCAGCGCCCGCGCCGGGGGGCAGCCGCGTCCGCGGCGGCCGCCATGAGGGCTGCAGCAGCGGCGGCGGCGCCGGGGGCGTTGGGGGCGGCGCTGGAAGGGGGGCTATGCGCCCAGGAAGATGTGGGGAGAGGGGGTCCAGCCATGGCCGTGGCGGCGGCAAGAAGCCGGCCGGCGGCGCCCTGGCGGCTGGGGAGGGGAGGCGAGGAGAGGGAAAGAAGGGAAACCCTAGCTTGATACCATGTTAGCCATTGTGATTCTCATTTCCATGGGCTAACCCTAGAGGGGTAGCAATATAGTGTCATACATGGGCCTCATAGGCCTAGCCTCATGGGCCTAATGCTACATACTCCAACAATATATAATATCATGGAACCTATAGTATGCCATTTTAAGCTAAACTTATACAGGATATGTTAGGAAAATAACCAAGTCTATATAGCCAGAAATGCCATATGGAATACAATCATTTGAGGTAAAAAAGTACAATGGTAAAAATTTAAGTTTGCACTTCTTTCATTTTTTTTCCATTCAATGTATTCTGACATAAAGTAGTATCATTATTCCATCAGTTAGATATTCAGAGCATCGTCAAGGGTGGCTTTAAGAATTATTCAGGTTAGTAAAAACTATAGTTCCAATAGTATAACATATATGGTTGAATCCTTCAATTCAGCTTGAGAAGTTGTTTATCAATTGCTTATAAATTGTTGTACTATGCAATTAATCAGTTATGTCAGACTAAGCAAATATAGATATAGTAATATATCCTTGGTTCCAAAATCATTAAAAGGATCAGTAGTAGACAAGGAAACTTAGAATAAATTAAGTTTGCCTACCTTGAAAGAGAAAACCTTGTCTGGGAACATCGCAGCATATCTTGACATAACTACTGGAATAAGAGCACATAACAGTGCTGAACCAAAACATAGATTGTCAAATGAACAATACGTTGGTAACTTAGCATGTGTAGCAAAACTAATAATAAATGCAACCTACAGTCATTAACATCCCGCAATGCTGTTGCAAAATACAAAGTAAGAAAGCGAGGTGCCATTTCCAGTGACTGTTTCAATCTATCCGACTGTGGGCTGTTAAATGCTGCTTGTAATGTTGAAGATATTGAAGGGGATATCCAATGTTTTGCCTGAAGGAGAAAACAGAAGAAGATATCACAAGAACTAAGAATTCAGAGGGGATATACAATTGTATAGGAGAAACTACTTACAGCAATGCCATCATTCTCATCTTTTAGAAGGTCTAAGAACATTGGGTCAGCAAGGTCTAGGGGACCACTATCATCAGAGCCTGAATTACCACTAGGTTCTTCTATTGCAGAACCAGTATATGCTTCGTCCATCAGTGCAAGAAGCATCTGTACCGTAGAAAAGGATAATGCTCTTAACAGTTTTGGACTAGATAATTCACTCACAGCTTCTAGGCCAATTCATTTTGAAGATTACCTCAGGAGCAGCGCTCTTCTGGATTGTAGCTATACTACTGCCAATAAGAGTTCCAGAACTTCTTTCCACCTTTTCCAATGCCACCACCAACACTGGATAAAATTCAGAGTGATGAGGAACAAAGTTATTGAAATCAATACATTATAGTTGAAAAAAAACCAACAATACATGGTTGACTGTTAAATAACACAAAATACAATTATCTAAATCCAGCCATAAAATCTGGTTGTCTCCAATTAATATCTATCACAACTGATTCATATTATGTGAAGTACTGGAACTCAAAATTGAGAGTTCTTTACCAACAGAATCTGAATAGTGTGGCAACTGCCTACACCATGTTCACAGATAAAAAAATAACTGGACAGGATAAACAATCAAGGCTGTATAGGATAAACAATCAAGGCCAGCAGGGACAAGGTCATGTATGTATGCTATACATTACAGAGATCTCATATATGGTAAGGAATGCATATCACATGAAAGCAGAAACAATAATTTAATAATGCCATAGTGCACCTAACTCATTAGCTAATTAGCAGTCAAAATTGTTTGGGCTACACAAAAATGAATACATCTTTTTTTTGTGACAATAAAAATGAATAAGTCCTGAAGGCAAAATATCAACAGGCTTACTTGGTAAATCCATAAGGGATAGGAAGAGAGGAAGAAAAGATCCTGCTGACATCATTAATGGAAGTACTTCTGAAAACTTATTCTCCAGTCTAGAATGTTAGCAAACAAATTAGGTAGTTCAACAGGATTGCTATGTGAAGTTCATGACAATAAACTTACCTCTCACCATTTGATGCGACAAGCTTTAACAGCAAAGGGTAGAACTGTATATAAACAAGAATACATAAGCATTGGCATGTGCTAACATGATTAAGTTGAATTTGGAAAATAGGAAGAGACGAGAGAGATATTCTATAAAGGATCTTACAAAAGGTTGGTTCAGTAGCTTATTATACAAATATGGTTTTTCTGTTTTTTCGACCTTTTTGTCCTACAGCCTCCAGTATTGTAAATATTTATTTTCTTATGTTAATGACAAAATACACGTAGGGGCCTCCCCCTGATATGGAATGACTAGGATAGATGGATTAGCAGAGATACCCCAGATACCCACCGTTCCTCGGGGACTATCTTAGGGTTTCCTCTTGCTTGATTACAATCAATAACTGAGTCTCTCTTATGTAGAGATGACTAACTTGTCTCTTAAGGAATACCCTAACCGAATATATCTATCTTATTCCTTTCCTAACAACCCAAACCAATCTAATCCAATCAGGCCAGGTACTGTTCACGCGGTACTGTTCACGCCTGCTGCAGTACCACATGGGCCCTGGGCCAGCTCCACTTGCCATAACACCCCCACCATTCTCATTAAAAAAACGATAAATAGGCTATAAGACAAACAAGGAAGCCAGATTTATATCTTTCAAAGCAATGATCTGCAACAACATGAATAACAGGAGCTATATGTAGAATTTGCCAGTTCCAAGTAAATAGTTGGAAGTGTTGGCACCTGTGGAATCAAATTGGGAAAGGAGCTAAGAATCTTTGTCTTGTTTGTTACAAGGAATTCAACTGTGCGCTCTGCAACAATAGGATCTGCAAACTCCCTATTTACAAGAAAAAAGAAGTTGAGTATCTAGATGCTTGTGGTAGCAATCCAACGATGGTATACAGATCAAGAGACAAACATAGAAAACAACATTACCTACTTAAGCAAGAGCGGAAGAAGGTTTTCAAGCTACCATCAGCATCGTGCAAGACCGCCTCCCCAAAATCCAAGAAGAATTGCAGAATGGTCTGGTAGAAAAAAAATACAGAACACCAAATTACTCCTGTTATAAGTTTGGCAAACTGTTTACAACTAACCAACAATAAGGAAAGAGTAAAAGTAATTTGCCACCAACAGCTATGCAATTTATCCATTGTTTGGTGAATCAGGGAGTAAGGGCATTAATCATACAGTTAACACTAGATTAGGGAGTAAGGGCATTAATCATACAGTTAACACTAGATGAAAGTCTCTCTCCTGATGACTAGACATACGGTCTTCCAGTATGAAATTTTCATAAAATTTGAAATGGAGAAGTACATTTCTACACAAAAGGATACTATTTTCAGATAGCCTTTATGCATCAAATGCTAAGGGTAACATCTCTGCAGTGGAAGACAGAGAAAAAGTCGGCTTACGAGGAGCAGCACGCCGGTGGAGGCGACGGCCTGCGTGGGAGCGGCGGCGCATCGCTGAAACAGCTTGCCCATCACCGGGAACGCCCGCGCCACCATCTCGTCCTTGGCCTCCCTCGCCGTCCGGCACATCTCGCACACCCTCCTCACCTTCGCGCGGACAAAAAAAAGGTGCACACGAAACAACACGCCTAAGAATCCTCGTCTGCATCCACGAAACCGGACGTGGGGACTTGGGAGACGGGATCGAAGGGAGAGGATGCGGTTACAGATTGGAGGAGGTTGGGGTCGGAGGCCGGGTCGGCGGCCGCAGCGGAGTCCCGTGAGGCCGCGGAGAGCGAGCGGAGGTGGAAGTCGTAGCTGCTGCCGTCGCCGGCGGCGAGCTCCGGAGAAGCCATGGCCGTCGCCGTCGTGCTGCGTCTTCTCGTTGGGGCCAGGGAAGAAGGCCTGACTCCTTTCTCTGTGGACCGGCCTATTAGGTGCGTCCGGCCCATGTACTAGACCTTTTTTTTTCTTTTAACAAGGCCTTTTTCCCGTCTCGCACACACCCTCGCCTTCACTTCACGCGCGAAGACAATAATGGCGCTGACACGTGTACATCCGGTGATGACGAGAAGGAATCAAAGGGATGAGGGAACCGAATCTGCCATCGCCGACGGTGAGCTCCTGCGAAGCCTGGGCGCACAAGACGACTTGACGGTTTGTGTCGAGAAGATCAGAAGGTCTCCTTTCTCCGTGGACGGCCGATTAGGTGCGCCCATCTACTCCTTTTTTTTTTCTTCACTATTTTTCTTTTTGTTGTCGTGGGAAGACCTTTTTTTTCATTTATATGCACTTAATAAAGTTTGTAAAACAGTTGAAAAAATATTTGAAAATATTATAGTTCGAAATCTTAAACACCGTATCCAGCTACTAGCAAAGAGGTGGGCAAAAGTTTGTCAAAACTAACCCACCAAGTTTAATAGATATCCAACATATGCAATTTGTTTGGATGATATATTTCACCTGATGGTTAATTTTTAAAATGTACCGCAAGAAACAACATCGTTAAAATAGTTTGTTGCCTTCTTTTTGCCAAAATCGTCACAAGGTACATAAACGGTGGTCTTTCCATTTTCAGAATGATTCTCAAAGTACATTTGGCAACGTATCAGTGCACAAACGTAAGTATTACTAAAAATAACCCAGCTAATAACATTAGAGGACTCGAACAGCAGTAGATCATTAGACGGTTAGAGTAGACCCCTTCCCACTACAACATGCTACGAGTTTTTGAGGATGGCGGATGTCCGCAAGTACAGCAATGCCCTCGCTGAGTTTGCCTGAAGCTTCAACTTAGCTTCATCCTGCCATCCTTGCATTGGCAAGAACCTGACGAATGCTGCAAACCTTGCTCAACATCAAGCCAAATGATGTACATAAGCGATTGATTCTGAAGATAACCGAATCTTGGCAAGATTTGGGACATAATTTCTGCAAAACAAGATCAGCAAGGAAAAAAAAGGTTGTTCAATATTTCTCCCCAGAAAAAAACACGACATTTATAATGTCTACTGGCACCACGGAAGGGACTCAGAAAAAATGTAACACTCACCTCATATGCAAGTTAGGATGAGTGCTTACAATGTGAGCACCACCGATTTCATGCAGCTATTCTCACTTGGTTCACAGCTGCTTAAGATGGCACTGGCTGGATCTGCCAATCAACAGGTAGATCATACAAGTAGTAGTACCCAAGCAGGAATATCTGAAGTTGCTTCAGTGAATAGAGTAGTAGTTTCTTGTTGACTACTGAAGTGCCAGAAACATCCCTTGGTTCAACCAAACCTAGAAACCAGAGGAACATCAGGAGACTTTTCACAGTAGCTGCCTTTTAAAATTGAATTCCAAACATTGACAAAAGTGAAGCTCTTACTGTTGTCAGCAGTAGTTAGGCAAGCTTGCACTGCCACACTTGAGCAAGATAACTTGTGGTCTAGCAGAAAAAGAAGTTGCGCTGCTGAGACATGGAAAGTATAACAATTAAATACATAATTCATGGTAAAATAAAGAATATAACTACAATATCTAACTATCTGTAATGCTACCTAAGGTGATTGAGAATGGCGCTTGTATTTTTTCAAAAAAGAATGGTGCTTGTAGATCTTCTTATTTATCTTTTCCATCAATGTTTGCTGCATTAAGAAAGAAAAGAAGAATTTTGTGAAGAAAATTTCCATTACATTACAATAAGTGAAACAAAGTATAAGGAAACAAGTTCTTATAGCATAATAATGAGAATTTAAATTACTTGTGCACTAGAGAGTTCCAGTCAGTTCAAAATATTGCTTGCCAATTAACAGAATAATAATGAGAATTTAAATTACTTGTGCAGTAGAGAGTTCCAGTCAGTTCAAAATATTACTTGCCAATTAACAGAATAACAGTGCAAAAATCATGTCAGATGTGTACATCTCCTTATAATCTAAAAAAGAGTGTCCAAAGGGAGCATTTCAATTTTCATCAGGATATCAAATTTACTAAGGGAAACAAATTACACAATTAGAAAATCCTGAAGTGGTGTATGATATTATCATGGACATTTCAGAACATCTCGTTAATTTACTAAGCAACAGCATGAGTTGAATGATATACGCATCATTTGAGATGGCCTGACATGAAAAAACTTATAATTTGATTGTGTCTCAACATCTTGAACTGATTTAACATGTTTTCAGAATAACAAACACTGCACATTTCTGCCAGTATCTTCCTCATTACATCTTCTGGCAAAAATGTCAATAAATATGTAAATGTTCACAATTTCATCAAAGTAAACATTTCAGAATAATCCATAACAAAAAATAAGGAACTAAGGCAAAATTTAATATACTCAAGGGGCGTACCAAATTCAGTTTTTCATATGAAGGCCCCATGAGCTCAACAAGCTGAACTCTGAGGTGTTTTTAGTTTACTCCAGATCATCCATGTACAAGGCTGTAGCCTGTAGGCAAGAGTCCAGAACATTAGGTCTGTTGACAGCAGGCTTAGGAAATACCAAAATAATATGCAACATGTAGTGACAGAGTATTGCCTTCATACTTGAGGCCTTAGCAGACAAAGTTGCATGTACTTAACAATAATCATTTTGGCTGTTGCAGTAACAGAGTATTGCCTTCATTACCACAACTTTTGCCTACATATATGTTCTGTGGCCACATTGGGTTCAACCTTCAAAGGATATATGCTCTACAAAATTGATGTAAATAATAACTTTTTGAAGCAGATAAGAACTCATAGTTATATCACAAGATGCCCATATTTGCACATGTGTATTTGAGCAACATAGATGTTAGAATTTCTGATCTATAGTCGGCTGATCAGGACTATACAATGCATTCCTAGTTAGCAATCTGCAACCAGGACATAGTACATACGTATCCTTGTTATCATTGCTAAGATTTATAGAAGTATGAACACTGATTTTCTCTAAAATGGATGGAAGAACATTCTGTTTTCCCAAAAATATCCTTTCAAAAGAAATATTTTCTTGTGCTGCATCATTTCTAAAGCCTCAAATGGCAACAACAGTCTTAATTCTGAACAGCCAAAATAGCACAAACAATTCCAAGCTTACTATTTTTCCCTATGGGTAACATTAAAAAAAGCAGCATATATAGTATACTTACCTTTGGCAAAAAGGATTTTCTCACAAAGAGAGCACACACTTTTTTTTTTTTGAGGAATCAAGAGAACACACACTCAATTCCCTAGGGTGGAACAGCGTGTTTTAGAAAGATCCAACAAGATTATAGGACGTACAGCTCAAAGACCTGATGAACCCTTGTACACTGCAGGTCAAAATAAGAAGGATTCGTGTCAAGGAGCACTTGTAGAACATAGACACATAGTATTTGTAAAAATGGCTTAATGCTCATGTGATTAGGAAAAAACAAAGAGCAATTACCTTGCACTGCTAAAATCTGATCTCAGATTTGTTCTATTATACCAGTGTTGTCACAGGTTTTTTTTTGTATACCTGGTGCAAGCGGTAGAGCTTTACCGTCTGTGACCAAGAGGTCCAGGGTTCAAGTCCCAGCCTCTGCATATTTGTGCAGGGATGGCTGCTGGCTATTTTTCCTTCCCCAGACCCCGCAGTGCGGGAGCCTACGGCACTGGGTACGCCCTATATAATATATATCAGTTAGGAGGATCCAAAGGAGATGATCTACAAAACGTAGTGGTAGTATGGTAGTATTTGAGTTTAGCACCATTCACCACTATGGCACTATGTAATCATAATCGGAATCCTGCAGATACTGAGAATGTGAGAATACATACGTACATTAAGTTCATCAAACCCCAAACTTGGAACAACAAAACAGATAGTATATATTGTGATGGTACAACAAATAAGCCCAGTAATGCGCAACGAACTTAGGGCTTCAGAGTTCAGAAGTAATAAGTACTGTTTGTAGTCAACATAAGGATGCAAAAGGCAAGTAGTCAAAGAAGGTTCGACAATCTAAGAAGTACTATTCTACTAAATTTTCAAAACAAATAAATAGATCAAGAGTGAACAAATAAGCTAATAGGTACTTATTTCTTTAGCAGTGCCCCTAGAATAACTTCAAATTAGGTGGAGCATCTATTGCAAGTTGTGAGGCATTCTATAAAACAGCTAAATTCACACTTCAGTATGCTGTAATTGAGAAAAATCTCTCTATAATAGTTTTCTCAACTCTGATACAAAATCTCTGAAGTTCGAACTACATTATGATTATCAACAAAGGCATCCAAATAGCAAAAGCAACAGGCGTTAGATTAACAAAATGTGGATCAATCTTGTGAATATTATATGGGAGTAACCAGTTTTGCATATAGGATACTAACCATTTTTATGTATAGGGTGTCAGACACATCCTGAGATGTTCAAGCTTGACAACTCAGAACCATGTATAGATACAGTGAGAATCCTCAGGTAGAAAAATGTACAGTTTGAACAAGAGACCTGCACAGTAGGTGAAAACAAATGGGTTATTTGGAAGGAAACCATGATTGCAGTCAAACAAACGAAAGGAGAATGACTGACTTTTATGGGCTTAACAAAAGCAAGCGAAATTGGTGGGTAGGAAGTTCCACCTCTTTGTTACCTTGGCTGATTCAGGCGTAGACAAGTGGAATGATTCCAATCAACTTGCGGCACTGCCTTCTTAGATCCTCGTTTAAACAACACTGGACATCCAATTCTCGGAGTGAACTTGGTAGGGCATTCACCTTGTGATCGAATGGCTGGGCAGTACCTGATCTCTAATATTTGCAGTGAACTTGGGAGGCCATCCTTGGGCAGAGACTGGATGGCTGGACAACTGACTATCTCTAGTTTCTTGAGGTTGGGAAGTCCACGAAGTCCTGTCGGGAGGCACTGGAGCTTGATGCAGTCCCCAAATTTGATTGCCTCGAGAGAGGTGACAAGCTGAAGGGCATCCTCTTGCTCCTTTGTGAAGCACTCCACCTCTTTGTCCTCCCAAAATGTCAATATGGTGAGCGAGGAAGAGAGCAAGGTCCAGATGGGCGCGGCAAGGACGCCCGCGACGTTACCTGTCTCAAGCTTCTGCAGTTTGGAGGAAGAGGATGGGAACTCTTGTTCATGGGGCAGCGGGGGCTCGGGGGCAGCAAAGAAATTGGTGGTTCTGTGGACGCTTAATTGGGTGAGACGACCTTGGGGCAGGAGATGCCGCAGTCCCTCGCCTCTTAAATCCCCACATCTCCATATGTCTAAATCTGTGAGAGAGGTGAGGTTTGAGAGAGGCAGCCGCGTCGCCGTGCCCACCGCGTCCACAAGAGAGAGGCCTTCAAGGGAGGTTGGGAAGGGGGGACACGAAGAAGAGGGGGATGACGAATATGAAGAGAGGAACCTAAGGCAATTACTTATCACCAACGATCGGAGGGAGTGCAGAGATTGGAGCCCTTGTCCTCCACCTGTTCGTCCTGCTTCTCTGTTGTGGTCGATGAAATTGGAGACGAGGCTCAGCTCTGGGCACTCGTGGATCTCCAAGTGTTGTAGTTGGGAAGGCAAGAGCAGCAGCCCTTCTGCTGATGATGCGGCTATTTCCTCCTCTCCTCTTGTGCCATCCTGTTGCTGGTGCTTCTCAATTTCTGCATCGCCATCCACTCTGTTATCTGAAGTTGCTAGCATGAGTGTTTGTGTTCTCTGCTTCTCCACAACAGCTAGCCCTGTAATCTGAGCTTGGGGAAGTAAGTCAGTAGCTGTGTCAATTCCTTTGCACTAGCACCCCACTCTCCAATGTTTATGCATTCAACTAGAGATTGAGATTCTGCATGACTCTCGCCTTTAACTAACGGGAAGACAATACTTGAACCACCAAATAACCGGAGGGTCTTTAGGGATGATAACATTTGAAAATGATGCTGCGGGAGAGGAGGGCATTTGTCCATCGTCAACTCTTTTAAGTCAGTTAGATTATCAAAGGATAACACATTCCATAACTCACTAACCAGAGCATCCTTCATCTTAACCAAAGAATATTCAGATTTGTAATTCCCTTTACCAAAAACAAGTTTCTCAAGGCCTAAACCAACTCCTTTTATCTTAACCGAGCATGGAGCCCTAGTCCAAGGAACAGGAGGAAAGGACAGCAGTTTTGGACAGTCTTCAATTTCGAGCTCCTGTAGTCTAGGAAACCAATTTACATTTGCTTCTTTCTGTTGCTGACAACAATTAGAATGGGGAAATGACAATTCTGTGAGTTCAGAGCAACCCTTAATGATAAGCACTTCCAAGTGAGCAAATAATTGGCAAGGAGTATCTACGACCCATTTTCTCATAGTTGGTAGGTTAATAAGTTCTAACCTTCTCAAATTCTTCACCATGCTCATTAGTTAGCCACAAATCTCCTCCTATAGGCGGAAATAATCTCCAAGCTACATCACTTAGACAAAGGGATCCCAAATTTTGGACCGAGAGCTCCAAACCCAGCCATGAGGGGCAAGTATATCCTCCATGCCCTTTGACAGATAGCTCTCGAAGATTGCTACTTGGCTTAAGACATTCAGGAACATGTTCTTCTTGTGCAGAGTCTTTGGTCAATCGATGAATATCCCAGTGCAATTGTAACTTGTGTAAGCGAGTTTTTTTGCAACAATTTTGCTGCATATGCTTCTTCCTTTAAGTCAATCTTTTCAAGGTTATCAATGTGCAATGACCCACAAAGCTCTACCAAATCTCCTATTTGCCTCAGTTCAAAACCTTGATTTTCTTTTTTCACTACAAATCTTCTCAATTCTTGTAACCGTTTTAACCTTCCCACCTCAAAAATGCTAGAGTGCAGTTCATTATCTGCAACAAGCAGATGGCGCAACTTTCTGAGATTTGTTATGTCTCTCGGCAAAACATTGTCTATGTTGCATCTTTGTATATCTAGGACCCTTAGTTGATAAAGTATCGAAATATTGTTGGGCAGTCTTGCTTTAGAGAAAGAGAACTCATCACTCGGACAAATCCGAAGATAGCGAAGATGAATGAACTTCAGAAGGTTGGGGAACAAATCTTCCACATTGTAGGATGCTTCAGATAGAAAAAAGAACACGGAGAGCTTTTGCTTCCCTAAACAAATCACATAATGTCTTCACAAAGTTTCCATGGTATCTCCCAAATAACATCAATGAGTGCAGGTTTTCGACTTTCAGTCCTTTGTCTTTGTCTAATGTACTAATATGCATCAGACAAGTGTTAAAAGCCATCCTGTCTTGGCAACTTGTGTCATCTATATTGATAGACAAGTGGCGTACAGATGGAAGAACTTGTATGGATCCCACATCGCTGCCAACTTGTATGGCTGCATCGCTGCCTACCGCAACTAAACTTGTATGGATCCCTCCTCCTCTAGCTAGCGATGAAAGACATGTGACTGGGGCAAGCCATCCGCTCTCTCCCTCTGCCGGTCTGGTGGCTCTGTGTGCGCGGCCGCCGGCAGGCACGGTCACGGATCGGACCTCAGGACCGGTCACTCGCAGACTCGCTAGCCGCTGCCTGCCCGCGTGCATGACAAGCAGCATACTCCCTCCGTCCCATTGAAGATGTCGTTCGAAAAGCGTGTTTGTGAGAGGGACACGGATTTTCAACGACATCTTCAATGGGACGGAGGGAGTACTTGCATTGCATGCCGCT
>CM041642.1:6996220-7189768 GCA_023333625.1 Bothriochloa decipiens
CTCTGAAACGGTCATGAATGTCATGTCCCGCATCAGAATTTTCACCACCAGATTCATCATGTTGATGGTGAGGTGCCCTCCGTCCATGTACAGGCATGCGTTCATCAAGCATCCTCCCCATAGCCTCCAAGAGTGAGTCGGCCATTTGGCGCAACTCAGCCCGTGCAACAGGGGGTTCGTCTCCTCCATGATGACCAACAGGCAATTTGATGTTTGATAGATTGGGGCTGAAACAACGGCGTCATCCTAATCCATACAAGATGCAATGGCTTAATGATTGTGGTGCGCTGCGTGTGAACAATATTGTGATAGTTCCTTTCTCTATTGGGAGGTATATTGATCATGTGGAGTGTGATGTGGTACCTATGCAAGCATGCCAACTGCTGCTAGGAAGACCATGGCTATATGATCGTGATGTTTAGATTTTTGGAAAAGCGAACAAGCTGACCTTCGTGTACAAAGGAGAGCGAATCTCTTTGCTCCCTTTGACACCAGAGGATATTTTGAATGATGATCTAAAAAGAAATCAGCGAGCGAGCGAGAACCACTTGCGAGAGACCCACAAAAATAGTGAGGGAGTGTTTCCAAAGCCAAATAAAACCCCACAGCTGCAAAAAACCAAGACAATGGGAAAGGAGGGATTAGTTATGATGGCTAGGAAGGGAGATTTAAAAGAATTGAGTGAACCCAATGCCATGTTCTTTGTACTTCTGTACAAGGCCAATTTTCTTTTCACTAATGACTTATCCTCTACTTTGCCAAGTGTTATTTTTGATGTGTTACAGGATTACGAGGATGCGTTTCCAGATGAGGTGCCACCAGGGCTGCCACCTAAGAGAGGGATTGAACATCAAATTGACCTTGTTCCTGGTGCCTCACTTCCAAACCGTGCTGCATATCGCACCAACCCGGAGGAGACAAAAGAAATTCAGCAACAAGTGGAAGAGTTGATCAAAAAGGGGTATGTGCAAGAAAGTCTTTCACCTTGTGCTGTTCCTGTTCTTTTAGTACCCAAGAAAGATGGATCCTGGAGAATGTGTGTTGATTGTAGAGCTATTAATAACATTATAGTAAGGTATAGACATCCCATTCCTAGACTTGATGACATGCTTGATGAACTTAGTGGTGCTATCATTTTTACCAAAATTTACTTGAGAAGTGGATATCACCAAATAAGAATGCGAGAAGGAGACGAGTGGAAAATAGCTTTTAAAACAAAGTTGGGGTTATATGAATGGTTGGTAATGCCTTTCGGATTGACTAATGCACCTAGTACCTTCATGAGATTGATGAATCATGTGCTTAGAGCTTTTATTGGCAAGTTTGTTGTGGTTTACTTTGATGATATATTAATTTACAGCAAATCCCTTGATGAACATGTTGAACATATCCAAAGTGTGCTTACTGTCCTACGTGAGCAAAAATTATATGCTAACCTTGACAAGTGCACCTTTTGCACCGAAAAGGTACTGTTTCTTGGCTTTGTTGTTTCAGGCCAAGGCGTGGAGGTGGATGAGGAAAAGATCAAAGATGTTCGTGAGTGGGTGCCTCCACAAAATGTGAGTCAAGTTAGGAGCTTCCGTGGACTTGCTGGTTTCTACCGGCGATTTGTGAAAGATTTCAGCACCATAGCTGCTCCAATCAATGAACTGACAAAGAAAGATGTGCCTTTTAAATGGGATGAAGCACAAGAGAAGGCATTTGAAGAACTAAAAATGAAGTTAACAACAGCCCCAGTCCTCGCACTTCCAGATTTTGGTAAGACATTTGAAATTGAGTGTGATGCCAGTGGTGTAGGGATTGGAGGTGTGCTCATGCAAGAAAAGAGGCCAATTGCATACTTTAGTGAAAAGCTAAGTGGCCCAATTCTGAATTATTCAGTTTATGATAAAGAGTTATATGCTCTTGTTCGAAGTTTGGAAACTTGGCAACACTACCTTCTACCTAAAGAATTTGTGATACATTCAGACCATGAATCTTTAAAACACCTTAAAGGACAACTAAAACTGAACCGAAGGCATGCAAAATAGAGTGAATTCATAGAGTCTTTTCCATACATCGTTAAGTACAAGAAAGGGAAGGACAATGTTGTAGCTGATGCTTTGTCTCGTCGTCATATTTTACTTTCACAACTTGATGCTAAAATTCTTGGTTTGGAAAGTATAAAAGAATTATATGTCACTGATTCACATTTTGCTGAACCCTATTCCAAGTGTTGTGGTGGCAAAGGATGGGAAAAATTCCATTTGCATGATGGGTTTTTGTTTCGGGCTAATAAACTCTGCATTCCAGATTGTTCTATTCGCATTTTGCTTTTACAGGAAGCTCATGCAGGTGGACTTATGGGCCATTTTGGTGCAAAGAAAACAGAGCAAGTACTTGCTGATCACTTCTTTTGGCCTAAGTTGAGAAGAGATGTGGAGAGACATGTTCTTCGCTGCGAAACCTGTCACAAAGCTAAGTCTCGTTTGAACCCTCATGGTTTATACACTCCTCTACCTATTCCTAGTGTACCTTGGGAGGATATTTCTATGGACTTTGTTCTTGGTTTACCACGAACCAAGAGGGGGAGGGATTCAATCTTTGTTGTGGTTGATCGATTTAGCAAAATGGCACACTTTATTCCTTGCCATAAGAGCGACAATGCTTCACACATTGCTGAATTGTTTTTCAGGGAAATTGTGCGTCTACATGGAGTGCCACGTACCATTGTGTCTGATCGTGACACCAAATTTTTGAGCTACTTTTGGAAGACCTTGTGGGGAAAACTTGGAACAAGGCTACTATTCTCCACAACGTGTCATCCTCAAACTGATGGGCAAACCGAAGTTGTGAACCGTACATTGTCAACACTGTTGCGAGCTGTCCTAAAGAAAAACTTGAAGCTATGGGAAGAAAGCTTGCCACATGTGGAGTTTGCATACAACAGGGCGGTACACTCCACCACAAAATTTTGTCCATTTGAAATTGTCTATGGTTTCAAACCTACTGCTCCCATCGATCTTTTGCCTTTACCTATGCAGGAACGTGAGAACTTTGATGCAAGCAAATGAGTTGAATTTGTTAAGAAGCTTCATGATCAAGCTAGAGTGAACATTGAAAAGATGACCAAGATGTATGAGAAGCGCGCCAACAAGGGTCGCAAGAAGATGTTATTTGAACCTGGAGACATGGTTTGGGTGCATTTGCGTAAGGATCGCTTTCCTGAACAACGCAAGAGCAAGTTGCAGCCCCGAGCTGATGGTCCTTTCAAAGTGCTTCGCAAGATCAACGACAATGCATATGAAATTGATCTTCCAAGTACTTATGGTGTGAATACAAGTTTCAATGTCACCGATTTATCTCCATTCTTTGGATTGGAAGAGTCGAGGACGACTCCTTTTCAAGAGGGGGGAGATGATGCGGACATCCCAACCATGCACGCTAGCTCAAGTCCAAAGGATACAAATCAAGGGCCAATTACACGTAGCCGTGCAAAACTACTCCAAAAAGAGGTGAACTCACTCCTAGCTGAAATTAACTTTGATATACATAAGAATGTTATACTACCTTTCTACCTTGATTATGCTTAGGTTTAAGGAGGAGGAAGAATCAGACCAGTGCAGTCCAAAACGGACCAGTGGAAGAAATATTCATATCTCTCCACCCCGAGAAGCTTTTGAGGCCCATGAAGATATTTTGGAAAGCTCATCAAGTCTACTTTCCAATGCAACAAACCTCACCACTTTTGGACGTGCCAATGATGAGATATACGCAACTTAGTCCAGACTGCTCAGAAGGTCAGCAGTCTGTCATGACAGAATGTTGGTTCAACTAGACGTGCAAAAATGCACCGATATACAATGTTTCATGGTGCATGGCATACATTGCTGGAAAGCACTTGGAGTCTAGTTTCACACCCAAGAATCGGTTCTTCATTTGGACTTCCCAATGAGGAGTTATGGTCAGTTTAGTGAAAACTGCTCTGGAGGCAAACAGTCACGCGAAGCCACTTCTGAAAGTCATCTCGTGGTGACCTTTCACATAGCCTATCTCCAAAAACTCCATTTCGTTTTCATACCTATCTAGGAGGGTTGTTCCTAGTATAAATATTTGCTACCTCTAAGTCATTAGGACCTTTTGATCATTTGATAAACTACATCATATTGCAGCCGAGACTGCTGAGTGCCTTACTCAAACCATTGTTCTTCCTTGTTCTTCTTAGACTTATGAAGTGATTCCTCTGGGATCCCCTACTTCGTGCTCTACGGCTTCCGTTCGGCTGCGCCGTATTGTGTGGATTAGTTCCGGATTGTGGTTCTGCGGTCGTTCGGAGATCGAGTCGAAGTATTCGCGGTTTCGGTGCCTCTCTCCCTGTCGCTTGGTCGCATCCAACCTTGGACAGGTATAAAGCCAGTTATCCAGCACTGTTCGCAGCAAGTTACCTTTGATTCGTGGCCTACTGTCGTGAAGATCGGGTCCTTTTCTTGCCGGTTTAGACCGGTACTTATCAGGAAGGCTGATCGCTGCCGGCGTGCCGGCTACCGGCTCCGGTGCCGGCCTTTCGGACAACGGGCCTTCGAGAATGACAGCCCAGGCGACGTCCCTCCAAGTGGCCATCGGATCTGCAGAGTATGATCCATGGCCCGAGCTATCGATTGGAGGCTCAATCGATGCCCCAGCCACAGGGCAAGCAGGCCGCGGCCGCCAAACCTTGGGAGGCTGGATGGCTTTGCCCGATTCCTTCTTCCTCTTCCGCTTGTGACGCCTGCGATGGCGCGAGCGACGAACGTGGCCGTGCTGCTGAGAGTGTTCTTGCTGGGCCGCACCCCCGCCCATCGCGGGTACGCCGCCCACAGCGTCGATGGTGCTGCCGCTGCCATCCCTTGGCCGAGCGGCCCGCCTGGCTGCGTCGTCGACGCGCCTCGGCCTCTTGCAGTCCCTCGCAAAGTGGCCAAGGCCACGACAGTGGAGGCATCGCCAAGGGAGGTTGTAGGTGGCGACCCGGTGCCCCGTCGCGAGGCACTTGAAGCAGCGACCATCGGCGTATGCCAGAAACTGCCGTGGTCCGAAGCATTGCCCTCTGATGCTCGGCCCGCGGCGCTGCTGTGGACGCGACGACTGCGCTGGTTGGTGAGGATGCTGGGGAAGCACACGCTGCCACCCATCGTTGTCCGAAGCGGTCGCACGACGCGTCGACCCCAGACGTTGGTGGACGGGCATTCGCTCCGGCATGGCGTCGGTGGCCGAATGCGCGGTGCGCCTACGTCGGCCGAGGCACTGCCGGACAGGGGCACGTCCCTCCACTGGCCGAGCAGGGATGCCGCTCACCAGCTGGGGATGCGGTCGACGGCCCTTCCTCTGCCTTCTTGGAGGCTCACCCGACTTGGCGGCCACACCACTACGACCCAGCGGCACAGTTGAGCTTGCCTGCGGTCATCCCATAGGCGCAGCTACAGGCTTCGACGGTCGATGGATAGCAGCCAGGTAGGACGTAGGCTGCTCGTCGCCGGACGTGCCGTCGTCGTCTGCCCACCGCCGATGCTTGGGCCGCCCATGCGAAGCTGGCACGAAGGGAGCCGCAGCCGGAGAAAGGGAGGATCTTGGGGTCGGTGGCGAAGGCGTCTCGGCGCCCACAGCCGGCTGCGGCCAGGGGGACGCAGCGACCTCGTCCTCCTCGTCGTCCTCGTCCTCCGAGGCGTCCTCGACAATGATCTGCGACTCGACCTCCGTGAGCAGGCAGCGGGGCGGGGCTACCTGCGTCGGCGGCGACGCCGGGAAGCCCAGGCCGAAGGCGACAGCTCCAGAGCTGGCCCTGTGCAGCTCCATCTGCATCGAAGCCCTGGTGTCGGTGTCCATGCCTGCCTACGAGGACGGCACAGGAGGAGGCCTTGCCGCGCCCGCGCCCATGGCCACGCTCACCATGGTGGACGGAGGCGGAGGCGGCCGTGCAGCTGCAGCAGGGCCTCGTCCCCAGGTCCAGCCGCGGGCGAGCTGGCCGGCGCGCCATCACCGGCGGTCGCAGCCCCGCATCTCGACGAGGGGGGAACGGCGGCGCCCCCATAGGGCCGGTCGAGGCAGGCTCCGTCACGGTCGGAGGAGGCGTCGCGGCCGCGGCCTCACCGGCACCAGCCCCGGATCCAACCGCGGGTGAGCCGGCCGGCCCCCCAACGCCGGCAGTCGCGGCTCCGCCCCACGACGAGGGGAGCGGCGGCGGCGCCTCGACAGGGCCGACCGAGGCCACGGGACGGCGAGGGGAGGGAGTGGAGTAGGGAGGGGAGCAGGGGGTGGTGGCGGGGGCCGCCGGCGCCGGGATGGCAGCCGGCGGCAGCGGCGGCGTGGCGCGGGAGGCGGCCGCTAGGGGCGCCCCCTAGGGTTTGCCGCGACACCACGCCGGGTTACGGAGACACAAGCTAGCAGTATTAGTTGTCTAAAGTATGTGATTCATCTCTCAAACGGCGATAGATCGATCCCTTCACTGCTACAACTACAGTAGTGCTAGTGCCCTCTCTGAGTTCCCCTGACAACGTTTCAACTTAGTTTCCCCTACCATCCTTGCGATGGCAAGAACCTGACAGATGCAAGAAGGCTTGCCCTGCTTTTTCAAGCCAATGTTGTCCCGTAGCCTTATCTTCTGAAGATGATTGTAATCTTGGTACAGCTTCGGGGCATGGTTCCTGCAGAAAGGTCCGAGGGAAAAGGTTAGACCAATATTGCTCCTAGAAATAAAAAATAACATTTATAAATGTCAACTGGCATCAGAAATGGGCCTGAGCAGAAGTGTAACACGCACCTCATATGCAGTCCAGAATGAGTGCTTCGAAAGAGTGAGCAGCACCGGATGCACATGCAGCTACTCTATTGAACTAGATGAATGCTATGTGGAGGAGCACTTGGTTCACAGCTGCTTGATGCCACTGGCTGGATCTGCCAATGTAACACCCTAGATTTTCAAAATTTTAAAAATAGGCAAAATAAATTTATGGTGATTAAATAATTAAGAAAAATAAATATTTTTATGAAAATGAGGTTGAATCATGGTAGAAACATGCTTGAGCATTCATGCTGGTGCATATTTTCTTGGGTGGTGTTTGAATTTAAATTAGAATTCAAAATATATTTGAATTTGCATTTGAATAGGTTTCAAATAAATCAAAACTCATTTTCTTTCCCTCCACCTTCCATTCCTGCCTTTTGGCCCGCAACCGGTCGCTCGGCCTGCCTCTGGCCTTCTCTCCCGCCTCACACCGGCCCGAAGGCCGTTTACCTCCGCGTGGCCCGCTTCGCCTTCCGGCTCAACAGCGGAGCCCGCAACAGCCGCGCGCGCGTCGCCTTCATGGTGGGCCGACAGGCCAGCGGCCCATCAAGCCAGACGGTCGTGTCGACTGCGTCCACGTTCTCCTCTCTCGCGCTGGCTGACAGGTGGAGCCCACCCCATCTCCTTCCACCTTCGATCGGGACGCGAGCTCAACACCGAGTCCGACCGCGTCACCCCGACCCGACGTCCACGCTCGGTCGCACGGCCTCGCCTTCGGGCTATTTAAGGATTCAATCCGCGTCATGAGCCCTACCCGCAACCCTAGCAGCCGCCTCGCCTTGCCTCGGGTCGCAGCAACCACCGGAACCCTAGCCGCCATTGCCACCGCCGCCGGAGCTCGCAATTCGCCGTCGCTGTCGTTGCTCCGTCGTCATAAGCAGAAGGGCAAGCTTCATTGTGAACTCGTGAGCACGCCTGAGCTTTGAATTTTGGTCTATGATGCTCATCTCGTGCTGAATTTTGTGCGCAGGAAGCCACCGTCCACCGTCACCCGCCATTAGCTCACCGCCGGCCATCTCAAGCTTCATCTTCCCCTCTGGTATGCTCACCTTGATCTCCTGAGTCGATTAGCATCGCTTCCGAGTAGTTTGGTAGGACGTAGTGCTCGGCGTATGAACGCCGGCGAGCTCGTCTCCGCCGATGTCGGCCACCGACTGTCGTTATCCTCCTCGGGTTCCCATCTTCAGGTCAGATGAGATCGCACTAAGCTCCTGAGTCGTTTGGTCCAAGTTTCGTGTCGAACCGAGGTCTGCAGCTCGAGTTCTATCTACGCCGGCGAGGTTTCTCGTCGCCGGCGATGTCCGCCGCCGTGTCGGCCGTCGTCTCCGGCAAGGCCGCTCGCCTCGACCGATCTGCATCGTCGGTTTTGGATCGGACGGCCAGAATCAGCCCGTAACCTTTCGCGTGGCGATTTTGCAGGAAGCACCCTGGGTTCTGAATTCATCTGTTAAGAGCCCTTGGCGCTCTCGACAGAGTATGTTTTCTCCATTGGAAAACGTAATTTCTGTTTAACAGATCCATAATACGCCTTGTTCACTAGAAAGCGTATTTTCCTTATAACAGCTTCCAGAATACGTTTTCTTCACTGAGAAACGTATTTTTCCTTTTTAGTTTCAGAATACGTGTTTATTTATTTACAGTTTTGCCACTATGTTCAAAGGCTTATATCTTTCACGTTTTAACTCCGATTTGGTCCGTTCAAATTCCGTTAGATTCATAATTTCATATTCTACGCAGTGATGATACTGTTAAAGTATTTTGAAAACTTTATATTTTTAGTTTATATTTAAAGTATTTATTTATCTACAGGAAATCTTTGAAAATTCATATCTTCGCCGTTATAGCTCCGTTTTCGGTGAACTTGACGTCTGTGTGATCGTAGCAACGTGTAGAAGAGTTTTATAAACTTTTTATTCTGTTTTCATGAGATTGATGTACTGTTCCTCTAATAACTCTTTGTTTGCTTCGTGTATATATGCTCGATTGGATTGTCTGGTGTTGATTGTTAATGTCGAGTTCAGACGGTGAGGTTTTTGTTGAGCAAGGCTACTTTAAGGATCAGCAGGATCAACAGGATTTTGTGAATCAAGGCAAGTATAACATGGATCATCCTTGTTACCTATTCACTATAAATAATAATTCATTTGCATGTGTCTTTGCTGACCTAGAGATTATAACTAACTTTGATATCCTGATTCCTTGAACCTTTTGGGTTGCATTGGGTAGTTATGATGCTAATGTTTTGATGATCATGATCTTATAACTTGATGTGTGTTATGCTATCAACGAAAACGATGACTTTTAACCAACATGGACTCTTGTTTGTAAGTGATTTATCATGGAGAATTCGTACAACTGTGAGGGCTACATGACTCTGGCTCTAGTCACTTGCAGGCCCTTTTTCTAGCTGGTTAGTGGTCTGAAAGTTGGGGTATAGGACTGCCTCTGTCCTTATAAGTATAGCCGAAAAGGATTGTGCCATATTAGAAGGGGGTTTCTACACACAACGTATTTCCGTATCTCTGATTGGTCAGGAGAAACTATAGGAGGCTTTATATGTTTTGTGGTGGTTTAGAAGTTATAAATCCACTCGGTTACAAAACATGACTCACAGTGAAAGTGTACACCTCTGATCAGAGTTCAAATCAATATATTGTCCGTGCCCTTCGGTTAGGGCGGCCTTGACACATTTACAAAAAATAATGGTTCTCAAATTGTTAATGTGTTCATCTTAATGTCGTTATTACTACACATTGGTTAATGTTATTTTGATCATGAGGATATGAGAATTATCACTACCTTGATGCTATGCTTCAATATGATTAAATTATAAAAGCTTTATTTAAGCCTCATTAACCCATGTCATGCTTGTTGAGTATGATTATGTACTTACGTTTGCTTTACTTTTAATTTTAAAAAATTCTGGATGGGTAACAGATGAAGGTTGGAATGAAAGCTATCGTGATGAGTACTAGGCTTGATGTTCACCAGTTGACGTGTCCCTGTATGGAGCTTCCGCAATAAAGATGTCTTAGTTATTTATTTGTTTATGCGCAATACTCTGTAATAAATATTGGTTCGTTATGTAATAAACAGGGTAAAGATACTCTTCGTAATTTGTCATCCTATATGTGCGACTGTTTCTGGAGCGCATATAAGGCTATTTATACATTCTATTTTTATCCTTAAAAATAGAGTGTGATCTATATGTGCGACTGTTTCTGGAGCGCATACAAGGCTATTTATACATTCTATTTTTATCCTTAAAAATGGAGCGTGACAGCCAATCAACAGGCAGACCATAGACAACGAGAGTGACCCAGTAGGAACATCTTTTTTTTTTTTTGAGTCAACCCAGTAGGAACATCTGGAGTTGTTCCAGTGAATAGAATAGTAGGTGTAGTAGTTTTATGTTGACTACTGAAGTGCCATAAACCTCCATGAATCAACCAAAATCTTCATGCCAACACTGCTGCCATGCAACGATTGATCTAGAAAACTAGAGCAGCATTAGGAGACTTTACACATTAACTTCCTATATTATTTGTATCTCAATTAAATTTCGGAAATTGAGAAAAGTGAAGCTCTTACTGTCAGCAACAGATAGGCAAGCTTGCACTTGTGCACTTGATCAGGATAGCTTGTGGTCTAGCAGAAAAAGAAATCTGCTCCTGTGACATGGAAAGTGTAACAAGTAATAAGAACATAATTCACAGTAAAAAATAAAAACATGACTATGATATCTAACTATCTGTAATGCAACCTATGGTGATTGAGAATGACTCATATCATTTTTTTCTTTCTTCTTTTATTTTCCATCAATGTTTGCTGAAAGCTTCTTACAGCATAATAATGAGAATTTAAATAGTTTGTGTGCATTAGACAGCTCTAGTCACTTCAAAATATTACTTGCCAATTAGCAGAGTAACAGTTTATTATCTGCAAACTCAAATCATGTCAGATATGTGCATCTCCTTTATAATCTAAAAACCGTGTCCAAAGGTAGCATTTTGGTAGCATTTCATCGCATTGAAAAAAGGTAACATTTACCCAGGGTAACCAAATTTACTAAAGGAAAAAATTACACGCAATTACAAAATACTGAAGCGATGCATGTTATTATAATGGACAGTTCAGACTTCAGAGCAGGTCGGTAATTTACTAAGCAACAGAATGAGTTGACTGATATCTGCATCATTTGAGATGGTCTGACTGGAAAACATCTATAATTTGATTGTGTCTCAACATCTTGAACTTATTTAACATGTTTTCCAAGCATTAATCATTTCACATTTCTGCCAGTACCTTCCTCATTACATCTTGTGATAAAAATATCAATAAAGATGTAAATGTTCACCGCTTCATCAAAGTAGTACCTTCCTCATTACATCCTATGCCAAAATATCAATAAATATGCGAGTGTTCACCACTTCATCAAAGTAAACATTTCAATGTCAACCATAACAAAAAAAAAAAAAAAAAAAAAAGAGGAACTAAAGCAAAATCTAGTATACTTGAAGGACTTACCAGATTCTTTTCCCATAAGAAGCCCCCACGAGCTCAACAAGCTGAACTTTGAGGTGTTTTTAATTTACTACAGATCATCCATGTACAATGCTGTAGCAAGTGTCCAGACCATTAAGTCTGTTGACAGCAGACTTGGGAAATAATATGCAACATGTAGTCGAAGACTTCATATTTGAGGACTTTCACTTAGCAGATAAAAGGTGCATGTACTTAAGAATAATCATTTTGGTTGTTGCAATAGCAGAATATTGCCTTCATTGCCACAACTTTTGCCTACATATATGTTCCCTGGCCACATTTGGGTTCAACCTTCAAAGGATATGATCTACAAAACTGATGTAAATAATAACTTATGAAGCAACCAAGCACTTACAGTTATGTCACAAGATAGTCATATTTGCACATGCACAGTTCAGCAACGTAGATATTACTTTCTGATCTTTCGTTGGCTGATCAGGACTATACAATGCATTCCTAGTTAGCTTAATGCTCACGTGATTAGGAAAAAACATAGAGTAATTACCTTGCACTACTATATCTGATCAGAGTTGTTCTATTATATATATTAGTTAGGTGTATCCAATGGAGATGATCTACAAAAGGTATTGGCAGTATGATAGTATTTGAGGTTAGCACCATTCACTGTTATATAGTCAGAGCAGGAATCCTGCAGATACTGAGAAAGTGAGAATACTAAGAACATTAAGTTCATCAAACATCAATAGTTATGCTAACTTGGAATACAACAAAGCAGCTGAGAGTAAATTATTACAATCTAAGTAACATTCTTGTAAACTGGCAAAATAAATAAATAAATCCAGAATGAAAAATAAATCAACAAGTACTTATTTCTGTAGCAGTGCCCCAAGACAACTTGAAATTAGGAGTATACTTTGCAAGCTATGAGGCATTCTAAAACAGCTAAACTAAGACTTCAGTATTCTGTGAATGAGAAATATTAGTTTCTCAACTATAATACAAGTGCTTTGAACTACATGATGATGATAAATAAAAGGCATCAAAATAGCAAAAGCATCAGGCAGTAGATTAACAAAATGTGGATCAAACTTGTAAATACTGCATGGGACTAAAGGGTATTTTGCATATAGGATACTAACCATTGTTAATTTTTTTTATGTACAGGAGGATAGGCACATCCTGAGATGTTCATGCTTGACAACCCAGAACCATGTATATATAGATACAAAGAAATCCAGAGGTTAGAAAACTGTATAATTTGAACAAGAGACCTGCACAATAGATGAAAACCAAATGGGTCATTTGGAAGGATTGCAGTCAAATAAACAAAAGGAGAATGACTGACTTTTATGGGCTTAACAAAAGCAAGCGAAATTGGTGGGCAGGAAGTTCCACCTCTTTGTTACCTTTGCTTAGTCAGGTGTAGACGACTGGAATTATTCCAATCAACTTGCGGCACTTCATTCTTAGCTCCTTGTTTCCGCTAGCACAGACATTCAATTCTCGCAGTGAGCTTGGAAGGTCATTCACCTTGGGCAGTGATCGAATGGCTGGACAGCGGTGGATCCTTAATTTTTGCAGTGAACTTGGGAGGCAGTACTTCTATCAGCAGCTCTTGCAGTGAACTTGGGAGGCCATCCTTGGGCAGAGACCGGATGGCTGGACATTCGGATATGCTTAATCTCTTGAGATTGGGAGGTCCATGAATTCCTGCAGGGAGGCACTGCAGCTTGTGGCATTCCCAAAATCCGATTTCCTCAAGGGAGGCGAGGAGCCGAAGAGCGTCCTCTTGCTCCTTTGTGAAGCGCTCCGCCTCTTCGCCCCGCCAAAATAATTCGGTGAGCGAGGAAGAGAGCAAGGTCCAGATGGGCGCGGCAAGGACGCCCGCGACGTCATCTGTCTCAAGCTCCTGCAGTTTGGAGGAAGAGGATGAGATCTCTTGTTCATGGGGCAGCGAAGAAATTGGGGGTTCCGCAGACGATTAATCTGGTGAGACGACCTTGGGCGAGTAGATGCCGCAGTCCCTCGCCTCTTAAATCCTCACATCTGCTTATGATTAAATCTGTGAGAGAGGCGAGGTTTGAGAGAGGCAGCTGCGCCGTACCCATCGCGCCAGAAAGATTGGGAAGGGGGAACACGAGGATGACGAATATGAGGAGAGGAACCTGGGGCAATCAAGTATATCCAATGATCGGAGGGAGCATAGGCCTTGGAATCCTTGACCTCCACCAGTTCGTCCCGATTCTCTGTTGTGGTCAATTTGAATTGGAGCGGAGGATCAGCTCTGGGCAGTTGTAGATGTGCAACTGTTGTAGTTGGTTGGGAAGGCAGCAAGATCAGCAACCCTCCGGCTGTTGTTGCGGCTATTTCCTCCTCCTGTCTTGTGCCATACTGCTCCTGGTGCTCCTCCATTTTTGCATTGTCGTCCACTCTGTTATCTGAAGATGCTAGCGCTGGTGTTTTTATTACCTGCTTCTCCACTACAGCTAGCCCTGTAACCGTGTTACAGAAGCAGACGTCCAGTCTAGAGAGGTTGGGGCAATAACTCAGCAGCTGTGTCAATTCCTTCGCACTAGCATCCCACTGACCTACGATTATGCATTCAACTGGAAATTGATATTCGGCATGGCTCTCACCTTCTACTGACGGGAAGACAACACTTGAACCACCAGATAGCTGGAGGGTCTTTAGGGATGATAGCATTTGCAAATGATGCAGTGGGAGAGGAGGGCATTTGAACATCGTCAACTCTTTTAGTTCAGCTAGATTATCGAAGGCCAACACATTCCATAACTCACTAACCAGAGCATCCTTCATCTTAATTTCCAAGGAATATTCAGATTTGTCATTCTTTTTACCAAAAACAAGTTTCTCAATGCCTGAACCAATTCCTTCTATCTCAGCTGAGCACAGAGACCTAGTCCAAGGAACAGGAGGAAAGCACAACAGTTTTGGACAGTTTCTAATTTGGAGCTTTTGTAGTTCAGGAAACCACTTCATGTTGGCCTCTTTATGTTGTTGACAGCAAGTATAATGTGAAAATGACAATTCCGTTAGTTCACAGCAATCCTTTATTACAAGCACCTCCAATTGGGCAAACAGGTGACAAGGTGCCTTGACAGTCAAGTTTATTAAACTTGGTAGCATAACTAGTTCCAGCCTCTTAAAATTTTGAAACTTATCATGGTGGATATTATTATTCGAAATTTCTTCACGCGGCTCATTAACTAGTGACAACTCTCCTATAGGTGGAAATATATTCCAAGCCACACCATCTGGTTGAAGGGATCCCAAATTTTTTACAGAGAGGTTCTCACCTAGCCATTTTGGGCATTTAGTGCCTCCATGGCCTCTAATGCAAAGTTGTCGAAGATTGCTATGTGGTATGAGATTCTCCAAAGTATTTTCCTTCATTTTGGGCATATCTTTCAATTCGATTGGCATTCCATTGTAATGTTAGTTTGTCCAAATATTTCATTTGTATGAGTCTCGCCTCATGCACTTCCTCTGTTTCTCGTATCCTTTCAAGGCTATAAATGGCAAGTGAACCTCCAAGTTCTGACAACTGCCCTAGCTGACTTATTTCAAAACCTTTATCTTCTTTTCCAACTTCAAAGCTGCTTAACTCTTGTAATAATTTTAGTTTTCCCACCTCAACTATGTCAGAGTGAAGTTGAAGCTTATTATTTTCTGGCACCAGAAAGTGACGCAGCTTTGGAAGGTTGCTTATATGTCTTGTGAAACCATGGAGACCAAAGCATTTCTGCAAATCTATTACCTCTAAATGATAAAGTCTAGTCAAAGCACTAAGATTAAAGCCTGTGACATCACTCCATTTGATGCTTAGGTAGCGAAGATGAAAAAGCTTTGGAAACTTGGGCCACATATCCTCCATAGCATATGCTAACGCTCCAGATAAATAAATCACACGGAGGGCTCTAGTTTTCTGAAATAAATCACACAAAGGCTTGGGAAAGGTTTCATGGTGTCCTCCAAACACCATTAAAGTACGTAGGCTTTCAACATTCAATCTTCTATCAAGTGAACTCAAGTCTTGTTTATAGTACTTGAAAGTCTTTACGTCCTCAACGTCCTTGTTATCAATGATGATAGACATGTGGCGTACATCTTGGCGAATCTGTATTGACTTAATGTTGGAACTACATATGCTGAGACATTCAAATGACGAAATATTCACTGCCAAATTATGTAGTAGGTCATGGACAACATAGCAACCATCCTTCCTTTCATTCTTTTTCAGAAACCCATGATCAACCAAGCCATTTAAATAGCTCTGTCCAGTTTCTTCAATTGTTTGGTTTAGGTCACATGAATGAACAATATCCAATCCTAGCCATAAAAGAACTAACTCTTTGCTATCGAATTCATAGTCTTCAGGAAACAAAGCACAATAGTAAAAGCACTGCTGCAGATGGAAAGGAAGATAATCATAGCTAAGCTTCAACGCTGGCATAATGTCATTTTCATCAGTTTGAAGTTCCCATTCTTTGCTGTGCAGAACTCGATTCCAATGTTTCAAAGTAAGTTGGTTTCTTAGTAATCTTCCGACTGTTTTTGCTGCAAGAGGAAAACCTTTCAATTTCCTCACTATTTTCTTCCCAACCTCTAATAATGGTTTTGTGTGACCTACCCATGGATTCTGATTACCAAAGATGCACACTTCAAAAAAAATGCATGATTTGTTCATCCTCTAAACTTCCCATTTGTATTGGACAAAAACCCATCTTAACCACATTTGCAACCTTGTGAATTCGAGTTGTCACTATAACCATACAACCTTTTCGTCCCCCTTTTTGAAAGGGTGCTAACAATTTTTTCCATTCATCCTCATGACATGCCCACATATCATCTAGTACAAGCAAAAACCGCTTAGCTTTCAATCTTTGTTCGATTAGCTCTTCGGCACTGCTGTTTTTTTTTTTCATTATCAACTTTAGGAATTTTTTTTTCACGGCTTCTTGCACCAACCTACCAGCATTAAAATTGAGGGAGACACATATCTAAATTGCGACCTCAAAAGGATTTTTCTTCAGTTCATCATATATGTGCTGTGTAAAAGTTGTCTTCCCAATTCCTCCAGGACCAACAATCGGAAGCACAACTAGATCATTATCAGCAGAATATTTACCATGGACAATGTCAAGTATTATTTCCTTTTGTTGCTTCCTCCCAAATAATTGAGGTTCTGTAATTTGTGGGGTGGTTATAGGCCGTTTCTTAGCAATGTCTTTTTCAGTGATACGAGTTGTACCCATGAACTCTAGGTTCAGAATGTTGGAGACCTTAGCACATATAGGATTCAGATGATCTATGATGTCCTTCATCTTTGTAGAGATGTCCACCCTATTAAACTTCAGTTCTGGTGGCAGTGCAGTGTTTTTTCCCTTTTGTTCTTTGGACGTCCAGCAGAGAAATCTGCTTTGATTCTCTGGCATGTTTGTTTTCTCGATACCACACAGTATAAAATTAAATGGTATATTATAAAAGGTATACTATTTAGAGCCAAAAACTCGGGCTCAAAATTCAAATTTAAAATTTATTCTATTCACTATTCAAATTCTGCGGTTACTATTTAAATTCAAGAATATAAATAGTGCACGGGTGCTTACACGTGATGCACACAGATTATTAAATATTAGAGCACACTATGCGGGTGCTATTCGATGCCTGTGCAGGATATTTAAATATTCAATGGGTAACAATATTTACCACTATTGGGCACTATGTGCTCGAATATAATATGCTGAACGAAAGCGACGCGCGCGATTAATTACTCGTGATGCTGATTATTAGAGTGATGCGTGATTATTCTGATCGTGATTAGCGAATATTCAGTGTATGCGGAATTATATATGCGCGTGATTATCAGGATCTTTGCAAGGCTGGCGAGACCAAACTATTTCAGCCGGTCGTGTAACTTATGCTTGTGTGTGTCCTACTCGGTACTCACCGTATGCATCACTAGCTCGCTTTTTAGAAGCAGAAGTAGCTAATCCTATCCCTCTACAGCCATTTTACATCGTGAAGCAGAACGTTAAGACATCTATCGTCTCCCCAGGCAGTTCCACCCGAAGGGAACACTTCTCTGTGACTCAGAGTTCTTTCAGAGTTCTCTAAAAACGCCGCTACCTGGGCTAACACGAGAACAATACAAGAACAATACGCACAGAGGTTTCTCCTATAGGGTCCATAGAATAGACTCAAACCTACTTGGATGGCCATAGGAAAGCAGGGATACTCAAAACTCAAGCTACTCCATTAAAACAAACAAGCTTACATACGGCTTTCCCTTTCGGAAAGCCCCAAGCACTAGTACAAACCTTGGTTTACCTTTACAAGCAAGGGAAGTCTGCGACCTTCCTTATTCTCTAATTTACAAGGGTGATGGAGCAATACAGTGGTAGTGGAGTACTACTGCTATCAGCTATTGTGGTGGTGGATGAGCTCAGAGGGTTTCTGAGTTCATGTTCTGAGTTGTTGTGCTGCGAATGCTCTCTGGCGTCGTTCTGATTCGCCTCTCTTCGCCGATTGTCGAATGCTGGCGCTCAACTCCTCGTTTTATAGAACGAGGGGAGCCTTCTCAGGCGTCAGAGGTCTTCAGCCTTCTGGAGGGGTATGAGTCATCGTCCTTCATTCTTATCAGAAGACTGACAGAGCGTCCTTCGTGATTATCCTCTGCACAGATGGATCGTCTTCAATTATCGACTTCAACTGTTGCAGGATGGCGACATGCCGTCGTCGCATATCTTCTGAAGTGGCCTTGATTATTGATGCATTGCCTCTGTGAGTTTCTTCTGAAGGGTATGGAAACAATGCTGGATGATGACGACCTTCAGGATTTTTTATTCAATTTCCCTGTGTAATTCTTTTGCGCTGGCTGGTTTCACTTGCGCTGGCTGTTTTTATTTGAAAATATTCAGGGGCTATGCTATGGGTATGGTCTTCCACGCCCGAACGATTAATGTTGCAAAACATTGATCAATTCTGGCAAATGTGTATGATATTCTTCCCCGGGCCAAATTATTGATAACACCTTATCAACATAGGGAACATATATATTTGCTGATATGAATCCTAAATTGCTTTGACTCTTCTTATTTAGTCACTATCTTCTTCAATATCTGAATCATCATGCTGAGATATTTCATAATGAGATTTTAAATCTCTGTATTGTTTTCTCAGCTCACATTCTATATATGCTTTGATATTGAAAATGATTATTCTGATGGTTGGCCATGTCCACGGATATCCATCATATTATCATCTAGCATTTTATTGATATCTTCCTCAAAGAAAATGAATGCACAAATATCTTGAGGTTGGGAAGTCTATGAAGTCCCACAGGGAGACACTGCAGCTTGTCGCATAACAAAAAGGTGATCTGCTCGAGAGAGGTGAGAAGCTGAAGGGCGTCCTCTTGCTCCTTTGTGAAGCGCTCCACCTCTTTGTCCCCCCAAAATATCAAGTTGGTGAGCGAAGAAGAGAGCAAGGTCCAGATGGGCGCAGCAAGGACGCCCGTGGCGTCATCTGTCCCAAGCATCTGCAGTCTGCAGGGAGGGGATGGGAACTCTTGTTCATGGAGTAGCGGGGGCTCGGGACCAGCAAACAAGTTGGGGATTCTGCGGACGATTAAATTGGTGAGACGACCATGGGTGAGGAGATGCCGCAGTCCCTCAAAACTTAAATCCCCACATCTCCGTATCGTTAAATCTGTGAGAGAGGTGAGGTTTGAGAGAGGCAACAGCGTCGCCGTGCCCATGGCGCCCTCAAGATAGAGGTGTTCCAGGACACGAAGCAGAGGAGATGAACCTGTGGCAATTTTTTATCGCCAACAATCCGAGGGACCGCAGAGGTTGGAGCCCTTGTCCTCCACCAATTGGTCCTGATTCTCTGTTGTGGTCGATTTGAGTGGAACACAGACTCAGCTCTGGGCAGCGGTCGATCCGCAACTTTTGTAGCTGGGAAGGCAAGAGCAGCAGCCCTTCCGCTGATGATGCGTCTATTTCCTCCTCTCCTCTTGCGCCATCCTGCTGGTGGTGGTGGTGCTCGACTTCTGCATTGTTGTCCACTCTGTTATCTGGATATGCTGGCATGGGTGTTTCTATTGACTGCTTCTCCACTACAGCTAAGCCCTGTGATCTTTTCACATGAACATATTTTCAGTTCAGAGAGCGTGGGGAAATAAATTAGTAGCTGTGTCAATTCCTTTGCACTAGCTCCCCACCCTCTGATGATTATGCATTCAACTAGAGATCGAGATTGGGCATGGCTCTCACCTTCGACCAACGGGATCGGGAAGACAATACTTGAACCACCAGATAGCTCGATGGTTTTTAAGGATGATAGCATTTGAAAATGATGCAGTGGGAGAGGAGGGCATCTCTGCATCTTCAACTCTTTTAGTTCAGTTAGATTATCAAAGGCCAGCACGTTCCATAACTCACTATCCAGAGTATCTTTCATCTCAATTGCCAAGCTATATTCAGATTTGGAATTCTCTTCAAAAACAAGTTTCCCAAGGCTTGAACCAACTCCTTCTATCTTAGCTGAGCACATATACCTAGTCCGAGGAACAGGAGGAAAGGACAACAATTTTGGACAGTCTTCAATTTTGAGCTCCCGTAGTCCAGGAAACTGATTTATCTTTGCTTTCTGTTGCTGACAACAACTAGAATAGGAAAATAACAATTCTGTGAGTTCAAAGTAATGTGTGATGATGAGCACTTCCAGGTGATAGAACAAATGACAAGTGTCACTTTCAACCCATTTCTTCACTCTTGGCAGATTATTGAGTTCCAGCCTTCTCAAATTTAGAAACCTATTATGCAGTAGAGGTACGCAACCCAAATGCTCCTCACCATGCTCATTGACCATCCACAGTTCTCCAATTGGTGGAAGATTTACCCAAGATACATCATCCAGATGAAGAGATTCCAGATTTTTAACAGAGAGGTTCTCACCTAACCATTTTGGACAAGTAGTGCCTCCTGTTAGGATAATTGGGCCAAGCCCATTATTTATTCTAAATAATCAGTAAACCTCAAAGGCCCACAATTATGTGATTAAGCGGAAAGGTGATTAGTACCAACTTGACTAATTACCTGGAGGACAATCAACTTAAATAGTGAGCATTGGGATGCCCACATACGCTGATTAAGGAGGAGAACCTGGGACCCACACGCGCGCGCCGCCGCCGCCGAGCCGCGCCGCCCGCCCGATCGCGCGCGCGTCGCACCGAGGCCGAGGGCGTGGGCCTTGGGCTAGCTGGCCTAGGCCTTGTTTTGCCACTCAGCCCATCCGGCCGAGGGAAACCCTAGCAGCCGCTCCAGCCCACCCGGCCGCCAGGGAGATCCAACGGTCTCCCGACAGGGGCGCCTCCTATATAAGGGGCTTCTGTCGGAGACTAGGGTTAACGAGTGTTCCTCCCGACCAGCCGCCTCCACTCCACTGTTCGAGCTTAAGCCGCTCCTGTGCACCTCCGGCCAGATCCCCTGCGAGCACAGGCGGCTCTGGTGAGCAGGCCTCCGGAACTTGTCACGTCAAGCGTATAGGCGGGCAATCAAGTTTTTGGGGAGCGTCCACGGGCGCGACTGCTCCGACACGCTGCTGCTGCCTTCCCCGACTTCGTCTCCGTCCAGCACCAAGATGGTGGCCACGAGGACGCGTGCTGGTGCGAGTGTGGGAGCCAGCGCTGATGCCGGCGACGCCGCCGCTGCTACTGGTGCGGCGAACTTCACCGCCATCCCTGCAGGTGGCGCTCCAGGCGACAATGGTGCTGTACTGGCCGCGGGTACCGGCAGTAGCACGCTAGGGTATAAACTGAGATCCCTGTTTATGCTTCATTTCATTGCTGCTGTTATTTTGCTTATGTTAATGAGTAGCAGTAGCAGTAGCGATTATGAGGCTGTCGCACGCATCATACTAGCGTTAGTATTTTGCTTATCACATTTATGGATTAATACATGGTGTAAAATGACTAAATATCCAACACCTCCATCCCCCCTAATGCATATGCCTTGAAGATTGATATGTGGTTTCATAACCTCCAGAATATTTGCTTCGTCTCCTGGATCCTACTTTTGTGTATTAGTTTTGCCTCACTTGCTTCCTTCACTGTTTGTGTCTTTTCCAGATTACCAATGGCAAGTGAACCTCCAAGTTCTGATAGTTGCTCTAGCTGGCCTAGTTCAAAGCCCTTACTTTCTTTTCCAACTTCAAAGTTTATTAGTTCCTGCAATAATTTTAGTTTCCCCGCCTCAACTATGTTAGAGTGAAGCTGAAGAATGTCTTTCGGCACAAGAAAGTGACGCAATTTTACAAGGTTGTTTATATCTCTTACTGAACCAGAGCAACACTCCCACTCCTGCAGATCTATGACTTCTAAATGATAAAGTCTGGACAGAGAACTCAGCAAGCATATGTCCTTCATGTACTTCGACTTGATCCTTAGGTACCGAAGATGGACAAGTTTTGAAAAATTATACAAAACATCCTCCACAACATATGATGCTTCAGACAGATAAATAGTGCGAAGGGCATTGGCATTCCTAAATAAATGGCCAAAAATCATGGCAAAGCTTCCATGGTGGCTCCCAAAAAGCATCAATGTGCGTAGGTTTTCAGTATTTAGTCTTTTGTCCAGTTCTCTTAGTTCCTTTTTGAAGTTGTCAAAATTCTCTTTGTTCTCAACTTCTTTGTCATCTATGATGATGGACAAGTGGCGAACTGAAGTTGGGATTTGTATGGACCTGACATTGGAACTAGGTATTGTCATGCATTCGTATGATGAAACTTTCACAGCTAAATCATGCAGTAGGTCATGTAGGACATAATAAGTAGTACCATCGTCTTTCTCATTCTTTATAAAAAATCCGTTGTTAACTAATTTAATCAGATAGCTCATCCCAACATCTGCAGTTCTCTTGTTCTGACTAGATGACTGTAAACTACCTAGTCCCATCCACAAGTGAATTAGCTCATCACTACCAAATTCATAATCTTCAGGAAACATAGAACAATATGAAAAACATCTTTGCAGATGGAAAGGAAGATAATCATAGCTAAGTTTTAGAGCTGGCATAATGTCATTTTCATTGGTTTGTAGTTCCCATTCTTTGCTTTCTAGAACTCTTGTCCAATGGTCCAAAGTAAGCTGGTTTCTTAGTACTCTACCCACGGTTTTTGCTGCAAGAGGGAAACCTTTCAAATTGCTCACTATTTTTTCCCCAACATCATGCAATTCAGGATGATCTTGCCATGCCTTCTGGTGACCAAACACACATGCTTTAAAGAAATCCATAAAATCTTTGTCTTCTAGACGATCCATTTTTATTGGACAATCAATTGTCTTAACCATATCTGCAACTTCTGGAATTCGAGTTGTCACTATGATCATATTACCCTTTTCTCCCCCTCTTCCAAATGGTCTTAGTAGTTTTTTCCACTCATCTTCGTGACATGTCCACATGTCATCTAGCACAAGTAAAAACCGTTTGGCTTTCAATCTTTGTTCAATTCGCTCTTGATCACTACCACTTTTGTTTTCACCATCAACTTCAGGAATTATTTTCATTGCTTCTTGTGCCAACCTAATAGCATTAAAATTGAGGGAGACACATAACCAAATTGGGACCTCAAAATGACCCTTCACTTCATTATATATGTGTTGTGTGAAAGTTGTCTTCCCAATACCCCCAGGGCCAACAATTGGAAGCACCACTAGGCCATCTGAAAAATATTCTCCATTCTTAATGCCATCTATAATAATCTTTTTCTAATTATCGCTCCCATACAACTTAGGTTCCATAATGTCTGGAGTGGTCTTCGGACGGTCCATAGCACTGTTTTGGGTTGTGGTACGGTTGGAACCTAATTGCTCGAGTTTAAGAATAGCAGAACCCAACAGCTCCATATCAAGAATGGTGGAGACCTTCGCAGATACAGGCCTTAGCTTCTCTACAACGTCTTTCATCTTACTGGATATCTCTACCCTGTCAAACTTCAACTTTGGTATCTGCACAACACGTTTTCCCTCCTGAATTTGAATCTTGGATGAACAAGCACAACAGAACCTTGGCCATCGATTTCCTGCATGTTGGAGGGCTCTAGCATGTCAGAGTGAGCATTATCACGGACACGTGGAAATCAGCAGCATGGGTGGAGTTTACCTATAGTATGTGTAGCCCGGCGAGCACTCAAAGCCACCTTTGACATGCACCCTCCATTCTGGATGTTGGGTGAATTTGGTGTGGAGCCGATGGCGGCACGCCTGCCACAGGAACAGATGACATAGAAGCATCCTTTCTTTGGATCATCTTCATGCTCGTCAGGGTCAGGATCGCCACGGCTTGCTTGACGCGAGCCCGAGAAGAGCTTTAGCTTCCTTGCAACAGCTCTGGCAGTGTGGCGAGTGTTTAGGATGAGGCCTTGCACACAGCCCCCGTCGTGGACGTCGGCAGCATGGTAGGTGCCGTCGAGCTCGTCTTGGATGCGGAAGTAGTCAAGCTCGTCGAGCACGTCGTCGGCACCATATGCCAGCTGCTGCAGCTGAAGTAGCAGCACAGCTCCTTCAGCGCAGTGCTCCGGATCTCCCTTCCCTGTGCATTGTCGAGCATCCCCTGCGCATAGAGGAGCTCCATCTTGAGGGCGCCCATGTTGGGACCAAGCCCAGCACCGGCCGCCCATGCCTCCAGCAAGCCGTCCTTGATGGGGCCTAGCGCCTTGCCCAACACCAACTTGCCGCGCTGACAGCGACCTCCATCCTCAGCGCTCAGGCGACGGGTGGATCTTTGGAATGCAGCAAAAGGGAGACCAATTAGTTTGCAAATACAAATATACAACTAGGCACTATTAATGCTGATGCTAGTCGTGAATGCCATAAAAACATGCAGATAGCAGACGTGAATCGTTGCTGCCCAACCAGGAAGGTTTAGTAGATCTACTTTTCAAGAGGAAAAAGAAGAAGAAAGTAAGCCACATACAAAGGATCGGAGACTTGACCCCTGAGTCCTGCCGGGGTCAGCACGAAATCGGAGAGCGTAGAGCACACCCCAAAGATGAACACAGCGACGTGAACGCGTTGAGATGTGAGGGAGGAATGCTGAAGAGCTGGGACCTTGCTCAGAGAGAGAATGGAGATGGCAAAGAACAGGTGTGTGAAGGAGATGGTGCGCCAGATCGGAGCTGCACGTCAATGGCACCAACCGACCAACGGATCCAATTGAGCTAAACAAATCACTGCCAACGCAGCTAGCGCTACGACATGGCATAGTCTAATAGACACGGCGAATTAACTAGGACACGGGAGCTTGGAATCTCCACCAGCTTCTTATTCTACTCCAACTCGGATACTCCTCTCATGCCCAGCGTCCAGCGATGGCAGAGCCGTTGAGGAGCTCTCTGATCTAGGAGAAGAAAACAACTGGGTTACCGTTGGTTCGAGGAATCCGGCCCAGCCTCATGACCTTCCGGCCCAGGCCCAATCAAGGACAGTCGTCCTCCAACTCCGAGACCTTCCAAGGTTCCAATCCGAGGATCGGCAAACGTGGAGGCCTCCGATTGGATGGCCCGGATGCCCTTCTCTCCCAGTCCCAGTCCCAGATTCGTCGGCCTGCAGCAGAGCAGAGCAACCCCCTTCCCTTCCATCTCCGAATTGCCATGCCGCGGCATGGACAGCGGAACTCCCACTACCGGCACCTTCTGAAGTGATCTCGTTGGCCTGAAACTTGGAGGCGAGCGAGGCCATGGTTCTCGTGGTGCTAGGCTGCTCTCCTGCATCGCCGCGCCCCGCCTGCACTACCACTTCCAGGTACTGGACAGAGTGCCGGTTATGACTCGTTTTCTTTGGTGCTGCTTGTCGACTGGGACAGGTTGAGTAGAGAGCTGCTGGGAATGGGGAGGGGGCGGACGGCAAGGTTAGATTCCCATTAGAAATTTAGAATCTCGAGCATATTTGGTGCTCCTGAATCTCGATGCTAAATGAGATTCCCACTACCCTTACTAATGATCCAACTATGCTAACTAGTACCTATCTCAAGAAAGCCATCCTCTTTGTGACTATCCTTGTCATTGCTAGCCTGGATCGATGCTGGCGAGTACGTCCAGATAACGGAAAGGGGCACGGAACGTTGCAGTAAAACTTAGGCCTTGTCTAGATTTCAGATTTCACCCCTAAATTTCACTATGTAAAAAGAAGATTTTTCGTCACATCAAAATGCCGGCACATGTATAGAATACTAAATATAGATGAAATAAAAAACTAATTACACAGTTTTATTGTACTTTGCGAGACGAACATTTTAAACCTAATTAATCAATGTTTGAACAATTATTATTAAATAAAAATAAAATTGCTAAAGTGTTTAACAGAATTTACTATGCAAAGTTGGTGCACCAACTTTGGTATCTAAACAAGGCCTTACTGGTTTTCTGAATGCCTTTTAAGTTTTAACACTGAGTGTGCTGGTTTCGACTTGGCAGGAGAAGATGCAGCGCCACGGGACAGAAAATCATCAGATGCTCTCTCAACGAGGAAACACCACTGAGCAAACATGGAGTAGTATCCAAGCAGTTAATCTCATGCCTTGCTGCTTCGCTTGTGTTCATCTCTCCACCTAGTCAGGTACCTATCTGGATGTTCCAGATCCACCTGTACCATATCATGTCAGATACAAACACACACTCTTAGGAGATCACAAAGAGGATTCTCTTTGCATTATGTTTGTTGCTTCAAATATGTATGTGCACATACTGATAAATTTGTTCCTCGAAAAGAAACATAATGAAGAGTAAATATGCACCAGAATCCCCACATGATTCATTCAAGCCAGGGATAAATTGTTAATTTCAGTACACACTACATACAAGGAAACAGTTGGAGTAAGAGTACCGATTAGAATAATATGCCACGATGTCGATGAACTCTTCTTGTTGATCAGGCTATTCCTGCAGAAACTTTTGCCCGTCCAGGCTTGTGCCAGATTGCAACAGTGGCAGCCATCGACAATGCTTCAGTTCCTCTGAAATTTGACAACCCTTCAGATGATGGCAGTGCAGGGATGATGATGATGAGGGGTATGACTGCAAAGAACTTTGATCCAGTTCGTTACTCTGGTAGATGGTTTGAGGTAGCCTCACTGAAACGTGGATTTGCTGGTCAGGGACAAGAAGACTGTCACTGTACTCAGGTATTGTAAATTGTAATGCCTGAAACCTCAAAAATATTGGTACTATAGCTCTTGTCTACATGATGCTGCAATAGTATATTATCATCAGTCATGCTAAACTAAGTATTCGGCATCTTAATAACAAACTGGTTTGATGGTATTTCCAATTTTCCATAACCTTGGCATATAGTCAGTAAATGGATGATGCACCATTTTTCTGGAACCACAGGGAGTGTATGCATTCGATGAGAAGTCACGCTCAATCCAGGTGGATACATTCTGTGTCCATGGTGGACCTGATGGATACATCACTGGTATTAGGGGGAGGGTGCAATGCCTGTCCGAAGAGGACATGGAAAGTGCTGAGACAGATCTTGAGAGGCAGGAGATGATCCGTGAGAAATGCTTTCTCCGGTTCCCCACACTGCCATTCATACCTAAGGAGCCCTACAATGTACTTGCAACTGACTATGACAATTATGCGGTTGTGTCTGGAGCTGAGGATACAAGCTTTATTCAGGTGAGGAACTGGCGGCTATTAACTGCTGAAGGTTCTTTATTTTGCAGTTTTACCTGGGTTCATGTAAAAAATAATCTTAACATCAAAATCTCCTAAGAACTGATTATATAGTTAACAGAACTAGGCTTAATTTATTTGTTTTATCCAAAAAAAAACTTTATTGTTTCATGGACACTTGTACATTGAAAAGTGTGTGCTATTGAATGATATAAGCAAGTATAGAAAGTATACCTATGCAATGGTAAACACATCTTATCTGAAACACCATAAGCACTAAAACATCTTTATTCCATTGGCTGATCAGATATACTCAAGAACACCCAACCCCGGGCCAGAATTCATTGAGAAGTACAAGTCCTATGTTGCCAATTTCGGCTATGACCCAAGCAAGATCAAGGACACCCCTCAAGACTGCGAGTACATGTCCTCAGACCAGATTGCCTTGATGATGTCGATGCCTGGGATGAATGAGGCCTTGACGAATCAGTTCCCAGATCTCAAGCTAAAGGCACCAGTCGCATTTGACCCATTCACAAGCGTGTTTGATACCCTGAAGAAGTTGCTTGAACTGTACTTCAAGTAAAATCAGTGTAGCATTGTTCAGTAACCAATTGTTCTCTCCACTTGGAGCTGCAATTGAATGAAGTTCAGTTTGTTCTGACGTTTGCTAATCTGAATTTTGATATATGTTTTTATTAGAACATCCAACATTCTCCCAGAAGCATGATGACACTTTGCGTTAAAAAAAACACGATGATAATAATATTCAATATCCAGTAATCTTGGTGAAGTGCTTGAGCTAGACAATTACAACTCACCATCAGATAAATGAACTTCAGCTGCTGCCTGACTTGCATGTGCACCGATATTCACTGCCTTTTTGCCTTGCTAAGTAGAGGGCAGGTGCAGCACGCATGGACCTTGGCAGTGGCTTGTTAGAGTTCCAGTAAGAGCTTTGAGAGGATAATAGCTGAAACCAAAGGATGAAAAGAAAGCCGATGAATGCATAAGACTAAGATTTGTATCCGTTAGTTTTTAAGCATATTGTGCGCCCCACACACCCACCCACCCACACACCCACTATACAAGAGCGAAATATAAAAGATTAAGATCAGTTCTTAGTTACTGAGTTCTTTTCTGATGCTCCTTATACGCCACTACAAATGTCTGTCACTGATATGCCATCGCAAAATCACTTATTCCTTCTATGGCATCGAGTTACAAAACGTTACAATTTACTCCATTTGAAATCCCTTATTAGTTTTTTTTTTTTTCTGACGAAGACCTTCGGTAAGGACCAACCTTCAGTCATTCCTACAGGACAGTGAACACCATGGTTGGCTTCACATGTTCATGGCAGCAATAAAAGAAGGTTTGGTAACCTCTTGTGAGCAGCAGAACGAATGAGCAGGTCGAGAGGAATCTAAATATGGCGATTTGATGGCCGGAGAGGCCCTGGCAAGCCCGGCAATTGGCATGAGAACACCTTGCCTATTACCTGCTCGACGAAATGCCCAAGAGGACGTGCCCGCGCCAGTGCATCGCCTGCCGCTCGCCGTCACCGTGCCACCCGCAGCCGGCGCTTGAAGCCAGCACCAGAGCGCGGCCTCGTGCACCGCTCGCCGTCAAACGGCTTGTCGGCACCGCTGCCTTCCGCCCTCGTGCCGGCATGCCCGGAGGCCAGAACGAGCAGCACATCTGCCCCACGCCCACTCTACTCCCTCCACGCAGGCGCAGCCCGAGCTGCGGCAGGGTCGGCACCACCACACGGCACGCGCGCAGCCCGAGCCGCCCTGGGCTCCATCGGCACCATGGGCCTCCGGACGCGCAGCCCACGAGAGAAGAAGCATGGGCCTCTCTATGCTGAAGGCGACGTTCCCTCGCGTTAATTGTGGCTTAGGTTCCGTTCCCCAATTTTCCTGGGGCTGCTGCGCCTGCGCCGCGCTCTCTCCCTCTCTCTCGCCTTCTCCCTCGCGGCGATCCGGATTCCGCAGCAACGGCCCCTCTCGTCTCCTCCCTCGCGGCGCTCGATCCCTCCGGATTGGCGCGTGGCGCGTTCAGCGGTAAGGGAGCCATAGCTCGGTTGGATTCATTGACCGTTTCCATTTATTTGGTGTCAGCGTTCAAATCGAAATTTCTCTCTGGGATGGATGCTCCTCCGATCATGGTGATTCACTTTGATGTGTGACGGAGTGTGATGACGGTCTATTTCCTAATTTTGGGGTCGACTGATCACGATTTCCCCGTGTTATGTTCGTATATATGCAGATGGCAGAGTGTGAATTAAATATACGCATGCGTAGGGAATCAATCGGCTTGCGTGTTGATTTATTTAAGGAATCAAGTTACTCTTATTGATTACTCCTTTTACTCTCGCATTTTAGACCAGGAAATATATTTACCTATTCGCTTCTAATCCTTTTGAATCATTTAGCAGCAGCCTCAAAATCTATGATATAAAAATGCATTGTGAGAACATTGGATTTTAGCCTGTACTCCTGCTTTGCCAAGACGTGCTGTTAACATTGCATTGTTGGTTGTAAATTGTGCCATGTAGCTCCTGAAAATTCTACACGTGCTTTTTTTCATTCTGATAGTGTTTGTTTCACTGCATCACTTTCAGGTTTGAAGGAGAGAAACAAGTGCTGATTGACACCAGCGGGATATCCTTACCATTTTCAGATTCAGCTGGTTGAACAAAACTAGTGAAGATGGCATCAGAAGGGAACAAAAATGTGCCTAGTGAAGCTGTGTCTGTGGATCAGTCATCGATTTCTGGTGTGAAACGAAAGCGTGGCCGCCCAAGGAAATACGAGTATCCTATATATAAACTACCACAGAAGGTACAGCCCCTCCAGAGCGCCCCACCTCTTCTTCACTGCACACAAGAGGGCTCAAGTATGGCCAGCCATAAATCAGGTGGCAGTGCTCATGGTAATTGGTCCGCTCAACCTAGGAATTCGGCTAATGCTTCTCTTCAAGGTAGTTCTGGCAAGGATGACTTTCTTGGCAAGCATTTTGTTGGCAAGCTGACCAAGAAAGTTCCTGGGTTTTCCCTCATTACGGTAAAAGTGAAGGACAATCAGGTGCTCAAAGGTTGGATTCCAGATGAAACTAATCTCCGTCCAATAACACCTAAGGATGACCTTGCCCCAGAGCTACCCATGCTTCGACCGAGTCAAGTTCGAAAGCGAGCATCAGCAATCCATATGCAACCTGCTCTTCCTGTGCCAATGCACTTGGAGGATGTTACACTTGCAAAGCCTCTGCGGATGAGGAGACCTGTTGAGAAAACTATTACTAAGCATGCTGTGCCTCTTGCTCCTAGGCCTTACATTGGGTCTGGTGTTGTTGCTGCAGTACCCATATCAGTTGCTCCCTGTAATCCTGAAATGAGAACTTTGGCCAGGCAGGATGCTGAACTTGTGATCCCACAATCATCAATTGCTGCGGTGCCAATTAAATCTGTTTGTCCTGTCTCGATACCATGCAAGCAACTGGCTAATCAAAATGAGTCTACTGGAAAGAAGTCTGTTGATGAGGTTCAGAAAGATACAGAACCTCCAAATGTGACCAAGGAATCACCAGGTATGCTTTGCTGGATTGGTGCCCTGATGTCTTTCAGATCATTGACTTGAATTCTCGAAACTGTTTTGTCCTGCAGACTGCATTTCCCATCTGATTTTTCAATCTCATAAGTCTTATGGCTGCTATATTAATGCTTGTAAATTTGTTCTTTCGTAGTGAAAGCTGAAAAACCAAACATTGCTCTTGTGGAGGTAGTGGTCAAGGATTCTCCAGGTCAAAACTAGTTTCTGTGCTTACCCTTTATATAAAATTAAACTGAAAATTGTCTCTGGGTTGAAAGAGACTTCAACTAATGTGGCCTGATCTCCTTACCTTGATTGGTTCCTATACAGGGGAAAGGCAACGGCTTCTTGATCAAGTAACAGATGTGGTTGGGGAATCTGCTGGTAAGATCTAGACTTCTATGCTTCAAGTATAACTGGCATAGTGCATGTAGTCTAAGTGCTCTTTCTCCTGGCAGCTCAAACTCAGAATGTTGATGTGACAATGTCTGATGAGATAAAGATAGCATCAGGTACAATATAATTTTATACTCCTGATTTCCAACTCCATATTATTTTATTAAAACTTAAAAATGACCATTAAGTGGGGGATTTCTTCAGGCGCCAGAGATCAGCCAAATTCTGCAAATAGTGAACAGCAGAGTTGTAAGGAATCATCAGGTGATATATGATCCCAATATTTCACACGCTTAAAAACTAACATGATCTTATACCGTGGGTATGAAAATTTAGATATCACAGAACAATCTGAGCAGCTGAAGACAGAGACCGATGTCAAGAAAGGAGTTGATGCCTCAAAATCAGACGCCTCAGGTAAAAACGAAAACAAAGCCTACACCTCTCCTTTTAATGTGTCTAGTGGCATCCGAATTTTGATTTTATGATAAAGTATTGCGATGACTGAATTCTTTTGTGTTGGTCAAATCAAAGGGAATGTAATAATTTGATTATAAACCCTTTTATCTGCACAAACTAAAAAGTTGTACTAAATGTAGGAATTTGTAATTTTGAACTGCATCCAAGATGCCTAGTTCTCTTGTGTGCTCTCCTCTCTTAATGAAATGAATATGATAAGCTCTCATGCATTTGATAAAAAAAATATTACTTTATCCTACACTTTTTTGGACCCTACTAAGCCCATCCAAATTTGTTGCAAAGATTTGTACCTGTGTGCAATTTGTTGTCTGCCATGCATGACTAGACTGGGCGGCCATTGGCTCATCCTAACCTACCTTTTGCCTATGGCTGAAGCTTTTGTACAAGCAGCTTAGCATAACAATATGTCACCTCCTAGGGAGACTTCTTTTTTTACTGCAAGAGCTAACAAACTACTGCGGTATTAATTCCAGATGACATTCAGCTTGTGCATGATGAACAAGAAACGAAGGTTGGCGATAAATGAAAGTAGAGATCAAGATTCAATGAACACAACACAGATCTTGATGTTTAGTGAAAGTTTGCTGCCTGTAATGTTTCTGTCAGGCTTATTGGGATGTATAGCTCGCGTTTTTGTGAATGGACCAATGCTTTAGGTGTAGACTCCTACCTTTACATTTTAGTTTTATTCCCCCTGCAAGTATAGGTGAGAGATTAAGTAGAGATACAGAAACCCCCCAAAAAAAACACCTAGGACATCAGTTATAGCATCAGATAGAATTGCAAACCAGAAAAAAAAAAAAAGGAGAAAGAAACATTATTTGATGTACTTTTCAAATTTTAGGAAGATAAAAGGAGAAAGAAACATTATTTGATGTACTTTTCAATTTTAGGAAGATGACATGACTTAAAGTTATTTTGAACTGGTCTTGTAATATGGCTTTTTGACATTTGAAGTTCTAATTCACAGGCATATGGAAACCTGATGCTATACAGGAAAATTTGCATGTTAATATGTTATGTCCCTCTTGGCTGTTGTTAATTTTCCAAAAGAATATTTTAAACAGATTTTATCCCCGTATTTTTGTACCTAAATTTACTATCATTTTTAGTTTTTCTAGAACCACTACCCTTTTTAGTTTTTTTATTTTATTTAAGAAACACTATCCTTTTTTTTTAAACTTGGCTGATTCATTACTCAACTGACAAATCTTCAGAAATAATTACAAGGACATTATCAGGAATGGTACTAGTAATGTGCGCCTCTCCTTCAGTGCAACTGTAACCTAAACCTGCCAAAACAAACATGGGCAGCTCTATTTCTTGTGTCGTTGCCTCTCTGCTCTTACCGTGCTGTCCGGAAAAGACGACTCATATAAAGACCACGGGCCCATATCATGGTCCAAGGAAAGCCTTCCAACAGAAGAGGCTCATCATGGCCGTTCAAACAATTGCCAGTTGCACACTATTACATGTTCTGCTCTTTAACCCCCCAACATCTGGTCGAACAATATATTTAAATTTCAGTCTTCGATGGATGCATTTTGAGGAATAGTTTCTTCTAGGATATCCTTAATTCTTCAGAGATTCTGCAAGTACTTTCAATACAATTTTACACACCTGACTTGCATGTTTACGAAATAAACAGTTTAGACCCAGTTTTTAGGGCTTGACTATGTTGTCTTACACGACTTGCTCTTATGGCTAGTTTTATAGTAAAAAAAAAGATTCAAATGCGAGCTCTAATAGAAAAGAATATTGCTGACACCACAGAAATAATATTATCGAACAGAACTTCAAAAGTTGTTAACACTTGCAAGATGAATGTACATTAGCATCGTGAAATTAAGGCCTTCACTATCTTAATCTTTTACAATGTCACATTGTACATAGTACTCTTGGAAGAAGAAAAGGTGTTGCTAAGATAACAAAGAATTGCTGCATTTCTCTCTATTCCATTTTACTGCCCCCTTGAACCGCCCCTAAAAAGAATATTTCGGAAACCCACACCAAGCATGAAGAATGGCAAGAAGTTGCAAAGCCCTTCCAACTAAAATACGGACACAGACCAGCAACTGACAAGCGAAACAGACTAGGCAAAACCGCGGAGTCCTTTCAGACGTATACCCCAAACCAAAGGGGTAAACCAGGATTCTTCCAACAAAAGGAGATTGTCATTGGTACGACAAGTTTACATGTATTTGCCTGGGACCATGCTGCTTGCAGCAGGGACCATGATGGGATGAATGGCCTGGAATGGCTGCAATGGTGCAGGGCTTGGTACCACCAATGGAAGGTTTCCGGTTGCCATGACTGGAGGAGGGGCCAAATACACCGGGGTGTTGCCTAGAGAAGATTTTGCAGGTATTTCCATGGTCAGTTCAGTCCAAAATAAGTATGCTCCATTCAAGAAAAAAAAAACTTTAGCTAAACATTGCAAAATCATTTCTACAGTAGCCAAAACTATGATTTCAGTCTGTTACCTTGGAACTTCTGCATGCTAGCTTGATATGAATTCAACATCACAGGACGAGGCCATCCTTGAAAACCAACAGGTGTTCCATGCATTGCATCCTTCAATGGGAACCAAGAATAGATGAGCCAACAGGAAGGGAGGATCTGTGCTAACTTAATTGATATTATCTACTTTAGGTCTCAAGGCAAATAATAATTGTGAATCACTCACCTGAGGAACTGGTTGAACATAAACAACAGGACTGAACTTCCCAGTCATTACCTATCATGTCATCACGTAAAATAATCTTTTTATTAGAACACAAATCAACATAACTTTATGTACAAGGTCAGGAAGTTCAGACCTACAGGCTGAGGACTAGGGGTAGTGTAGGTTGCGCCCACCTGCATGGGATGGTATGGTGTGCCAACTCTTGCTGGGTCTAGCCTGTATGCATTATGGCCCACAATCTATAACCCAAAGGTTAAGCAGTATCAGAATTCAGAAGCATGATAATGTTAGAATTAGACATTCACGATAAAGGCAGCAAGCAAGACCAAATAAGTGTATTGGCATATGCTTGTACAAAGTACAGTAACAGGACATAAAAGACAGGTGGTTAAAAGAAGCCTTAAAACATAAAAAATACATCCACATGTGAGCTAGGTTTAAGTTCGGGGTAAAAGGATGTGATTTTCTTGCATGAGAATGAAATTAACGTTGCTGTGCTAAGCAGTAAGTTCACGTGAACAATCAGTTTACAAGTTAAATTTATTCATTTAAGCCAACAGAAAAAGTAAATTAGCCAGTTACAGGCTGCTATCCAATATTTCCCTTTTTGATATCAAGGGAATACTAAAGTATTCTCCAATGAAGGGTGAACCAATTGAAACAATCAAAAGCACATAAGAATATATCGAAGTACTTACTGACTGGACATATTGAGGTGGAATGGCATAGTTTGCAGGAGAAAGGTTACTACAATAAACCTTGCTGGATAGAGGTGAAACGCCTGACACAGATTTTGACTCATATACAGGTACACCCATTGGTACTTCAGGGGCAGTGTGTGAAACGTAGTATGTGTCAACAGGGGCCGTCGTAGCTGCAATTGCTTGCCTAGAACTTATAAACGATGGAGAGAAGACCTTTGCACAAGGATTGAGTTTAAATTCCTGAAATAATGTACGACTGCTCTATTAACATCGAAAATTAAAGACTAAAAAACAACCGATATGATCAACAAATCTGTAAAGCTAGCAACTACAGGCATTGTCAAAACTCAAAACAGAAGACAAAATCTGCAAGCACTAATAGGACAGAAAAGAGATCACTACAGGACTGTCACAATATAACAATATTATATGAGCTCACCTTAGCAGCGGTTTTGCTTGACGTGACAATCTTGGTAACTGAATTGTTGGCTGACTGAGAGGGTTTAACATCTGATGAAGCCACCATGGGCACAGCTATAGCTGAGCTTGTGACAACATCAACTTTAGGCACCACAGTTGCAGACCCAGAAACCCCATTCTTGGAGAAACATGGCCTCACATGTCCGGTTGAAGAGCTTAAACTTGTAGTGCTACCAGTATCTGAGTAATTGAGCAGATTTTATTGCAAAGAAAAAAAATACTATGTTGGTAATAGGAAAAAAAAACAAAGGGGTTCATACTTTGACCATTTTTCTTAACAGAAGTATTTTTCTCCTGACCCACCAAGGCGCATTTCTCAGCTTGCCTGTGGCAAAAAATAGTATTAATTGTTCAATAATGGAAAGAAGAAGTTAATGAAGTTAAATAGATTCCTTGATATCTACTACTGCTTCAATCCACATGAAGGAAAAAAAACAATTTCTCATTTACATTGGGGCCAAGTACGATGCATGCATGCAATCCAAATGCGATATATTTGGAACAATACGAAACAGTGCATAGATAGAACTGGGAACATACAGAAGTGGAGATATATTTTCAGTTTTAGACATTTTCAGGTCATTGGCATGTGAAGTTTGAGGCTTCACAGATCCACTGGCAGCCACCACGTTGGACTCAAGAGGTTTACAAACACCTTTAAGGGGGAGTGAAAGACCCTGCAGAGAAAAAAAAAAACAGCTATCATGAACACCGGTAAAAGACAATGCCTCCTAGCATGCTACGGAATTAAACCTACCTTTGCAATCACTTGAACAAGGTCATCTGGGCGAACAACAAGAGTGTCCACAAACGATCCCAGGGACAGATTCGCATCTCCCTTCCCATTAGCAATCTTCTTTGCTTTCTTTAGCACGACACCTGCTCAACATTAAGTCATCAATGCAATGTTTTTTTCCCAACAGAAAGACAGTTTTTCATCTTGAAGTATTCGGCGCTTCAACTTGGAGCTAGAATCGTATATAGGACAAACCAGTAATAAATGCCTACTCCCACAAAAGTATCGCATACTCTATTTACATACATTGCTACGAGCCCTCCCAATGATCTCGGAATTCCGCAGGGCGTCATCCCCTAATCCATACCATGACGCCAATCATGCTGTGTGTTCCCACGACACCGCAAAATCAACCACTCAACCAAGATGAAATGACCGAGATCTTGGCCGCCGACAAAAGGAAGCATGCATAGCTATACACAAGAGGAACCAAACCCAGCGATCTCTACCACCCGCCTCCAAATCCATCCCGACGCACTCTAAAAACCAACATCCGGCGGGCTCCCAGAGACCGCAATCACACGTCAAGCAAGCAGATCGATCGGATGCAAACGAAAACGGGGGCGCCAGGCAGCCAGCCCCGGCAGCACCAACCCACCGCCCGACTCCACCCACTGGGCACTGTTGGATCACGTCCCGGACGGCATTCCCGCGATCCCCAAACCCCGAGCTTCCACGAGAGGGAGCGAGAGGGAAGGAGAGAGGGGAGGGAGGGAAGAGCGGAGCGCGCACCGTATCCGGCGTCGACGCAGGCGGTGTGGAGGACGCCGACGTAGGCGGATCCGTCGCGGACGCGGACCTCCACGGGCAGGCCCACCATGCAGACCGTGGCGAGCAGCAGCGCATCGGCGATTGACGGCGCCGCCGCTGCCGCCGCCTTGGGCGGCGAGGGCGGCGGCGGCGGAGGCGGCGGCGGCTTCGCCTTCCTGGGGCGGGCCATGGGTGACAGAGAGAGAGAGAGAGAGAAGGGGGGGAGGGGAGGCGAGAGGAGCCGAGCCGAAAAAAGGCAAGCGAGGAAGGAAAATGACCAAGGGGCGCGGCGGGGTGACTCGGACTCGGAGGTGGGGTGGCACCACGACGCGAGTGCTCGCGCCTTTTGTGCTCAGTTCCTTCCTCGTCTGCTATTGCTCCCGCGCGAATCTTAAAGCATGGCGGCGGTGTGATTTTTTAATAGGTGATCTTGGTGTGTACGCGAGCCGAAGCACGGGCATGTTTCGAGTTTTGTTTTTTTTTTAAAAAAAAAATGCACCAGATTTTGCATGCGTATGTCACTCTTTGAAATGTGAAAGAGATAAGCGCAATTTGTTGTAGAATTCAAATGGTAGCTAATAAATCTGATCTCGTTTGTAAAAAGTAGGAATGTCGTTGTTGCATCATTCATGTAAACTGACACGTCACGAACATATGCGTAATATTTTTTGTTGCGATTCACGATCGTATCGTATCACTTGATAAAGGCGAAGTGACATCGCTGCCAGAAGAGAGTTATGGTATCGTAAAGAAACATCCACGGTGCAATTCCACGCAGAATACTGAAAACGACTCATCGTAGTGTAATACCACTGTGTTCAGTTTTTTTTAGCCTGGATTCCTCGTACACAAGTTCTCCTATACTACGCACTCACACCACAAACACGCACACGGCACACCCATAGAACTACTGTACATCCTATACACGTCTCGCGTCCCACTGTGTTCAGATTTGGACGGCCACGAAATGGTGATACCTAATGCATACAGTCACAGCTCACAAGGCTTCAACAAAAAAAAAAAATATTAACCTGGGGTACAGGGCATCGAAACAGATACAGGGTGAGACCACGTTGCCATCGACACATTCTCGTCATGATATCGTGCATGCCCATGTGCCCAATCAGAGAACAAAAACACACTTGTCCGTAGTGATAAAGAACGAATCCAACGATATAATAAAGCAGAAAAATGGAATAAGAAACAAACGGCAGTGTATATATAGCATCATCACCGATTCACAGTAGAAAAGCAATACACAGTAGTACAGGTAACAATAGATCTGAAATAAAAGCATGGAAAGAAACTAAGAAAGCTTGTCTCAACACAGCAATCACAGTAGAGCACCGCTTGTACATAAGACATAATAACACAGTGCGCATATATGATATAAATAGGTGAAACCGGGCCATGGGGCCATCAAAATCAGGAGCCTTTCGAAACCACCTCTATTGACAAGAATGCAATATAAGAGTGCCTTGAAATAATATTAATTAATTCCATCTCGACAACCCAATGACCTACCCGAGCAAACACGCCTCACTGCAAGAAAGAAAACAAAATTAGTGTGTGAACACCAGCATACATTTGTTATTAGTGGAGATGATTTTGTCACCATTTAAACTCAAAACGGCATCAATTAGCTAGGAGCTTCACCTGTTGTTGCTGTGGCTGCTGTGCAGCTTGTTGCTGTTGGTAATTAGGATAACCAGCATAAGCACCATAACCATACATGTTAGGATCCTGAGGTTGTGCATACCCACTGCCATAAGCCTCATAACCTTGTCCATAGCCACCATAGTAACCACCAGCACCAGCAGCCGCTGATGCACCCCATTGGTTGGATTCCTGCTGAGGCTGAGAATTTTTACATCAGTATTAGCCACTTCGTCTACACTACAACATGGAAGGAAGAAAAATGGTATGCAAGAAATAACCTGACTCTGCTTGTTTGACAGGGTTCTACCCCACGAAAGCCGAACATTCTGCGCACCAATCAAGGCCCCTTGCAGCATTAGCAGCGCTTGCTCGGCAGAAGGTCTGAAATGCATTATCATAGTAACTAAGACAAAAAATACTTTACAAATACATGCCAACAGACCAAATGAGTAAACAAAAGTCAACCTGGTAACAAACTGAACAAAACCACATCTCTTCCCAACAGGGATCTTAACATGGACGACTTCTCCATAAGGGGAAAAAACTTGTTTTAGGGTATCTTCAGTGACATTGGGATCAAGCCCACCAACAAATATCTGAAGACAATAACGGAATAAAATTAACAAAAACTGGGGGATGAATGACTGATATGCAGAAAAAAGAATTAAGAACGCACGGTGGTATTGTTAGGATCATTCTCAGACTGAGCTCCTTGAGAATTTGGTACTGTAAATAAAAGCAAAAAAGTGAAGGCAACGTATACTGTAAGATTGATGAATAGTAATATCTAATAAATGAATGCTACCACAGAAAAGCCTACATGGTCACTGAAGTTATTAGGTTAACACATTCGACAAGGAGAACATTTACAAATGGCAAATTGGGCATGCATATCGTGTTATATGTACATAGGAGAATAGAATGCATCAGAGCAATTATACATAGTTAGCCCATCTAACACGTACAATTATAAAAGAATCATGGTATTGCTAAGAACATTAGTCAACAAGTAAGGTCCAAAATTCAGGTAACATTGGATTCAAGCCACTAAACTGCCAAAGAGAGAGCCAATAAGAGAGAATAGATTATGTAGAAAATTATTTATTGGTCCAAAGCAATAAAAAAGTTGTTTTGGTACACTGAATAAAGCATGAAACCAAGCTGAACCAATAAAACAAATATGGAACACACTAAACTATGCAAATCTCAGCTCTAACCATTACTTTATATCTCAGATTATCAAACCATGCACATATTGATAAATCCAAGTTGAAGGAAACAAAGGAAGACTGACGAATACATAGTCAAGACTCAACCATCAACACCTAGAACAAATTGAAGAGAATAAAAGGCAGTATTTGCCCACCCCCACCCCAAAACAAAAGCCTCGTAGTGTAGGAGATGACAAGTATTTCTTAGCTCTAGAGTAAATGTATGGTCAGCCTTAGTGGAAAGCATGCAGTAATAAAAAAAATGTGCAAAAAGAAATTGTACGCTAAGTGCATCCACAGACGAAACAGAATCAGAGATGGCACAGGTAAGTAAAAAGAACCATAAACTTAAGAAAAAACCAACTTTGAATTTAGGACATAAATGATTTACACTGACCTAAATGAGGCCACGCATTTAACAAGAAATGCATTGCAGCTCAGGTCAGTTCCAAGGCTCCTATACGAATAGAGCCTGTTGGTATCCTGCTTCCAGATAACATGAGTTCCATGAGTCTACTATCGTTCTATGTACTAATTATCCAAATTCACACTGGGAATGTTGTACTAGTAGGAAAAATAGAAGTCAAGTGGTCGACACGTATGCCTAACTTTGATTTGAACACTAGTAGTAAAACAACCCTAAGAACTAATATGAACAGAACAAGTTAAATGTATCCTCAGTTGCATCAATCAGCAAACAAGTAGAAGCTAAAAAGAATCACAGGGACATGAGACTGGAAATGCTTACCTCTCTCTTGAACAGCACCTCCTGTATTTTTCCTACTTGCTGCAGGACCAATACGCATAGCTCTGGAAGAACAAGGCATCCCATTCATTTCAGTCATTGCACGAGCTTGCTCTGTAGGATCACCAAATTTCACAAACCCATATCCCTTGGTGCGCATTGTTAATTTATCAGTCACAACTTTCGCACCCTTCACTGAGGGATAATGAACCCTGAATGTCTCTTGTAACAAGTAATCTGTAACATCTGCAGCCAAATCCCCAACGAAAATAGTATAGTCAGGAGTATCATCACGCTTTTCACCAGCACTGGCCCAGTTCAGCCGAAATGTCAACTCAACATTTGGCATCATCTGTCCATTGTATGTCTGAAGAACTCGCTCTGCAGCAGCACGGCTTGTAAACTCAACAAAACCATAACCCTGAAGTTGTCCTGAATTCTTGTCACGGATGAGCTTCACATTTTGAACCTGCAAAATCATGTAAATATGAAGCAAAGGGTCAAATAATCATGAATACATAGGTGGCATACAGCTACACCAATCAGGTAACTCAAACTGAAGCATACAAATAGTCTATTGCAAAAAAATACGGGTTATGACTGATAAACATTATTACCCTTGGGCAAAAGATAACAGAAGGCCATAAAAACAGAAAACAACAATTTGAAGTTATTTCACGAGATACCATCGCTAGATCATGCTAACAAATTCATGAAACCAAATTTAAAAATACCGATTCAAGAATCACAAATAGCCCAGACCCCAGAGCTTGATCGTTACAATAGGCTCTAGAATCACTACCAAACTTAGCCTCGAGCTTCAATGGTCAGCAGTCGTACAAAATTCACAACAGAACGATTAAACAATCAAAAATTTTATAAACCTTAGAGCAAGACCTATTAGGGGCAGCTAAGGGCGCATCATCATATATTCCGTGCACAACAACAATCGAAATCACACGCATCCACCGCCAGGAGCAATCAGATCGGATCCCATACCTCCCCGGTGCTCAAGAAGCATCCCAAGACGTAGTTCTCGTCCATCCAGTACTGCAGGTCCCCGATCCAGAGCGTCCTGACCTCGTCCGCCGCAGCGGGGGCGGCCGGCACCTGCGCGGGAGGCGCGGCGTAGTACGGCTGAGGGGCCGGCGCCTGCCCGTAGTGCCCCTGCGGCGGAGGCTGGCCCCACATCGCCGGCGGCTGCTGCGGAGGCGGTGCGCCGTACTGCTGCGTCATCGGCAGCGGGATCCCGCCCCACTGCGGTGGCTGCCCGCCACCGGCCTGCGCAGGTGGAGGCGGCGCCATGCCCGGCTGCGGCTGCGGCGGCGGGGGCTGCTGCATCATGGCGACTTGGCGAGACGACGCTAACCCTAGCCGAGACGGGAGAGAGGACAGAGGGACGGCGAGGAGGAGAGGAGGAGATGGGGGATGAAGGAAAATTCCGGGTTGACATTGTCTGTATACGAGGAGACTTAACGTGGGCCGTGGTACGCTGGGGCCTGGGAGGCCGACTGAAACCGCGGCCCGCCAGAACCCAACTAAGCCTGACGGTCCTCCAGCTGCCGACAGGTCTTCTAGATTTTTTTTTTTTTTGGTATACCATGTATCACGTACTGCTCAGTTAGCACTTGATCTGGTTACGCGAGTATTACTGCAAGAGCACAACTGAGGTCGAGTGACAGCTGAAACCTGAGTAGCTAGAGCTTAATCAGGGATGGAAATGACTAACGAGAATCATATAAGAAACCATCACGGAAGCTGAGCAACATCCAGGTAAGGCTAAAGTGGCGAGACAAAGGGAGAATTAGTGATTAGTTCGCGCCTTCTGGCACCACGCGTATCTTAATGAAAAAGCACAACGACATATACGAAATAAAAACATGAAGCAAAGCTAAGACGTTTGAAGATTAGTACAAACTTACCACACGTTAATAACATTGATCTTAAGATAGTTAACATAAAGTTTCAGAGCAACACCAGGATGTTTGAGATAGGTAATGTTCAAAGGTACAAACTTAACACGTGCTGATAACATAGGTCGTCAAATAGATGACATAAAAGGTCTCATGGAGGAACACCTTTTTCTTTATTTACCATCGAACTGACATAATGACATGATAACAGTTCATAAATGTCCATTTCATCAATATAACTTCTTCACAAAGTTACATAAGAAATACCGAAATTACACAAGCAGAGTAAGTTCTATCCAAAACCCAAGATAGCATCAAGTAGGATAATCAGAAATACAATAAAGGTGATCATGGGCTTCACATCCTCATCTCTTGATTGGAGACCCCAGGTCACAGATTAGATGATACAGTTGTCAGGGCACCTGAGTAAAATGTGGAGTATTATATGTGTTGAAAGTTGATGGTTTCATTGGAATCTATATAAGAGTCATAAGTATTAACACTACTCTAATTCTGTTTCCACCCCTCAGAAATAGGTAAATACCTCAGGGCCACACAACCAAGCATGCCTAACAAATCTGTGAAAAGTTAAGTGGATATTTCCTTTGGTATGAGATATGTACACCTAACCTAAACCTCCAGTGACCATCAACTTTCTTCAGGCTTGACACATGCCAAATTCGTCATGCTCTGTTGTTTCGATGTGCTCGATTTCTGAAGCTGGAGGAACAGATAGACACGCCAACACATTAAGCATCATTATCTTAACAAAAACTAATGCTGAAATACAACGACGTCTATCAACCAATCCTAAGATTTCTCTAAATCTCTGCACTTTTTTAGAAATTATTTTGCTTATTGAGGCAGCGGAATTCGGCAAAACAAAAGACATGGTAAACCATAACCAAGATATAAGAAGATATCAAAGCCTCACAGCATACACTATTATTATTGAGAAAGTGTTGCAAAATGATCAAGTTTTTACCTGCAGACCAGTAGTTCCATGCCCCTATTCTGGCTCAAAGAAATCAATACGTACAGCTTGTCATTGGACACCTCTTTGGATATATGCAAAATAACATTCATTATTTTTGAACAACCAGTTGGTATGCTCTCCATATGAGTTTCATCTGCTCCAGTGTTCTATAAATGCTGGTGCCTGTATGTATCATGGTCCTGATGGTTTGTTCAATCAGACAGAGCACAAATAATTACTCGAATGTGAATGCTAGGTATAATGAACTTAAATTCAGAATAAATTATGTGGGGACGACATGCATAGAAGGAATGTTTTTTACTGCATTAATCTCAATACCAATATGTGCATGGAAAAGAACCAACAATAGCTTTGTGTGGGGTAAAAATCTTCCACAATATACAACAGCGAGGAAGTACAGGACTACAGGTTGAAGTAGTGAAAATGCCTCATGTAGTTTCCTAGGATAATTACATTTTGCATTGACTGAAGAGGTATTAAATATCTTTCAGTTCCATCTCCCTGTAACAGGATACAATAATGCAATACAGTCCATCAAAATGAGAATTGAACTATGAAGCTATCAGAGAGGCATCAAGTGGTCAAATATCACTCTGTTCAAACTAAGGGCTTCCCAGCTCGATGCCCTTAATAACTGTCCTAATTAAATGGCACTCTCTGAATTCAATCAATATACATGTAACTAACAAGGTCAGAGCAAATTTAGTATGATTCACAAAATTTGGAGGGATATGGATTTGGGTACAGTAAATCTTATACAATCATGCACAACCAAGGAAAGCTAGGCAATTCTGACTTTGTTAGTAAACTACAAATATCAGGGAATGCAAAAATAGGAGCAATTAAATCAGGGCCTTGCAAAAAACGACAGTTACAATCTGCTGCACTTATCACCAAAAAAACTGACCAGACTATTTTATGAGTAACGCATGTACTTCAGAAATGGAAGTTTTCAAAAGGGACATGAGCTGCCTTACCTGAAACTCATACCTGACCGTGTCGAGCAGCTAGATGTAATTCCATGCCTGAAGAGGCCTCTTGTCAGCATCCTAGAGCATACAGCTATTGAAAGCAAAGCCCGACGTATTCGCATGAAACCTTTCTTGCCTCTTGTCCATCTTGTTCGTCTTGCCTACTGACAGCAAAGCATGAATTAGAATCATCAGAAGTAGATGGAATGACCAAAGACGAACTGGAAGCAGAGTGCGCTTAGAAGCACCCAGGTCCGCTGTGCAGGACTCGTGTTCCAGGCTGCTGACTCGTACAGCAACACGCGCCACCTTCAACAGAGATCCTCAAACAGCGGCACCCACAACACGCGCTGATGCTCAACTAAAGTTTCAACAGCTCCCTGCCATGGATACAAGCATGCTGAATACCAGTTCACGCCGCTAGATATTCTGGGTGTGAGAGAGTTCAGCCATCGCCGAACAAAGGCTGCATGATGCTGATCAGACGGGACACATGAAAAACGGTGACGTGGCCCAGGTCAGGATACAGGAACATGTGCGGTTTTAGTAACAGTAAATTAGTATAGATAGAATTTAGATTAATTTAATAGCACAGGAGAGTGGTGGACACTGTCATGGCAATAGAATGCCAAAACCCATAAGTTCCTCTGCAAAGGATGCCATGGCATTATGGCTAATCAGTCACAGGAGATTAAGAGATTAACAAACCAGAGGGCACATGGTGCAAGGAGATGGAAGTTCCATGTACGGATTGTACGAAAACTCAATGGATGATGTTAGTGGCTTAGGGTTCCTTGGTGTGATGTGGCTTCATGAAATTGCAGTAAAATATGGTGGGTGGGGTTTCGCTATATAAGAGTAAAAGATAAAACTATATACATGGTAACTCTTATTGCTCATAGATTAGGCGTTCTCTCAGGCTCCCTAATACTATTTGTGCTAATTCTGCCTATAGAAAGTTGTGTTGTCTAGTAAGATGCTCAGGTGCAACATTGGTTATGAAATGACAATCCTTACCTTTCAAAACCAGAGTTCAAGCTCGGGCCACGTCGTTTGTTTTTTTTTTCGGCCGTCCGATTCCCGGTCCCACGTTGAACAAGTAGTTGATGCTAGCCATCTAACTCGCCTATTCCGATTCTTCGCGAACTCTCGGCTCCTTCCTCCTCGGCCGACAACCTCCATCTGATCGTCCCCTTCGGCTCCCCAAGATGGATAATGCGGCACCCTAACACTGCAACACTGCGCCCACCGACGTTCCGCACGACCCATCGCTCGCTCGTTCTCCTCAACCACGTCACTTGCACCTCCCATTCGCTCGGCGCACCAGAGCAAGTTCCACGTCATGCAAAGACATGGAACGTCGTGTGCTCACATGTTGTAGCTTCGGAGCAGGGCCGAGTGGGCAGCGAGCAACACCTCATACTCTTCGGATGTGAGCGCGGCAACGTCGGTGGAAAGCTCACTAGGACTACCATAATTACCTAGTGAAGTGCCTTGATTTCTAGAATATAAAATAATTGATATTCCAATAACAAGATGATTTTCTATCATAAACTTGTATTTGTTGTCTATAATAAAGTTTCAACAGTGCCAAAACACCTCACCCCACAAAAAAAATTGCGAAAACATGATGCTTCTCGTATCTTATTTCTAATCAAATTCAGCAACCCTTTTAGCTGACTGTCATAACCAAATTGTGTTCCCAACAATCCAACTTCACGCTTATAAAAAAGAGAGAAATTTGCTAAAAACTTATTAGTCTTGCAGGCAACAATACCTCATATGTTTTGCATCACTAAGTACATATATCAGTGTATCCTTTTCTATCTAATGGAAGTAGCGAAGGAGCATGGGTTTTTATCCACACTAATGGTCACCACATACTCCTGCATCTTGGGCAGGCCCAAACACAGGGAGGCACGTGGCAAAGCCGCACATGGTTTCTAGTCCTAATTCTAACAGCATTGTCAAAATTAGGGTGTATATATATCTTACCGTATAGAGGTTATTTGCTTGGAAACCAGAGGCACAACTGAAATTTGAGATGGGGCCAACACTTTATTTTGGAGAGATAGATGGCTGGCCGGGAAGAGCATCCAGGACCGTGCACCAAAGGTGTATGCACTAGTGACTAAAAGGAGGTCTGGAAGGCGCACTGTGATGGAGCCATGGAGGTCTGCAGTAATAATAAATGGCTGGAGGATATTCAAGGAGCCATCTCCCCTGGAAGCAGTTTTGGAGTACCTAGAGCTTTGGGATATAATTTTGTTGTGGTACTTCAAGGAGTACCTGACAGATATATTTGGAGGCTATCCACTACTGGTCAGTACACCGCAAAATTTGCTTATGATGCTCTTTTTAAGGGTGCCATCCGCTTTGAACCCAATGAACGAATATGGAAGTCATGAGCCCCACCAAAGTGTTGCTTCTTTATGTGGTTGGTGGCACATAACCAATGTTGGACAGCAGATCAGCTGGCCACGTGAGGGCTCGCCCACCATATCACTACCCCCTGTGTGATCAGCATGAGGAAAGCATCCGACAACTCTTGATTGGATGTATGTTTGCCAGACAGTTCTGGTTTTCCCTTCTTCAGCAGGTCGACCTCTCCGCCCTCGCTCCACAACCCAGTGATACATCTCTAGATGAATGGTGGTGGTCTAGAGCGGAAAGGGTGTTACAGGTGATCTAAAGGAAGGGCTAAATTCTATTATCATCCTTGGATCTTGGAATATTTGGAGGCAATGCAATGACTGTGTCCAATGGAGCTGCTTCAAACACTAGAGCAGACTTGGCCCTTGCTATGGAGGAGGTAGAGTGGTGAATCTGGCAGGGGCAAAGGGGCTCACCCTGCTCACTGCCAGGGAGAGAGGTTAGATTGTGCTCTCCCCATTTTGGCCGGGTCTTGTCTTAATGTAATACTTGATTAGGATCAGAAGTTCCGTGTGTGTGTGTGTGTTTTGGGGGGGGGTGTGTGTGTGTCATTCTTCTTCTAGCAATACAATGATACACAGCTCCCCTGCGTGAAAATCCAGTCCCGGGATCTAAACTCAGTCACCTGGGATTCTAGATGCATGAAGCTCTAGCCTGCTTTAATCCAAATAGGTATATAGTGGGAGGGTGAACATGGCCAGGTTAACTTCAACAGAGTTAGGTTGAGATGATATGACATATCAAGAAGAAAATCCTATTGTTTGTACTGGGTACCAATCATCACAGATCCTCATGAAACATTAGGACCTGAATATATGCATTGCCACGGATAAATTATAGACATCAAATGGGAAATGCAGATTGATTCAGGACCAATGCAACACAATGCATAGCATAACACAACTTTCATCAACGAAAAAAACTACTCTGAAGCTCTACACACCCGCAGCACAGAACCAGAACCACACACAGCTTAAATACCAGAAATTTCAATTTTTTCAGTCATTTACCATGAAACCGATGTTACTGTTATCATTCTAAAAACCATCATAAACTAGAAGGCTAACTCCCTAAAAGAGATATGTCACAGTAATACACATGACGGACTGTAGATAACTGAACACTGACTAAGAATCAGTATCACTCACTTGTCGAATCAGTATCACTCACTTGTCACTGGCACTGCTTACCACTCCAAATGGAGGACACCTTGTCTAGAATCTGCTTCATAACCAATGGGCAGCTTGCAATGAGATGATTGAATCCATCGGTTTCCATGATTGGGCCAAGCATGTTGGGCGAGGCCATGAACCCAATGCAGGCCCGTCGCAGCTGCGAGCAGTTGTGCTGCTCTGCTAAAGCTAGCGTCGTCGCCACTGTCTCCACATCAATGGCTTCGCTAAGCTTACTTTCACACAGCAACCTTAGCCTCTCCACTCCATACCTGTCCGCGGCAACCAGCAGGTGCGTGATGGCCGGATTGCGGACATCACTGCAGCTCTGAGGCAGACGATCTGTGTAGATGAAGTGAAGCAGAGCCTCGAAGATTGCTGGCTCCATGTCATCGATCCTGATGGGATCTTCACCATTCTCCTTCATTGGACCAAAGAGCTCCGCTCTGAACACCGGAGAGCGGAAAGCCAGGACACATCTGTGGGCACGGAACAACTGGCCGTCCACAGTGAAGGTGACATCCGCCCCTTCGCCGTCCCTCAGCATCTCCCCAAAGTCCTGGTGGAGGCTCGACGGCGGGACGGCGACAGAGTTCATCTGGTTCCCCAGGGTGCGGGACTCGATGACGACCGTGAGCACGCACCTGATGGTGAGGCAGTCCCTGTCGAGGTACGGTGAGCCCTGCTGCAGCCTGGACTTCTCCATGAACTTGGTGAATCCCCAGTTGTCGCTGGCCGCGGAGAAGGTGTGCTTCATGTAGGGGTTGACAACCGCGGGCATCTTCCCTCCCTTCTCGAGCAGGTTGAGCGTGAACCTGGCCCTGACGGCGGGCGCACTCAGGTCCCGCGCGTAGTAGTACAGGAAGGCGGAGACGTCGCCGAGCAGGCCCAGCGTGGCGCCGTCCGGGTAGAAGCGGACGGCCCAGTCGCGCCCCCCGACGGAGAAGGTGCTGGAGCTGACGTACCTGCCGAACCCCATGCCCTCCAGCAGCGAGTAGTCGCTCACCTTGAAGTCGTGCACCGCCGTGAAGGACTTGGTGAGGCTCGTCGACGAGGTCCTGGGCAGGACGAAGCAGCCGGCGGGGAGCGCCGGCGTCGGGTTCGGCTGCTGCGGAGGCCCCGTGACCGATCTGGCGTCCATGGCGGCGTCTCGGGAACCGCGATTGCCTATCCGGCAGCGCTCGGTGGACGGAGGGGCCGCGAATCGGCCCGTGGCGCGGCGGATCGGCGGCGGAGCGCAGGGCGGCGGCCGGCTAGGGCGCCGATGACGGAAGCCGCTGCTGTGTGGCTGGGTTTTCGGGAATTTGGGGAGAAATCGGGCAGGCTAGACTGGGAATATCATCGGGGGATGGCCGGAGTCGGGGCCTCTGGGGGAGAGCTCGCGGAAGGAAAACTGGAAAACCCCCGCGCACAAGTCGGGCGCCCCCCGTGGCCCCCGAGTGCACGACACCAAAACCCCTGCGGCGGCCCCCGGTGGCCCGGTCCCGCTCTGCGTGGCTGCGTTGGGGTGGGGCAGACTGGCAGGGAGTCCCGCTCTGCGTTGCTGCGTTGGGGTGGGGCAGACTGGCAGGGACCTGCCGCGCCCGCGTGCGTCGGTGCGTGCCTGGGTTATAATCGTGGACCAATGAAATTCGGCCCAGCGGAGTATGGTGGCGGTGGAGGTCCAAGGCTGCTATCACTAAACGGCCACAGCGCGAGGGCTGCTGGCCTGCGTGCCACATGAAAAAAAATATTGTTTAAGGATGTTTGGCTCCTTATTATGGGATTTATGGCTCTATCAACTAGCAAACTTTAGTATAGATTTTTCTCAAAAAAATATAGCTTGCTCAAAAAAAATTAATATAGCTCGTTAGGCTGTCGGCTCAACTTATATATATTAAATAAAAAAATCTTCAGTCAATAAAATAATAAGTATTTAATATAGCTTGTTAAGATAGCGGTTCAACTTATATATATATATATATATTAAAGAAAAGCTACAGTCAATAAAATAATAAGTATTAAAATAGCTGCAATCAATAACATAACAAGTATTAAAAAAGCTACAATAAATACAATAATAAGTATTTAGAAAACTACAATCAATAAAACAATAAGTAGTATCCAATAAAATAAACAATAATCAATATTCTCTTCACTCCAAACTATAAAGGCATGTTGGCCTGTACAGATCCATTGCTTTAACTATGTATTTGGGCACAATGTATATCTAAGTGTATAACAAAAAATAATGTTGTATATCTAAGTGTATAACAAAAAATAATGTATCTTAACAAATCTAAAGTGACTTTTTGAAATGGATGGAGTAATATAATTAGTTCCATGCAAATATAAAGTAAATGGGGTACATGATAGCGCATATAGTAACCACATAGGTTATAAAGCTTCAATCTCATTTGTATGACATGAAGATTAATTGGTGCCAATTTTAGTTGTTGGATCCTGAAGATTGTATATGTATCGCCTAGGAAAATTGTATAATGTGGCATGAAGACTAGCTAGTTGGTGTCTATTTAAGTTGTTGGATTATGGAGCTTCAATCAAATTACCTGGAAAATTGTATCTAAGCTTCTAAGTTATGAAAAAAAACTAGAAATGGATTGGGATACGTGAAATCCAAAAAAAAATGATCACATCTCATGAAAGTATCTCTAAATCTTCTACAATTCTAAATTAGCTCTAGGAAAATTTAAAAGAAATATCAGAAACTAGAAAATCTAAGGACATCCTAATCAATGTCTAAACATGTCTTAAAAACTTTATTCAACAAAAAATATGAGATTCAACCAACATGAATGGACAATACAATAATGTGAATTGCATTCATTCTGTTTAGATGTGTTTTCGTTGAGTTAAATTTTTTAAAACATATACTTAGTCATTGATTACAATTTTTTGGGAATTTTATAGATTGTTTGGATGTTTCTACCCATTTTCTTAGAATGTGGATGTTTGCAGAGATATTTTTTATGATCTCTAAATATATTTTTCTGGTTTCTCATGCCCAAAATATATTACTATTTTTTTTCTCAGATTTTATAAGCTTAGAGGCAATTTTTTTGTGGTTTACAACAATGAAGAAACTACCTTGACAATCACTTCTATGTAATCCAAATGGTTTTGAGAGTACGTACGTACTGGGGGGGAGGAGAGGGAGTTAAGATTTAATATAGAGTTTGATAAAGAGACAAACTGGATTACAAAGGGGTGAAAATGATTATTTTTTTCCCGGTGCAATGCTACCGTGCAGCATAGGGCAAGCGCCGGCGAATAAGCAAGCATACTAGACATGCTAAATCAATCGTTCAATACAATACAATTGTCACGAATTTAGAAAATCAATAATTGTCACCAATTTGTCTATAGAGATCTCCATCCTTCAGAAACTTCCTATGTTAATATCGTTATTATAGTTCCGACGCATGAATTGCACATTATGTTTTTCACAAAAGTAGCCATGTTGCAGTTGTTGATTGCAGTGCACCAACGTATTATAACTCATCCAATAGAAACACTTGTACGAGATGAAACCATTCAACCGACATCAAATTAAATAAGACTCGATCATCAGCACACCTTCCAAACGTGAGCGAGGCTACTGATCAATTCTTGCCGAGACGACCTTGTCCAAGATGTCGCTGGCAACCGAAGGGTAGCTCGCAATGAGATGGCCGAACCCCTCCGTCTTCATGGCGGCGCGAAGCATGTCCGGCCAGGACAGGAACCTGAGGCAAGCTTCTCTGAGCTTGGCGCACTGGTGGCGCTCGGCCAACGCCAAGGTGGTGGCCACCGACTGCACGTCGATCCAGCCGCACAGCCTGGCCTCGCACAGCACCCTGAGCCTGTCGAGTCCGTAGCGGTCCGCGGCCACGAGCAGGTGCTGCGCCGCCACGACCCTGCCGGCGGTGCAGTCGTCGGCGAGCTCGTCCGTGTAGATGTAGTGGAGGAGACCCGCGAAGGCGGCGGGCTCCATGTCGTCCACCTTGATGACGCACCGCGCGCCGTTGACCCCGCCGCCTCCGCCCTGCTGCTGCTGGGCCTCCTTCATGGCGCCGAAGAGCTGCGCCTTGAACACCATGGAGCGCGCCGCCAGGACGTAGCGGTGCGCCCGGAAGAAACGGTCGCCAACGACGAACGTCACGTCGGCGCCGGCGCCGTCCCTGAGCATGAGCGCCAGGTCGTGGCGGAGGACCGACTCCGGGACCTCGACGACGGCGTCGTCCTCCGTGCGCTTCCGTAACACGGCCATGGCGCACCGGATCGTGAAGCTGTCGTTGGAGTCCCGCAGCAGCGCCGCCTCCAGCACGGATCTGTCGAAGAACCTGTTCGAGCCCCACATGGCGGGGACACGGGCGTAGGTGGTGGTTTCGGTTCGTGTCAAGTCGGCGTCGGCGGTGGCTTTTCTCTTCCTCCTTCTCTTCCCTGTCGTCGTGGACACTCGGCGGCCTTTGTCGTCGAGCAGAGTGAATTTGAACTTGACCCTGGTGCCGGCCGGTCCTGCCATATGGCGCAGGTAGACCGACGTGAAGGAGGCTGCTGCTGCGTCCGCATCAGGAGGAGTCTCGTCGGCGTCGCCGTCGGGGAAGAACCAGATTCTCCAGTCGCAGCCGCCGGCGCTGAATGTGCTCGAGGCAACGTACTGGCCCTTGCCGCTGCCCACGAGCAGCGAGAAGTTGGTCACCTTGATGCTGTTCGTCAGGCATCTCGACGACGTCGCGGGCAGCGAGGGGTTAGCTGAAGATGGCGAGGAGTTGGTAGCACCAGCCATGTCATGCACGCATGGGAGATCGATTGGCGGCGGCGAAATTAGCTAGGGCAACACAAGCCTTCAAAAGGAAACATGCATTCTTGCGTACTACGTCGCTCGATCAGAAGTCAGATCCCGGCCGGCGACCTTTAAATATTTATACGTAGACAAGTGCGTACATATATAACCGCACGACAAATCGGTCACGTCGTAAATATTTGGAACTTACCGAATGTAGAGATCGCGTGTACACAGCCAAAACTGCAGGTACCGCAAGAGTCCAGTTTGTGCAAGCGCATGGGTTCCAGTCTTCCAGATTAAGCCTTTTTTTTATAATAATAATAAGAACACTCAAAGGAGTGTTTCACATCTCACGCGATTTGCACAATAATAATTAGGCTCTGTTTGACAGGGCTCCAAATTTCCTAGAGCTAGAAAATCTTAGATCAGGAATTGTAGTATGTCTAATGCATTTGCAGGGTCTAATGGGAAGAGAGCAGCAGTTACTACTGGAAACTGGCAGAAAAATCTTATTTCACTGTGAGCTAGCCCAATTAGTTTTTGCATTTTTCCCTATTGGTTTTTTTTTGCATGTTTTCGTTGGTTTTGAAATTTTGAGTTTCCACTAGTGAGTACCAATGGTGTCGCATCTATTTCTGTCAACCCAATTGGCATTGGCGGGGTGGGAAAGACTTCGCTAGTCAATACATCTACAATCAGTGACGGATCCAAGCGCACCCCCCCCCCCCAAGCCTCAATTCCCCACTAAATCCCTGTAGCAACAGCCCCAAATTACCACAAAATCTTCATTATCAATCAGCTTTTTCATGGATTAGCCCCCCCCCCCCCTCGACGTCATCCTGGATCCGCCACTGTCTACAATGATCCAAGTGTGAAAGACCAGCTGTTTTGGTGCAAGTGTGCGACGATATATGTCGGTCTGTGTATCTCAAATTTGTTTTGACAGTAAAGGATAACAAAGGATGCCACTGAGTCCATCCACGCGGAGAAATTCAACACATCGTGCAGTTCAGATCGAATCGATCGATAGAGCGGCTCAAGATGTGCCCAAAAAAAATTCCTTTTTCTTTTGGTGCCCAAAAAATTGAACACTTGTCAACAACTCTCAACAAATAAGTACTTGCCGACATATTATTTGATTATTCTTCCATGAGTTACATGAATGTTTTCGTCACAACTCATGGATATGCCTCAGCTGGTGGCGGGTGAACAGTCCAACCTAAACATCATCAGTAAGAATTGTGTAAAATTAGTATGAGCATTTCTAGCATATATACTAGTATATAGTAAAGACCTAGTAGTAGTACGAATGTTCATTATTGCTACGATGAAATGAATACATTTAAGAACTTACTTCCACATCTATATGCAACTGGCACAGGCTTGTGGCATTCCTTTGCAAGACGAACAAGTTTCTTCGGGTGTATATACTTCTCATCATTAGCATCAAGTATACGACAAATGCAAACCATGTCAACCCTATTGTCTTCCACCACTTTATGACATTTGTCATCTGGGGTGACGTAGTCACCCTCTTTTCTTATGGTCCTCATGCATTTGCTGATGACCCAGTCTTTCTCTGGAAGACAATCGTACTCATGGAAAGTTTCAGATGTTATAAACATGGTAAATACAACGCACACAACAAGGATGTTAATGACTTTCATAGCCATTATATTGGATTGATTTTGCCGGGATGTTTTGTCGATCTTTGCTTGAAATTGAAATGGTGATTGTTGCTATTTATAGCATATAGAAAATCTGGTATTGGACTTCCATTAATGTCCAAGAATCTTTGAACGGACATCAAACTAAATCAAAAGTCAAATATGTGGTAGCAATAATTAATGTTCTTTTATAATGATATCCACACTGCAGTCTGGATGAAGAACGGATTTCATTACTATTTGGCATACAACATTGATTAATTAGACTTACTTAATTTTAAAATTGTGGTGTCCAAAATATTTATATGGCGATACACACATGGTGATTTTGACTGAGTTTCCTATAGAATCCTCAAAGTGATAGGCCCACATTAAAAGCCCAAGACACAACTACCAAAGATGCAATATTGATACTTGATTTAAAATTAATAATAGATTCCATGTCTAAATATGTTTTCACTTTTGAGAAATCATATATTCTCAACTTTGACTAAATACATAAGAAATATTGATATTTACTCGCTTCGTTCCAAATTGTAGTTCATTTAACTTTTTTGACCTCAAATTTAACCACTCATCTTATTCAGAATTTGTGCAAAATATCATTTCTTTTGTTGTGACTTACTTTATTAACAAATGTTCTTGAAGAATGACTTAAATTTGACTATATTTACATAACTTTTTTAAATAAGACAAGTGATCAAACGTGAAGTTAAAAAAGTCGGATGATCTATAATTTGGAATGGCAGAAGTACTATGGATAATAGTAGTATCATTAGATAAATTGCTGAGCATACATGATAAACTTATTTTGAGATACACATACTGTTAATATTTTTTACAAATCTTATCAACTTAAGAAGAAAAAATTGACTAAGACGAACTTCATAGCGATGTTTTTTAGGATGCAGGGAGTATTTTAGAGCAAAATCTGAATCTTATAACGTCAACTATTAGGAAGAATGGAGTATATAGCGGGCAATGGTCATGTCGACCAATTCATTTTAGGGACTTGTTGAATTTATTACACAAGAAAAAGCTCAGCACGGGCCGTATGTCCAATAATCCTACGCCGAGCAAGGGTTGTCAAGCTTAAACTTTGGCCGAGGCTGCAATCTTGTCTAGAATCTCCTTCATAATCAGAGGGCAACTCGCGATGAGATCCTTGAACCCCTCGGTCTGCAAGACGGCACCGAGCATCTCCGGCCACGCGATAAATCTCAGGCAAGCCTCCTTGAGGTGCACACGCTGGTGCCGGTCCGCTAAACCCAGGATCGCCGCGACCGACCGCACGTCGATCCAGCTGCTCAGCTTGGCTTCGCACATGAGGCCCAGCCGCTTGAGCTCGTACCGATCGGCGGCGACCAGCAGGTGCTGCATGGCCAGTAGTTCATCGTCTTGTTCTTCGTAGCTGCTCTCCGGCAAGACGTCCGTGTACACAAAGTGCAGAAGCCTCTCGAACACGGACGGCTCCATGTCCTCGATCCGGACGCACCCCGTGAAGCTCTCCTCCATGACGCCGAAGAGCTGCGCCCTGAACACCCTGGACCGCGCCGCGAGCACGTACCGGTGGTCGAGGAAGGACCGGTCGCTGATGCTGACAGTGACGTCGCCGCCGTCGCCGGCCTCCAGCATGCGCGCGAAGTCCTGGTGCAGGTCCGACGGCGGCGGGGCTGCGATGGTCGCCGTGTCCTCGGTCGATGCTTCACGACGGTCACGGCGCACCGGATCGTGAAGCCGTGCCCGTGCGGCAGCTCTTTTAGCCTGGATTTTTCGACGAAATTAAGCCAGCCCCAATGACGATGCTCCGTGTCGTAGGTTCTTGTGTCCGTGAACAAGGTTCGGGGTCTATCTACTCCTAACTCGAGTGACCTGAACCATCTGGTCACTCGAGTGACCAAACAGAATAGATCACTCGGATCCAAGAGAAAATAAAAATCGAGTGAGGCAAAGCCCTGGGTCACTCGAATCCTGAAACCACAGGATTAAAAACCAAGAAAATTAAAAAAAACTATCCAAAGGAAAATATTACAGAAAATTACATATATTTCTATGAAAGTCAAATTAGACAAAAAATAAATATAAAATGAAATGCAAAATTAAAAGAAAAAACAGAAATTAATTAGAAACCAAAAAATTAAAACTTACACCCCATTAACACAAAATTTACAGTGCCTTTACCAGTGTAAAATTTATGAATGAAGAGTGTAAATACATTTATAACCAAACTGTGAAGCCAATAAATGAACGAACATATCACAAATGACAGATTCTTTCTATATTAGGCAAATAGGAAGAAATTCAAATGAGAAAAGCATAAAAACAAACATATTTCAAAAAATTTCATATCACAAATGGCAGATTTTTTTCTATATAAGGGAAATAGGAAAAAACTTCAAATGGGAAAACCATAAAAACACACAGGTTTCAAAAGAATTCATATAAAAAATGCCAGACTTTTTCTATGTTAAGCAAATTGAAAGAAATTCAAAAGGGAAAAGCATAAAACCATAAAAACACAGACGGAAGGGACAAAAGTTAGAAATTACATCGCTGATATAAGGAATTTACACTATCAGAATGAGTGTAAATAATGTAATAATGAAGTGTAAGTATATTTAAAATTAGTAGAAGTATTTGAACATTGGGCCCTGATAGAAGGCCAGAATGGTGACTCCGGCAATGCAGAACAGTATGCCCGCGAATTTCACTTTCCCATGGAACCGAGTCAGTTTCAGAGCCTCCATCCTGTCATCACAGCCACAGGTGGTATATGTTTCTCTAATTAGTTCATAGACTGAAACATTGCTTGTTTCTTTAGGTAGTATATCTTTTTACTGTAAGCTGTTAAGGGGTGCTAGGAGAATCAGTAGTTTATTACCAAATATGACTGCTAGGATGAATGTGAACACCGTTTGGATTTGTACAATGCTGATGACGACATAGCAGAAGCATAGTTGAGGCCAAAGATTAAACAGATCACCACATGCTGTCACCAAAGGAAAAAAATAAATATTCAGGCATTTCAGGTAAAGGACACAAATAAGGACTTGAGTGCCTATTCCTACATAACAAATTCAAGTACAGAACAAGTGTTGCAAGAATAGCTTTTTCTCAGTAATTCAGGTATCGAGTGACTTATTAAACAGAGCATACTAACAAGGCAAAGAGAATACAAAGAACAAACACTTAGATTGCATTCACATCTCACGCTAGAGTATAAAACTAAACCTACCCATAGACTGCATGTATGAACATCTTCCATCTAATCTTGAACGTAACCGGCTTAGCTTTTCGACTGCGCACAACTAACCACATCATCAATCCGAACAAAACACCGGCTAATAAAGCACAAAATTAACAATCAGACATCATATCAAGAAGAAGGCGCAGCTCAGGACGATGACGTCTAGAGAACAAAGGTGACAGGGATGAGGACGAGCGCAGCTGCTCCTTCTTCTTGAACAAAGGTGACAGGGAATTATATGTAACAAACACATCAAATACTATCATGTCAGATAACTAACAAGTCAAAGCTAGTGGGAAAAAGGGCTGGGTAATAACAGTCCTTTACCTTAAGATTTTTATAACCATATACCTTTCCATCTTCACCAAAAAATGGTTTAGATCAAATGGCTGAATAGAAAGTACAATCTACATAGCCCCACCTCGTCTGGATTCCTAACTGCATTAGAACCAATGCAAACGGAAAAATGAGAATCTGAACGAACCAAAATTAACAGGATTATGATTCACAGAGTATAAATATAAAATTAGAGAAATTGCTAGTAACTTTGAAAAACTTCAACATGGGAAAAGAGTTATATAAGCTATTGAGAATGTGAGGCAAAGGGACAAGCATACAGAAGGGGTGTAATAGTGGCAAATAATTGCAATTTCAACAGGGATGCTAAAAAGCAATTATATACCTAAAAACACTTTCACACACTCATTTGCTCTCAACACCAACATCTTCACAACAAATAGAGAAATAGAAAGTGAATTACCCGTTTCTCCTGTAAGTTGGAAATAAATGCTGAAAGTACAGAAATGTGCAAGGGACATCCCCATAGAGACCCACGCAAATAACCACAATCACAACCCAAGAAGTCAGCTCAAAACTCAACTGCAGTTGCATTCGCCAGCAAACCATTTCCAGTAGCAGTAGTAACTATAACAACTTCGATTCATACAGCAAGACTGCAGTTGCATTCAAACATCAGCTTTACTCAGCAGCCTAAAGAGCTCAGCATGCCATCCTCGGTACAGAACCACAGACCCATTGCTCCAATCCACCTCGCACCATCACATCTGCGTATTCCTAGAGCCTCAAATTCCAAACACTGAAACCACCACCCCAACTATTCCAGGCCCAAAAGCAACTAGATGGGACAACATCCAACACCACCCAACACCAACCTGACCTACATCTGCACCCACAGGAGACCTCACAAAGGCAAACCCACACATAGGCGCTAGCTTGAACCAGAGAAAGTAGCTGCACATATAGCACATTCCAATATCACATTCTACAGCACCAACTAAATACAAGGATTACTATCTTCAAAAGACACAATGGATCCTAAGTTTCAAAAAATGCAGTAGAACAAGTTACAACCAACTTGAATTCCTATAGAGAGGCAAAATTGAGCGAATCAACGACATATGTTACAGGAAGCTAGGGACCACAGGGAGCACATGCTAGTTACTCACAAATGAATTGCTCTGGCTCCATGAAAATTTGTAAGAGTGCACCAGGGGGGTAGAATACTAAATCCACAGCGTGTGCGCGCTCACCCCAAAAGTTAGACAAATTACAAAAAAAAAAAACAAACTAAAAAATCAAAAATTTATCAAATATAAAAATAAAAATTACAGAGAAACAAATATTTTCTATGTAAGGAAAAATAAAAAATTATCAAAATTACGAAACAAAGAATAAATACAGATTAACAGATAGTTTCTATGTATGGAAAATTAAAAAATCTCAAAATTACAAAATAAAAAATACAAATATCAAACAGATCCTCCATTACTCACCTCTACACGAAATCATTTGTCTCACGACAATGGCCAATAATCAAGACATTCTGCAATGACAAAAACATAAGGTTCAGTCGGGTACAACTCCAGCACAAAAGAAAAGAGGTGGCAAAAATCAGTCGCATCCCCAAAGTTATTCCTTTCTGACAATTATTTTAACCTGTGCATAGTCACAATTATTTCAAGTTGCTTTACACCCACACTCTGTTCAGATTCGTGGATACATGGAACAACCTTATATTTGATCATGGGATTTAATTAGCACCAGGGGAAAAGTGTTATGATTACCACCTTCACAACTTCCCTAGCTATGCAAGACGCATATTTGCCGAAATGCCCACATATGACATATTCGAATAAGAAAAAAATATATCATACCGTATCTTATTTACACATGCAAATAGACAGAATTCATGAGTGCTCAATGAAGGAACAGTAAATAATGTAGTGATTTACACAGAGTCTTTTAACACCTGACATAAATAAACTGAATATCTTACAGTCATTCAGGCACATTGTCCATTGGTGCGTCAAATAACAAAGCACACGATAGATATGCATTTGTACATAACGGTATTAGCACTTACGTAGCAGATTAGCTGCAGCAGCCAGCAGCCACCACATTGAGAAGATGAGCTATCAACACCTCCAGATTGGCTAGGCACTACATATCCAACTTTGATTCCGTAAGACTGCAAATTTGACAAAAGATGTATGAGATCATAATCATGTGGCATTAACAAGATACATATTACAAGCAAGCAAAATGTTTTGGGGAGCAGGACAAGTTTCCTGATGGGCAAATGGCATTTCACTAACAGAGAATTTCTAGTTTCCAGAAAAATCCTCCCTGCTAATCCTTGGACACTAACAAGTAAAAATATAACGTCCTCTATCTCTTTCAGCATCAAGAAACACCTCCCCCTCAAAACTATATCAAAATGTTTACGGATCTGAATTATTCTTTACCAGCCTGTACAATGTTAAAAGACAGTGCACTCAGTGACTCAGGTAAGATGAATGAGGCATGTGGCTATGTAGGTGTTGCATATTATTAACATTATGGCAAGCACCCAGCTCCTGGCCATCTCAATCAATGGCAAGCACACCCAGCACAACATTCATAAACTGCTGAAACATAGGATTGTCGTGCTGGGTGTGCCCCTGGATCGGGCCAGCCAAAGTGCCACCCCTCAATCCCCAATACCCATCCACCAGGACAGCCATTAGGCGCATTTTCACTGCAGTTTCAGCAAGCCAAAGTACCACCCCTCAATCCTCAATATCCATCCACCAGAACAGCCATTAGGCACATTTCCACTGTAGTTTCAGCAAGCCAGACTCCAAGACGGGGCAGTGAGAGGTAATTACCGAACACATTTGAATCAGATCCAAGTGTAGAGATTGGATTCGATGAGTACAGTCCCAGAACAGTCAACAGCTTGTAATAATCAGAGAGCTCCTAGTGTACTACTATATTGTTTCCTGATGCTGCTCAGGTACCTCATTGCTTTCTCATTTCAAATCTGTAGATGAACATGCCAATATTCATGAATACTAACATCATACATGCAAAAATAATATCTATCAACAGTGTGCAAAAGAGATTGGTCATTGCTATTCCACAAGGTTTCCGAGTCTCCCACTGATCTGCAACGTGTAGATCAAAGGAATTCCTAAACAAATGATTCATATACAGCAGCACTCATCAACAATCGAAACCTAAAAAGGGAACCACAGGCACGGGAGATTGGGAAGCACATACCGTATCACACCAAGCCAAAGAACCTAGCCAGCCGCCTGTCCCAAATCCATGAACAAAACTGCCGGGCAAAAATTCGAAAAAATAACAAATAGAATCAATCCAAACAAATCAAAAGCAATTAGCACATCGAAGATGACTCACCTTAAATCCTACGCTCTGCAACCTCCAGAATAAAAAAATACAGGCCATCACCAAATCGAAATCGAAGGGGAAAACAAAATCCAAGCAACAAAACATTAGAAACCTAACCCTAGACTGATTACAACGAGAGAGAGAATCGGAAACGAGAGGGGGAGGGAAAACGAAGAACAAAACCCAAACCCTAGCTCACCGCCTCCGAGTCGCCCACACAGTCGCCGCTGCTCAGACTCGAGAGAGAAGACGAAGAGAGAGAGAGAGAGAGAGGAAACAGACGAAATGGCAAGCGGCGGACTCAACGCCTCATTTTCCAAACGAGTTTAACCCGCGGTTCCGAAATCAAAAAGAATCGACGCTGACCAAAGGGTCCCACAAACCAGACGCACAAACAAATAAAAGAACACCAGACCAACCAGATGAGAGGGGAGCAGATCGGACGACGCAGGGAACCGCTTGCAATTGGCTGCACTTGTTTATCTCCTTGTCCTGCTGATCTCTTCTTGTTATTTTTCTTCCTTTTCCCTTTCTTCCCCGACGACGGCGCTTGACTGTCTTTATCGACCAGGAGGCTTATACTGAACTGAACCCTCACATCCTCTGGAGGCCCGTCAAGAAGACTCAAACGCACCGTCGTATAAGCAGCAGGTTTGTTTTCCTTTGAACCGTCACCGCCGGGGAAGAACTTGATGCTCCATTCACAGCCGCCGACGAAGAAGGTGCCCGAGCTGACCTACTCGCCGGTGTCCATGCCGTCGAGCGGCGAGAGGTCGGTCACCACGAAGTTGTGCGTCCCCGTGATGGCCTGCGTCCGGCATTTCGACCACGTTTCCGGTAACATCAGCTGGTTGTCGACCGATGACGAGTTACTAGGCCTGTTGTTGTTAGCCATGGCCGCGCAGTTCTTTTTAGCTAAATCTTCAATTCAGACGCGTCGTTCATAGTGGTGGTGGTGGTCGTCTTATACCTGCAAATTCTTGAAATACTATTCTACCTGAACTAGGACTCCGAGACCTAATGGAATACAGGGTAAAGAATCGAGTCGGAATGCACGTTCAGCTGTCAAGCAACCACAAAATATGGAGAATTGTAACAGGACATGTTAATTTTGTGTTGTGATGATGATGACAGATGTAACACCTCTGGTGTTATGGTAACTAAAACCTGCCATATCATCATATGCACCGCAAAACATTTATGTTTAGGTCAATCTTGATATGCATCAACTAAAACAAGCTTATATTTCATAAGTTGATTGTGCTTCTGAAATATTTTGTCGCATAAAATAATAAAACCCTACTTTCGAATGTCATCTTAAATTACTTGGTTTATATTGTATGTACTTGAGGTGTAAACCGTGTTTACACTAGTGTCAAGCATAGTGTATAAATCTAAGTCCAATCCTAAAAATAATTTCCATATTTGAAGTTGAATTTAGGTTTCAAAGCTTATTCCCAAGTTTTGTAATTCAAATCTAAATTCAGATTGGGAAGCTATAAAATATTTTTTAAAAGTCAACTTGGTCAACCAAGGGTGTCTTTGGGTCATTGACCTAAAAATATCTTTGGATAATGTTTGTGATCACTAATGACCAACCAATTAATTTAGAAACCAAATCAAGTTTGAATTCGGTTTCAAAAACCCTTTATTTCAAAACCTGGTTTTATCCCCTTTTCTATAATTCAAAATCTATAAAGAATTTAGGGATACTCTAAAAAGATAGTTTGTAGATCTTGACAAGAGCTACATAGTTGGTATTTAAAATTTTTCAAGTTTTCAAAAGAAATTTCAAATGAATTTGAAAATACAGTTTTTCAGAATTGTCCCCTTTGATTTTAAAACCATAATTCAAAAATTATGCATAATTTGGGAAAACTTTATATAAAAAAATGTTTGGTTTAAAAAGTTAAACATTTCATAGATTTGAATATTTTCAAATTTTATTGAAAAATCAAAAGAAAGTTCAAATATTGGTTTCTAGGGTTTTATTTCCCTTTTGAATTTGAATTTGAATTCATAATTCAAAATCTAGATAGAATTTGGGGATGCCAGTTAAGTGAAAAATGTAGCTCTTGAAAAGTTATGCAAATTCTATTTTTGGAGATTTTCAAGTTCTTATATTAATTTTGAAGTAATTTGTTATTTTCGACAAATGGCATTTCTGTAATTATCAAGAACAGCACCGAGACCTATGAACGGACGCCATTGCCGGCTTCTCAAGCCGCACCGCCGTCCACCGCCGCACATGTGTGGTAGAACCTTCTAAATCATATGGTCCACACGCATGATTATTGTCTGAACAGACTCCAAATAACCATGACTGTGTTCCATACGACTTAAAAAGTCTGTCCGGTAAATTCCGAATCATCCACGATTTTTCGAGCAGGATCAATCGTTATAGAGAGACATTGCAGTATTACAACAGTTTGATATAAACAATATACCACGGAGTAAAATAGCGGAAGACTTACAATAACATAAGTTTATAAACCCTTGAGTTTTAAATATTTACAACCATAAGTTTAGATTGTACAAACCATAATAGTAGTGGAGTAGCAGTAGATGACCTTATTACAATACCAAACGAAAAGCTCTGCCCAAGAGCTAAACACCTTACTCGTCGTCGCTTTTCTCGACGACTATCATGCAGCAGGATGCGAAGCATTCCTGCCCATGAGGCTCACCTGCAACAAGGGTTCAACAAACCCTGAGTACAAAAGTACTCAACAAGACTGAGCCGACGAAAAAGAGGGGTGGAGACTCAAGAAATGCAGGCTAGAGGGACAAGGTAAGGCTTGTAAGAGATAAGAAATTTTATGAAAAGGCTTAACAGAAAGTAAAGTTTGCTTGGACTAACTCCAATTATCAACCAACTTCATTATTAAACCTTAATCTTTGTTCAAGTTGTTACTACGATGATGAACACCGATCGAGTCTTCTTCTCCGAGAAGCAACGACGATTCGAATCCATTTTCATACCCAGCTGGGACCTAGGTCACTGGAATACCGGAGACTTTAACTCCGATGCACCCCAGATGAACCAATATACCGGGATAACAACCGCAGCCATATATCACCACATGATACACGTGAGCTCTGCGACCCAACGTACCGAGATACGTGAGAACTTAAACCCCACAGTAAAACACACTATGACACTTGTGGAGGCTCTGGCCCCACCATAGGTCACTCCATGATATACACGGCTCCAACCATCCGTATATCACTTCATGCATGTGGATTTCTAAATTCTCGATATCACCAGTTCACCAACGGACGGGACCTAGGGCATCAACAGACGGAAACACTACAGAGGGACTCCATTCTCAGTGCAAGTTAGCCGTCCGGACTCGATTTATTACTATCATCAAGATTCCAACAAAGAAAACCAAACTTATCTTTTTCATTCTTTTACCTTTGAACATATAACTAAATAAGCAGGGCTAAGCGTTACTACTTATCTTCCAAAGCAGGTAACAAGAAATAAGGAAATAAGACAGGTAAATGCAATTGGTGGGTTTTCACTCAACTCCTATTACTTAATGCAACATATCATAGCTGAAGTGATAAAACTTTTATAAATAGAATAGGGTTTGAATGCGTCAGGGGCTTGTCTTGATGTTCGGGGTAGACGATCTCAAACTCTGGATCAACTCCCGCTTCCTGAATCTGCTCTTCCTTCGGATCTGGGCGACAACGTTAACTCTCCGTTAACGGAAGCTATTCGATAATTAATATGCTTTAACATGATGGAATAGTAAACATGATGCTCGATGGATGCACGATCAGATTAAGGGATCGAGTACAACTTTTCTTCACGATAAAGTTGCAAGCCAACAAAACTTGCTTATAAAACTCATTAGGGTTAACTACGCCATTTAAGAAATTAATTAAACACATAAAATAACGTTAATTAAGCCCTAATGACATGATTAAGGTAAGCGCAAACAATTAATTAAAGTGCCAAAGGTCATTAGGGTTAATGACCCAAGGTCATCAATCAATCCCAAAGTCAAACAAATCCTATAATGATTAAACTCAAATAAAGGGATTAATTAATTATTTAAAAGCATTAATAACGGCATAAAAATTAAAGTTATCAAATTAAGCCCAAATTTTTATTTTAGAAATCTCTTAGCCTAATTAGATGGCAAAATAAATTTTAGAATTAAAAGCCAATTATTTTATTTATTAAAAATCATTGAAGGTCCATTTTTAATTAAAAAGGATAATTTTAACATATGCAATAAGTGCTCAAATTTGGCATTTCATATTTTTCCTAGGTAGATGACATCATAAAGAACACTCACAAAAATTTTTAGAATTTTTAGAGCTATATATGAATTACTATGATTTTTCAAAGAAAATAGCATTTAAATCATTTTCTGAAAATAGAAAAAGAAAATCGGCACAGTACTCCCGCGCTGACCGACGATCCGCCGGCGGTTGACCGGTGGTTACTCGCCGTCGGCGAGGTCTCCTGCGACCGGACTTGGACCACTGGGCTCAGCTTGGCATGGGGAGTCGATCAGGGTGGTTAACGACGCGGCGGGGCGACAGCGGCACCCACGCCGGCGGCCATGGTGGCGTGGCGGAGCTAGGGTGCGGCGGTGGAGCGGAGCTGTTTCCTGTGACGGCGATGTCACGAGCGTACGCAGGGCACTCAGGCGAACCCGTTTGGCAATAAGATGACACCGTCCCCTGGTCCCTAGCCAAAGCGGCAACGCGCGCGGCGGAGCGGCATGGCCGTGCCGGCGGCAAGCCACGGTGACTGGCGGCTACGACACGGCAAAGATGAAATTGATGGCACAGACAGATGCAGGAGCTCACCACGGTGCTGGTGCGCACGTTAATGGAGGCTCGGAGCGGCTGGGTCGAGTTGCGGTCGGCGACGGTGATGGCGGCGGCGGCGCTCCGATGGCAAGGTCGGCGTCACCGGCGTTCCTGTGGACCATCAAGCCAGCCAAGGTGTGCATAAGAAGCAGGATAGCACGAAGAATACGGTAGTGAGGTTAAAGGTAATATATATTCACCCTGTGCGGCGGTCGGCGGCAAAAACACTCGCCGCGGCTCGGCGACCGGCCGTGGAGAAGACGACGGCGCGCGGGCAGCTCGGGCGAGGAGAGCAAGCACGATCTAGCTCAAACTGACCGTGAGGATGTGGTGAAGTTATTGGCAAGAGCAATTGGACAGTGGTGAAGCGTCGGCGGCGAATTTGAGCGACGGAGCGAAGTCGTCGGCGACGGCGGCGGGGAGCAGAAGAAGAAGAAATCGGCCACGGCTGGCCTATTTATAGGACGGAGGCGACGTCTGGACGGGCGACACGACGAAGATGAAGTTTCGCGCGTCCAGGAGCGCGCTGGTGGCTGAGCAGGTGTGGCGGTGGATGGCGGCGCGCGTTGAGAAGCCGGCGATTGCGGCCGAGATAGGTTTCGGTACTGTTCGCAGAAATTACAGAAATGCCATTCGTTTCAAAATACAAATTACTTCAAAATTTATATAAGAACTTGAAAATCTCAAAAAATATCATTTGCATAACTTTTCAAGAGCTACACTTTTCTTTAACTGGCATCCTCAAATTCTGTTTGGATTTTAAAATGTGAATTTAGATTTGAAAAGGGAATAAAACCCTAGAAACAAACATTTGAAATTACTTTTGATTTTTCAATAAAACTTAAAAATCTTCAAAACTATGAAATGTTTAACTTTCCAAACCAAACCTTTTTCATATACAAAATTTTCCAAAATCTTGTACATTTTTGAATTATGGTTTTAAAATCAAAAGGGATCAAATACTAGAAAACTGTATTTTCAAATTATTTGAAATTTCTTTTAGAAACTTGAAAAACTTTATATACCAACTTTGTAGCTCTTGTCAATATCTACAAACTATCTTTTTAGAGTATCTCCAAATTCTTTATAGATTTTGAATTAGAGAAAAGGGGGTAAAACTAAGTTTTGGAATAAAGGGTTTTTGAAATAGAATTCAAACTCGATTTGGTTTCTAACTTAATTGGTTGGTTATTAGTGATCACAAACATCATCCAAGGACATTTTTAGGTCATTGACCCAATGACATCCTTGGTTGACCAAGTTGACTTTTGAAAAACCTTTTATAGCATTTCCAATTTAAATTTAAATTTGAATTGCCAGACTTGAAAGTAAGCTTTGGAATCCAAATTCAACTTCAAATATGGAAATTATTTCTTAGGGTTGGACTTAGACTTATACACTATGCTTGACACTAGTGTAAACACAGTTTACACCTCAAGTACATAGAGTATAACCCAAGTATTTGTGATGACATTCGAAAATAGGGTTTTATTATTTCATGTGACAAAATGCCGACGTGATGACACCCAAGTATAACCCAATCAACCTATGGAATGTAAACTTATTTTAGTTAATGCACATTAAGATTGACTTAAACATGAATGCTTTGCAGTGCATATAATGACATGGCATGTTTTAGTTAATATAACACCAGAGGTGTTACAACATGCCGATGTGTTGCTGCCGCCAGCTCGCCTCCCGCGTGCGAAGCTTCATCGTCACCGTGTCACTCGCTCGTACCTCGCCCCTGCCCTATAAATAGGTCGGCCGCCGCCTCTTTTCTTCCTCTTTTTCTCCCGGCCGCCGCCACCGACAACCTTGCTCCGCCGCTCCAATTCGCCGCCGTCGATCCACCGCTGTCTAATTGCTTTTGCCAGAAGCTCCGCCTCGACCTTGCGCTTCTTCTGAGCCAGCTAGTGCCCGCCCTCATCGCCCATAGCGCCTGCACGCCGTCATCTTCCTCGCGGCCGATCGCCAAGCCGCCGTGAGCTTTCTTGCCGGCCACCGCCGCCAAGGTTGAAAATATATTTTCTTTAACCCTCCTATCATGTTCTCCATGCTATCCTACCCCTCATGCACATCTTGGCCGGCTTGATGGTGCACAGGAGTCTCCGTGACGCGAACCGTGCCGTCGGAGCGCCGCCGCCGCCATCAGCGCCGCCGTCCGCAACCCGGCTTAGCCACTCCGAGCTTTCATCTTTGAGCGCACCAGAACCGTGGTGATCTCCTGTGCCTCTCCATGCCTTCAATTTCATCTTTCCTGCGTCGTAGGGTCCGGCCGCCGTGACTCGCCGTCGGCATGCTTTACCAGCGCCGCCGCGTGCGTAGCCATTTGAGTTAGGGGTCACGGCTAGCTTCATCTTCTGGCTTAATGAGTTCGCGTTGATGTCCTGCACCCGCCTGCGCGCTCGCCGTCACCGGAGAAGCTCCGGTGAGCCCTTGCCGCCGTGTCCGAGCTTCGCCGCGCCGCCATGGCCGCCGACCAGTGCGCCGCCGTCGCCCCGCCACTCCATTAGCCAGCCCAAGTTGCTCCCCGTGCCGAGATGAACCTATAGAGCCAAGTCCCACCGCCGAAAACCTCGCGACCGGCGAGAAATCGCCGGTCAACCGTCGCGCCGCCGTTGGTCAGCACGGGGACACTGTGCTTATTTTCTTTTTTCTATTTCTAGAAAATGATTTTAAATGCTATTTTCTTTGAAAAATCATAGTAATTCATGTATAACTCCAAAAATTCTAAAAATTTTTGTGTATGTTCTTTATAATGTCATCTACCTAGGAAAAATATGAAATATCAAATTTGAGTACTTTTGCATATGTTAAAATTAGTCCTTTTAATTGAAAAATAGATATTCAATTATTTTTAATAAATAAAATATTTGGCTTTTATTTCTAAAATTTGTTTTGCCACCTAATTAGACCAAGAGCTTTTCAAAATAAAATTTTGACCTTAATTAGGCAACTTTAATTTTTATGCCTTTATTTTATGCTTTTAAATAATTAATTAATCCTGTTTAATTAAATTAATCATTATAGGATTTGTTTGACTTTGGGATTGATTGATGACCTTGGGTCATTAACCCTAATGACCTTTGGTACTTTAATTAATTGTTTGCTTACCTTAATCATGTCATTAGGGTTTAATCAATGTTATTTTATATGTATAATAAACTTCTTTAATGACGTAGTTAACCCTAATGAACGTAGTAACTAAGTTTTGGTTAGCTTGCAACTTTATCATGAAGAAAAGTTATACTCAAGCCTTTAATCTAGTCATGCATCCATCGAGCATCATGTTTACTATTCCATCATGTTGAAGCATATTATTTTATCGTATAGTTTTCGTTAACGGAGAGTTTAACGTTGTCGCACCAGATCCCAAGGAAGAGCAGATTCAGGAATCAGGAGTTGATCCAGAGCTCGAGACCGTCTACCCCGAATACCAAGGCAAGCCCCAGATGCATTCCAACCCTACCTTTGTTTTATAAAAGTTTTATCGCTTCAGTTATGAAATATTGCATTAAGTATTAGGAGTTGAGTGAAAACGCACCAATTGCATTACCTATCTTACTTCCATATTCCTTGTTACCTGTTATATGGAAATACGTAGTAATGCTTAGCCCTGCTTAATAAGTTAGGTTATCAAAAAATAAAAGAATGAAAAAGATGTGGATGGCTTTATCTGTGGAAACGTGATAATAGTTAATAAATCGAGTCCGGACGGTTAACTTGCATTGGGAAAGGAGTCCCTCTGTAGTGTTTCTGCCTGTTGATGCCCTGGGTCCCGTGTCGATGGTGAACTGGTGATATCGAGAAATTAGAAAATCCACATGAATGAAGTGGTATACAGTGGGCCAAAGTCCCCACGTATGTCATGGAGTGATATATAGTGGGCCAGAGTCCCCACATATTTCATAGTGTGTTATACTGTGGGTTTAAGTTTTCACGTATATTGGTACACTGGGTCGAAGTGCTCATGTGTATCATGTGGTGATATATGGCTACGGTTGTTATCCCGGTATATCGGTTCATCTGATATGCTTAGGAGTTAGAGTCTCCTGTATATCAGTGACCTAGGTCCCAGATGGGTATGAAAATGGATTCGAATTGCCGTTGCTTCTCGGAGAAGAAGACTTGATCGGTGTTCATCATCGTAGTAACAACTTGAATGATGATATGATATCAAAATGAAGTTGGTTGGTAATCTGGATCTAGAGCAAGACAACTTTACTTTCTGTAATTGCTTTTTCGCAAAAATTCTTATCTCTTGCAAGCCTTACCTTGTCCCTCTAGCCTGCATTTCCTGAGTCTTCACCCCTTTTCTTTCGTTGGGTCAGTCTTGTTGAGTACTTTTGTACTCAGGGTTTGTTGAACCCTTGTTACAGGTGAGTCCCATGAGCAGGAGTGCTACACATCCTGTTGCATGACAGTCGTTGCAGAGAGTGACGATGAGTAGGATGTTGGCTCTTGGGGGGAGCTTATCGCCTGGTATTGTAATAAAGTTATCTATCGCGACTCCACTACTTTTATGGTTTGTACACTTTAAACTTATGATTTGTAAGGTTTGGAACTAAATGTTTGTAAAATTATGTTATTGTAATCCTTCCGCTGTTTCACTCTGATATATCTTATTTGTATAAAACTGTTGTAATACTGCAATGTCTCTTTGTAATGATTGATCCTGCTCGGAGAATCATGGATGATTCGGGATTTACCGGACAGACCTTTTAAGTCGTATGGAACACATTCATTGTTATTTGGAGTCTGTTTAGACAATACTAATGCATATAGGCCATATGATTTAGGAGGTTCTGCCACAGCTGGTATCAGAGTTGGATCGTTATTAAAAAGAGTTGTTGTGGTATTCTTTTGCAAAAACCTCAAAAGTTTTGAGTCAAATAATTTTTCTTGACTATTTTGGGTCCAAATTGCTTATTTCTTACCTATAATTCTTTCTATCGACCCTTATTCTTATTTCCAAAGTGTGGTGGTGGAATAGCATATTAAATTACCCTATTTTATAAAGGTTACCTTTATATATGTGTTATTTCAACTCATTTATGCTTAGATCGTAAGTTTGTTTATGCATCATGTTTAATTAACCAATTTTAATTACCTTCCCCTTTAAAGTGGTTTGGGTTAAGTAGTATCAATCCTTTCCATGCTAACCTTCAGGGTCCTACTTATCTATCCTTATCTCTTACAATCTATCTTTCTTCAGGATGGCCCTCACCAAGCAGACTCCTCGTAAGAGCACTGCACCATAGGGAGTACCTTGACATCAACTACCTCCCAGATACGAGATTGGCGAAAGCAGTAACAATTCCAATCCAGATCCGCAAGCTGAAATAGCAAGACTTAGGGCCGAGTTGGAAAGGTCTGAAGCCTATAGGATCGAAGAGGCCACTGAGATTACTCAGTTAAGGCGATCTCGGAAATATATGAAACACTAGAGAAATGATGCTTGGGCACGAGAAGATGCAGCAAATGATCGAATCCAAGAACTTGAGAATTACGTGGAAGAGGGGAGGAATATGCCGATGAAGCTGATGATGAGAATCAAAGGCTGAACAACTGTTGGATCCTGGATACCAACTACAGGCAGCACAAAATGATCTCTGTCTTGTAATGGGTCCGGACGAAGAAGAAGAAGATCCTGAGGAAGTAGTGCCCGTCGATGAGGATGTTATTGATGAGAAAGAAGAAAATCTTATGGATGCAGCAAATGAAAATGAAGAGGATCTTATGGAAGAAGAAGATCCAGAGATAGTGGAAGAAGAGCCGAAAGAGGAAGAGGATCCAGAAGAGGAGGATGTAATTCCCGTGGATACCAGTGAGGAGGATGAGTAAGGAGTTTGGATAATGAGATGTGTAATATATCTTTTTCCTGCTTTCTGAAACCTAGTAGGTGTGGGAAGTCTTGCCAGAGTGCAGACGGTTGTAACAAAAATAATGTATTATAAGTGTGTTGCACGTCTGTAATATCTGCTGATCTAGTTCAACAAAGTTTTATGAATAAAGTATAGTTTGTTTATCAACAGATGCCTGCTCATACTCGATCCCGTGATGCTGCTGGTCCATCTCATGATGGAGGTGATGTTCCGAATTCTCCACCAGTTCCACCAACCGTGGCCGATGCAGTTGCGGCCTTAGTCAATGCAACCACCATGATGGCCTAGAATCAGAATCAAAATGCACATCCGGGGAATCGTGGTCGGAATAATAGGAATGAGACCACCTATGTGGATTTTACCGACACCCGTCCTCCGGTCTTCACCAGAGTGGATGAACCAATGGAGGCAGATGATTGGCTCCGCACTATGGAGCAGAAGTTAGGGTTAATTGAATGTACCGAATATCAGAAACCCATGTTTGCAGCTCAGCAGTTGAGAGGCACTGCAGGAGCCTGGTGGGTTAACTTTGTCGCTGCTCAGCCTGAAGGTCATCGTATTACTTGGGCTGAGTTTCGTGAAGCTTTTTGTGCACATTTTATTCCTGAGGGAATCATGACCCTAAAGCTTGAAGAGTTTCTTTCCCTGAGGCAAGGTGATATGTCAGTCATGCAGTATTTTAGCAAATTCAGTCACTTGTCCCAATATGCTCCTGATCATGTTAGTACTGACCGTAAAAAGGAGTATTTCCTTAGAGGTCTGAATAGCAAGATTCAGAGAATGGTGACTAAAAACCCAAATGCTACCTTCCATGAGATGGTAAATATTGCCATATCTTATGAAGAAAAGAACCGTCAACACATGGAAGCTAAGAAGAAGAAAATGGTAACATAGGAATTTTCTGGAGGCAATCAAAAGCGCCAGAAGATAATCTATCATCCCCAAAATCATTTCCATCCTTCTTACCGTCCACCACAATACCAAGCCCAACAGTAGGCAATTGTCCATCCTGCTGCTGCTCATCCTTATCCACGACAGCCGAATGCCCTTGGTATTCGTAACCCCAATTTCCAGCCACCAATCTTTCCATGCTATAATTATGATAAGCCTGGCCATTACTCAAGGAACTGCCCGCATCCGAGGCCGTATAATTCTTATGTCCCCAGAACCTTTGCACCACAATAGCAACCACAGCATCAGAATAGGGCAGGAAATCAGAAGGTATAGAATAATAAGAATGAGAAGAAGGTTGGTAAGGTGTTCTACACTCAAGTTGGGGAAATTCCAGAAGGAGAACCCATCATGATGGGTACATTCCCTGTTGCTGATCATTCTGTAATTCTGCTTTTCGATTCTGGTGCATCCCATACATTCATAAATGGTACATTTGTTAAGACACATGAAATACCAACAATGGGGATGAAAGAACAATTCTTTATACAATCGCCCAGGGGTGTATGTGTACTAAAGAAATGGTACATGGTGTGCCAGTAAGTTTGGGTGGGTATATTTTTCCCACTGATATGATAATATTAATAGATCAAGATATAGATGTGATCCTAGGTATGAATTGAATGAAATGGCACGGTGCTGTGTGATAGACATCCTGAATAGAACAGTGAGAGTGAACATACCTAATTGCAAATCTCAACTTGTTATCCAACTTTCAACACTTAAAAGGACTGTCAAAAAGGTATGTGCAACTTCTGTGAAAGAGATCTAAGATATACCAGTGGTCTGTGAGTTTCCTGATGAGTTTCCTGATGAATTACCGGGTTTACCTCCTGATAGAAATGTGGAGTTTAGAATTGATTTGAAGCCTGGTACTGCTCCAATATCCAGAAGAGCTTATCGAATGACACCACCTGAGTTAGTAGAGCTCAAGACTCAATTGCAAGAGTTACAGGATAAAGGTTTTATTCAACCTAGTTCATCACCTTGGGGATGTCTTGTAATTTTTGTGAAAAAGAAAGATAAAAGTTTGAGGTTATGTGTGGATTATCGTCCCTTGAATAAGGTAACAATCAAGAATAAGTATCCTCTACCCCGCATTGATCTGCTTTTTGATCAATTGGCGGAGGCAAAGGTGTTTTCTAAGATTGATCTTCGATCCGGGTATCATCAAATTAAGATTCGCCCAAAAGATATTCCAAAGACTGTCTTTACCACTCGGTATAGTCTATATGAGTATTTGGTCATGTCTTTTGGACTCACCAATGCACCAGCTTATTTTATGTACTTGATGAACTCAGTGTTCATGCCAGAACTTGATAAGTTTGTGGTAGTCTTCATTGATGATATTTTGATATATTCCAAAAATGAAGAAGTACATGCTGAACACCTCAGAATTGTTCTGCAACGTCTGAGAGAACATCAACTGTATGCCAAGTTTAGTAAGTTTGAGTTTTGGTTGAAAGAAGTGAAATTTCTTGGATATGTTTTATCAGATAAAGGTGTTGCTGTTGATCCTAGCAAGGTATAAGATATACTTGATTGGGAACCACCTAAAACAGTGCATCAAGTTCATAGTTTTCTGGGAATGGCGAGTTATTACCGTCGTTTCATACCTGATTTATCAAAGATATCCAAGCCCATAACTGAGTTGTTAAAGAATGATGTTAAGTTTGTTTGGTCACCTGAATGTGAAAAGGCATTTCAGAAATTGAAGAAGTTAATGACCACTGCTCCCATCTTAGCACAACCAAACATCGAGAAGCCATTTGATGTTTATTGTGATGCTTCTGGTATTGGTATTGGATGTGTATTGATGCAAGAAGGGAGAGTTATTGCTTATGCTTTCTGACAGTTGAAGAAACATGAGGAGCATTATCCAACACATGATTTAGAATTAGCAGCTGTTGTCCATGCATTGAAAATATGGCGACATTATCTGTGGGGCAACAAATGTAATATCTATAGCGATCATAAGAGTTTGAAATACATTTTTACTCAAGATGAGTTAAATATGAGGCAAAGAAGGTGGTTAGAACTAATCAATGATTATGATTTAGAAATATATTACCATCCTGGTAAAGCAAATGTAGTTGCTGATGCTCTTAGCCGAAAGGGTCATTGCCATTGCTTGACAGTAAAACCTCTAAACATTTCTTTATGTCATGAGATATAAAAGTTGGGCATAGTAATGGTGCAACATGGTAGTTTGTCCAACATTACGGTTGAGTCAACACTCAAAGATCAAATTATTGCTGCCTAGAGAAGTAATAAAGGAATTAAGCATATCAAAAAGAAAGTTAGAAAAGAAAAAGTTTCTTGTTTTACCCTTGATGAAGCAGATGTCTTATGGTATAAGAATCGTCTGGTTATACCAAAAGTTCCTGAGTTACGTCAAAAGATCCTTGATGAAGCACATCTTTCAAAGTTTTCTATTCATCCAGGAAGTAATAAGATGTATCATGACTTAAAACAGAAATTTTGGTGGACCAAGATGAAGATTGAAATTGCTAAATATGTGGCTCAATGTGATACCTGTCAGAAAGTCAAAGCCATGCATTTGAAATTAGCAGGAGAACTTCAACCATTACCCATTCCAGCTTAGAAATGGGAAGATATTAGTATGGATTTTATAGTGGGTCTACCCAAGACAGCAAGAGGTTTTGATCCAATTTGGGTCATAGTGGATCGACTCACAAAATCTGCACATTTCCTTCCAGTTCAAAGTACAAATTCAACCTCACAATATGCCAAACTGTATTTTGAACGTATCATTAATCTTCATGGTGTACCAAATACTATTATGTCAAATCGAGGCACGCAGTTCATCAACAAATTCTGAAAGCAATTGCATAATTCATTTGGTACTGATCTTTTGCACAGTACAACCTACCATCCACAAACAGGAGGTCAGACTGAAAGAGTGAACCAGATACTTGAAGATATGTTAAGAGCATGTGTTCTTAATTTTCCGGAGAAATGGGATGAGTGTTTGCCCTTAGCAGAATTTTCTTACAACAATAGTTATCAAGAAAGCATCAAAATGGCACCCTGTGAAGCATTATATGGTCGCAGATGTAGAACCCCATTGAACTGGTCAGAACCTGGAGAAAGAAGATTCTTCAGAGTTGATCTTGTAAAAGAAACAGAAGAAAAGGTTAAGCAGATACAACAAAACCTGAGAGTAGCCCAGTCTCGTTAGAAGAGTTATGCGAACAAAAGGTGTCAACCATTGTGTTTCAATAAGGGAGATTATGTATATTTAAAGGTGTCACCAATGAAAGGAGTTACTCGGTTTGGAGTCAAAGGCAAGTTAGCACCTTGTTACATTGGACCATTTCAGATTTTGGCACCAATTGGGAAGGTATCATATTGTTTGCAACTACCTGAACAGTTATCGGCCGTACACAATGTGTTCCATGTATCCCAACTCAAGAAGTGTCTTCGAGTGCCGGATAAAGTTGCTGATGTTGAAGGAATTGAACTTGAACCTGACTTGACTTATTCTGAGTATCCAATCGAGTGTTAGATCAGAAAGACCGTGTCACTAGAAGCAGAACCATTAAGTGGTATAAGATACAATGGGATCAACATTTAGAAGAAGAAGCTACTTGGGAATCAGAAAATTATTTGTTGGAGAAGTTTTCAGAATTTTACGCTTCTATCTAAGCTACAGTGAGTTGTAAAACCCTTTTCCTTATGTACTTAGTTGAAATGTGTTTTCTTGACACATTTTCTTTTCTATTACTTTACCTACATCTTTAAATCTCGGGACGAGATTTTTTTAAGGGGGAAGGGCTGTAACACCTCTGGTGTTATGGTAACTAAAACCTGCCATGTCATCATATGCACCACAAAGCATTCGTGTTTAGCTCAACCTTGATATGCATCAACTAAAACAAGCTTACATTTCATAGGTTGATTGTGCTTCTGAAATGTTTTGTCACATGAAATAATAAAACCCTACTTTCGAATGTCATCCCAAATTACTTGGTTTATATTCTATGTACTTGAGGTGTAAACCGTGTTTACACTAGTGTCAAGCATAGTGTATAAATCTAAGTCCAACCCTAAAAATGATTTCCATATTTGAAGTTGAATTTAGGTTTCAAAGCTTATTCCCAAGTTTTGTAATTCAAATCTAAATTCAGATTGGGAAGCTATAAAATGTTTTTTAAAAGTTAACTTGGTCAACCAAGGGTGTCTTTGGGTCATTGACAAAATGTCCTTGGATAATGTTTGTGATCACTAATGACCAACCAATTAATTTAGAAACCAAATCAAGTTTGAATTCGGTTTCAAAAACCTTTATTTCAAAACCTGGTTTTATCCCATTTTCTATAATTCAAAATCTATAAAGAATTTAGGGATACTCAAAAAGATAGTTTGTAGATCTTGACAAGAGCTACACAGTTGGTATTTAAAGTTTTTCAAGTTTCCAAAAGAAATTTCAAATGAATTTGAAAATACAGTTTTTCAAAATTATCCTCTTTGATTTTAAAATCATAATTCAAAAATTATGCATAATTTGGGAAAACTTTATATGTGAAAAATGTTTGGTTTGAAAAGTTGAACATTTTATAGATTTGAATATTTTCAAGTTTTATTGAAAAATCAAAAGAAATTTCAAATATTGGTTTCTAGGGTTTTATTCCCCTTTTGAATTTGAATTCATAATTCAAAATCTATATAGAATTTAAGGATACCAGTTAAATGAAAAATGTAGCTCTTGAAAAGTTTTGCAAATTCTATTTTTGGAGATTTTCAAGTTCTTATATCAATTTTGAAGTTATTTATTATTTTTGATAAATGGCATTTCTGTAATTATCAAGAACAGCACCGAGACCTATGAACGGACGCCATTGCCGGCTTCTCAAGCCGCGCCGCCGTCCACCGCCGCACATGCTGGCGTGCTGCTGCCACCAGCTCACCTCCCGCACACGAAGCTTTATCATCACCGTGTCACTCGCTCGTACCTCGCCCCTGCCCTATAAATAGGACGGCCGCCGCCTCTTTTCTTCCTCTTTTCCTCCCGGCCGCCGCCGCCGACAACCTTGCTCCACCGCTCCAATTCACCGTCGTCGATCCACCGCTGTCTAATTGCTTTTGCCAGAAGCTCCGCCTCGACCTTGCGCTTCTTCTGAGCCAGCTAGTGCCCGCCCTCATCGCCCATAGCGCCCGCACGCCGTCATCTTCCTCGCGGCCGATCGCCAAGCCGTCGTGAGCTTTCTCGCCGGCCACCGCCGCCAAGGTTGAAAATATATTTTCTTTAACCCTCCTATCATGTTCTCCATGCTATCCTGCCCCTCATGCGCATCTTGGCCGGCTTGATGGTGCACAGGAGTCTCCGTGACGCGAACCGTGCAGTCGGAGCGCCGCCGCCGCCATCAGCGCCGCCGTCCGCAACCCGGCTTAGCCACTCTGAGCTTTCATCTTTGAGCGCACCAGAACCATGGTGATCTCCGGTGCCTCTCCATGCCTTCAATTTCATCTTTCCCGCGTCGTAGGGTCCGGCCGCCGTGACTCGCCGTCGGCATGCTTTGCCAGCGCCGCCGCGTGCGTAGCCGTTTGAATTAGGGGTCACGGCTAGCTTCATCTTCTGGCTTAATGAGTTCGCGTTGATGTCCTGCACCCGCCTGCGCGCTCACCATCACCGGAGAAGCTCCGGTGAGCCCTTGCCGCCGCGTCCGAGCTTCGTCGCGCCGCCATGGCCGCCGACCAGTGCGCCGCCGTCGCCCCGCCACTCCATTAGCCAGCCCAAGTTGCTCCCCGTGCCGAGATGAACCTATAGAGCCAAGTCCCATCGCCGAAAACCTCGCGGCCGGCGAGAAATCGCCGGTCAACCGTCGCGCCGCCGTTGGTCAGCGCGGGGACACTGTGCTTATTTTCTTTTTTCTATTTCTAGAAAATGATTTTAAATGCTATTTTCTTTGAAAAATCATAGTAATTCATGTATAACTCCAAAAATTCTGAAAATTTTTGTGTATGTTCTTTATAATGTCATCTACCTATGAAAAATATGAAATACCAAATTTGAGTAATTTGCATATGTTAAAATTAGTCCTTTTAATTATAAAATGGACCTTCAATTATTTTTAATAAATAAAATATTTGGCTTTTATTTCTGAAATTTGTTTTGCCACCTAATTAGACCAAGAGCTTTTCAAAATAAAATTTTGACCTTAATTAGGCAACTTTAATTTTTATGTCTTTATTTTATGCTTTTAAATAATTAATTAATCTCGTTTAATTAAGTTAATCATTATAGGATTTGTTTGACTTTGGAATTGATTGATGACCTTGGGTCATTAACCCTAATGACCTTTGGCACTTTAATTAATTATTTGTGCTTACCTTAATCATGTCATTAGGGTTTAATCAATGTTATTTTATATGTATAATAAACTTCTTTAATGACGTAGTTAACCCTAATGAACGTAGTAACTAATTTTTGGTTAGCTTGCAACTTTATTGTGAAGAAAAGTTGAACTCAAGCCTTTAATCTGGTCATGCATCCATCGAGCATCATGTTTACTATTCCATCATATTGAAGCATATCATTTTATCGTATAGTTTCCGTTAAGAGAGAGTTTAACGTTGTCGCACCAGATCCCAAGGAAGAGCAGATTCAGGAATCAGGAGTTGATCTAGAGCTCGAGACCGTCTACCCCGAATACCAAGGCAAGCCCTGGATGCATTCCAACCCTACCTTTGTTTTATAAAAGTTTTATCGCTTCAGTTATGAAATGTTGCATTAAGTATTAGGAGTTGAGTGAAAACCCACCAATTGCATTACCTGTCTTACTTCCATATTCCTTGTTACCTGTTATATGGTAAATACGTAGTAATGTTTAGCCCTGCTTAATAAGATAGGTTATCAAAAAATAAAAGAATGAAAAAGATGTGGATGGCTTTATCTGTGAAAACGTGATAATAGTTAATAAATCGAGTCCGGACGGTTAACTTGCATTGGGAAAGGAGTCCCTCTGTAGTGTTTCTTCCTGTTGATGCCCTAGGTCCCGTGTCGATGGTGAACTGGTGATATCGAGAAATTAAAAAATCTACATGTATGAAGTGGTGTACAGCGGGCCAGAGTCCCCACGTATGTCATGGAGTGATATATAGTGGGCCAGAGTCCCCACATATTTTATAGTGTGTTATACTGTGGGTTTAAGTTTCCACGTATATTGGTACACTGGGTCGAAGTGCTCATGTGTATCATGTGGTGATATATGGCTACGGTTGTTATCCCGGTATATCGGTTCATCTGATATGCTTAGGAGTTAAGTCTCCTGTATATCAGTGACCTAGGTCCCAGATGGGTATGAAAATGGATTCGAATTGCCGTTGCTTCTCGGAGAAGAAGACTCGATCGGTGTTCATCATCGTAGTAACAACTTGAATGATGATATGATATCAAAATGAAGTTGGTTGGTAATCTGGATCTAGAGCAAGACAACTTTACTTTCTGTAATTGCTTTTTCGCAAAAATTCTTATCTCTTGCAAGCCTTACCTTGTCCCTCTAGCCTGCATTTCCTGAGTCTTCATCCTTTTTCTTTCATCGGGTCAGTCTTGTTGAGTACTTTTGTACTCAGGGTTTGTTGAACCCTTGTTGCAGGTGAGTCCCATGAGCAGGAGTGCTACGCATCCTGTTGCATGACAGTCGTTGCGGAGAGTGACGATGAATAGGATGTTGGCTCTTGGGCAGAGCTTATCGTCTAGTATTGTAATAAAGTTATCTATCGCTACTCCACTACTTTTATGGTTTGTACACTTTAAACTTATGGTTTGTAAGATTTGGAACTAAATGTTTATAAAATTATGTTATTGTAATCCTTCCGCTGTTTCTCTCCGATATATCTTATTTGTATAAAACTGTTGTAATACTGTAATGTCTCTTTGTAATGATTGATCCTGCTCAGAGAATCGTGGATGATTCGGGATTTTTTCGACAGACCTTTTAAGTCGTATGGAACACATTCATTGTTATTTAGAGTCTGTTTAGACAATAATAATGCATGTGGGCCATATGATTTAGGAGGTTCTGCCACAATAAACGTGCGGTGGAGCAGATATATCTTTCTCTATATATACTGCCTGTAGAACTAGAAGAAGTCAGATCAGATCGAAAAGTTTGCAAGGTGCCAATGATGGCCAACGACAAAGTCGAGATCACCTCCTCAGACTTGAAGCGCGTCCAAGCCCGAGTCGAGGCGTCCTCGAGCTCGTGGTGCGCCCAAGCAGTCCACTTCCATAGTTTCGAGATGCCGAGTTTCTCGCGGCTCCAAGGCATGGGCGTGGGCAGATTCGTCAGCTCGAGGATCTTCAGCGCCGGCGGTCGCAACTGGAACATCAGGGTCTATCCCGACGGGTGGGACGAGGACCGCTGAGTATGTGTCGGTGTTCTTGTGTTTGGTCGACGTCCCAAACCCAGAGGATACCAAGACTAGGACGAACTACACTTTGGAATTACTGGAGAAAGACGGCAAAGAATCTCAACTAACAAGGTCCTGCTCCAGCATGATATCACATACTTTCTACCTCGAGGGAGTAGATGCAGAATCGTACTGGGGTTTCGGCAACTTCGTAGAGAGATCCAAGCTAAAACCACTGCTGCGCCTCAACAATGACTGCTTAACAGTCAAGGTGCCTTGACCGTCATCGGCGAATCTCAATCTGAGGACATAGCAGCAGCAGCCATCATCATGGCAGAATGTCCACAACCAAACATTCACCAACAGTTTGAGCATATGCTAAAGGTTGGGAAGGGCAAGGATGTGACGTTCGACGTCGGTGGCCAGTTGTTCCATGCCCACAGATGTGTCCTTGCTGCACGGTCTCCGGTGTTTGAAGCACTGCTCTTTGATCCCATGAAGGAGAAGGCCACGGCAGAGCCCATCAAAGTCGCTGACACGGATCCCTCCGTCTTCGAGGAGCTTCTTCAATTCATATACACTGATTCAGTACTGTCAGCAGATAGTAAGAACGATGGTGATGATGATGATGATGCCGATGGCAAAACTGTGTCGTACATGCAGCACTTGCTAGTTGCCGCGAACAGATATGGGTTGGACAGGCTAAGGCTAATGTGCGAGGTCAGCTTGTGCCATGGCATCGATGAGCAGACTGTTGCCACCACGCTTGCTCTAGCAGAGCAGCACCAGTTCGCCCATCTCAAAGACGCCTGCCTCAAATTTATTGCCTCGCGAGATGTACTTGGTGTTGTCATGAAAACGGAGGGATTCAAGCATCTTGTGGCAAGTTACCCTTTGATTGCAGTGGAGATATTAGAGAAGATCGCAGAAGCATAAGCGAGTAGTCTCCATCATATGATCACCGTGATTTCAGCTCTCTCACTGCAGAAGGTCTAAGTTTTTTTTCAGAAAATTTAGTCTTTGGTTGTCATACTCCACATTTCTTAGCTGCGTAGTTGATGCGTATTATTTTTGAAGTTTTAACCTCTCATAATGAATCCTGTTTATTTTTTATTATTTATTCATATCAAATTTGAAATATCCTTATTATTTCAAGACAAAGATTCATTCACTTATAGCCAATGAAGCTATTTTCCTTTGGACTAACAGCTAGTTGGCTAAACTTTAGCCCTTGAAGATCCAAATGGGAGGACTAATGCGTGGTTTAGCCAAAGCTTCAACTAGTTGTTAGTTCACTAATTCATAAAACTCAATTATTAGAGGTCAAAAACTAGCTCTAGTCTATATATGGAACCCAACAATTAATTCAGAATCCAAACAACTATGGAATAACAACTAGTCCTAGTCCATCAAACAGCACTAAGCATATTTCTAGGCTAAAATTTGTGTAATGCCAGCAGCGTAAAATTTATCAGCAAGTAGAAGGGTACTTTTTTCTCTAATAATACGAGTAGAAGGGTACTTTGACTTTGTTTTTCTCTAATTAACACGGTAATTTCTGGACTTCGGACATTAACTTGGATACTCTTTTATTTGTTAAATACTAAGATAATAGAATTCACGCCTTCCTAGTAGAAAAAGAAAAAAAAATACTACTTTGCGTCAATGAACACAGAGATTAATCTTGAAGGTATATGTTGCGGTTAGCGACATTTAGTTCCCATCCTTGCCACATTGGCAGTAAGTTGCAACATAAGATCCATCGTACCCTGGAATTACAGGGTAAAGAACAGCAGCCGTTACCTGTACGGAGGGGGGTGTCGGGGGGATGGACAACTGCAACAAGACCTACTAATTCTGTGTTCTGGTGATAACCCTGCATGAAAAATTGTTGGGAAACAACTTTAACATACAAATATTTATTTTAAATTTTGGAGATAAATTTTTCATTACAAACATTTGAGATGCTAATATATCCAGCGAAGATAACATAGACACTTCGCTGTAACTATTTTCAACTTCGCTCGTGTATTTTCGCATATTTCAGGTTGACTAGCGAAGATGACTTCGCCGCACTCTAGAGCGAAGATGATGTGGCGGCTTCGCGTAAGATTCAACAAGGCGACCTGTGAAATCATAAATTTGGTCAGAAGCCCAAAGTTGTTTAAGGAGTCAAGAAGATAGTAGTGAAGTGAGCTGTGCTACTTCGCTGATATATGTTTAGCTGGTTGTATAGGTAGTGTTGTGATCTGTTTTGTAAAGTTTCTGTGAATAGCAAAGCCAGGGGGTCTATAAATACCTCTGGGATATAAATTTTTAGCCAGAAGGAAATACAGTTGCAATTCGTATATCATTTTTACCTCATAGTTCACTTCTGTGATCCCTCCAAGCCAACAAAAATGCACTGCCGTGCTGGAGATAATCAGAACCCACAAATTTTAAATTATTATTACAAGCCACTGCTTATTTGTTTGCTACTCGGCCTTAAGGTTTCGGGTTTCCCTCTAATGGCGATCGTTAGAATCGCGTCATTTGTATGGCTAGACTCTCTCTTAATTATAACGATGTGCAAATATTTTCGTATTCAAGAAATAACGTATATACCATCTTTTTGAGAAACGAAAAAAAACTTATATTTACATGTATGTACAATTTTTTGACAAGCCTTGAACCGCAGGAACAGACATGAGCCTCGCGGCGACGCGCCATTGGCCGGTGAGGACGTGATGCCTTGGGAGAGCAACGATTATTACTAGACGTATATGACCGTGGGTTGTAGTGGTTATATAATAATTTTTTGTGATGCTTAAGATAACTGTGGTAGTATCATTCCCCACCCACAACCATGGTCACTTCCAAATCGGAGATTAGTGGTCGTCTCCTAGCCAGAGCGGAGGTGCAGCGGCTAGGATGGCAACCGAATCTGACGGTGCATCCCGAGCTCGAGATCCATGGCGATGCATCCTGCGCTCGAGATCTCCGGCGAGATCCACACGTGGATGTCATCGAGCTATAGAGAAGGAAGACAGATAAGGCCGCGCCCGCCCTCTTCTCCTCCACCGGCGCGGAGATTACGCCTTCCCTCTGCCCCCTCTTCATCTCTACCGGCGCGGTGGTTGCGCCTAGCTCCCTCTTCTCTTCCACTACAGCGGAGGCTGCGCACGCCTTAATGGTCTCCTCCATGGCTCGCATCACTAGATCTGTCGCTGACGAGGCGAACACGGGGCTCGGTGCGACCATAATATTGTCTAATTTGCTCTTTTTTTATCTAAACATGGCCACAATATTCTATTACAAAGAAATAGCATCCTCGTTTGGTCACGAAGATAGTAAAAAAAAACTCACTAACAAGCAATAAAATCTAAATTTTAATAATGTACTATACACACAGACAATTTTTATAGACATAGATTCAGTGAGAAGCTTGATTACATATTTGTAGGGGACTGTGGGAGTATCATTTGACTAGATTCCTAGAGAAGCGAGCTTGTCTAAAATCTCCAACATAACCAAAGGGCAGCTCTCGGCGAGATGACAGAACCCACTGGTCTTCATGACAGCGCCAAGCACGCCCCCGGAAGCTAAGAATCCGAGACAAGCGTTCTTGAGCTGCACGCAGCGGTGCTGCTCGGCTAAAGCCAGAGTAGTGGCCACCGTGTCGGCGTCGATGCTACGGCACATCCTCACCTCGCACAGCAGCCTCAGCCTGTCCAGCCCGTACCGATCCGCGGCCACCAGCAGGTGCTGCATCGGCACGTTCCTGTCCTTGTCCTTGTCGTTGTCGGCGGCATTGGCACCGCCGCAGTCGTCCCAGGTGTCATCCTTCGGCAGAGAGTCCGTGTAGATGAAGTGAAGCAGTGCCGCGAAGATGGAAGCCTCCATGTCGTCGACCCTGACGCGCATCGCGGCGTTCTCCTTCATGGGGCCGAAGAGCTCCGCCCTGAACACGGCGGACCTCGCGGCCAGCACGCACCGGTGTGCCTGGAACGACCGCCCGCCCACGACGAACGTCACGTCCGCGCCGTCCCCGTCCCTGAGCATGGTCGCCATGTCCCGGAGCACGCTGGGCCCCCGGACGACGATGGCGCTCACGTCCTGGACACGGGGGTTCGGGACGACGGTGAGCACGCACCTGACTGTGAAGCTGTCGTTGCTGTCGCGCAACAGCGTCCGGAAAGGGGTGTTGGATTTACGTGTCAAGGTGGGCCAGCTCCAGCGAGGGTTGGATTTATGTATCAAGGTGGGCCAGCCCCAGCCTGGTAAAGGTGACTTGAAGGTATGCTCCCCGTATTGCTTCGCCCACACTTTGCCATCCTTGCCGGAGACAATGAAGGTGATCCTGACCCTCACGCCCTCCTGTCCTCCTCCTTCAGGTGTCAAGAAGACCGACACTTTGTCTTTACACTCCGCCTTGATCCCGTCTGGGTAGAGCCTGATGTTCCAGTCGTGGCCACCGACGTGAAAATTCCTCGAGCTGACGAACTTGCCGACGCCCATGCCTTCGAGCAGCGAGAAGTTCTTCACCTCGAAGTTGTGCGCCGCCGTGATGGCTTGTGTCAGGCAACTCGATGACGTCTCTACCACCGGCAGGGATTTGTCGTCCACCGCTGGGACGGCACACGCGTTTGCCATTGGGGAGGTTGAAGGTCGATCGGTGGCAACGCAGGGGACGAATCATCATCAACAAATTGAAGTAGATATACACGCCTGCGCACCTGGCCGTCTTATATAAACTTGGGGGGCTCGGATGCCAACAGGAATCTGAACTATGACTAGGAGGAGCAGGAGTCCAAAACGGCTAAGCTGAGAAAATAACTAGGGGCTCCGTTTCTCCCTAATCCCCCCCACCTTCCGATGAAAACGGATCGGATATGGACGAATATCACCGATACCGTATTTGTTTTCGCATTTCTGCCCGGATTCGGATTCGAATACGGATAGTGTCATTCATGTCGGATAAGATATGGTTGGATATCGACATCATAAATATGCGATTTCAATATTCGGATACGGATACGGTATCGGATGTTTAATGTCCGGACTCTGATATGGACGCATTAAATCCCCTCTAAACGAATTCGGTGTCAAATACGGTCGGAAAATATCTATACCATTTTCATCCATACCCGGCCCCACCTCACAAAATCACTCTGTGAACCATTGAGCTTGTAGTTTGTTTGGCCATGCTAGCCCAAGACAAATGTGTCACAGGTCAGGTCAGGCCAGGGCGGCCCGAGACCCGCGCCGTCGCCGCTTGCATGCCTTCGAGGGGGCGCTTGGGGCCGGACGTGAGGACCAGCGAGTGCCTGGCAGCGATTGTTGAACCTGGATTGCCCACCGAAAGTGAAACATTTCCAATGGAGGTTGAGCCATAATACTCTTGCTGTCAAAAGAATGCTGAAGAGAAGGGGAGTGAAGACCGGTACCCTTTGCAACATCTGTAATAGACTTGAGGAAGATGGCACATACCTTTTTTTTCAAGTGTAAAAATGTGAAAGTAGCATGGTGCGAACTAAACCTAGAAGGGATCAGGCGTGAAATGTTAGAAGCCGGTTCGGCCAGAGGAGTAATGGAGACAATTCTTAAATTAAGAGGAACTGAACAACTCACTGTGATCTTGCTTCTATGGATGTGGTGGGATGAGAGAAACTAGAGAAGGGAAACTGGGAGAAAACGCACACATGTAGAGGTGGCGTACATAGCAGCAGCTTATGCTGAAAATTTCCTGAAGAAAACAGAAAGCAGGCTATTGTCGGATAACCGTCAGAGGCCCAGATGGAAGAAACCACCTGATGGATGGCTGAAACTGAACTCTGATGGTGTTTTTTTTTTTTTTTTTTTTTGAGATTTCCACAAAGAATGGAAGGGTGGGGGCTGGGGCTATGTGAAGAGATTAAGAGATGACCAAGGACGAGTAATCGGCTGCTGCCAGAGCAGGTCGATCGGACGGCATATAATAGCCGCATAGGCGCTTGCCATTGTGGAAGATTGAACTATCGGATACAACATAGGGGAGCGTCCTAAACAAATCGAAGTATATATACTTCTTCTCAACCAAAAAAGACAAATTGAAGTATAAATACACACCAGCGAACCTGGCTGTCTTACATAACATTGGGGCCCGACAGAATCCGAACTATGACTAGTAGGGGTCCTCGCAAAAAAAAAAAAAAAGACTAGTAGGGGTCCAAAACGTATGGGCGGAACAAGGATGAAGGCAAAACAAGGACGAAAAATAAACAGGAATAATTACTGGAAATAAATAAAATAAATCTGTTTCTATTATAATTTGTTAGAGCCCACAAACCAAGGCACACAATTTTTAATAAGAGTAAAACTTAAGAACTCTCAGCGGAGACGACTACCTTATCACTACTCCACGTTGTCTAATATCTCATTCATCAGCCAAGGGCAGCTTCTGACGAGATGCTTATATCCGTCGGTCTTGATAATAGACCGAAGCACGTGACGAGAGGCCATAAACCTGAGGCAGCCATCTTTGAGATGCACGCAGTGGTGCTGCTCCGCTAGAGTGAGGGTGGTAGCAGCCGTCTCCACATCAATGGCATGGCAAAGCTTGTCCTCTCAGATCGCCTTCAGCCTATCCAGCCCATAACGATCTGCGGCGACCAGCAGGTGCTGCATCATCGCCACATTGCTGTCCTTGTCGTCGTCGGCGGCACCGGTACCACTGTCATCGTCGCCGTCGCAATCGTTGTCGCCGTCCGGCAGAGAGTCCGTGTAGGACGAAGTGAAGCAGTGCCTCGAAGACGGAAGGCTCCATATCGTCGATCCTGATGCGCGTTGCTGCCTTCTCCTTCATTGGGCCGAAGAGCTCCGCCCTGAACACGGCGGACCTCGCGGCGAGGACTTACCTGTGGACCGGAAATGACCGCTCTCCCACGACAAACGTGACATCCGCGCCGTCCCCGTCCCTGAGCATTCTCGCCAGGTCCCGGAGCACGCTGGGCTCCGGGACGACGATGGAGACACGAGGGTCTTGGATGTCCTGACCGTGAAGCTATCATAGCTGTCGCGCAGCAGCGTTCGGAAGAACCTGGATTTGTATATGAATGTAGGCCAGCCATATCCTGTTGAAGTCGGCTTGAAGGTATGCTCCGTGTTTCGCTTCGTCCACTCTTTGCCATCGTTGCTCAAGACGGTGAAGGTGAACCTAACCCTCACGGCCTGCTGTCCTCCTCCCTGAAGATTCAAGTAGGCCGACACATGATGTTTATACTCCTCCGCTGTGTACCCGTCAGGGTAGAGGGAGATGTTCCAGGCGTAGCCGCTGACTTGGAAATTCCTCGAGCTGACGAATTTGCCGACGCCCATGCATTCGAGTATCGAGAAGTTGATCACCTCGAAGTTGTGCGCCGCGGTGATGCCTTGTGTCACGCAACGGGACGACGTCTCTGCCACTGGCTTCACCGAGCGGAGGGGAGCTTCAACAAATTGATTGACGCACCACAGCACCTTGCCGTCTTAAATAAATTGTTAATCAACTTAATCCCGCTACGACTCCGAGACCTACCCGAATATACGAATCGAGTCGGAAACATGAATATATATATTTTTTTTGACAAAAATCTTTTGTGATGATGTTTTATTCTCCTACTAGGAAATATGTCCGTGCGTTGCAACGTGATAAAGAAACTATTAAGCATTCGTTCAAATGATAACATCAATGGTACATATCTACTTATGTTTTATGTCTTTATTATTTATTTTGTGATGACCCTCACATACATAATATAAGTTAATGCTGGTAATAACAAAACAACGATCTATCAAAAATAATATTAAATTAAAAATACAACTTGGTATAATCTTTTCTTCCATCACAAATCAGATAATTATTTAGATATAATTATATCATAACTTTAATTTTTCATACTATCCACGACCTAATATCGATCTTTGTAACCTTTTTAACATATCATATCAATCTCCCTAATTTTTGTTGTGACTTTTGATAAATTTTACAAGATCTAAAAACGAAATTGAAGAAAAAAGACTAGCATTTTTGCATGGTCTAGCCCACGATGAAGTCGGCTCAACTTCAAGAATTCATCCCATGTCGAAAAAGAAGCGGAAGAGGCCCACTCGGATATAAACATTTTATATCAGGAACCCTGGTCCATTTCAAAAATTATTAAGGTTCTCCCACCCTTTTTCTTTACCTCTACTATCTTTATATCATGTTTTTATTTATTTTTTCCTCACTCTTAATCTCAATGCAACTTCAACTTTAAGAATTCAGCCCAAGTGTAAAAATAAGCCGAACAGAAGAGGCTCACTCGGATATAGACATTTTACATCAAGAACCTGATCCATTTCAAACATTATTAAGATCCTCACACATGTTCAATCCCTCTACTCTCTTTACACCCTGTTTTTATTTATTTTCTCTTCCCCACTCCAACTTTAACTTGCCGCCTTCCTCAACATGTTGGAAAGGAAGCAGAAGATGATGGAGATCCTTCTGAACGGGAAGCTCGACCTAGCATGCATGGATCTTAACTTGTCTGGGTTGAACAGCGACGAGGTGGTCACAATTTGTTTTTATGTAGTTACCATCCCATGTCCTCTTGGGAGTCAAGGGACTCGGTAACCACGGGTTACCGTTCCTTCGGTTGTTATAATAAGACTTTTTTCTGCTTAATGAAAAACGCGCCTAGTGCTAGGCGTGGTCGGAAAAAAAAAGTGAAGAAGCTCCTCGAAGACGGAGGGCTCCATGTCAGCGACTTTGATGGGCTCTACCGTGGCCTGGCTTTCTCCTTCATGGGACCAAAGAGCTCTGCTTCAATTTTCAAAGACAGGTGACCGTGCAGCAAGAAGCCAAGAACACATCTGTGGGCATGGCGGAAGATCTGGCTGCCTACGTGGAACGTCACGTCCTTCCCTTCCCACCGTTTAGCATGCGCTCAAAGTGCTGCTGCATGTTTGGCTCTGGAAACTCTTCCTTGATGGTGGCTGCTGCTGGTACGTCTTCAGACTGAGACTCGCTGATGACAGTCAGGACACACCTGATTGTGAAGCGGTCGCTGTTGAGGGGCAGCTGTGGTTTTAGCTTGGATTTCTCTACGAACTTGGGGAAACCCCAGGTAGAATCTGCTGACTCAAAGGTATGTGATACCATGACGATGGAGTTCATTGTTAGTTCAGATATTTTGCCGTCTTTCTGCTGTAATTCCAGAGTGTGGTTCGTTCTAGTCTTGTATTCTTTGGTCCGTCGACCAAACATAAGAACGTCGACACGTGCTCAGCCTTGTCCTCCTCTAACCCGTCCGCGTCGGGACAGACCCTTGTGTTCCATCCACGACCGCCGGCGCTGAAGGTCGTGGAGCTCATGAATCTGCCCGCGCCCATGCCTTCCAACAGCGAGAAACTTGTCACCTCGAAACTGTGGACGGCTTGGACGCTCGCCGTGACGCACCTCGAGCTTGAGGATGTCGTCTCGACGGTTCCGCGCTTGTCCATGGTTGGCATTTGGCAATAGGGTCGATCGATTTGGTGCCCTCTTACTCGTCAAATCGACACGTATGAGCAACGATGGGTTGGCAACGTCTATCTATAATAGATTGTTAATCCCGCTATAGGACTTTGAGAGCTACTGGAATAAAGGGCAAAGAATCGAGTCGGAAACAGGCATGTTAAGCTGTCGACCAACCCAGAAAACATGGAGACCTACTGGAATACAGGGCAAAGAATCAAGTCGGAAACAGACATGTTAAGCTATCGAACAGGGGAGTAATGGAGACAATTCTTGAATTAAGAGGAAATGAACAACTCACTGTGATCTTGCTTCTATGGATATGGTGGGATGAGAGAAACAAGAGAAGGGAAACAGGGGAAAAAACGCACACCTACAGAGGTGGTGTACATACATAGCAGCAGCGAAGAAACCAGAAATCAGCCTATTGTCGGATAACCGTCAGAGGCCTAGATGGAACAAAACCACCTGATGGATGGCTGAAACTGAACTCTGGTGCTTCCCACAAAGAAAGGAAAGATGGGGGGCTAAGGCTATGTGATATGAGATGATCAAGGACGGAGTAATCAGCTGTTACCGGAGCAAGTCGATCGGACGACACAGGCGTTTGCCATTGTGGAAGATTGAAAGGTCGATCAGAGGCAACATAGGGAGCGTGGTCAACAAATTAAATTAAAGTATATATACTTCCATAAAAAACATAAAAAAAACAAATTGAAGTACATACACACAGTACAAATTGGAAGAGATGCATCCATATAAGTAGACAATTGCTAATTAAGAACTCTCAGCGGAGACTACTACACCTTATACCGGCTATCTTGTCTATAATAAATCTCGTTGATCAGCCAAGGGCAGCTTGTGACGAGATGCTTATATCCATCTGTCTTGATAATAGACCCAAACACGTCACGAGAAGCGATGAACTTGAGGCAGTCATCCTTGAGCTGCACGCAGTGGTGTTGCTCCGTTAGAGCGAGGGTGGTAGCAGCCGTCTCCACATCAATGGCATGGCACAACTTCTCCTCGCAGATCGCCTTCAGCCTATCCAGCCCATACCGATCCGCGGCGACCAGCAGGTGCTGCATCATCGCCACATTGCTGTCCTTGTCGCCGTCGTCGGCACTGGAACCACCGTCGCCATCCGGCAGAGAGTCCGTGTAGACGAAGTGAAGCAGCGCCTCGAAGACGGAAGGCTCCATGTCGTCGACCATGACACGCCGCGCGGTTTTCTCCTTCATGGGGCCGAAGAGCTCCACCCTGAACACGGCGGACCTCGCGGCGAGCACGCACCGGTGGGCCGGGAACGACCGCTTGCCCACGACAAACGTGACGTCCGCGCCGCCCCGTCACTGAGCATGGTCGCCATGTCCTGCTGGAGCACGCTGGGCACCGGGACAACGACGGCGACTATACGGGGGTCTTGGATGACGGTCAGGACGCACTTGACCGTGAATCGGTCGTTGTTATTGCGCAGCATCCTTCGGAAGCGCCAGGATTTGTATGTGTATGTGGGCCAGCCCCTGCCTCTGAAATCTGAATTCTTGAAGGTATGATCGCCGTTACCCGTGTCCCACACCTTGACATCCTTGCTCAAGACGGTGAAGGTGATCCTAACCCTCACGCCGTCGTGTCCTCCTCCTTGAGGATTCAAGTAGACCGACACATAATGTTTATGCTCCTCTGAGTGCCCGTCAGGGTAGAGCCAGATGTTCCAGTCGTAGCCGCCGACGTGGAAATTCTTCGAGCTGACGAACTTGCCGACGCCCATGCCTTCGAGCAGCGAGAAGTTGATCACCTCGAAGTTGTCCGCCGCGGTGATGCCTTGTGTCACGCAGCTCGACGACGTCTCTGCAACTGGCTTCAGCGATGGTGCAGCAGATGAGGCGTTTCCCATGGTGGAAGATTGGAGATCGATGGAGCGGAGGGGGAGCTTCAACAAATAATTGACGCACCTGAGCACCTCGCCGTCCGTCTTAAATAAATTGTTAATCCCGCTTCCCGCTAGGACTCCGAGACCTAAACGAATACGGGGTAAAGAATCGAGTCGGAATCGGAAAGATGAATACGCGCGATGCTTGGGAGCTCCAGCGAGCTACCGAAACGTCGGTAGCCTTGCTACGCTTTTTTTTTTCTTTTCTTTGTTTCTCTCTTTTGTGTTGCTGTTTAGTTTATTCTCCTATGATATGATAGTGAATACGATGTTCAAATATGGCTAGTTTTGCTAAGATACATGTCCGCACGGCTATTTTTTTTTCTTATAGTTTCTTTTTTATTTTCATTTTCTTTTATAATTGTTTTTCTTTGTTTCTTGATCACTCGCATCTAAGGCCTGGATGAGTTTCTTTTGTCTTTTCTTTCTGATTTTATCTATTTCTATTTCTCATTCTCAATTTTTTTCTATTTTCTTTAGATTTTATTACTTTAATTTACTTTAATATTTTTCTCCTTATTTTTTATACTGTAATCAATCTTTTTCCCTAGTTTTCATGTTCTCATGTAATGTTATTCTAATTTTCTCTATTTTTCCTTATTTACTATTTACTTTAGTTAAGTAGCTTATTTTTCTATTTTTATTTTTACTTTTAAAATTTCTATATTCGATGAGATGCATGCGTTGTTTATGTAGTATTTGTGTGATATTCTATGGTATACTTTAAGTTTGATTCTTTTTATAGAATATTATCAATATTTATGATTTCAAATAGATATATTGTATTCCATGATTTATATAATTATACTTATTTGGTGTCTTAAGTGTTAGTATTTTTTTTGTATGTAGTTAGCCAAACTTCAAATTGTTTTCGTAAAGTGAGGATTGCATATTTTTGGTCGAGGTTGTATGTTGGTTTGAAACTATTGTTCACTTTAGCTATGTTCTAAGTCAAAGTTTTCAAACTTTAGTTTTCAGAAGACCATATTAGCATGTACAAATTTAAATAAATAAACTATCAAGACATATTACATACCAAATTTGATGAAAAATTGGTATCCCATACAAAATTTAATGAAATTAATTTACTATTATTCAACATATTTTATTATGTCATATATCTTTAATTATGGTTCCTCAAACCTTAAAAGGCACCCCTGGGAAACCCTAACCTCTTCCAACAATGATGGACCCTAGAGTGTAGGCGTGGCATGTACCCTGAATTTTCATGGTATACATTTCTTACTTTTTCTTGCTTTTGGTTGTAGTACAGAGGGAAACACCCTAAAAGGAAAATTATTCCCGAAGCTGTTGTTTCCACAAAATCTATCGGATGCGCTCTTCCCATGGCGGCGTCATCGCCCTCTGTCGTCTCGTCCCTCCCACTCGCCCCCATAAGTTTTGCCTTGTGCCATCACACTCCTACTCTCTGCCGCGAGGGCTAGACGTGACCTGCTGGTATATACGTGCAGTAACCACACACGAACAACATGTGTGTGCTAGGAAGATAAAGTTTAGTTTGAGTCCCAAGACAGATTGTACGGTAGTAACGGTGGTTAATAGATTTCGTATGTTTCATATTTATCCCTCTAACCAGACAATAAGACCGAACCTTTCCAACACTAAAACCAAAACATAGAATTATCACGTGCTAACACATATGCATCTCACTTTGCAATCAGATGGACCCCTGCCTATGAAACTTGAATGAAACTTGACACCCAACCAAAACATACCCAAACTTGAATGACAGCTGACACTTAATTGGAAAATCATGATTAAAAAAGGAAAAAAAAGGAACTTGGAAAATCATGATTAAAAAAGGAAAAAAAAAGGAACGCCAAACTCTAAATAAATAGCCTTTAATCCTACTCCTGACATAGCCTTAAACTCCTGACATTGTTAAACAATAAACAATGAAAATAAATGTGAATGCTGAAGATTATAATTTTCCGATAAAAAAAATCTCGTTCCATAGAACTTGTATAGTGCCAGAGCTGAAATCACAGCGATGATCAAGATTACTCGCTTATGGTTCGGTGACGATCTTGTCTAGTATCTCCACTGCAATCAAAGGGCTACTTGCCACGAGATGCTTGAATCTATCTGTCTTCATGACAACAGCAAGCACATCTCGCGAAGTGGTGCTGCTCTGCTAGAGCAAGAGTGGTGGCAACCGTCTGCGCATCGATGCCCTGGCACAAGCTGACCTCGCACATCAGCCTCAGCCTCTCCAGCTCATATCGGTCCGCGGCAAGCAGCAAGTGTTGCATTGACGCAGTTTTGTCGACGTCGTCATCGTCACCCTTCTTACTATCTGATGACATTGTTGAATCTGTGTATATGAAGTGAAGAAGCTCATCGAAGACGGAGGGCTCCATGTCAGCAACTCTGATGGGCTCAGCTGTGGCATTCTCCTTCATGAGACCAAAGAGCTCTGCTTCAAACACCGGAGACCGTGCAGCCAGAACACATCTGTGAGCATGGAAGATCTGGCCGCCTACATCGAACGTCACGTCCTTGCCCTTCCCAGATTTCAACATGTGCTCAAAGTGCCGGTGCTTGCCTGGCTCGGGAAACTCTTCCGTGATGATGGCTGGTGCTGCTCCTACGTCTTCAGATTGAGACTCGCCGATGATAGTCAGGGCACACCTGATTGTGAAGCGGTCGTCGTTCAGTGGTTTTAGCTTGGATTTCTCTACGAACTTGGGGAAACCCCAGTTACAGTTACTAGGATGTGCTGCCTCGAAGGTACCTGATCCCCTTTTTACATTGCCATCTTTCTGCAGTAATTCCAGAGTGTACTTGGTCCTAGTCTTGGTTTTCTTTGGTCCTTCAACCAAACACAAGCACACCGACACGTACTCAGCCTTGTCCTCTTCTTTGGACCCGTCGGGATAGACCCTGATGTTCCAGCCACGACCGCCGGCGTGGAAGGTCGTGGAGCTCACGAATCTGCCCGCGCCCATGCCTTCCAGCAGCGAGAAACTCGTCAGCTCGAAACTGTGGACGGCTTGGACGCTCGCCGTCACGCACCTCGAGCTCGAGGACGTCGTCTCGACTCGGCGCTTGTCCATGGTTCGTTGGCACCTGACAATAGGGTCGATCGAATTGGTGCCTTCTTACTCGTCAGACGCGATGGCCGATGAGTACCGATGGGTTGGAAATAAAGGTACGTATGCAGGCTAGAGTTAATTGGAGAAAAAAACAAACTCTATCTAGAGATAAAGATTGAATACGATTAGATCTAATATAACTGTATATAACTTAGCTTATATACTCTCAGTATGTATCCCTTCCATATTTACCTAATATCCCCTGGGATTAATGTGAAGGGCGGCCCTGGTACAAGCGGTAGAGCTTTACCACTTGTGACCAAGAGGTCCCGGGTTCAAGCCTCAGCCTCTGCACATTTGTGCAGGGATGGATACGCCCTTTTTTTATCCCCTGGGATTAATGTAATTAATAACACCTGATGATCAAGAGCAGATTATCGTCAGAGTTTCCTCCATACCCAACATGTCTTTCAGCATGGAGGCAGTACGATACAATTATCTAGAAATCACAGGGAGATGTCAGGATAAAGAAGAAGAGTAAGGCGCAAAGACACTATTGGGCGTCCGACAACAGACAATGAGTTGTAGTCAGGGGCTGACGGGTGGACCCTGCTATGATTCTGTTAGCGTTTATTCTTAGTTAGTTGGCCGTGGGCCCTTTTGTTGCTTAACTGGCTGTTTCTGTTAACCTTTGCCTTACATAAGCAGGAGGGAAGGATTGTTCAGACTTATCAAATGAAACACTGAATTCTGAATCCTAACTCTGAGTTTTGTCTACCAATGTCTATCTCTGAACTATTCTTGCTATCTTTCTGAGATCCTCTTTGCTTCTACCCTGAATCCGTCCGTTCAGGTTGGACCGTGATCTTGTCTAATATATCCACCACAATCAAAGGGCAGCTCGCAACGAGATGCTTGAATCCATCTGTTTTCATGACAACTCCAAGCACATCTTGTGAGGAAACAAATTTGAGGCAGGTGGCTCTGAGACGGGCACAGCGGTGCTGCTCCGCTAAAGCCAGAGTGGTGGCCACTGTCTGCGCATCGATGGCACGACATAAGTTGACCTCGCACATAAGCCTTAGCCTCTCCAGCCCATATCGATCTGCGGCGACCAGCAAGTGTTGCTGCATGGACACATTTTTATCATCTGATGATATTGAATCTGTGTATATGAAGTGAAGAAGCTCCTCGAAGACGGAGGGCTCCATGTCATCAACTCTGATGGGCTGCTCAGCCTTCTCCTTGATCGGACCAAAGAGTTGTGCCGCAAACACCGATGACCGAGCAGCAAGAACACATCTGTGGGCATGGAACAGCTGGCCGTCCACGTCGAACGCCACGTCCTTGCCCTCCCCAGCCTTCAACATGTGCTCAAAGTGGCAGTGCATGTCTGACTCTGGAACTTGTTCTTCCATGACGGCTTCGGCTACGTACTCAGATTGAGATTCTCCAATGACAGTCAGCACACACCTGATGGTGAAGCAGTCGTCGTTGAGGAGCAGATACTCTTTCAGCTTGGATTTGTCTATGAACTTTCTATAACCACTGTAACTATGTGGTGACATGAAGGTCTGTGATCCATCGTCGTCGTCGCTATCGTCAGGGTTGACTAATTCGGATACTTTGCCATCTTTCTCCAGTAATTCAAGAGTGAAGTTGGTCCTAGCATCCTCTGCGCCGTCGGCGAAATGCAGGAAGGCCGACACATACACCGTCTTGTCCTTCGTCCTCTCCCTGTACCCGTCGGGGTATACCCTGATTTTCCAGTCACGGCCGCCGGCGCGGAAGGTCCTGGAGCTCACGAACCTGCCGGCGCCCATGCCTTCGAGCAGCGAGAAACTCGGCACCTCGAAGCAGTGGACGGCTCGGACGCTCGTCGTCACGCACCTCGACCTCGATAGACGCGACGGGATCGATCCATAGATTTTGGTGTAAATGCAAGGTTAAATTTGACAAGACACGAAAAAGACGGATAGACGGCATCATGATCTATTTTTGGTGAAATATTTAGAAAGAGAGGAATCGAAGAACTTTCCAACAAAAATCCTTATTGCCAAATCAAATAGCTATTCTTTGCAAGGATGATATATCACAGTACCGCCTGGCCACACAGTCGGCAAGGCAGGAAGAGCAGTTTTTTCTCTCATTTTTTATTTAGCTCGTTTTCTTTGGCCTTGAAGTGGTTAGGATGGCCTGCGAGCCAAAATAGATTTAGTTGGCTTGTCGGGGTAAGAGTCGTTCATAGTTGCTGCAACCGTAATGATTGTAAAACTTGTTTTGTAATTGTCGTTTTGTTTTCTTTGCTCGTCTAATAAAAATGGGCAAAGCTTTTGTCGCCTTTCTTGAAAAAAATTCTTGTCTCTTCGTCCAAAAACTGCTATTTGAATTGAAGATACTCAAACGGCAGGCCTTGCCGCAGCCTAACGCTGTCCATGATAGAGTGAATTTTTTTTACTGCACCGGATGTGAATCTGACGGTGGCCAGTCTGCTCTCGGCATGTGTGCGGGTCCATCGCAGTCTTCGTTCGGTCCGGGAAAAAAATATCTCCCTCTCCTCCGTCCTTTCTTCCCACTCCTCTGCTCTCTCTTTCCTCTCCGCTCTCTCTCTCTCCTGAGTCCTGATGACGGACGAAGCCGAGGGAGCCCAAGGCGCGGCACCTGCGGCCAGCGACGGGGCCCGTCCTAGCCAGTGCGGCGCCGCCGGCGAGCCGCCTCCCAACGTGGAGGCCACCGGCGTGGACAAGTCAGGCACCGAGGCCGCTGGCGCACGCGTCCGCTCAAGCGTGGGCTTCCGACGACGTTCGCTCGGGCATGGACTTTCGGCGAGGACTCAAGGTGAAGGCAGCCTATCTCCCTTGCTCTTTTTTTCCTTTGATCGCCGGCGCCGGGGTCACCAACGGTCTGTGCTTGTTTGTCCACCTTTCGAGGATCAATCTGGAGCCTCCACGACTAGATCCAGTGCCACCATGACCAGATAGGTTCTTTCCCTCACCGGATCTGGCCTGGTGGCATCCTCTTGCCGCGTCTGCCGTCGAGGGATGTGGCAGCCCTGGCACGGGGCGGGCCCGATGTGGCGCCCCCGGCGCGGCTTCCAGGGCAGCGGTGCTCGGTCCGGTCGCGCGTCGCCCTGGCGCGTCTCTCAGCGTGGCCTAGGCCTGTGGATCGAGCCATGGAGGCAACAGCGGCTGTGCTGCGCAGGTCTCCACCGGCAAAAGTGACCGTGCAGGTGCTGATGCTCCTTGGGTCCGCACTCTGCAGTCCTGGTGAGTTCTCACATCCTTTTCTCTTTTCTTTGCAGATGTTGCAGCCCACCACCTCCCACTGGATGCACGAGATTGGAATAAGAAACTGTGTTGATCTGGGAAAGGAGAGGGGGAAACAAGATTGCTGAGATGGGGATTATTGTGGATTAGCAGGGAGAAGTGCTTCTAGCTTTCTCATTTTTGGGTAAGAAATATGCCCTCTGGTTTTACTCTGCGTTCTATTGCTGCATGTAGCTTAGATGTTCGATAAAATGCTTATTCAAGTTGTGATCCCATTTTGTGCCAATTTAGGTGTCTGTGCAACCAAAGAACAGATGCTCAAGCGATTCTTCCACTTCCCCTTTGTTTTCCAGTCGTATATATCTGACCTGCGAATTCCCTTTGTTGTTGCTTGGATCGACTTCGCTAGGGTTACCATTGTGTCTTTCCGATTCATGTTGTCTCATGGATTCATGCTGCGTCTGTACATATATCTAGCTCGTTTGATTTCGATCATGCTTTTCCCCTCTAGGATTCATTGATTTTGGGTCTGTTTGTGCTTGCTGTCAATACATATTTTGGTTCTTCTTTAGGGTTTCCATTTTTATCTTGGGTCACAATTCCATTGCTAATGATATGTTTGTTCCTATCCATCTCTCTCCTCTTTCTTGCAAATAAATGAAGGTACTGATGTGTGCTCACCCAAGGGCATAAGGCATAAATATGGTTTGGTCAGTGCCTCTATATTTTTCCTGATATAGTATACAACAACAACAACCAAGCCTGTCAGTCCCAAGCAAGTTGGGATAGGCTAGATTTGAGACCCAACAAACCACCCTCGATCACGGTTCAGGCACGTCGATAGCCAATTTCCAAGCACTCCTATTCAGACACAGATCTCTAGGTATATCCCAATCTTTTAAATCTCTTTTTATTGCCTCCTTCCATGTCAACTTTGGCCTTCCTCTGCCTCTTCTCACATTATTATCTTGACTTAGAACTCCATAATACACTAGTGCCTCTAGAGGTCTCCTTTGGACATGGCCAAACCACCTCAACCGATGCTGAACAAGCTTCTCTTCGATAGGTGCTACCCCTAGGCGATCACGAATATCATCATTCCACACTCGGTCCATCCTCGTGTGACCACAAATCCAACGCAACATACGTATTTCTGAAACACTCAGTTGTTGAACATGTCTTCTCTTTGTGGGCCAGCATTCTGCTCCGTACAGCATAGCAGGTCTAATCGCTGTTCTATAAAACTTGCCTTTTAGCTTTTGTGGTATCCTTTTGTCACAGAGAATGCCAGAAGCTTGGCGCCACTTTATCCACCCAGCTTGGATTCTATGGCTGACGTCCGTATCAATATCTCCATCCCTCTATAGCATCGATCCCAGATACTGAAAGGTATCTTTCCTAGGCACTACTTGACCTCCCAGACTCACATCTCCCTCCTCCTGTGCAGCAGTGCCAAAGTCGCATCTCATGTATTCGGTTTTAGTTCTGCTTACTCTAAAACCTTTAGACTCAAGGGTCTGCCGTCACAACTCTAGTTTCCTATTTACCCCCGCTCGGCTTTCATCAACTAACACTACATCATCGCGAACAGCATACACCAAGGGATATCCCCTTGGATGTCCCTTGTAACCTCATCCATTACTAAGGCAAAGAGATATGGGCTCAAGGCAGACCCTTGATGAAGCCCAATCTTAATCGGGAAGTAGTCTGTGTTACCATCATTTGTTCGAACACTAGTCACAGCATTGTTATACATGTCCTTGATGAGGGTAACATACTTTGCTGGGACTTTATGCTTGTCCAAAGCCTACCACATAACATTCCTTGGTATCTTATCGTAAGACTTCTCCAAATCAATAAAAACCATGTGTAGGTCCTTCTTCTGTTCTCTAAACCGCTCCATAACTTGTCTTATTAAGAAGATTGCTTATATGGTTGACCTTCCAGGCATGAAACCAAATTGGTTCATGGATATCCGTGTTGTTCCTCGCAAGCGACGCCCTATGACTCTCTCCCATAGCTTCATGGTGTGGCTCATCAACTTGATTCCCCGATAATTAGTACAACTTTGGATGTCTCCCTTGTTCTTATAGATTGGTACCAATATGCTTCTTCTCCACTCCTCAGGCATCTTGTTCGATCGAAAAATATTATTGAACACCTTGGTTAGCCATACTATAGCTATATCCCCGAGACATCTCCACATCTTGATTGGAATACCATCAGGGCCCATTGCTTTACCCCCTTTCATCCTTTTTAGGGCTTCTCTGATCTCCGATTCTTGGATCCACCGCACGAAGCGCCTATTGGTGTCATCAAACGAGTCGTCCAACTGGACGGTGGTGTTCTCACTCTCACCATTGAAAAGCTTATCGAAATACTCTCGCCATCTATGTCTAATCTCATCCTCCTTCACCAAGAGCTGCTCCCTCTCATCCTTAATGCACTTGACTTGGTTGAAGTCTCTTGTCTTCCTATCACGAGCCCTAGCCATCCTATAGATGTCCTTCTCTCCTTCCTTTGTACTCAAACGTTGGTATAGACCCTCGTATGCCTGTCCCTTTGCTTCGCTCACTGCTCGTTTTGCAGCCTTCTTTGCCACCTTGTACTTCTCTATGTTGTCGGCACACCTGTCATGGTATAAGCGCTTATAGCATTTCTTCTTTTCCTTAATAGTCTTTTGCACATCTTCATTCCACCACCAAGTGTCTTTTGAATCGCCTCTACCCCCTTTGGTCACTCCAAGCACCTCTGAAGCAACCTTCCTAACGCAAGTTGCCATCTTCTCCCACATGTCGTTTGCATCCCCTTCATCCTGCCAAGGGCCCTCTTTAATAACTCTTTCCTTGAAGACCTTTGCTGTCTCACCTTCTAATTTCCACCACTTTGTTCTTGCAATCTTAGGTTGTTTAACCCTACAGGCTTGCACTAGAAAGCGGAAATCAGCCACCAACAACTTGTGTTGAGATACTACGCACTCTCCAGGTAACACCTTACAATCGAAGCATGCCCGTTTATCCCTCCTCCTTGTAAGGACAAAGTCGATCTGGCTAGAGTGATGGCCACTACTAAAGGTCACTAAATGAGACTGCTTCTTCCTAAAGAAAGTGTTGGCTAACATGAGATCAAAGGCTATAGCAAAGTCTAAGACTTCCTCTCCTTCCTGGTTTCTACTGCCAAAACCGAAACCTTCATGAACTGCCTCATAACCTACCCTTGACGTACCTACATGACCATTAAGATCCCCTCCTATAAAGAGCTTCTCGCTATTAGGTACAGCTCTAACCAAGCCATCTTAATCTTCCCAGAAAAGACTTTTAGCGCTCTCATCCTGGCCTACTTGGGGGGCATACGCACTAATTATGTTTAAGACCATATCACTAATGACGAGCTTAACTAAGATGATCCTATCCCCTTGTCTTCTCACCTCCACCACACCATCCTTAAGGCTCTTATCAATCAAAACTCCTACTCCATTTCTATTAGAAGATGTCCCTGTGTACCAAAGCTTGAAGCCGGTGTTGTCCACCTCCTTCGCCTTCTGCCCCTTCCACTTAGTCTCTTGGACACACAAGATATTTACTCGCCTCCTAACCGCTGTATCAACTAACTCTCTTAACTTACCCATGAGGGACCCTACGTTCTAGCTATCTATACGAATCCTAGTGGGTTCGACTAGCTTCCTTACCCTTCGCACCCGTCGCTGATGCGAAGACCCTTGCTCATTTTTCACCACACCCGGGCGCCGATGTGGCGCGCCACTAAGGATGCGACGTCCCGATCCTTGCTCTCTTGACACCGTGCCCAGATCACGACACGGCGCGTCACGGGGGTGACGACCCAGCCCTTGCTCATTTGTCACCATACCCGGGATCCGGCATGGCGCGTCGCTAAGAGGGTTACGCCCCAACGGGAGTCTATTTGGTCTCATCTCCATAAGAAAGGCTGGTTTTGACGTCTGGTTCGCCACACCTAAATACAACCCTCCTCCTTTACCCGGGCTTGGGACCGGCTATGTTGAGACGACTCAAGAAAGTCTTCCAGTCAACATAGGCGAAGTTAACAATATAGTCTTCCTGATATAGTATGACAAAATAAATGACTATTTCTTAAATCTGGATAAGTTCTTAATTCTCACATGCCTATTTGCTTGGCAGTAAAGGATTAATCATTACATCTTACATATTAGCTTATCACCTTGCTGTAAAGGAACTGGACCTCCTTATACTCTGCTACTTTCTTTAATTGTTGGTGTGTGTAATTTCATTCTAGAAATCTAGAAAAAGGAAGCCATTTCTTTTGGGAAAATACATGACTCCTCCCAGTGCCTCCTAATTCTTTTCCATGGATATGAAAAATAGAGTTGTTTCCTAAATTCAGAACAATGATCTTAGCAAAATGGCTCTAAAAGCATTATTGTACCAATTTATAGTTTCCTGTTGTGAATACGACAGACTTTTCCTTCCAGCAAAGCAGTTGCAGAAAGTAGTATCATTTGTAAGCAGTTTCAGAATAAGCTTTTCTATATTTCTGTTAGAATCTTTCACACTTTTTGGCAATTTATATGTGATGCATCACTAACATTTATAATCTTTGCCAAATATACAGGGTGATATCTCTCAAATATTTAGGATGGACTTAACATCCATGGGCTTAGATAAATGGTTAGCTATCTGAAGGGATCTCAGGTATAATCTTTCCCTACATAGGATTATCGAAGGCTCCCATATTAATTGTCCTCCTACATTTAGCCCTTAAAAATCGGTGTTACAATTAATGTTGCAAGAGTTACCACTGATTGTATTAGCTGAAACCATCGTTGCTTCTAACTTTTTCCCTATTAATATTGCCAAGAAAACTACACTATATATTTTAAGCCAGAAGAGTAAAGGGATTCTCAGCTGTGGTAGCATTTTATTTATAAAAGACAAAAGTATATGCCATCTTGTCACTCTTGCCTTCATCAATGGCTCAAAAGATAGCTGACCCAAACATGGATCTGACTTTCTATCGACATTCTTTACAGGGATCTTCCAGTCTTCGTTTTGTCTCTTCAGGTAGAGCCTTTGCAGTCTTATGATTACAATGAGCCCATGCTTTCAGTGATTAGTCCTTTGCATCAATCCTTTTTGATATTGGGCTACCTTTTTGATTTTCTCTCTCTGTAATCACTGGATTCTTCAGAGGGGCTGCCAGTGTTACTGGACTGTTGTAGTTGAAGGGCCTATTCGGGCTTAGTCATTGCACAAGTAAACTGATGTTGTATATGTCATCGGAGTAGTTTGGGTTGGGTTACTCAAAAAAAAAAAACCAGAGCAATTTGGGTTTCTGTTCTTGAAACAATAAGCATTTTGTGCTTTTCACTATGAATGGAACACACAGAACGAGTCATCAATAGAAAATTGCTATTAAGGATAGTGTTCATGTATGACATATTTTATTATGTTGCCTTATCTTTCTATAAAGTCTTATGTTTCTGTAAACCATTGAGCCTATGTCTCATGTAATATGTAGGGTATGAACATCTTGTAGCTGTTTTATAAATTTAACTTGAGATTATGCGCGCGTATTGCTTTGTTGTTGGCCTAACTGTGGACTAAGTGGTGGAAACAAATACCTGTGATACTCTGTTGCTGCGTTATGTGTTGGACCATCCCAGAGGCCATTTCCGTTCAGTATCATGGCCCTAAACTCTTTCATGTAGCATTACATACAATCTGGACATCTATCGACCTGAGGATTATGTCCTATTATGTATGTGTTATATTGCCACATCCTATGTAGGACGAGATACTTCGTTATGTCGACTAACTGTGATGGCTAGATATATGTACCAGTACATTAGCCTAGCATTATGATTGTATATGTTTTTAGCTCCTTTCGCTTTGAGTGATAGAAGGCAGAACCGGTCAATACCCTACGCGCATGGGCGCGCACAAAAAACTAGTATATATACTCCATCCAGGGCTCTGACCTCTGTCCTGCAATATAAAGGATTAAAGTGATTTTCTGACAAAACAAGGAGGCTGGCAAAAGACCACCTTGGCCCTTGTACTAATTATTAGGAATAGGGGGAGTAATTCAGGGAGTAGGTCAGTTGCTATCAGGTTGTTCTGGCCTTTAGTATTGGGTGATGCTAATATTTTCTACCAAAAACAAATAGAAGATAGATGGGCTTGAGGACCTATTTTAGTACAAAATTTGAACTCTAAGTTTCTTATATTTACAGGATAGAGGGATTATCAACTCCAACTTCAGTTTTATTAATAATACTTGTAGGATCTTTTTGACAGATACCGCTTACCTCAACTTTCTGATCAAACCAATCCAAGGACATGAACAGTTTACGGGCTAAAAGTGATTTGCTTGAGTCCCAGAGGATTGATGAGGAGAACTACAAATTTTCAAAGCTAAGATATTCATCCGAATCACTATGGATGTATTTATCCAATTGACAGGTTTGAATGAATCAATGTTGGGCTTGCCAGATCGTCACTGGTGGGAATCTTCAAAGAGTCTGCTCCATAAACTATCTCTTCATTATCCAAACTAAGCATATGCACATTGCAATTATCTCTTCATTGCTTCTTCTCAAACTCTTACCTCTTCGTCCAAGGGTGTTTCCTACCTTATATATTTGGGTCCAATCTTAAAGACATTGTAGTGGATACGATAATTTCTACTCTTTCAATTTCGAATTATAAGATGTCTGGCATTTCTAGATGTATTAATTTTACTATTAATTTGATATAATTGTATATCTTTTTTTTTTTGCGATCAGATACAATTGTATATCTTGATGCATTGAAAAATATATTTCTATAAGTGTCAAACATCTTGTAATTTAGAATGGATGGAATACTTGTGATGTCTTGTATGAGAGTTACTAGTTGATTTCAGCATTGGAATTGTTTTTGAAGCGTATCCAACAAGGCAACAATCATTTAAAAACCCTCATTCGAACAAAAATCACTCAATATATTTTTTTCATTCTCCAACAACTGTATATTACATAATAATAAATAGAAAATGAGAATATTGGAGGCCTTGTTTGAGGGAGTATTGGAGGCCCGTTAGGAACAGTAAATAGCCTGCTTGTGCGACGGCCCAAAGCTAGAACGAAGAAGGCCAATTAGTGCCACCGTCTATTTCGTCGAATTTTTTTTATTTTTAATTTTTTAAAAAAATTATTTTTATTTTTAATTTTTTTAAAAAAATTATAATTTTAATTTTTTGTTTCGAAATATGACAGAACTAGTCGTCCACAATGGGCGTTTTTTAAAAAACGCCCACTGTATGGGTGTTATATGTGACGTGGCACAGGGCCGGCCGCCGCCGGTGCCGGCTTTTGCGGGCGGCCCCTGGCGCCCAAAAAACGCCCATTGCGTGGGCGTTTTTTGGTGGCGAGGGGGCCGCCTGCAAAAGTACGCGCTGTTTTGCGGGCGGGCCACGGAGCAGACAAAAAACGTCCACTGTGTTGGCGTTTTTTGCGCGCCAGGAGGCCGTCTGCAAAAGGACGAGGCCGGCCGCGTACTTTTGCAGGCGGTCCCCTGACACGCAAAAAATACCCACACAGTGGATATTTTTTAGCCTCCGCCTATATATACCAGCCCCTATTTATGTCCTGCAGTTAGTTGCTGTTGCGGTAGTCTGTAACGTGACGACTGCAATATATGCAGAGGAGGTTCCAGATCCAGAGGAAGGAGAAAATAAGAAACGGTCATCTGCAATATACACAGGCGGCTTGCTTGCTGCACGCGGCAGCTCTGCATTGTCCGTATGTTGGACCCAACACAACACGTGTGTCTGTCTGTCTGTCTTCCCGTCCGTCCGTCCCTATACGGCCGCCACAACGAACAACAGGGCGCATGGCCACGGCCCACGGGGCTCTGCCGGTGGCCGATGCAGAGGCCAACGTAACGGCACGAGGGCCTCTCATGCGTGGCACGCGTGAACCACGCTCGCGGTGACTTGATGCTCCCGGGGCCGCGCACGACACGGTACGATATGAGGCCGATGCAAAGCTGACCATATCCTCCTCACTCCTCGGGCCGGGCTGGGTATACATAGACGGAGGCCAAAAAAGCTCATTGTTTAGGCGTTTTTTGTGTCAGGGACCGTCTGCAAAAGTGCGCGGCCGGCCTCGTCCTTTTGCAGGCGTCCCCTAGTGCGCAAAAAACGCCCACACAGTGGGCGTTTTTTGGCTGCTCCGAGGCCCGCCCGCAAAACAGCGCGTATTTTTGCAGGCGACCCCCTCGTCACCAAAAAACGCCTACGCAGTGGGCGTTTTTTGGGCGTCAAGGGCCGCCCGCAAAAGCCGACACCGGCGGCGGCCGGCCCTGTGCCACATCACATAAAACGCCCACCGTAGACGACGTTCTGTCGTATTTCGAAACAAAAAATTAAAATTATAAATTTTTTTTAAAAAAATTAAAAATAAAAAAAACCTATTTCGTCTTCCTCCAGACACCAGAGTCAAGACAAGAGCATCGTCTCAGCTACTGACCTTGACCAACCAGATAAATGGAGGCACTCGTGGTGCGGCGGCTGGGCGACCCCACGCTGCCCCCCGGCGGCGAAGCCTCCCCGTTCGCCGCGGTCTCTGGGGACCACCCGGTGCCGGAGATCTCGTCGTCGACGGCAGTCCGCGTGCGACTCGCGGCGACCAGCCTCAACTTCGCCACGTTCCTCCAGGTGCAGGGCAAGTACCAGGAGCGGCCCCCGCTGCCGTTCGTGCCTGGATCCGACTACTCCGGCGTGGTCGACGCAGTCGGGCCCGCCGTGCGTGGGCTCCGGCCCGGCGACCGCGTCTGCTCCTTTACCGGCCTCGGGTCCTTTGCTGACTTCATCGTCGTCGAGGAGAAGCAGCTGTAGGTTCTTAATTGTGCTATGATTCCTTTCGGTATTCGTTTTCTGTTTGATTGAGTTCATGTTAGGTGTAGATGGGGATCTCAGGAGCATAAATAATTGCTATTTCTTGAAACCTATAAATCTCTTGTACTTTGTCTGTGAGTTGACACAAATGATGGATTATCGGTGACATGAAAAGAATCTGTTGAGTTCAGGATGCAAATTCGGTCCTTTGTTCGATGGTATATTGTGTTAGCTTGTAGTTGCGTTGCAAAATGTAAACCCGTTAGGATTTTCATTGATGTGTTCATGTTAACTGGACGATGGACAGTACAGATAAAATAGATAATGTCTTCTTGGCCATACATGCTAATAACCAAAAAAAAAAAAAAAAAAGAAAAAGAAGAAGCAGGCACCATACCCTGATTAGTTCCTGTAAATTAGAAAGGAAGTGAATGTTTATTTTTGAATGTATAGGAGGTGGCCATGTTAGTGCTGTTTGATGTAAAATGCATGTGATTTGTCCACCAGCTGAACTTGTGTCGAATCTTTTACCAGCCACCTTGGTCAGGATTTACTTTGTTGTGGTTTTCACAAAAGTGGATGCAATCTTGTAGTGGATGTCTGCTATTACCTATTTATGTTTTTTCAGTTCAGAATTTCTATCAGCTGAACCATGTCACAAGTAGGCTCCCTGTTAATGTACACATCCTCGTCAGGTTATATCTTCTATATTAATAATGCATATGCATAATGACTGTGCTTAACATTAACAGTTCAAACTGAATTACTGCCATTACATCTGTGTGATGCAAATATATGTATGGGAATTAGAAAAATGATGTGCCATTTATGTAATGATTATTTTGTTCCTTTTATGAGATATGCTAAATTGATGTCATTATTTTGTGAATCAGATTTTTAGTGCCTGATGGATGCGACCTGGTCACCGCTGGGGCTTTACCTGTTGCATTTGGTACATCACATGTGGCAATTGTTCACCGTGCCCAATTGAAGGCTGGCCAGGTTTCCTTTCTTCTATGTGATGTGATGTGTTCTCCACATTTTTTAGACCAAGGGCATCTGCTGGCTTTATTCAAAAACTTAAACAGGATACAAATGGTTTAGCTCTGGAATTGCCAGCTCACAATATAGTTGAGACCAGAAAGGAGCACAACTGAAACTGCCTAGAAACTACTGTCCATTATCAATTCTCCTCTCTGCAGAACAAGTTCCAAACAGCTAGACAAGAAAAAAACAAATCTTTTGGGCATTTTTTTTTAATAACTCTTAGCAGGAAATATATCTCAGAATATTTTGCTAGATTAAATTTGCTACCTACTGTCCATGCTATCATAAACCACATTAAATATGCATAATTCAGTGTGTATACTTGAAGTTTTGTAGTGTTGTAGTGTATACCTGAAGTTATCCATACATATGCATTTATATCATTGACACAATGGCATTTTGAATTCTATAAACATATTATAGCCTGATTGGAAGTGTTTGCTGCAGAATTGCTGTGTCTGCAGTTACTGTAGTATTCAAGCAGCTACAGCTGCAACTGCTCCAACAAAAGGGCAGCCAAGCAGGGCAATAGTTTGTGTGCTATTAAATTATGCAATTTTATATTATTATTACATCTTTTTCTCTTGTTAATAGGCATCCATAGGATTTGTCTCCTGTAGTTGAGGGAAGTAATGTCTTCCACATCACCTAATATTAGTTCACCAAGGTTTTGTTGTGATGCTTATTACGTATTACTTGTTTTAACACTTGTGAGACATTTATATACCCTTGATACATATAAACAAAAGGAAATAAGAAACAACTTGACCTTTGTGTCCTAGTACTTCATTTCTTCTCATTTGATTGTTGTAATTTCAGGTGCTACTTGTTCTTGGTGCTGCTGGTGGTGTCGGGGTATCAGCTGTGCAAATAGGAAAAGTTTGCGGTGCTGTTGTTATTGCAGTTGCTAGGTGATTACCACGATGGGATAACTTTTCACAATATGGTAGTGTTTGGTGTCTACTGTCTACAATACCTTCGCTTTGATTTCAGGGGGGCTGAGAAATCGGAATATCTCAAATCTATAGGAGCTGATCATGTGATTGACTCAAGCAAGGATAATGTTGTAGAAAGTGCCAAGTCCTTCTTAAAGACCAGAGGCTTGAAAGGTGTTGATGTTTTATATGACCCAGTCGGGGGTAAACTAACTCAGGATAGCCTGAAACTTCTCAACTGGGGTGCGCACATTCTGGTCATCGGATTTGCCAGTGGTGATGTTCCAGTTATTCGAGCGAATGTTGCTCTTGTTAAGGTGCGCTTATGCATAAAAATATTAAGAATGTGATTATTATTCAGATTTTTCTATAATATAATTTGGCTTTCAGCACTTAGGCTACGTGCCCTGTTTATGTTAATTAAATTCTTAGAATTGACACACATCTGTAGAATTTGTACTGTCATTTTTCTTGCTAAATTGAATAGTGGATTCTGAATTATGGTACTTGTTGCAAATTCACATGTGAGCAATTTGAAAACTAATCATGTAATCAATTAAATGTAATGCTGGTTGAATGATTGTTGGCGGGAAAAAAAGTTAGTTGAAGATGCATGTACTGAATTTGAAGTTGTTATATGGGGAAACTGGTACTGTTGAATAACATTGCTTAATATCTAAGCAGCGAAGGGAAACTTCTGAAACAAGGATGTACTGATGATACAGTTGTTTGATTCACAAATTATGCGTATTGAAATCAGTAACTAATTTCTCCATAAGAAGAAACAACTGACCATGGTCTTGTGCTGTTTCAGAACTGGACAGTTCATGGTTTGTACTGGGGAAGCTACTTAATTCATCGGCCACGAGTACTCATTGATTCCCTGAATGAACTTTTGTCATGGCTTTCAAAGGGTCTGATAAAAGTTCAAATTTCACACTGTTACAGACTTGCTGAGGTAAGCAAACATTTAGCAGCCATCATGTTTGAGATGGCGCAGCTGAAAGGCAACAACTCGTATTAACAGCAACACTTAATGTATCCCATGAGCTTGTTTTGAACCATGGTAGTCTAACTTGTTACTACATGTACTGTTCACACGATTGTACATTTGTACTGCCATATTGCCATGTCTGCTGTTAATTACTCTGGTATCATGTTGTTTCCTAGAGTCAAAATTGCTCTTCATTATACTTGTAACATGTTAGCATTGTATTGCTATGAAGCTGGAGCATACTATCTAAACAATAGATAGACTACCAATAAATCCAAATAGAGCACCAATACATGGATTATACTTTTAAAAAATATTTTATTATTGGTTTCATTTTTTCCGGTTTAAAATGAATTAGTTATGTTTTTTATTAAATTAATCCAGTTCTGTTATTTTATAAAAATACAGAACTACCTTTGTTACCAAATATGTGTGGTATTGATAGTTCGGTGGTCAAAGATTTCTGGTTCTAGAGTTGCATGTCCAAAAGCAAACTCAGGCAATCGTTGGATGACCAAAAATGGACTTTTCCCTTTATTAAACTGCTTCAAACCAGATTTAGTTGCATGTACACCAATCATCTCTGATTAAAGAATATATCTGGTTAAGTCATTCTGCTTGAATATACTTAGCAATGACCAATGATTATGCATGTATTCAACTGTTCATTATAAGAAATTGTAATCTCTGCCCATCTTGCGTCGGCCTATATGTAATCTGTGTCAATAATATTCTGGGGTGTAATTTTCCACAGGCCCATCTTGCTTTCTCAGCCCTGAGAGATAGGAAGGCGGTTGGCAAAGTGATGATTGTGATGGGCTCCTCAGCAGTATCAAGGCTCTGATATCATTGTAAAATGTTTCTCTACGAGATCATGAAGCTTGTACTGTGTATCTCTTGTATCTATTGTAGGATAAAGATTATCTGAGAACTTGTCAATAATGTTGTGTATGATATCCAGAAAAACAACCAGAGAAAATAAGCAGTTTGTCTCCACACAATACCAATACCAAGCAGCGTATACAAATGATGAGAAACAGCTCTACGATGCCAATTCTGTGAGTTGTGGCAAATAAAATGAATACAATCTGATCAATCAGCAGCATCTAGATTGCAAGGATTGGATTGTGGTAGCAGTGGGGTGATCCCGCGTGACATACCTGAACCAAACAGCATGCTGCGGCATCCGGTGAGGCTGGCCAGCGGGAGCCTGCATGTAGCACTTGCAGCTGCGCCGAAGCATCTCATTGTTTCTTCCCTGTTTCTTGGTTGCTTGGGGGGAAAAAATTAGACTAGGTGGGGGTGACCCTGGGCCCAACGAGAGGATTTTTTTACTCAAAATTTACTCCCAAAGAATTTCGAACTCACGACCTAAGAGGTGCCGTCACTTGTTAAGTTAGTTGGGGTAACAACTGAACCAAACAAAAACAACCTTTGGCTTCTTGGTTGCTTGAAATCAAGAGAAATTGAAAAATAATCTAGTACTCACTCCGTTCTAAATTATAATTCGTTTTGATCTTTTGATACATGTATTTTACTATGTATATAAACATATTTTATATCTAAGCAACTTATAATTTAAAACGGACGGAGTACTCAAGGTCTCAATTCGCTTGAACTTGGCCCTCGCAATAGTATTCCCAACCGGCGCCGAGTCGGGAACGGTCATAGCTCTGCACGCGAGATTATAGAAGTATAATCCTCCTATAAACAAGGCCCATAGCTCTGGCTTTCGATAAGAAAAAAAAGGCCCTAGCTCTGCAGCAGATCTGTTTTGTACAACGCCTATTGCCGTGTGCTCCACTGCTCCCTCGGTAGTCGCCATGGCGATCGGCTCCACCTCGTCCTTGAGGTTCGTAACGGGGAGCCTCACCTCCACGCACGACTTCGAGGTGACCAACTACCCGGTGCTGGACGGCATGGGCATCGGCAAGTTCGTCAGCTCGGGCACCTTCAGCGTCGGCGGCTGCGACTGGAGGATCAGGTTCTACCCCGACGGGAGCAAGACGGAGGACAAAGGTGCTTATGTCTCAGCCTACCTGTATTTTGTCAGAGGAACAGCAGGCGTCAGTGTTGAAGCGATTTTCAATTTATTGTTGGGCAATAGCGAACCTGTGGCGAAAACTTTCACAAAGACCTTTGAGTCGGGTGGTGACGACTGGGGCTTTCCTAAGTTCATTAAGAAATTCAGTCTACGGGAGCTGCTGCGCCAGCACATCAATGGTTGTCGCTTCACCATCAGGTCCGTTCTAAGGATCAAAGATGAAGTGCTTCACAATGAAGATGTAGGAGCCGTCGTCGTAGTTCCAAAGCCAAAGCTGCACCAGGATCTTACTGACATGCTGAAGAGTGGGGAAGGTGCAGACGTGACGTTCAGTGTGGGCGGCCAACTGTTCCCTGCTCACCTGTGCATTCTGGCTGCACGATCCATAGTGTTCAAGGCAGAGCTCTTCGGCACGATGATGGAGAAGGATGCGCAGCGCATCGAGATCAAAGATATGGAGCCTGCAGTGTTCAAGGCACTCCTGCACTTCATCTACGCAGACTCCTTGCCAGATGATTGCGGTAACAATGTGGCAATGCAGCACCTGTTAGTTGCAGCTGATCGGTATGGCCTTGACAGGTTAAGGCTCCTGTGCGAAGCAAAGCTGTGCCGAGATATCGATGTGCAGACGGTGGCCACAGCCCTGGCTTTAGCAGAGCACCACCACTGCACCCAGCTCAAACGTGCCTGCATTGGGTTCATAGCTTCGCGTGACGTGCTTGGCGCCGTCATGGAAACCGATAGGTTCAAACATCTCGTCACTAGCTACCCTGCAGTCATGAAGGAGATTTTGGACAAGGTAGCTGCCTTCTGGAGCAACAAGTAGTGTCCCTGGAAGAATAATGCTGCAACAATATGTATAATGCTACAGCATCAATATTTGATCACTTTTCATCAGACATTATATTGCTCGTGTGAACATAATCCATTGCAGCTCCTATTATATGTACTATATTGGAAGAATGTGTGCTTCATGAGTACACTGCTCTACAATGAAATTTTGAAGAATTATGTTTTACTTAGCATTGTTTGTCCTTCAGTTTTCTTCTTAGTTTTTTTCCTTCACATGGTATGTGGATTTGTACTGAAACTCATCACATTCTTCAGCTCTATCTTGCACGATATGCATTTTCGATGGAATATGATTGCCTCGATCAGGAAGGTTTATCACTTCTCCCAATGCGTTTGGTTCTATCGTGGAAATAGATGGATTCAAGCATCTCGTGTCCATTTGGCTACAAAAGAATGTTTAGACAAGATGGCTGGACGGTGTTAGGGATGAGTAGTCTTGTGAGATGGTGGGAGATTAGTATAGCTATAATATAAATCTTTCACATATTCACATTCTTTTTGTATGGCACTACAAACTTATTAGGCTACCATATCTAAACTGGTTTGATCAAATTATAACTTTCTTTAGCAGTTTCTGTTCTCCCTGACTAATCGAAATAGGTTCTAAGACATGTTTAGATCAGCTAGATTTTCTAGAAGGTTTTGATTAGCTCTAACTAATTGAAATAGGGTCGAAGGCATTCTTTCCAAGACATTTCGTGTATACGTTAATAAGAGTCAAACTTCATATTTTTTATCAATAATTTGACCACAAATTTTTAAATATTTTAACACAAACGTAGTAATATCAAATAAACAACCAATGACCTAATGTTTCATTGATGCAATTGGCCCGCACCTCCATGAGGGCAGGGTTTGTGAGAGATTCGTCGTGAAGAGAAGAGTGGCCCTGGTGGCAACTCTATGCAAGCAACAAACTCCCTCGGTCCCCCCTCCCCCTCTTCCACGAAGGTAGCCCACGTACGTCGATTGTTGTGCTCCCACTCGCGAACTCTGCCTTGCCTCCGCCTTTGTTAGCCAAAACGATTCTACCCCGCTGATCGTCGCATCTTCGCCTTTAACTCACCATGGTTGGTTCCTCACTTCAAGAGATAGGCTTGAACCCAACTAAGCCACTATTGTCCTCCACTATATGTCGATGGTCTTGTGCTGAAGGATAGGCGCACATGGGTGTGGTGGTGGTGGTTCTTTGTCTGACCGCGACAATCCCTCTCCCAATGCTACAGGCCATGCCCGCCACGGACCTCCTTCCCCGTGTGGGTCTCCATGCCCACCATAGATGTACTCCCTATGTTAGCCGCTATGCGCCCCGAGCCCTCCTCCCCAGTCACCAACCTCTATGGACTATGACCATGCCCATCGCGTCGGCTGGTCCATCACCCATGCCGCGGGTGTCCTCAACCAAAACAAACATTTTGCTTGGCTCCACTAGTGCAAGGCAACCAAAATCCACCCTACTAAACATGATCTGGCCCAAGCCAAGAAGAGCAAACTAATCAACCAAATAAGCCCACATTACTATACTAGCTTATTATAAAGCTACTCAATCTATAGATTGAAGGAGAACTAAACACACCCATAGCGACATCGACCTCATGGACTAGGCCTTTGAGGGCCACAATGTCTAGAGACCTTGTCATATCTTTCAACATGGACACTCGACAACAAAGAGCATAATCTCGCCTCTGCTGACTGCACTACCCCCAGTTGGCCCTTACACCTATAGGAAGCATGTGCGGTTAGTTGGGGAAGAGTGAGATGTGTGCGAAAATGGCCCACATGGCTCATGTGGAATGGGACCATGGGGGGATGCACATGGGAAGTGCTTTGTTGCGCACGAAAAACACTAGGAGTGATGTGGATGGTGAGCGGCAGTGACTCGTCAACTTTAACGACCGATGAAGTTAGAATAGAAGACTACATATTTTAGAAATCAACTTGAAATAACTCAAGTGTCTCTTTATGTCCTTTCTATTTGATAGGATAGGAATAGAGATTATAGTGGAAAAAATACTCTCTGACACCTTCTCTAAATATCTAAACTTTGATATTCTTTATTTCGAATATCTAGCTAGCTAGCCAAAAATAGGGAGCAAGAATATGACAACTTATTGGAAGGTGAAAAGATATAGAGAGTAATTTTTATTTAAGTGGATATTCAAATGATAATTAAAATAATATTTTTATATAAAAGACTTTTATATTAGATGGTTGGCTGTTGGGTGCATTTTGTCGCCCAAAAACTTAAAACTAGACGATTTTGTCACCCAAAAACCTAAGACAAGACTATTTTGTCGCCCAAAAACTTAAGACCGGACTGTACGCGAGAGTATTTAATGCGAATCTCCTGAAGTTGCTTAACTTGCCCCTCACAATAGTATTTCCCAACCAACTTCGAGTCTTGCTCAAAAAAAAAAAAAAAACCAACTTCGAGTCGGGAACGGTCGCATAGCGCGCGCCGGCCGCGCCATAGAAGTACTCCTATAAACAAGGCCCTAGCTCTGGCTTTCAAAAAAACAAAGGCCCTAACTCTGCGGCAGATCCGTTTTGGTTTTGTACAATACCTATGTTACCGTGTGCTCCCTCGCCGGTCGCGCGCCATGGCTATCGAATCCACCTCGTCGTCGAGGTGCGTAACAGGGAAGGTCACCGCCACGCACAACTTCGAGGTGACCGACTTCTCGGTGCTGGACGGCATGGGCGAAGACAAGTTCGTCAGCTCGAGCAGCTTCAGCGCCGGCGGCTGCGACTGGAGGATCCACTTGTACCCTGACGGGGTCAAGGGGAACCAAAGTCCTCATGTGTCAGCCTACCTGTATATTGTCAGTGGTACAGCAGGTGTCAGTGTTGCTTTAGTCTCAGTTTACTATTGGGAATTAAAGATCAAGTGATCACGAAACATCTAACTTCAAGGACCTTTGAGTCGGCTAGTGACGAGCGGTGGGGCTGGCGTTATTTCATCGAGAAATCCAGCCTGCAGGAGCTGCTGCACCTCAACGGTGATCGCTTCACCATCAGGTGTGTTCTGACGGTAAAACAGCCTCACACTGAAGATGCAGGCCCCGTCGTTGTAGTGCTACAGCCAAAGCTGCACCAAGACCTCACAGACATGCTCAAGAGCGGGGAAGGTGCAGACGTGACGTTCAGCGTGGGCGGCCAGTTGTTCCCTGCTCACAGGTGCATCCTGGCTGCACGATCCATGGAGTTCAAGGCGCAGCTCTTTGGCGCGATGAAGGAGAAGGATGCGCAGCGAATCGAGATTGAAGACATGGAGCCTGCAGTGTTCCAGGCACTCCTGCACTTCATCTACACTGATTCCTTGCCAGATGATAATTGCGATGACGACAATGCAGCTGGTAACATTGTGGCAATGCAGCACCTGTTAGTTGCAGCCGATCGGTATGGGCTTGACAGGTTGAGGCTCCTGTGCGAAGCAAAGCTGTGCCGCGATATCGATGCGCAGACGGTGTCCGCCACCCTAGCTTTAGCAGACCAACACCACTGCACGCAGGCTCATGTTGTGTGCACCTGTACTGAAACTCATCACATTCTTCAGCTCTATCTTGTCTAAAATCTCTTTCATGACAAAAGGGCAGCTGGCTACGAGATGCTTGAATCCATCGGTCTCCATGATAGTACCAAGCATATCGTGTGAGGCAATAAACTCGAGGCAAGCATCCTTGAGCTGGATGCAGTGGTGTCGCTCTGCCAAAGCTAGAGTTGTGCCAACAGTCAGCACATCGATGCCGCGGCAAAGTTTCGCCTCGCATGTAAGCCTTAGCCTGTCCACCCCGTACTGATCTGCTGCTGCAACGAGCAATTGCTGCGACGTCACATTATCCTGTTCCTGAGTATCATCACCACAGCTATGTGTAGATGAAGTGAAGAAGCGTCTCGAAGATGGCAGGCTCTATGTCATCGATCTTGATGTGTTGAGCTGCTTCGCCTTCGATGGACCGACTAGCATAGCCTTGAAGACAGGGGACCGTGCAGCAAGCAGCCATCGATGGCCAGAGAACACCTTGCCATCTACATCGAAGGTGACGTCGGCGCCTTCCCCGTCCTTCAGCATGCGTGCAAGATCTTGGTTCAGGTTCGCTGGATCAAGCTACGCGGCCAATCAGGATCGACGACATGGAGCCTGCCATCTTTGAGGCGCTTCTGCACTTCATCTACACAGATGCCATATACCAGACGACAATGTCAGCGGAAATGTGGCGATGCAACACCTGCTGGTCGCCGCGGATCGGTATGGGCTAGATAGGCTCAACCGCTCAAGGCGATCTGCGAAGACAGGTTGTGCCATGCCATTGATGTGGAGACGGTTGCTACCACTGTCACCATAGCGGAGCAGTACCAATGCGTGCAGCTCAAGGATGGCCGCATCAGGTTTATCGTCGCCTCTCGCGACGTGCTTGGTGATGTTATGAAGACAGAAGGGTTTAAGCATCTCATCGCAAGCTGCCCTTTGGTGATGAAGGAGATATTAGACAAGATGGCCGGAGTTATGAGTAATGATAAGGTAGTCGTCTCTGCTGAGAGTTCTTAATTAGCAATTCTCTACCGATATTGAGGCTGCATCCAAAAATTGTGTGCATGACTCGTCGGCTCTACCAAGTTATGATTTGAGAACGGTCTTTAAACTTTTTTTTATCTCCATGAATTATAATTAATTGTTTCCATTTATTTTTCATCCATGTTTTGCCTTTTTTATCTTGTTCTAACATATTATTAAGGCAAAATTTACTGCTAGACATTGAAAATGACCCCTCTTTGCTGGTGGACACCGAAAATGGCGAGATTTGGTAGAAGATACTTGGCTTCTTGTCAAATTTGTTGATGGATGCACTGCATCGAAATATCATTTTTGCTCTGTCTCTTTCTTCCTCCTCTCTCTCTCTCTCCATGTTCTCTCCGTCGTTCACCAGTCTCTGATCTTTGAATAGGAAAAAGAATGGATCCGAAGGTCCCAAATCAATTGGCTTATTCAAAAAAAGCCTTCTTCTTTGAAAGGTATATTTTGTGTCTGATACTGCATTGTTCCACTCTGCAAGAAGTCCGAATCAGTCTCTTGCACCCCCCCCCCCCTTTTATGATAAATAGACCATATTCCGCTTAGTCAGGGTGAATAGGAAGCTGCTAAAAAAGTTCTATAATATTTGATCAAAACAGTTTAGATAGTATAGCCTAATGGTTTTGTAGTGCCCTTGTACCATTTAAATAAAGTGTTTTAATTTCTTGAATGGATACACTAAGAACGTGTACATGTGAAAGATTTAGATATACAGAATAGTCTAATGTCCCACTGTCTCAGGAGACTACTCTCATCCCTAACGCCGTCCGGCCATCCAAACGGACAAGATGCTTGAATCAATCTGTTTCTATAATAACGCCAATTAAGCATATTGGGAGAAGTGATAAATCTACCTGAGACAATCATGTTCCATCGACAATATGCATATCTGTTGACACCGTTTTTTGGCACGTGTCAATAAGGATCAGGAGACTAAACTAAATCGGCAAGAAGGTGGTTATTCTCCAGTATTGCTTCTGAGTTGCCGATGAATGATTACCGATAAAGGACATGTTGATCTCGTATGTTGCCGATGGAGAGAGAAGCATGATTGCCGATGGAAAGCAGAATTGAAGAATGTAGAAAGCAGAGCTAAATCATTATCGATGGATTTTGCCGATGGAATCTATAGATGAGGAGCGTGCCGATAGAGGTTTCATCGTAAGCAATGGATAAGGAAACTGGCAATATTTATGCCAATATTGTAAATATTTACTTTTGAGTCCGACCTTGGTACGAGTCATTATTTTTTATTCCTTAGAGATAAGACTTGTTTAGGTAATACTTTGTCGTGTCTGGTTAGGACTCATAGTACCAGGGTATAAATATGTGCCGAGAGACAATGTAAAAAAAGATATAAAAATCAATCAAATACAACAAATCTATTACTTTTATCTACTTTTTAAGCAATCTACTTTTTGACGACTTCGTCACCAGTACCTTTTCCTTTTCAACGAGTTCTTTCAAGAATCGGCGGGCTGCATCAACTTGATCTCCGGCGACCTTGCAGGTTCCGCGTCTACCGAGCACGATTCAGGCTTTGACGTCCGGGCGTATCGCTGTCGTCTCGTCTGATTTGTTCAACAGTTATCGAATATCCTCTGAGCTTTGACGTCCGGGCGTATCGCTGTCATCTCGTTCGGGTTTTATTCAAATTTATCATCCTTGTCGATTAACAGGTCAAATCGACTGGTACGCCTTGATATCGAACTTGGGTATTAGCCCGGTGTGTTTGTAGATCCAACGCCTTTTTGCATCAACAATATCTATCGTGCAAGACAGAGCTGAAGAATGTGACGAGTTTCAGTACACAGATGTGCAAGATAGAGCTGAAGAATGTGACGAGTTTCAGTACACAGATCCACACAACATGAGAAGTTAAAACCTAAGAAGAAAACTGAAGGACAATATTGTAATGGATATTCTTCAAAATTTCACCTTAGCACAGCGTGTCTCATACTGCAGCGCATATTCTTCTGACATATTGTGTATGTACACTTTTTAATGCGAATCCAGTTATCCACGTGATGTTATCCACGTGATGGGAGCATATGCTCTAAGAACAAATTTAACTTTACCGCTAGCGATGAGATGTTTGAACCCATTGGTTTTCATGACGGCACCGAGCACATCACTCGAAGCTATAAATCCAATGCAAGCACCTCTGAGCTGGGTGCAGTTGTGCTGCTCTGCTAAAGCCAGGGTGGTGGCAACCGTCTGCACATCGATATCACGGCACAGCTTTGCTTCGCATAAGAGTCTTAACCTGTCAAGCCCGTACCGATCAGCTGCAACTAACAGGTGCTGCATTGCCACATTGTTATCGCAATCCTCTGGCAAGGAGTCTGCGTAGATGAAGTGCAGGAGTGCATCGAATGCTGCAGGCTCCATGTCTTCGATCTCGATGCGCTGCGCATCCTTCTCCTTCATCGCGCCGAAGAGCTCCGCCTTGAACACCATGGACCGTGCGGCCAGGATGCACCGGTGAGCACGGAACAGTTGGCCGCCCACGCTGAACGTCACGTCTGTACCTTCGCCGCTCTTGAGCATGTCCGTGAGGTCCTGGTGCAGCTTTGGCTGTGGAACTACGACGACGTCGCCTGCATCTTCAGTGCGAGGCACTGGTTCGACCGTCACAACACACCTGATGGTGACGAGGCAACCACCGTTGTTGAGGCCGCGCAGGAAATCGCGCAGACAGGATTTCGCAAGGAGATTAGAGTAGCCCCAGTCGTCACCAGCCTTCTCAAAGGTCCTTTTGGGCGTCGTTAGCGGATTCATCGCTTGTTGATCGCTATTTTTGCCCCATAATAAACTGAAAGTCGCCATAGCACTGACACCTGCTGTTCCTCTGAGAAAATATAGGAAGGCTGAGACATAAGCACCTTTGGACTTGTTATCCTTCCCGTCAGGGTAGAAGTTGATCCTCCAGTCGCAGCCGCCGACGGTGAAGGTGCTGGAGCTGACGAACTTGCCGATGCCCATGCCATCCAGCAGCGGGAAGTTGGTCACCTCGAAGTTGTGCGAGGCGGTGACGCACCTCGACGACGTCTTGGATTGGCACTGCCCGTGCGCAGCCGCAGAGGTGGAGTCGGTAGCCATGGCAAGGGAGCAGGGCAATGGCGACGTTTAACAGATTAAAACGGATCTGCTGCAGAGCTATACTAGGGTACGGCCTTGTTTATATAGGAAGTAAATAAGTAAATCTATGGCACATGGGATTGTGGGAAGACATGTTTAGTTTCCCGGGAACGTCGTCGGCGCCGGTTGGGACTAGGGGCAGTTTATCGAATTTATTTTTATTTATTTTATTAAGAAACAAAGACGTTGTTTTTTTTTAAACGTGTTCACAAGATCAGTTTTTTTTTTAAGGATGAACCTTATCTACGTTGTTTTTAATATATAATAAGATTGGGTTTTTTTTAGCAGAATGTAATAAGATTGGTGGCCTAAGGTGCATGATCTATCACGTCAAGTGTCGGTCATCACAACAATGGTGATCCATGTCCTCTGCATGTAGCGCGACATAGTCTTTGTATGGCACTGGCCCGTCTGGCACGACCAAAGAAATTAAATCTAAAAAAAATTAGAAGAAACTAGTAACACAATATTGATTTAATAATACAATATTGATTTAACAGGGGTTAGAAATAACAAAAAAAATGCTAAATATTGGTCTTATTTTCACTCAGATTTGGATGGCTTAATTACTTTGTGGTACATTCGTTGTGCATGGAGCCGTGGAATTTGATTTTAATTTGCCGTCCTGTTTGTTTTTGTCAAATAAAGATTCGGAAGTTAAGCAGAGGAAGCCGGCGAGAAGGGGTGCCCCGTGCTTTTCTTCTGACCGGACTAGAAGCCGAAACCCACAGTAAACCCGTTTCACGTGTCACTGTCCTGTTGGTTCTTGACGCAAGCGCTGATGCGCCGCACAACCCGTTTAATCAGACCTGGAGCCCCGTCAGTCAGGTGTGCAACGTCACTGCTGTCGCCACCGTCTCCGATACTCCAATCCAATCCATCCAGCGGGCATGGTACAGAAAGCTCCTCGTCGTCAGGTGTTCTTTTCCCAGACTCCACTCAAAGGGGCAACAATTTCGCTGCGATCAGTGCATTGAGCACACGCTATCTGAAATCTCCCCTGCCTCTGTTACATAAACCTTTCTGTGCCGAATCGATTCTGCACTTCAGTCGACATGGCTGCAGAAGCAGCAGAGCAGGGCAACTGCGATGCTTGGGCGGCGAGAGATCCTTCTGGGCTTCTCTCACCATACAAGTTCAACCGTAGGTGGCTTGGCTTACCCCCTCCTCATTTCTGAAAAGTTCAGCGTCATTTTTATCACTTGTCTGAAACTCTGAATACTGCTCTCTTTTTGTTCTTGCTATGCTAGAATTGTATTGTTTCCATGCCTTTACATGTCAATTATCATTATGTCTGGTTTTAAGTGTGTTTAGTGCCTATTTTTAAATGAGCATATCAAGTCTGGAACAAGTGCTGCAGGTATTTCTGCTTGTGGTGATGCTTACACACTTGTCCGATGATGGGATTGTAGAAATTTGAGTGCAAATAGCAACACACTTGTCTTTCGTGCAGCTAGATTATTGGTTTCATTCTCATAATATCTTCTTATGGGAGGTGCTATATATGTGTTCGATAATTTGCAGAGCAGTGCAAAGCAGCGACGTTTCATTGAAGATCTTATACTGTGGAGTCTGTTACGCTGACGTTATTTCGACACAGAATAAGCACAATAATTCAATTTATCCTTTGGTTCCTGGGTAAGCTTTTCAGATCAATATGTACACTGAATCCACTATGTCTTGATATTGCACTTATTTGGTATTGTAGTTGTTAAATATTTATGTGGTGTATGTTTGTTCTGCTTAACCTGAAAACTGATTGTGACTCTATTCATAAAAAGGCGTACCCAGTGTCGTAGGCTCCCGCACTGCGGGGTCTGGGGAAGTAAAAATAGCCAGTAACCATCCCTGCACAAATATGTAGAGGCTGGGGCTTGAACCCTGGACCTCTTGGTCACAGGCGGTAAAGCTCTACCGCTTGCACTAGGGCCGCCCTTCATTGTGACTCTATTCATCTCTTGCTTTTTTTTTTTGAGTCATATTCATCTCTTGCTTTTGCAGTCAATGAAAAACTCTCTGAACTTCATAGTTGACACAGCCTCTGGTGATCATCCATTTGATCCATATCTCTCACTCCTTAAGGTTGGTGGTGTGATGACAATAGTGTGCTTTCAAAGTGAGATCAAAATGCATCCTGCCAGCCTCAATCTTGGTAATGACACTCGTGTAGTGAAAATATATAAACATCTCAACAGAAGAAAAATCATTTGGATTTAACCTGAACTCCTTTATTTTAGGTGGGCGGACCTTGTCTGGTAGTATTGTTGGAGGTACAAAAGGCATCCAAGAAATGATTAACTTTTGTGTAGAGAACAAAATCTATCCAGAGATTGAGATCATCAAGATGGATTATATCAACGAGGCTCTCTCGAGGCTTGTTAATCGAGATGTGAAATACCGCTTTGTAATCGACATCAAGAACTCTTTCAAGTAGCATGTTGATTCACATGCTCTCGTCTTTTTGTCAATGTATGAGAGCAATCACAATGTAAGTCTATTCCAAATAAAGTGTAAACATAATAATTAACAGGGGAATAAGTATATTTGTAATGATAAAGTCGCTCAAGCGTGTTTATTTTAGGGGCGGCCAGGGAAGGCCTAGTTCGATCCCGTTTTGGTAGTGTTTGGAATAAGCACGGTGTCGATGTGATCGACAATACTTACCTCCTAGTCCTAGTTTTGTTGTGTGCTCTTACAAATATTAGCATACTCTGTCTGCAATGCCCAAATCAACAGTGGTGCTCTTTTACCTGCAACAGTTTGAGTCCAAATAGTAGACATATGTTTGTTGAAAAAAAAAATAGCAGACATATGCACATGTGTATCGGAAAAAATTATTATATTTTTGTCCACTCATTGACCTTATCCTTTTTCTTTTACGAACACATCTAACAGAAAACTGAATGGAATGTTTCAAAATTACTATATCTCCTGTAGCCTCGCCCCTGATGATTCTCACGTTTCCTTTTGGCCATAATTTCGGTTCTTTACAATCATTCTCTTTCAGAAAGTGAGCAATCCCATGCAATTTCAACCTTCATTCCACATTTCTGGCCAGAGATATTACATATGGCAGATAGAATTGAAAATACCATTTATAGAATACTATATATCTTTTCCTAGCGAGGTAGAGAGGTCCGTGTGGACAAACATAATAAACTACCCTCTATAGCAATATGATGCCATCCCTCAGTATGACAAACATGATATCATCTAGTCGGCGAACTAGATTTACCAACAACAATATGTCATCCCTCTAGCAATTGGACATCGGGCGTACCCAGTGCCGTAGGCTCCCGCACTGCGGGGTCTGGGGAAGGAAAAATAGCCAGTAACCATCTATGCACAAATGTGCAGAGGCTAGGGCTTGAACCCTGAACCTCTTGGTCACAGACGGTAAAGCTCTACCGCTTAGCAATTGGACATCACTCTAACAATTTGCCAACAACATGCCATCTCTTAACCTTGGAATCAGGTTCAATAATTTGGGTTAGTTCTCATCAACTAATGCAAAGGAATCAGAAGCATCCCTAGATCATCATCCAATCTCCTTCAGTTCGATTCCAATTCCACCCGCATGGCTTCCGCACCAGTTCGCGTGGCATTGGCACTAGCAAGGTGGCACCCACATCGGTGTCGGTCACCCCTTCCCTCACACCCCTCACACTCGATCGAGGCCACTGTTGACGTGCTCCCTTCCCTTACTCGGTTGCGGCCATCCATTGATGCACTCCTCCCTCCTGTGTCCTCTCAACTGCCCTGCATTGACGCCCCCTCTGTTCGTCCCATCATTTGGAGGTTTGCAGCCAGAAATCAACTGGGCAGTTCTGAATCCAAAGCAATAGCACAAATCTAATGCAGATAATTGTTTGTCCATTCCATTATGATCCTTGTCTTCAGTTTTGTTTTCCTAACCTCATCTTTGCATCCACCAGCTTTTGAAAGAATGCAGCAACTTCAGAGTCAGAGATGAATGGTTCTAAAAGAAATACCTCTTCTTTCAATGTTCGGATTTGCAGTACTCAAATGTTGACATTTGCAATACAAAGGCATATATTCCAGACACACATGCTCAAGAACAAAAGGAACCACCAATGCACCAGTACAAAACAAACTGGGCTGCCAAGTTTTTATGGACGCAAACAAACATCGAGCAAAGTCAAAGATTAGGTTTGACCAAAATCAAGTACATTGCAGAATTCAGCTGGCCACACAATAATGAACTGTTTAGGAGGGCTTCAAACAACAACAAAACAACAACATAGCCTTTTGTCCTAAACAAGTTAGGGTAGACTAGAGATGAAACCCAAAAGAGGCATAAAAACAAATAACACATAAATGGTATAAGAAAAAGATTACGATTCAGGCACGTTAATTGCTAGTCTCCAAGCGCTCCTATCCATAGCTAAATCCTTAGAGATATTCCACTCTTTAAGGTCTCTCTTAACCGGTCTCTCTTAACCGACTCGTCCCAAGTTAGTTTAGGTCGACCTCTACCTCTCTTTACATTATCGACCCGCTTTAAAACCCCATTACGCACCGGTGCCTCAGGAGGCCTCCGTTGGACATGGCTAAACCATCTCAACCGGTGTTGAATCAATTCTTCCTCAATTGGTGACACCCCAATCCTATCCTGAATATCGTCGTTCCGGACTCTATCCCTCCTTGTGTGTCCACAACACCATCGTAACATACGCATCTCTGCTACACTCAATTGTTAGATATGTCGCCTTTTTGTAGGCCAACATTCAGCACCGTATAACATCGCCGGACAAATCGCTGTCCTATAAAACTTACCTTTTAACTTCTGAGGCACCCTTCTGCCACAGAGGACGCCTGAAGCTTGATGCCATTTCAACCAACCGGCTGAAATTCTATGCCTAACATCTTCATCAATGTCACCATCCTTTTGTAGCATCGATCCTAAATACCAAAAAGTATCCTTCTTGGCCACCACTTGCCCATCAAGGCTAACTTCTCCCTCCTCATTCCTAGTCGTGCTGAAATCGCACCTCATGTACTCGGTCTTGGTCCTACTAAGTCTAAACCCTTTCGACTCTAACGTGTGCCTCCATAGTTCTAACTTCCTATTAACCCCTGCCCTAGTCTCATCCACTAGCACCACATCATCAACAAAGAGCATACACCAAGGGATATCACCTAGTATGTCCCTTGTGACCTCATCCATCACCAAAGCAAATAAATAAGGGCTCAATGCCGACCCTTGATGTAGTCCTATTTTAATTGGAAAGTCACCGGTGTCGCCATCACATGTTCGGACACACGTCACCACATCCCTGTACATATCCTTGATGAGGGTGATGTACTTAGTTGGGACTTTGTGCTTTTCCAAGGCCCACCACATGACATTTCTCAGTACTTTGTCATATGCCTTCTCGAGGTCAATAAAGACCATGTGCAAGTCGTTCTTCTGTTCCCTATACCTCTCCATCAACTGTCGTAATAAGAAAATTGCCTCCATGGTCGACCTACCAGGCATAAACCCAAATTGGTTTTGGGTCACACTTGTCACTCTTCTTAGGCGATGCTCGATAACCCTCTCCTAGAGCTTCATCGTATGGCTCATCAACTTAATCCCACGGTAATTAGGACAACTTTGAACATCTCCCTTGTTCTTAAAGATCGGTACTAATATACTTCTCCTCCATTCTTCAGGCATTTTGTTTGACCGAAAAATGAGGTTAAAAAGCTTAGTTAACCATACTATCGCTCTGGCACCTAGGCATCTCCACATCTCAATGGGGATACCGTCAGGGCCCATCGCTTTACCTCCCTTCATCCTCTTCAAAGCCTCCCCGATCTCTGCCTCCTGAAATCTCCTCACGAAACGTTTGTTGGTATCGTCAAATGAGTCATCCAACTCTAAGGTAGGACCCTCATTCTCCCCATTAAACAACTTGTCAAAGTACTCTCTCCACCTGTCCTTGATCTCCTCATCCCTCACCAAAAGTTGATCCGTCCCATTCTTGATGCATTTGATTTGGTTGATGTCCCTCGTCTTCCTCTCGCGGATCCTAGCCATCCTATAAATGTCCTTCTCCCCTTCCTTCGTGCCTCGTCGCTGATAAAGGTCATCATACGCCTGACCTTTTGCTACAATCACCGCTCGTTTTGCAGCCCTCTTCGCTATTTTATAGCCCTCAATGTTGGCTGCACTCTTGTCATGATGGAGGCACTTGAACCACTCCTTCTCCCTAATAGCCCTTTGCACCTCATCATTCCACCACTAGGTGTCTTTCGCTTTCCGTTTGCCTCCCTACTCACTCCAAACACATCCGAAGCCACCTTCCGAACACATGTTGCCATCTTTAGCCACATGTCATCTGCATCTTCTCCTTCTTCCCACGGCCCCTCATCTAGCATCCTCTCCTTAAATGTTGCGCTGCTTCCCCCCTAAGCTTCCACCATTTTGTTCTCGCAATCTTAGCCCGATTGTCCCAATGGACACATACCCGAAAGCGAAAATCCGCCACCACAAGCTTGTGTTGAGGGACAACACACTCCCCAGGTAACACCTTACAATCTAAGCAAGCACGTCTATCTCCCCTCCTTGCAAGGATAAAGTCGATCTGACTCAGGTGTTGTCCGCTACGAAAGGTCACTAGATGGGATTTCCTCTTCTTAAAAACGGTGTTCGCTATCAACAAATCGTAGGCCAACGTGAAGTTCAAAACATCCTCCCCCTCTTGGTTTCTACTACCATACCCGAAACCCCCATGCACCCGCTCGAAACCTACATTAGTCGCACCCACATGGCCGTTGAGGTCTCCTCCTATGAAGAGTTTCTCGCTGATAGGCACAGTACTAACCATGCTATCGAGATCTTCCCAAAACTGCCTCTTGATGCTCTCGCAAAGACCTACCTGTGGGGCATAGGCACTAATCACATTCAGAGCCAAATATCCAACTACCAACCAGACTAGGATAATCCGGTCGCCTTGCCTCCGCACCTCAACTACTCCATCCTTAAGGCTCCTATCGATCAACATGCCTATACCATTCCTACCCGATGTTGTCCCCGCGTACCAAAGTTTGTAGCCAGTATCCTCCACCTCCTTCGCCTTTTGGCCCTTCCATTTAGTCTCCTGAACGTATAGAATATTTACACGCCTCCTAATTGCTGTATCGACTAGCTCTCTTAACTTACCCGTTAGGGACCCTACATTCCAGCTACCTAGACGAATCCTAGTTGGCTCGGCTAGCTTCCTTACCCTTCGCACCCGTCGAGGGAAGTGCAAAGACCCTTACTCATTTTTCACTACACCCGGGCGCAGATGTAGTGCGTCACAAAGGTTGCGACGACCCGACCCTTGCTCATTTATCATCGTACCCGGATCACGATACGACGCGCCACTAAAGGGATGACGACCCGGCCCTTGCACATTTGACACTACACCCGGGTTCCGATGTAGCGCGTCGCTAAGAGGGTTACGCCCCAACGAATCTCTTGTGGGTTTCATATCCATGAGAGTGGCTGGTTTTGAAATGTTGGCAAGCCGCACCTAACACACCTTCCTCCTTTATCCGGATTTGGGACCGGCTATGTTGAAATGACTAAAGAAAGTCTTCCAATCAACATAGGCGAAGTTCTAGGAGGGCTTCAAAAGCTAGTTAATTAAACAAGCAAAACCTTTAAATGCATTAAACATTACTGAATAGAGTTCAAATCTAAACCAGCATCGACTTGAACTTCCATCAGTATAGACTTAAACTATTGTTCTATACATCAATTTGCGCAAAAAAAAGGTTCTATGCATCAATATTCATAGTACTTGATAATCTAACATCTAATCTTTTTTTCCTAGATGAAAAACACATTAAGACCTCATCCCACATTCCCACTAATATGCTCCAACAAGATTTTTTTCCCAACCATGGGTGATCACAGTCCATTGTTAAAAGGATCCACATGAGGTTTAAAGGATCAGTAGTGCTGCAGAATGAGCCCGTGCATTCATGACTTGTTCTTGGCCCAATCTAGCACCTTGCTCTGGTAATATTAAGTACAAACAAAAATAGGAATGGATCAAACAACACTGCTACATGGAGTACTTGACAAATTGATAATACCAAGCTAGTAAGGTTTGTCTACATGAAAAACAACTGTAGAGAAATGTCACGGGTTTCACCTTGAGTCATTTTCCCTTTTTCCACATATTTATCATGGGAAAAAAGAGAATGAAAAAAGGAGTAAGTAATGGTCAATTGCATTCTTTTCCAGTTCTAGGTATGTGTTAAGTAGGCATATGAGAAGTCCCGAACAAAAATTGAATGGATTCTGATCCTAGACTGGAGTTGGAAATGTCTAGGAAAACTAATGTATCTTTACATAAAGATACATCAACTGACAATCATGATGTAAAATCAGTTGCCTTCCCAGGAAGTGATCTAAATCATTAGTGCAGTACTGAATAATTATGGGAAATGCCAACAATCAGGCAAAGTTCCACATTCAGATTAGGTTGTTATGTGATGAATAGTAAAAGGGGCCGGTAGTTCAGGAATTCTGCTTTTCATTTATTATATGATAATGTGATGCATGCTAAAAAGGACATTAGGCTTAAGTTCTCATAAATCTTTGGTTTATGTTTTAATTCTGAAACTAGTACTCCCTATATTTCTTTTTGTTAGGCATTTTATATCTACGAACACAGATTAAAGAACATAAAAATCAACATAACAAGAAAAAAGACACCAGTCCTGCTATTAGCCATGCTATTTGTGAATGAAAGGAGAAAATACAGCAGCTGCGAAGTGTCCATTTATAGACTGCAGCCTTTCAAACTCCCAGTACTCTAATGATGACAATTCGAAGTATAGGTAAGAAATTGTTGATGGCTGAGCCAAGTAATTGGTTTCCAGGCACAATTCCAAACTCCCAACAGTAAAGAATCAGGGGGGGAATCAGACTTCAAAATCTTTAACCCCTTACAAAATGGGGAGAAAAATGTTTCCCTAACATATAGAAATGGAAGCAGTAAACTATGGTAAGACCAAAACGATTATTAATTATAGCAGCTGTAAGACCAATGGGAAAGTGATGTCATTATCTAGCCCCAATGTAGTGTTTATGATTAAAAAAACTAGGTTCAGAGCAAAATGTGAGTATCATGATCTGAACTTCTAAAAACATTGTCAACAATATCTTATTTAGATGGAGACAAGTACATATCTAGATCACTGCAAAAGCATTGTACATAGGGACAAACCTTGTGGGATCATTCATCGTTATCATGCCCACCATTCAATGTAGGAAAGGTGGGAGGCCAAACCATCATGAAGGGAGAGACCCCGTACAGGGATTCATCTTGCGCTAGCTCATACACTTTCTCCACTGTCCTGCTTGAAATATGGAAGGAGAAGACTTTTTTCTGTATCCTGAAGAACACAAAATCAGCATTATCCCCAACCGCAGCCACTTGAACATAAGCAGCCTGAGAACACCAGTTAGGATCTGCACTGGGCCCAAACACCTCACGCAAACAAATTGTATCGACCAGCTCCCAATTGCCGGTGCTATTGTGGTCCATAGTGTAGCGCCAGACACGGATCTGAAACTTCCTCACATGAACGAGACAAAATCCAGAACCCTCTGCACGGGACAGAGCAATGTTTGCATCATACTCATACTCCACACCTTTTGGGAGTTTAACAGAGAACAAGCTCATGGATTGGACATCTAATCCAAGAATGTAATGTGCCATGCACATCATGTAGATCTTGCCATTGGCCAGCAAAGCTGAGCGATGATATCTCTTGCATGGTCCAGGTAGCTTCATCATGTCCGAATTTCGGCATTGACTCCAGACTCCAGATTGGAAGTCATGTAACCGGAGCATTGCATGCCACTCGTTGTGCATCACGGACACTGCTGAGATGGCAACGTCGTCACCACCATCATCATGGAACAGGAATTGAGGAGCGTAGTGGGTAAGGGTAACGCTGTCAGGAGCCAGAGCAGGGATGCGAGGCAGTGGAACGGACGAAGCTCCTCTCTCAGGGTGCAACGGTCCGCACACTGTTTTTTTGAGGATCATACGGCCAACTGGCCTCCAGTAGGCGATGAGGCGGCCATTGCGGCAGTCCGACACGCGTCCGGCGCCTCTGCCCAAATCAAACTCGCCGCGGCGGATGACCGCGGCCAGCTCCGGCGGCTGTGGTAGCGGTATGAATCTCAGCCCGAACTCGCTGCTGTTGAGGTAGAACCCGAGGAGTCGGGGCGGGTGGAGGCGGCGGAAGCGGCGGAGGAACGCGGGGTCGGAGGGGTGCCTGAGCCAGCTGCTTGGAGACGGCGGCGGCGCGGACGAGGCAGGTGGGGAAGTCGAGGCGGATGAGGATCTCGCGGAGGAGGTCGTCGTTGCCCAGAACCGCGGAGATCAGGGCCGCCGATGCCGCTTGCGGCGCCCGCCGGGGAGGCTCCGCGATCTTCCCCGTCGAACCCATCGCCGCCGCAATATGGCAATCGGAGTGGAAGAGCGCAGATTCGGCGACAACAGAACAGGGCTTCTCCTTCATCCGTTGGCGGACCTTAGCTGAATAGTCCGGCCCGGCCTGGCCCAGGAGCAGGAACAGGCCCGTCTATGGGCCTGAATGATACGTCCCTCTGCCCCGCGCCTCCACCACCGGAGAAAGCCTCCGCCCGAACCCGGGCAAGTCCCCTCCCGCCTCTGCCCGCCGCCAGGCCGCGCCGCTCCTGCCGGCCGCGGAACCGGGTTACAGCGGCGACAGATGGCCGGGACGGAGGCCGCTCGGGGCCCCGAAGCGGGAGGTGGGCGGCGACGGTGGCACTTGCAGCCATTGAGGCCTGAGGGGCGCCGCCCGGCCTGGGAGAGGAAGCCTGGTGGAAGGGAAAGAGGGCGGAGAGGTGGCCCCCGTTTGCGCGGGCACGTGTGGCGCCGGCGGCTGTGAATGTGCGCAGGTCGCAGGTAAGCTACCAGAACCCAGAACTGTCGCGCGTCACCTGCCTGATGGTTCCAGAATTCCTGAACCCATTAGCTGAAGGCGACAAATCAAAGGAAAATGGAGACGCCTGACGCATGCCCTGATGCGCCGCAGCTCAAGCCGTTTAATAATCAACGATGAAGCCCCGTCAGTCAGGTCTACGACGTCACTGCTGTCGCCACCGTCTCCAATAGTCCAGTCCAATACATCCAGCGGGCATGGTATAAAATTCTCCTCGCCGTCAGGTGCCCCAGCATCCCGGCGACCGCCCGTGCATCGTGGAGAGTACTACTTCGTCGACCTCTGTCTCGTGCTTTGCTCAGACTCCATTCGAAGGGGTAAGAATTCTGCTGCCATCAGTTCCTTGAGCATATAAAGGCTATCTGAAACTTCCACTGTATTTGTTACAGCTGAACATTTCTATTTACTGACTTAGCTCGAATCGATTCTGCAGTTCAGTTCAGATGGCTGCTGAGTCAGAGCACTGCAACTGCAATGCTTGGGCGGCGAGGGATCCTTCTGGAGTTCTCTCACCATATAAGTTCAACCGCAGGTGGCGTGGCTTACCCATTCTCGTTTGCTGAAAAAGTTCAGCATCATTTCTGTCACTTGTCTGAAACTCTGAATACTGTTGTCTTGTTATGCTATAATTCTTTTGGAGCATCTGCTCGTACCGGCCGTATTGTTTCCATGTCTTTACATGTACATCATGTCTACTAGCTCATTGGTTCCATTTTCATGACGTCTTCTTATGGGAGCTACTATGTTTATGATAATTTTCAGAGCAGTGCAAAGCAGCGACGTTTCAGTGAAGATCATATACTGCGGAGTCTGCTATGCTGATGTCAATTGGACACAAAATAAGCACAATGATTCACAATATCCTTTGGTTCCTGGGTAAGTTTCTTCAGAGCAATATATACACTGAATCCCTCGGAGGAAAAAAAAAGAACATCATAATTAGGGGTGCTGATTAAGTGATGCCCATTGTCTAAAAATGGTGTTTGTACTATATGTATTAATTTGCGCAGGCATGAGATAGCTGGGGTTGTAACTGAGGTTGGTACAGACGTCAAAGGCTTTAAAGTGGGTGACCATGTAGGTGTGGGAACCTATGTGAACTCATGCCGGGATTGTGATAACTGCAATAGCTCTCTAGAGAACTATTGCCCAAAATCAGTTTTTACTTTCAACGGAATTGATACTGATGGAACTATCACAAAGGGGGGCTACTCCACTCACATTGTAGTCCATGAAAGGTAAGGCGGTACCATTTTAGTTGAATGTGCAATCAAGAATTCTCATTTTTTTAGAAAATATAATTTTGGGGATGAAAACAGACTCCTAGTTTACTTTGTTCCATGGTAATTTCATATGCATATGCAATCATAGTGTGTAGTCTCTTATGCGAGGTGAGTAAATTTTGTATTATTGTTATCCAACCATTTTTATCAAAATCAATAAATGATGAAAGAATAATATATATGGCTCATAAGTTTAACCTCCTCGATCCTGGTTCAAGTTCAATGCTACTTTTCTGTGAGGTAAACTTTTATGTTGATTATTAATTGACATTTTAGGTACTGCTTCAAAATACCCAATGGTTACCCTTTGGCAAAGGCAGCACCTCTTCTGTGTGCTGGAATCACTGTTTATACTCCCATGGTGCAACACAACATGAAACAACCTGGAAAGTCACTAGGAGTCATTGGACTCGGTGGTCTGGGTCACATGGCAGTGAAATTTGGTAAAGCCTTTGGTCTCAAGGTCACAGTTTTCAGCACAAGTGAATCAAAGAGAGAAGAAGCCATTAGCCTCCTTGGAGCAGATAATTTTGTTATATCATCAGACGCACAACAGATGGAGGTACTGCACATTACACAGTATCAACATATCTAGTACTTGATAGTTCCAAAATACGAGACAATTTAGTTTTGTTCTTTTTCTAAAGTCAAACTTCTTGATTATTTTATCAAAGTTATGACAATGGACAATTTCTTATGCTGAAAATAAAGATATGTTGCTAAATAATGTTTGTTCTGCTTAACACTCATCGTGACTATATGATCTCTTGCTTTTGCAGTCCCTGAAAAACTCCCTACACTTCATAGTTGACACTGCTTCTGGTGACCATCCATTTGATCCATATCTCTCACTCCTTAAGGTTGGTGGTGCGATGACAATAGTCTGCTTTCCAAGTGAGATCAAAATAAATCCTGCAAGCCTCAATTGTGGTAATTCTCTGTTCTGAGATGTGTAGTGAAAATATCTAAATGTGGTAATAAAAGCAAAATCATTTAGATTTTACCTAAACTTCTTTCTTATTAGGTGGGCGGACCTTGTCTGGTAGTATGGTTGGAGGTACTAAAGACATCCAAGAAATGGTTAACTTTTGTGCAGAGAACAAAATCTATCCAGAGATTGAGATCATCAAGATAGATTATATCAACGAGGCTCTCGCAAGGCTTGTTAATCGAGATGTGAAATACCGCTTTGTAATCGACATCGAGAATTCTTTCAAGTAGCATGCTCACATGGTCTTGCCTTTTTGTCAATGTATGAGAGCAATCATGATCACGATATGAGTCGTTCCAAATGAAGTGTAAATATCGTAAATAACAGGGGGTGGAATAAGTATATTTGAATTGATTGTCACTATAAATAAGGCGCTGCATCGATGTGTTCCACAATACATCATAGTCCTAGTTTTACTGCATGCTCTGAGTACTAGTTTGTCTGCAATGCCTATAGCCTGACCTTGTCTTTTAGAAAATGGAAGAAATGGCACCCTCATTTCGATTTTTATGACCATTCTCCCTCAGAAAGTGAGCAATCTCATGTTGTTTCAACCTTGGTTCCACACTTTCGACATGAAATATTAAATACAACAGATAGAATTCAAAGTACTATTGGTAGATACAGTTTCTCTATATAGTGAGTAGCGACGTCCATGGACATACCTGATGAACTACAAGTGGTTTTTTTAACCGTGAACCTGGATTTGCCCACAATAATATTGGCCACCTCGAGGTCTCATCCTCATCTATGCCTGGCTCCTCCGTCCACAACCGTGTCACATATGAGTAGGGATGCAAAGCTATCTAATGGATATTTTTTTATCACCTTTTTAGTTCATTTTTTTATTTTGTTTCTCTTAACCTTAAAATCAGGTTTTCTTTCATTTCGATGAGTTCTCGTCGACAAATGTAAAGAAATCAGAAGCAATCCTGTAGCCGCTACAGGCTAAATCATCGTCCAATCTCGCTCAAATCGATTCATGTGGTAACACTGGCATGGTGGCACTGGCACCCGCATCAGCCTTGGCCACCGTACAGTTCCCTCACACCTAGATCGAGGTCATTGACGTCTATTGAAGCGCTCCCTCCTGTGTCCTCTTGACCGCCCTGCAACGACAGTTCGACACATCCCCTCGATTCATCCCGTTATTTGGAGATTTGCATCCAGAAAGCGAACCAATTGGTCAGTTTGGAATCCAAGACAGTGGCACAAGTCTCAAACAAACAATCATTCATCCATTCCAGTCTGATTCTTGTCTTCAACTTTGCTTCCTAACTTCATATTTGCTTTAGAAAGAATTTAGCAATTTCAGAGTCAGAGATGAACGGTTCTTAAAAAAAATAACTCTTCTTTCACTGTTCGGGGCTTGCAATACTCAAATGACATCTGCAATACAAAGGCATATGTTTCATAGACATGCGAAAGGAACCATCAATGCGCTACAGACCTGCTTAAAGTTTATGTCCACAAACAAACATCGAGCAAAATCCAAGATTACAAGCATTGGCAAAAAATGACGTACATTGCAGAATAGTGTATCATGGCCAAATAAAAATTCACTTGGCCGGACAGTAATGAACGGTGCAAGAGAAAACAAGCTAGTATCTTTAAATGCATTAAGCAGCACTTACTTAATAGTTCAAATCTAAACCAGCAACGACTTGACATGGCTGGGATGATTCTAACCAGACATGATAAATGCTCACCAATATTCATAGAACTTGATAACTTGATAATTTAACACCTAGTCCTTTTTTTCCTAGATGAAAAAACACATTAAGACCAGATCACACACCCACTGAAATAGTCCAATAAGAGTTTTTTCACCAACTATGGGCGACCACAATCCACAATCCTTTGTTACAGGGTCCACAATAGGAGCATCAGTAGTGTCCCTTCCAAACACATGCTTGGAAAAGATACAAGTATTTAACAGCAAAGCGGCTTAGAGCCCTTCCAAATAGAACTAGCTAATGCACCGGAAAGAACTTAACTGTAGCACCCTAGTTTTCAAATTTCAAAAAAAAATATAGTCAAAATAATTTATGGTGAATAAATAAATAGCAAAATAAATATTTTTATGAAAAAGAGAGTTGAAACATGGTAGAAACATGCTTGAGCATTCATGCTGGTACATATTTTTGTTGTGGTGAAATTTAAATTTGAATTTGGATTCAAAATTTATTTGAATTTGCATTTGAAATGATTTAAATAAATGAAAACAATTTCCTCTCCCTCTCCTCTCTTTTCCTGTTTTTGGCCCGGCAGCCTGAGCGGCCCAACCGGCGCCTGCGCTATCTCTCCGCGCGCGGCCCGCTCCGCCTTCATCTTGGGCCGAAGGCCGCCAGCCCGGTAAGCCGCGTCTGCTCGCGCTCGTCACTTCTTCTTGGGCCGACAGGCCGGCCCATCATGACGCCGCACACCGCGCGACCGCGTCCGTCCTCTCTGTTTCGCTGGCTGACAAGCGGGGCCCGCCCCGTCTCCTCCTCCCTCCGACTGGGACGCGAGTCAGAGCTCCGAGCCCGATCCCGCGCGATCGACCCGACGTCCGCTCGGCCGCACCCCTTGCCTCAGGGCTATTTAAGCAATTAACCGCGTCCGCAAGTCCTATCTGAACCCTAACGCCATCGCCTCGTTGACTCGAGCCGCCGTGACCCCGAACCCTAGCCGCCATTGCCGCCCGCCGCCAAAGCTTGCAATTGACCGCCGTCCTCGGGTAATCTTTGCCATCTACTGGTCAGCAAGCTTCGCCTTGATCTCCTGAGCACATTAGTGCCATCCTTTCGGTTCAATTTGATCTAATTCGAGTCGCTGTCGATTGCAGACCACCGCCGTCCGCCTCTCCGAGCCGCTCGCCGACCTCGACACCCCTCGGCTTCCATTAACCTCACAGGTGAGCGCGGCGTGAGCTTCTCTCGCGATTGGTACCGGTCTCGATGCTTATGGTGGTCAGAATCGCTAGATCCATCTTCTCCGGCGAGCTTCGTACGCCGTCGGTCATGTCGCCGCCGCGTCGGGCGTCTTCTCCGGCGAGACCGATCGCCTCGATCGATCTGCGCCGTCAGTTTTGAATCGGACGGCCAGAAACAGCCCGTACCCCTTCGGCTGGCAGATTTGCCAAAAACCCCCTGGGTTTCGGTTTAATCTATTAAGAACCCTTGGCGCTTTGGTCAGAATCCGTTTTCCCCACTGGAAAGCATAAATTCTGCTTAACAGATCCATAATACGCTTTGTCCACTGGAAAGCGTATTTTCATTATAACTGCTCCCTGAATACGTTTTCTTCTCTGGAAAACGTATTTTTGTTTCAGTTTCAGAATACGTTTTTACTTATTTACAGTTTTGCCATTATCTTTAAAGGCCTATATCTTTCACGTTTTAACTCCGATTTGGTCCGTTCAAATTTCGTTAGATTCATAACTTCATAATCTACGCAGTGGTACTACTTTTGAAATATTTTTGAAACTTTATATTTTTAGTCTATATTTAAAATATTTATTTATCTATAGTAAATCTTTAAAAATTTATATCTTCGCCATTATAACTCCGTTTTCAGTGAACTTGACGTCTGTGTGATTGTAGGAACAAGTAGAATAGTTTTATAAATATTTTATTCTGTTTTGATGATATTGGTGTACTATTTCTCTAATAACTCATTGTTTGCTTCGTGTATGTATGCCCGATTGGATTGTTTGGTGTTGATGGTTAATGTCGAGTTCAGACGGTGAGGGTTTTATTGAGCCAAGTTATTTTGAGGATCAGCAGGACCAACAAGACTTTATGAATCAAGACAAGTATAGCATGAATCTTCCTTGTTACCTATTCACTATAAATAACAATACATATGCATGTGTCTGTTTGATGACCTAGAGATTATAACTAACTTTGATATCCTGATTCCTTGAACCTTTTTGGGTTGCATGAGGTAGCCAAGATGCTAGTGCTTAATGATATCATGATCTTGTGGCTTGATGAGTATTTATGCCATGAACAGTAATAATGACTTTTTACCACCTGAGGATTAATCAGTAATGTACCTTCCGGGATTTACAGTACAACTGTGAGGGCTATATGGCTCTAGCTTTAGCTCAGTATGAGGACCTTTTCTAGCATGTTAGCGGTTCCCTTTATGGCGCAAGGGGGTGTGTTTCGGGTTGGGTGTAGTTGGACCTCTGTCTGTATGAGTATAGGCTGCGGTCGTGTGCCATCAGAAGGGGGATACTACATCTGTAGGGCACAGAAACCTCAGCGGCCCTAACGTGTTAAGTGAACCTTTGAAAGGCTTCATAGTGTACCCTGCCTGCTCTCCTTGGAGGAGTTTTGGGAGTTGTAAACCCGGGCATATGGGCAACCCGACTCACAGTGAAAGTGTACACCTCTCCGCAGAGTTTAATAAACTGGTATACTAGCCTTGCTCAAGGACATGAGCGGCCTTGGAACTCCTTACACTAATGATGATCTCTCTTGTCATGTTAAATTGTTCATATATTTGCTGTTATATTTACTATTCATTTATGTTACATTGATCATGATGGTTTTGGGAAACACTTGCCACCTTGATGCTGCTTAACTGATCAACTTGATTAACATATAAAAGCTAAATGCAGTCATACCGTGTCAGCTTATTTGAGCCTTATTAACCCATGTTATGCTTGTTGAGTACGGTGGTGTACTTACGCTTGCTTTACTTTTAATTTTGAAAAATCCCGGATGGGTAACAGATGAAGGTTGGAGTGAGAGCTATCGGGATGAGTACTAGGCTTGGTGTTTACCAGTCGACGTGTCTCTGTGGGAGGCTTCCACTATGACGTTATCTTATATTTTATTGTTTATGCACAAAACTCTGTAATAAATAATGATTCGATATGTAATAAACAGGGTGATGATACTCTTATAATTTGTTCTCTTATACGTGCGACTGTTCCTGAGGCGTATATAAGGCTATTTATACATTCTATTTTTATCCTTAAAAATAGAGTGTGACATTAACACCTAACATAGCTGCAACCACCAGAAACTTCATAAATCACTTCCTCTGCTAGTGCAGCACCCATCAACCGCCAAACCAGAATCCCTCGGTACCAGTGTTGCAGAATGAGCTCGTGCCTTCATGACTTGTTCTTGGCCCAATCTAGCACCTTGCTGTGATAAGATTAAGTACAAACATAAATAGGAACAGATCAGACTAATGCAGTACTTGACAAAATTGATAATAGCAAGCCAGTAAGGTTTGTCTATATGATAATGTGTTGTAAGCTATTGCAAAGAGGACATTTGGCTAAACTTCTCAAAATCTTTGTTCTAACTTCGAAAATACTACTCCCTCAGTCCCTCCATTTATTTTTGTTAGGCATTTTAGCTCTAAGCACACAAATTAAAGAAAATCAAGATAACAAGAAGAAAGACTATTGGTCATGCTGCTTGTGCACACATGGAGAAAATACACAGCTGCATGGTCTCCATTCATAGCTTGCGGCCTATCAAACTCCCAATCCTCTCATGATGGCGGTATGAAGCAGAGGGAACATGCTGTTGATGAACCAAGTAATCGGTTTGCAGGCACTATTCCAAACACTTAAGAATCGGAGAAAAAAAATGCTTCCCTAACATATGCAAATGGAATTAGTAAACTATGGTTAATGAGGAAACATCAGCTTGACAAACAAAACGATCAATTATACCAGCTGTGAGACCAAATGGGGGAAAGTGGTATTTATTATCTAGCACCAATGTAGTGTTCATGATTACAAAAAACCTGTGTTCAGAGCAAAATGTGAGTATCATACTATCATGATCTAAACACAGTTGACAACCGTCAACACTATCTTATTTAGATGGAGACAAGCAATCTAATTATCTAGATCACTGCAAAAATATGGAAGTACATGATAAACCCAAAACAAGAAAAGCGCCGTACAGGTCAATGGGGACAAACCTTGTGGGATCATTCATCATTATCATGACCACCATTCCATGTAGGAAAGGCAGGAGGCCAAACCATCATGAAGGGAGAGACCCTGAGTAGGTCTTCATCTTCCGCTAGCTCATAAACTTTCTCCACTGTTCTGCTCGAAATATGCAACTAGAAGACTTTCTTTTCTGTCATCAGGAACACAAAATCAGCATTATCTCCAACCGCTGCCACTCGAACATCAGCAGCCTGAGAAAACCAGGTAGGATCTGCATTGGGCCCAAACACTTGACGCAAAGGAATTGTATCGATCAGCTCCCAATTGCCAGTGCTACGGTGGTCCATAGTGCAGAGCCAACATGAACGAGACAGAATCCAGAACCCTCTGCACGGGACAGAGCAATGTTTGCATCGTACTCAAACTCCACTCCATTTGGGAGTTTAATAGAGAACAAGCTCATGGACTGGAGATCTAATCCAAAATGTACTGCGCCATACATATCATGTAGATGTTGCCATTGGCCAGCAGAGCAAAGTGTTCACATCTCTTCCACTATCCAGGTAGCTGTATCAGGTCTGAACTTCGGCATTCGCCCCATTTTCCACCTTGAAACTCCCTTAACCGGACCCTTGCTTGCTGCTGAATGCACATCACAGCCACCGCAGAGATGGCCATGTCGTCATCACCATCATCGTGGAACAGGAGTTCATGATAGTAGAGGATAACCCTGTCATGAGCCAGAGGAGGGACACAAGTCTCCTCTCTCAGGGTGCAACGGTCTGCACACTGTTATTTGGGTGGGCATGCCGTAATCTGGCGTCACGTCGACCATGAGGCGGCCATTGCGGCAGTCCAACACATGTCCGGGGCCTCTTCCCAAATCAAACTTGCCGCGGCGGATGACTGCGGCCACCTCCGGGGACAGCTTCGCTGGAGTCAAGGTAGAACCCGAGGAGGCTGGGCGGGTGGAGGTGGCGGAAGCGGCGGAGGAATGCGGGGTCGGAGGCGTTCCTGAGCCAGCGCTTGGAGACGGCAGCGGCGCGGACGAGGCAGGTGGGGAAGTCGAGGCGGAGGAGGATCTCGCGGAGGAGGTCGTCGTTGCCGAGCACCGCGGAAATCTGGGCCGCGGACGCCGCTTCCGGGGGCCGCCGGGCAGGCTCCGCCTCCGTGGTCTTCCTCTTCGAATCCATTGCCACCGCGGTGTGGCTGTTTGGTCGAAAACTGACCGAAGACATATATAAAAGTAATATATACAAGGAGACACGTGAACACATTCGAGAACCACATATTTCATTAATTCTTTCTTAATATACAAAATACATGATCAATAAAAAAATATCTTATTCCGTCTTCAACATCATGCTTATGAAGAGGTCCGACTAATAAGAGATTACGTAGTTCGCTGATTCCCGAGGCCTATTGGGCGTAACCGGTTAATTACATCCGCAGGACAAGCTTGCGAAAAACCTCCGATTAAACTGCGCTTCATGGTCGTCAAATATTTGATCATCATCGAGAACCATATATGATATATGGCATAATAATTATGAGGGTGGCTTAGTGTCGCCGAAGATCGGTCATGACATTGCCATCGTCACATCAAAGTAAACGGAAAACATGTTAATAATGGGGATGACTTTTGCCTCGTCGGTGCCCAGTCATGTACGCCTGCCTTTATTAACATGGACGTGTGTAAGAGTTGCTTTCGCCTCGTCGGTGCCCAGCAACAATATGTCCGATTCCGTGAACTAGAACATGTCGATGGAGTAGTGACTTCGTCTCGTCGGCACGTGGCCAGAGTTCCGTCTAGCCTCGTCGGCACTAGACGCGTAACAAAGGTATATAGTAGAAGATCAGCAGCAACTTAGCGGTGTAGATAATGCTTGGACGATGTTTTCACATGAGATCAAATCGACAGCCTCCCGACAGTGGCCATAGGTCCCAGTGTAGGTCCCAGTGTAGGTCACCAGACAGTTCCCTCACACTCGATCGAGGCCATAGGCGTGCTCCCTTCATAGCTCGATTGTGTCCGTCTATTGAAGCGCTCCCTCCAGTGTCCTCTTGACCACCCTCAATTCGTCCCATTATTTGGAGATTCGCAGCCAGAAATAAAACCGATTGGTCAAATTGGAATCCAAGACAGTGGCACAAATCTCAAACAGTAATCATTCGTCCATTACAGTCTGATGATTCTTGTCTTCAGTTTTGCTATCCTAACTTCATATTTGCATCCACCAGCTTTAGAAAGAAAGCAGCAGTTTCAGAGTCAGAAATGAATGGTTCTCAAAAAAAAAAGTATCTCGTCTTTCAGTGTTCGTGCTTGCAGTGCTCAAATGTCAACAATACAGACCCATATGTTCCATAGACATGTTCACAAGAACGAAAGGATCAATGCTACACTACAGAACAAACTATGCTGCTTGCTCAAATGTCGACATTTTTTTTTTTGACAATGAAATGTCGACATTTGTAATACATTTATGTTCCATAGACATGCTCACAGGAACGAAAGGAAACATCAATGCTGTACTACAGAGCAAACTGGGCTGCTTAAACTTTATGGCCACAAACCAACATCGAGCAAAATCGGAGATTACAAGTTTTGGCTAAAAATGACGTACATTACAGAATAGTGAGCTTACAGTTACAGGTATCATGGCCAAATACAAATTCACCTGGCCGCACAGTAATGAACCGTGCAGGAGAGCTCAAACCGCTGGTTACACATAGTATAGGAAAATTCTAAACTGGCAACGACTTGACACTTCCACCAGTTTAGACTTAACCTCGAGTGCCATACATGACTGGGATGATTTTAACCAGACATGATAAATGCCCATCAATATTCACAGAACTTCATAAGTTGATAATATAAAACGTAGTCCTTTTTTCCCTAGATAAAATACACATTCATGTAAAACGCATTAAGACCTCATCCCACATTCCCACTGATATGGTCCAACAAGATTTTTTTCTCCAACTATGGAGGACAGCAGTCCTTCGTTAAAAGGGTCGACACAAGGTTTAAAGGATCAGTAGTATCCCTTCCAAACATGTCACATGCTTGGAAAAGATACAAGTATTTAACAGCAAAGCGGCTTTGAGCCCTGCCAAATAGAACTAGCTAATGCAACGGAAAGAACTTAACACCTAACATAGCTGCAACCACCAGAAACTTCATAAATCACTTCATTCTACTAGTGCACCACCCACCAACCGCCAATCCAGAATCCTTCAGTACCTACCAGTACTGCAAAATGAGCTTGTGCCTTCATGACTTGTTCTTGGCCCAATCTAGCACCTTGCTCTGATAAGATTAAGTACAAACATAAATAGGAACAGATCAGACAACACTGCTACATGCAGTACATTACAAAATTGATAATAGCAAGCCAGTAAAGTTTGTCTACATAAAAAACAACTGTAGATAAATGTCACAGGGGTTTGACAATAAGCAAGCCAGTAAAGTCATTTTCCCTATTCTCCACATACTTAGGATGGGAAAAAAGAAATAAAGAAAACCACATGAAAAAAGAAGTAATTGTATTGTTTCCAGTTCCAGGTATGTTTAAGTGGCCATACGAACTATCCCGAACAAAAATTAAGGGTGAACAGAATGGGTTCTGTTTCTAGAATTGGGTTAGAGAAGTCCTGCAAAACTAATGTATGTTCACACAAAGATACTTCAACTGGCAACTTTGATGTAAATCAGTTGGCTTCCTAGGAAATAATCTAAATCATTAGTGTAATACTACATGATTTTGTGAAATGCCAACAAAGTTGAAGGTCCACATTCAATTTAGGTTGTTATATGATGGATGGTGAGAAGGGCCGGAAGTTGAGGAACTCAGCTTTTCATTTGCTATATGATAATGTGGTGTAAGCTATTGCAAAGATGACATTAGGCTAAACTTCTCAAAAATCTTTGTTCTAACTTTGAAAATACTACCCCATTTCTTTTTGTTTGGCATTTTAGCTCTAAACACACAATTAAAGAAAATCAAGATACCAAGAAAAAGACTATTGGTCATGTTGTTTGTGCATGCATGGAGAAAATACACCAGCTGCATGGTCTCCATTTATAGCTTGCAGCCTATAAAACTCCGAATCCTCTGATGATGGCGATATGAAGTAGAGGGAAGAAGCTGTTGATGGTGAACCAAGTAATTGGTTTGCAGGCACTTTTCCCAACAGTAAAGAATCAGGGGGGAAATAGGAGAAAGTGGCGAATCAGACTTCAAAATGTGTAACCCCCTACAACAATGGGGAGAAAAAAAATGTTTCCCTAACATATATAAATGGAAATAGTAAACTATTGTCAAATAATGGAACATCAGCTTGACAAACAAAACGATTATCAGTTATACCAGCTGTGAGACCAAACGGGTAAAGTGGTGTTTATTATTTAGCCTCAATATAGTGTTTATGATTACAAAAGCTGGGATCAGAGCAAAATGTGAGTATCATACTATCATGATCTAAACTTCTAAACACATTCGACAACTGTCAACAATATCTTATTTAGATGGAGACAGCTAATCTAAGGATCTAAATCACTGCAAAAGGATGGAAGTACATGATGAACCCAAAACAAGAAAAGCGGTGTGCAGTTCAATGGAGACAAACCTTGTGGGATCATTCATCATTATCATGCCCACCAATCAATGTAGGAAAGGTGGGAGGCCAAACCATCATGAAGGGAGAGATCCCGAGCAGGGATTCATCTTGCGCTAGCTCATACACTTTCTCCACTGTCCTGCTCGAAATATGCAAGTAGAAGACTTTCTGTTGTATCATCAGGAACACAAAATCAGCATTATCCCCAACAGCAGCCACTCGTACTCGTACATCAGCACCCTGAGAAAACCAGGTAGGATCTGCATTGGGCCCAAACACCTGAGGCAAAGATATTGTATCGACCAGCTCCCAATTGCCAGTGCTATTGTGGTCCAGAGTGTAGTGCCAGACAGAGATCTGAAACATCTTCACATGAACGAGACAAAATCCAGAACCCTCTGCACGGGACAGACCAATGTTTGTGTCATACTCAAACTCCACTTCATTTGGAAATTTGATAGAGAACGAGCTCAGGGATTGGACATCTATTCCAAGAATATAATGCGCCATGCATATCAGGTACATCTTGCCATGGGCTAGCAAAGCATTGTGTTCACAACTCTTCCACTGTCCAGGTAACTGTATCAAGTCCGACTTTCGGGCTTGGCCCCAGTCTCCAGCCTGAAAATCCTGTAAATGGACCCTTGCTACCCTTGCTTGCAACACATTGCACATCACAGCCACTGAAGAGATGGCCATGTTGTCACCACCATCATCGTGGAAAAGGGTGTCACTAAAGAAGAGGAAAAAGTTGTTGTAACATTCTAGGTTTTTCAAATTTTCAAAAAAATAGACAAAATAATTTTTGGTGAATAAATAATTGGATAAAATAAATGTTTAAATGAAAAAGAAGTTGAAACATGGTAGAAACATGCTTGAGCATTCATGCTGGTGCATATTTTCTTGTTGTGGTGTTTAAATTTGACTTGGATTTCAAAATCTATTGGAAATATGCTTTTAAAAATGTTTCAAATAAATGAAAAATCATTTTCATCTCCCTCCCTTCTACTCCTGCTTTTGGCCCGGTCAGCCGCTCGGCCTACCGGCGGCCTGTTCTTCTCCTCCCGCGCTGGCCCGCTCTTCCTCCGCATCGGCCCGTTTTCTTTTCCTCTGTGGCCGGCCCAGCAGTGGAGCCCGCAGCAGCGCCGCCCGCCGCCTCCTTCATGTTGGGCCGCAGGCCGACCGGCCCGTCAAGACGCCGTCCGCGCCCGCGCGTCGCCTCTTCTCTGTCGCTGACAGGTGGAGCCCGCGTCATCTCCTTCCACCTCCGACTGGGACGCGAGCTCGAGCCCGACTCCGACCGCGCCGCCTCCACGCTCGGTCGCATCGCCTTGCCCTCGGGCTATAAAAGGATTTACTCCGCGTCCGCAATCTCTTCTGAACCCTAACGCAAGCAGCCTCCTTCGCCTCGAGCCGCCGCAACACCGAAGCCCTAGCCGCCATTGTCGCCGCTGCCGGAGCTCAAAATTTGCCACGGCCTTGAGAAATTTATTGCCGTAAGCTGGTCCTTGAGCTTCGCTTTGACCTCGTGAGCACGCCTGAGCTCTGAATTTCGATCAATGGGACTTATCTCGGTTGAATTTTCATGCACAGGAAGCCACCGTCCGCCGTCGACCACCATTAGCTCGCCGCCGGCCATCTCAAGTTCCATTTTCCCCTCTGGTATGCTCACCTTGATCTCCTGTGTCGTTTGGCATCGATTCCGAGTAGGTTGGTAGGCCGTAGCGCTCGGCTTGTGAACGCCGGCGAGCTCGTCTCCGCCGTTGTCGGCCACCGGCCGTCGTTAGCTTACTTGGGTCGTCATCTTCGGGCTAAACGTAATCACTGCAAGCTCCTGAGTCCATTGGTCCAAGTTTTGTGTCGAACCGAGGTCCGTAGCTCGAGTCCCATCTGCGCCGGCGAGGTTTCTCGTCGCCGGCGATGTCCGCCGCCGCGTCGGCCGTCGTCCCCGGCGAGGCCGGCCCCCGTAACCGATCAGAGCCGTTCATCGTGAAACGGACGGCCAGAAACAGCCGATAACCCTTCGACTGGCCAAATTCCAGATAACCCCCTATCGTTCGGCTTAATATGTTAAGAGCCCTTGGCGCTCTCGACAGAATACGTTTTCTCTGCTGGAAAGTGTATTTTCTGTTTAACAGATCCATAATACGCTTTATCCATTGGAAAGCGTATTTTCCTTGTAACAGCTCACAGAATACGTTTTCTTCACTGGAAAACGTATTTCCTCCTTTCAAATTCAGAATATGCTTTTATTTATTTACAGTTTTGCTATTATCTTTAAAAGCTTATAACTTTCATGTTTTAACTCTGATTTGGTCCATTTAAATTCCGTTAGATTCATAATTTCGTAATCTATGCAGTGGTACTACTGTTGAAGTATTTTGGAAACTTTATATTTTTAGTTTATATTTAAAGTTTATTTATCTATAGGAAATCTTTAAAAATTCATAACTTCGTCGTTATAACTCCGTTTTCAGTGAACTTGACGTCTGTGTGATCGTAGCAACGAGTAGAATAGTTTTATAAATATTTTATTCTATTTTATTGATATTGGTGTACTATTCCTCTAATAACTCTTTGTTTGCTTTGTGTATGTATGCTCGATTGGATTGTCTGGTGTTGATTGTTAATGTCGAGTTCAGACGGTGAGGGTTTTGTTGAACAAGGATACTTTGAGGATCAGCAGGACCATCAAGACTTTGTGAATCAAGGCAAGTATAGTATGGATCTTTCTTGTTACCTATACACTCTAAATAAACAATACATTTGCATGAGTCTACTTGATGACCCTAGAGATTATAACTAGATGTTGTTATCCTGATTTCTTGACACCTTTGGGTTGCATTGGGTAGCTATGATTCTAGTGCTTAATGAATATCATGATCTTGTGGCTTGATGAGTAATTGTGTCATGAACAGTGATAATGACTTTTAATAACCTGAGAGCTAATCAGTAACTGAACCTCCGGGATTTACAGTACAGCTGTGAGGGATATATGGCTCTGGCTTTAGCTCAGTATGAGGACCTTTTCTAGCTTGTTAGCGGTTCCCTTAATGGCGCAAGGGGGTGTGTTTCGGGTTAGGTGTAGTTGGACCCCTGTCTGCATGCATATAGGCTGCGGTTGTGTGCCATCAGAAGAGGGGGGATACTACATTCGTAGGGCACAGAAACCTCAGCGGCCCTAACATGTTAGACGAACCTTTGAAAGGCTTCATAGTGAACCCTGCCGGTCTTCCTTGGTAATGGGCTAAGAGGTTGGCCGTCTCGGACGAAAGGGTAAATCATGACTCACAGTGAAAGTGTATACTTTTGCGTAGAGTTTAATAAACTGGTATACTAGCCTTGCTCAAGGACACGAGCGGTCTTGGAATTCCTTACACTAATGATGATCTCTCTTGTCATGTTAAATTATTCATTCAATGGCTGTTATGCTTACCATTTATTTATGTTACATTGATCATGATGGTTTTGGGAGATACTTGCTACCTTGATGCTACTTAATTGCTCAACATGATTAATATATAAAAGCTAAATACAGTTAAACTGTGTCAGCTTAATTGAGTCTCATTAACCCATGTTATGCTTGTTGAGTACGGTTGTGTACTTACGCTTGCTTTACTTTTAATTTTAAAAAATCCCGGATAGGTAACAGATGAAGATTGAAATGAGAGCTATCACGATGAGTACTAGGCTTGATGTTCACCAGTTGACGTGTCTCTGTGGGAAGCTTTCACAGTAAAGTTATTCTAGTTTTTATTGTTTATGTGTAAAACTCTATAATGAATATTGGTTCGCTATGTAATAAACAGGGTGATGATACTCTTTATAATTTATCTTCTTATACGTGTGAATATTTCTAAGACGCATATAAGACTATTTATATATTCTATTTTTATCCTTAAAAATAGAGCGTAAAAGTTGTCATCATAATAATCCGAGTAAGTGATCTGTGGAATGGCCCCGACTCCTCTCCCAGGGTGCAACGGTCTGCACACTGTTGTTTGGGAGGGCCTGTGGCCATCACGCATGGAGACGATGAGGAGGCCATTGTGGCAGTCCAACACGTCTCTGGCGTCTCTGCCCAAATCAAACTTGCCGCGGCGGATGACTGCAGCCAGCTCCGGGGGCTGTGGTAGCGGTATGAATCGCAGCCTGAACGGGCTGCTTTTGAGGTAGAAGCCAAGGAGGCAGGGCGGGTGGAGGCGGCGGAAGCGGCGGAGGAATGCGGGGTCGGAGGCGTGCCTGAGCCAGCACTTGGAGACGGCGGCGGCGCGGATGAGGCAGGTGGGGAAGTCGAGGTGGAGGAGGATCTCTCGGAGGATGTCGTCGTTGCCGAGCAGCGCGGAAATCTGGGCCGCGGACGCCGCTTCCGGCGGCCGCCGGGCAGGCTCCGCCTCCGTGGTCTTCCTCTTCGAATCCATTGCCACCGCGGTGTGGCACTCGGCACTCGATTGAACAAGCGCAGATTCGGGCGGAGTCTGGAGGGGAGTAGCACAAGCCAAGCCTAGGGGGTTTGGCTTTGGCCTTTGGGGACGGGCACGTTCAGCCGAGTCCGATAGCCGTCTCTGTGTGGTCGTAATACTTAATTAAGAATAATCCCGGTAACAGTAGCACTTTCTGGGAAATTATGTTAGAATGGTTCAGATTGTGGAAAGAAACTCGTTTTGGGTTGAGCACTTTGTTGCCTGTTTCTTCTCGGACGTGAAATGTTTATGCAAGTCTAAAACATGTTAGTTTCAAAAAAAAAGTCTAAAACATGTTCCGGCTTCAGAGAGGCAACTGTTGTTGCAAATTACTCTAATTAAGTATAGCAATTTGTCTGGGAAAGTTACCGAATGGAGGGATAATTTAGCCTTGCATCATTTAACATTTCATTACTTAGTATTACTTTTCCTACTTTAGCTCTTCTATTGAGATTCAAAAAGAGGGCGGAGGCGGGATTACCCTCCGACTTCATTAGGAAGCTTAATTAGGATAGATTAATCTGGCCGGTGTCGTTGCTCACTTCCTGCGAGTGCGCCACCCGGGGCTCGAACCCAGGGTGTCGTTGCTCACTTCCTGCGAGTGCGCCACCCGGGGCTCGAACCCGGGACCTCTGTTTCCGGAGTTTGGTCACTTAACCATCCGGACCGAACACCCCTCCCCTTCTATTGAGATTCACATTATGAATATAGTGGTTTTCTGTAGATATATTGATATGGATGACAGGACTGAAAACATTATTACGTGTGCCTAGTATATGGCTTGTAGGGAGTTTAGGCAACTGTGAAACTGGGATTTCATTTTGCTGATTTACTATGAATAGAGCGGTGGAATACTGATCTGCAATTCTCTATATTAGAGAAACAAGATAGATTTGCGGCAGGGGCATTCAGATAAGAGACACGAGACAATAATCTTCAGGAGCATTCAGATAAGAGACACGAGGCTGAGTCAATCTAAAATTTTATATGGATGTACACAGTACACTGAATTATGTCTCCTTTTTTATAAGCTTCAACTCATATATATGTCTATTATGTTATATTTGATTTATGAAAAACTATTATAATATATATTGATGGTTCTAAAGATGTGTTCACCTTATTTACGTTTGACCATGCTCATCTCATACCAGATTCAATAATGCACGGTAAAGCTACAGAACATGTATTTTAGAGGAACCTAAGACCGGATATTCTATAGAAGATCTATTTTGGGAGCAACTTAACATTCAATTTTTTTTCCCAACCATGAATGACACATATATTTATATTTAGTACTAAAATTCAAACGTTTTTTCCAACTCCGGTGAAGTTCAAGGTTCAGGTGTTGGTTTTTAGGTATGGTAAAAAATTCAATATGTTTAGAGAAAAAAAAAAACTCTCTTCTTTCACTGTTCGGGCTTGCAGTGACAAAATGTCGACATTTGCAATACAAAGGCATGCATAAGTTCCATAGACATGCTCACAACAAAGAAGTCAAGAACGAAAGGAACCATCAATGCTACGCTATAGAACAAACTGGGCTGCTTAAACTTTATGGCCACAAACAAACATGGAGAAAGATCGGAGATTACAGTTCTGGCTAAAAATGATGCACATTACAAAATAGTGTGCTTACGGGTACCATGGCCAAATTCAAATTCACCTGGCCGCACAGTAATGAACGGTGCAGGAGAGCTCAAACCTCTGGTTAAGCAAGCTAATATCTTTAAATGCATTAAGCAGCACTACTGAATATAGTTCGAATCTAAACCAACAACGACTTGACAGTTCCACCAGTTTAGACTTAACCTAGGGTTCTATACATGACTGTTGACTTGGATGATTCTAACCTGAAGTGATCAATGCTCATCAATATTCATAGTACTTGATAACACACATGTAAAACGCATCAAGACCTCATCCCACATTCCTACTGATATGGTCCAATAAGACTTTTTTCCCAACTATGAACGACAGTAGTCCTTCGTTAAAAGGGTCCACACAAGGTTTAAAGGATCAGTAGTATCCCTTCCGAACATGTCACATGCTGAGAAAAGATTTAAGTATTTAACAGCAAAGCGGCTTAGAGGCCTGCCAAATAGAACTAGCTAATGCACTGAAAAGAACTTAACACCTAACATAGCTGCAACCACCAGGAACTTCAGAAATCACTTCGTTCTACTAGTGGACACCACTACCACCAACGCAGAATCCCTGAGTATCAGTGCTGCAAAATGATCCTGTGCCTTCATCACTTGTTCTTGGTCCAATCTGGCACCCTACTCTGATAAAATAAGTACAAACATAAATAGGAATAAATCAGACAACACTGCTACATGCAGTACTTGACAAATAGATAATAGCAAGCCAGTAAGGTTTGTCTACATAGAAAAACATACGTAGAGAGATGCCATAGGGGGTTTGACCTTGAGTCACTTTCCCTTTTTTTCCGCATACTTAGCACGGAAAAAAAGAATAAATGAAAAAGCACATGAAAAAAGAAGTAATGATCACTTGCATTCTTTTCCAGTTCAAGGTATGTTTAAGTGGCCATGTGGACAGTCCCAAACAAAAACCAAGGGTGAATAGAATGGAACTAATGTATCTTTACATAAAGATACCTCAACTGACAAATATGATGTAAAACCAGTTGGCTTCCCATGAAGTAATCTAAATCACTAGTGTAGTACCAAATGATTTTGTGAAATGCCAACAATCAGTCGAAGTTCCACATTCAATTTACATTGTTATGTGATGAATGGTAAAAGGGGCCGGTAGTTGAGGAACTCAACTTTTCATTTGTTATATATGATAATGTGATAAATGCTATTGCAAAGATGACATTAGGCTAAACTTCTCAAAAATCTTTGATTTATGTTCTAACTTTGAAAAATACTACTCTCTCTATTTCTTTTTTGCTAGTCATTTTAGCTCTAGGGACGCAGATTAAAGAAAATGATAGATAACAAGAAAAAAGACTGTATTAGTCATGTTTTTTGTGCACGCATGGAGAAAGTACACCAGCTGCATGGTCTCCATTTATAGCTTGCATCCTTTCAAACTCCCAATCCTCTGATGATGGTGATATGAAGCAGTGGAAAGAAGGTGTTGATGGCTGAACCAAGTAATTGGTTTTGCAGGCACTATTCCCAACATTAAAGAATCAGGGGGGAAAATACGAGTGAATCAGAATTCAAAATTTGTAATCCCCTACAAAATGGTGAGAAAAAAAATGTTTCCCTAATATATAGAAATAGAAGTAGAAAACTATGGTAAAATAGTGGAACATCAGCTTGAAAAACAAAACGATTATCAATTACAATACCTGTAAGACCAATGTATCTAGCCCCAATGTAGTGTTTATGATTAAAAAAAAGGTGCAGAGCAAAATGTGAGTATCTCATGATCTAAACTTCTAAACATTTTTTAGAACTATCAACAATATCTTATTTAGATGGAGATAAGTAACCTAGATGGAGACAAGTAATCTAAGTATCTAGATCACTGCAAAAAGAAAAAGATGGAAGTACAAGATAAACCCAAAACAAGAAAAGTGTTGTATAGTTCAATGGGGACAAACCTTGTGGGTTCATTCATCGTTGTCATGCCCACCATTCAATGAAGGAAAGGTGGGAGGCCAAACCATCATGAAGGGAGAGACAGAGACTCTGAACAAGGATTCATCTTGCGCTAGCTCATACACTTTCTCCACTGTCCTGCTTGAAATATGCAAGTAGAAGATATTCTCGTATATCCTCAGGAACACAAAATCAGCATTATCCCTAACCGCAGCCAGTTGAACATTAGCACCCTGGGAAAACCAAGTAGGATCTGCATTGGGCCCAAACACCTGAGGCAAAGATATTGTATCCACCATCTCCCAATTGCCAGTGCCACTGTAGTCCAGAGTGTAGTGCCAGACAGAGATCTGAAACATCTTCACATGAACGAGACAGAATCCACATCCAGAACCCTCTGCACGGGATAGAGCAATGTTTGCGCCAAACTCAACACACTCCACTCCGTTTGGGAGTTTAATACAGAACAAGCTTATGGATTGGACATCCAATCCAAGAATGTACTGCTCCATGCACATCATGTAGATCTCGCGAATGGTCAGCAAAGCCAAGTGTTCACAAATGATCCACCGGTCATGTTCAGGCAGCTTTATCATGTCTGAATGTCTGTATCCACCCCCGTCTCCAGCTTGAAAGTTCATTAACCGGACCCTTGCTTGCCGCCCAATGCACATCACGGCCACCATGACCAAAGAGATGGACATGTCGTCAACATCATCACGGAACAACCAATCAGAAGCGTACATGTCAAGTTTCGCATCATCCAGACATGAGTCTTGGGGTGGTGGAAGGGCCATGGCTCCTCTCCCAGGGTGCAACGGTATGCACACTACTGTTTGGCGATCAGTATCCATGTAGAACATGAGGCGGCCATTGTGACAAGACACGTTTCTGGCACCGCTGCCCAAATCAAAATTTCCGCGGCGGATGACTGCGGCCAGCTCTTGGGGCTGTGGGAGCGGTATGAAGCCCAGCTCGAACACGCTGCTGTCGACGTAGAACCCGAGGAGGCGCGGCAGGTGGAGGCGGCGGAAGCGGCGGAGGAATGCGGTGTCGGAGGCGTTCCTGAGCCAGCGCTTGGAGACGGCGGCGGCGCGGACGAGCCAGGTGGGGAAGTCGAGGCGGACGAGGATCTCGCGGAGGATGTCGTCGTTGCCGAGCACCGCCGAGATCAGGGCCGGCGATGCCGCTTGCGGCGGCGGCTGTAGCTGGGGAGGCTCCGTGGTTCTCCCCGTCGAATCCATTGCCACCGCGATATGTGGCACTCGCCACTCGGGCAAGAAGAGCGCAGATTCAGGCGGATTTTGAGGGGAGTAGCACACGCCAAGCTAGGGTTTACTGTATGTTTGGATTTGGGTCGAGCTGGGGAAGAAACGGAAATGGCGACTGGCGAGAGCGAGCTAGTAATAGCGGAGCATTTATGCGGTGTTCACTGTGAAGTGTGAAACAGTAACAGGACATTCTGGTTTCCAGCAGAAGGATTCCACCAAGGATCAAGCATAATCCATGTCAAGCAGCTACTGTACCATGTTTAGACCAAGATTGCCAGCCTTCAGTGACTCCCACCTGAAGAATGAAAATGGTTATCAATATTCCCTTGTGAAATGTCGGTAAACATTGCTGAAGAATAGAATAATGCAGCAACGAAGCTCGGGATCAGTTTTAAAGTCGTTCACTTCTTTTTTATCTCAGGTTGACAGACATCGCTCCATCTAGTCCAGCCTCCTAAATCGTATAACATTGTTGTTCAGTGAAAGCTCCAGCGAATCCAACATGCCAGTCCACGACCATTGCCTTAACAGTATCGATCCCCCGCTGCAAGAGCAGCTGGGCGGTGTCTTTGATGATTAAGTATTTCCACTGCTACCCCGGATCTTGGAGGATATGTGACTGCTTTCACACAGACTGAGGATGGCTTGCCCGCTACTGTGGAACTAGTTTTTTTTTCATGAAACTCCAGCTTTGGCGAACTACAAAGTTTCAACTCTACTGGTGTAAAAAAACAGATCGAAAACTTAGTTTCTTATGGTCCCAAGAAGCTGCATAATTTTCCCTTATAATTCCAGCTGCATTGTATGTCTGTACTATAGCACAACATGAGCGGTCAGACATGAATTCCTGAGCAACTGAACCAACAGGAGAAAATTATAGGCAAAAATGGACTTCAGGATTTAAGCTATTAGTGTATAAGATAGACTCATAAGCCTAATTTCGATGAAGGTGATGTGGTTAGTTCGTTCATGTTTATCAAAGCCATGTAATTTGTTTTATATAAGTTTAAAACTTCACATAAGGAGCACCCAGCAAGGATGCTTCTGAGAGTAGACAAATATAATGCACCATGATAGCAAAAAAAAAAATTAAGCAATTACTCCCTCCATCCACATATGTAAGGACTTCTGGCTTTCAAAATCTGTACACAAATGAGAAATGTAAGGACTATGACCTGGCATTGGTTACCTAAAATAGACATAATTTATTCATTTAGAGAATATAACCGCAATTTAAGTGCTTGATTGAGGGGTACATGTCTTTCCCTCCCTGCTTAAGTTGTCCTAAAAGAAGTCCATACATTTGGACACACAAGAGGGATAAGTTTGTATCTTATTGAAGAAAGATGATCCAACACATGGAAGCCAAAACTTTTTTTTGTATTTTTTAGTGCACTATTAGAAGTTTGGAAACATACAGAAATTTGTAATAATATATTACATTTTTTAGCCAAACTTCTAACTTCTAATAGTAACATTATTTCATTATACTGTATATAATTATAACGTACCATAATTCAGTCGACATCACTACTGGATGTTTCCATGTTAATCAACAAGAAAGAAATCACAAGGAAAATATAGGAGTCATTACACAAACTATACACAAGCTACACAAACCAGGTACCAACGTCTCGACAAACATGTAAAAGTATCATCAAAGACTCTATCAATCCAAGGCCACTCCTCCAATTGTGTTTTCACCTCTCTGTCTCGTCTATTTCTTTCACCATAGTCGTAGGCTCACTAAGATGTTTTTTTCCGTGTTTTTTTGTGGATGGAATAGCCATCGACATTGATGAAGGGAATGCAAACTATCATTAGGAACACATTTAATTTTATTCCAACAGTTAGTATACACAACGCATCAAACAAACATACATTGAGTTTATAATATATCTGAAGAGAGTTACTCTGTTTGATGCTTGAATTTTCAGACAACAATCTTAGCAAATTTAAAATGACAACTCATTTTCTATTGAAACATAACAAGATTATGCGTTGCCTAAATAATAAAAAGAAACTCAGGCACGTGAAATAGATGAAAGATTAAGATAAAAAACTATCAAGAAAAATGCACCACAGGTCCATTACCTTTTCTCTCTGTGTCATATAGGTTCATTACCTTTAAAAGTGCAGTTTTGGGTCCATTACCTTTTCTCTCTATGTCATATAGGTCCATTACCTTTAAAAGTGCAATTTTAGATCCATTACCTTTTCCCTTTGTGTCATATAGGTCCATTACTAAATTAAATAATGATTCAATCATATTTAAAAATATATATTATAAAATAAATCAATTAAAATATATAAAATAATATAAATAATAGAAAAATAAAGGAATATATTTATATATAATTTTTAGAAACAAATATAGGATTTAATTAAAATCATATAATAATACTAAATTAAAGTTAATATTGCTATGTGCATACTAAATATAGTTTCATTGAATATAGTTTCATTTAAATATCATTACTTTGCGAATATAGTTTCATTGAATATAGTTTTATTTAAATTTCAATGAAACTATATTCGCAAAGTAGATATTTAATATGAATATCTATATTTAATATATGGAGTTTCAGTTATCTATATTCGCAAGGAATATGCACATGATAAAATATTTAAAATTTAATTTTACTATAACTAATGATATTAGTTTTAGTATTATCAATGATGTGTTCAATGAAACTATTTAACAACTCTTTGACAAATGATTAATGTCAAAGGATAAAATATTTAATATGCACCTAGTAATATTGTGGCAGAACCTCCTAAATCAAATGGCCCACATGCATTATTATTGTCAGACTCCAAATAACCATGAATGTGTTCCATGCGACTTAAAGGTCTGTCGGGTAAATCTCGAATCATCCATGATTCTCCAAGCAGGATCAATCATTATAAAGAGACATTGCAGTATTACAACAGTTTAATACAAATAAGATAACCAGAGTAAAATAGCGGAATGATTACAATAACATAAGTTTATAAACCATTTAGTTCAAAACTTACAAACCATATGTTGGATTATTACAAACCATAGTAGTAGTGGAGTAGCGATAAATAATTTTATTACAATACCAGGCGATAAGATCTGCCCAAGAGCCAAATATCCTACTCGTCGTCACTCTCCGCAATGACTGTCATACAGCAGGGTGCAAAGCAATCCTGCGCATGGGGCTCACCTGCAACAAGGGTTCAATAAACCCTGAGTACAACAATACTCAACAAGACTGACCCGGCAAAAAAGAGGGGTGAAGACTCAGAAATGCTGGCTAGAGGGACAAGGTAAGGCTTGCAGGAGACAAGAATTTTTGCAAAAAAGCTTGATAGAAAGTAAAGTTGTCTTGCTCTAGATCACGATTACCAATCAAACTTCATTCTTAAACTCTAAATATTATTCAAGTTGTTACTACGATGATGAACACTGATCGAGTTCTCCAAGAAGCAACGGCGGTTCGAATCTATTTTTATACCTAGCTGGGACCTAGATCTTGATATACAGGAGGCTCCAACCAAAATACATACCAGACCAAAGATATACCGGGATAACAACCGCAGCCATATATCACCACATGATACACCTGAGCACTGTGACCCAGTGTACCGATATACATAGGAACTTAAACTCACAGTATAACACACTATAAAATATATGGGAACTCTGGCCCACTATATATCACTCCATGACATACCTGGGTTACAACCCTTAGTATGTCACTTCATGCATGTGGATTTTCTAATTTTTCGATATCACCAGATCATCATCGGACAGGACCTAGGGCATCAACAGATGAAAACACTACAGAGGGAGTCCATTCCCAATGCAAATTACTCGTCCGGACTCGATTTATTAACTATCAGCATGATACCAACAGATTAAACCAACCTCATCTTTTTCATTCTTTTACCTTTTTAAAACCTAATTAATTAAGCAGGGCTAAGCATTACTAAGAATTTTCCAGTTAACAGGTAACAAGGAATGAGGAAGTAAGACAGGTAGTGCAATTGGTAGGTTTTCACTCAACGTCTAATTCATAATGCAACATAACATAACTGAAACAATAAAACTTTTATAAAATAAGGGTGGGGTTGAAATGCATCCGGAGCTTGCCTTGGTATTCGGGGTAGATAGTTTCAAGTTCTGGATCGACTCCCAACTCCTGAGGCTACTCTTCCTTGGGATCTGGTGCGACAACGTTAAACTCTCCGTTAACGGAAACTACACGATAACATGATATGATTCGACATGATAGAAAAATAAACATGATGCTTGATGGATGCATGACCAAATTAAAGGCTTGCGTACAACTTTCCTTCACGATAAAGTTGCAAGCCAACAAAACTTACTTACTAAGTTCATTAAGATTAACAACTTCATTAGCGAAGTTCATTAACCACATAAAATAACGTTGATTAAACCCTAATGACATGATCCAGGTAAGCGCAAATAATTTATTAAAGTGCCAAAGGTTATTAGGGTTAATGACCCAAGGTCATCAATCAATCCTAAAGTCAAACAAATCCTATAATGATTAAACTTAATTAAAAGGGATTAATTAATTATTTAAAAGCATGAAATAAAGGCATAAAAATTAAAGTTGTCTAAATGACCTCAAAATTTTATTTTAAAAAGCTCTTGGTCTAATTAGATGGCAAAACAATTTTCAGAAATAAAAGCCAATTATTTTATTTATTGAAAATCATAGAAGATGCATTTTTCAATAAAAAGGGATAATTTTAAATTATGATAAAATTACTCAAATTTGGCATTTCATATTTTTCCTAGGTAGAGGACATCATAAAGATCATACACAAATATTTTTAGAATTTTCGGAGTTATACATGAATTACTATGATTTTTCAAAGAAAATAGTATTTAAATCATTTTCTAGAAAAAGAAAAAGAAAAAAGGGAACAGTACTCCCGCGCTGACCGAACCGACCGACGTCGTTGACCGGCGATTCCTTGTCGACGGCGAGGTCTCCGGTGACGAGCTTGGCACCTACGGCTCTATGCGACGGGGCGAGCCTAATGAGGTAGTTAATGCGACGGCGGAGCTATGGAGCATGGCCGGCGTCGGCCATGGCGGCGCGGCGGCGCGCGGACGGCGGCGGCAAAGCTCCCCGGAGCTTCTCCGGCGACGGCAAATACATGGGCACATGCGGGACACTCTGGCGAACACGCTAAGCCACAAGATGGTGCCGCTTCTAACCTCTAGCCAAGATGACTGCGCACGGCGGAGCGGCATGGTCGCGCCGGCGGCGAGCTACGGTGACCGGCGGCCATAACACGATAGCAGAGAAATTGAGTACACGGACAGATGCAGAAGCTCACCACGGGCACGGTGCGCATGTTGGTGGGGTCGGAGGCAGGCTGAGGTGAGCTCTAGTCAGTGGCGCTAATGGCGGCGGCGGTGCCCCGGTGGCAAATAGAGTGTTCCGGCATGTCCTATCCACCAACGAATGAACCAAGATGTGCATGAGGAGCAAGATAACACGCAGAATATGATAAAGCAGTTAATGAAGATAAATAATCACCCTCGGTGGCGGTGGACAGCGGAAAAGCTCGCGGCGGCTCGACGACCGGCCGCGAGGAAGATGACGGCGTGCGGGCGCTACGGGCGACGAGGGCAGGCACTAGCTGGCTTAGAAGAAGCTCAAGATCGAGGCAGAGCTTCTGGTAAGAACAAGAAGGTAGAGATGGAGTGACGACGGTGAATTTGAGCGGCGGAGCGAGGTCGGCGGCGACAGCGGCAGGGAAGAAAAGAAGAAGAGAAGTGGCGACCGACTTGCTATTTATAGGCCAAAGGCGAGGTATGGACGGACGACACGACGACGATGAAGTTTCGAGCGTCGGGGCAAGCTACCGGCCATGGCATGTGCGGCAGTGGACGGCGGCACGGCTTGAGAAGCCGGCCATGGCGGCCACCCATAGGTTTTGATACTGGTCAAGCAAATAACAGAAATGCCATTCATCGAAAATAACAAATTACTCTAAAATTTATATAATAACTTGAAAATCTCCAAAAATAGAATTTGCATAACTTTTTAAGAGCTGCACTTTTCATTTAACTAGCATCCTCAAATTCTGTTTAGATTTTGAAATATGAATTCAAATTCAAAAGGGGAATAAAACCCTAGAAATAAACATTTGAAATTACTTTTGATTTTTCAATAAAACTTGAAAATATTAAAAACTATAAAATGTTTAACTTTTCAACCCAAACATGTTTTATATATAAAGTTTTCTCAAATTATGCATAAATTTTTAATTATGCTTTTAAATCAAAAGGGGACAAATGCTCGAAAACTGTATTTTCAAATTTATTTGAAATTGTTTTTGGAAACTTGAAAAACTTTATATACCATTATTGTAGCTCTTGTCAAGATCTACAAATCATAATTTTAGAGTATACCCAAATTCTTTATATATTTTGAATTATAGAAAAGGGGATAAAAATAAGGTTTTGAAATAAAGGGTTTTTGAAACCCAATTCAAACTCGATTTGGTTTCTAAGTTAATTGGTTGATCATTAGTAATCACACATATCATCCAAGGACATTTTTAGGCCAATGACCCAATGACACCCTTGGTTTACCAAGTTGACTTTTTTAAAAAAAATTTATAACTTTCTAATTTGAATTTAAATTTGAATTGCAAAACTTAGGAATAAGCTTTGAAATCCAAATTCAACTTCAAATATGGAAATCACTTTTAAGGGTTGGACTTAGATATATACGCTATGCTTGACACTAGTGTAAACACGGTTTACACCTCAAGTACATAGAATATAAACTAAGTATTTGAGATGACATTTGAAAGTAGGGTTTTATTATTTCATATGACAAAACATTCCAGAAACACAATCAACCTATGAAATGTAAACTTGTTTTAGTTGGTGCACATCAAGATTGACTTAAACATGAATGCTTTGTAGTGCATATGATGACATGGCATGTTTTAGTTAATATAACACCAGAGGTGTTACAGCCCTTCCCCCTTAAAGAAATCTCGTCCCGAGATTTAAAGCCTTGAGTAAAGTATTGAAAAAGGAAATATGTCAGGAAAACACACTTCAACTAAGTACATCAGGGAAAAGGGGTTTTACAACTCACATTAGACTAGTTACAGCTCATAGAAGAAACTGTAACTTAGATGGAAGCATAGAACTCTAGGAAATTCTCTAACAAGTAATCTTCCGATTCCCAAGTAGCTTCTTCTTCTGAATGTTGATTCCATTGTATCTTGTACCACTTAATGGTTCTACTTCTAGTGACATGATCTTTCTGATCCAATACTCGAATTGGATACTCAGAGTAAGTCAAATCTGGTTCAAGTTCAATTCCTTCCACATTAACAACCTTATCCAGCACTCGAAGGCACTTCTTGAGTTGTGATACATGGAATACATTGTGTACGGCGAACAACTGTTCATGCAATTACAGACGATATGCTAATTGTCCACACCTTTCTATGATTTGAAATGGCCTAATGTATCGAGGTGCTAATTTGCCTTTGACTCCAAATCGAGTAACTCATTTCATAGGTGACACATTTATATATACATAATCTCCCTTATTGAACCACAATGGTCGACTGTAACACCTCTGGTGTTATATTAACTAAAACCTGCCATGTCATCATATGCACTACAAAGCATTCATGTTTAGGTCAACCTTGATATGCATCAACTAAAACAAGTTTACATTTCATAGGTTGATTGTGCTTATGAAATGTTTTGTCACATGAAATCATAAAACTCTACTTTCGAATGTCATCTCAAATACTTAGTTTATATTCTATGTACTTGAGGTGTAAACCATGTTTACACTAGTGTCAAGCATAGTATATAAGTCTAAGTCCAACCCTAAAAATGGTTTCCACATTTGAAGTTGAATTTGGATTTCAAAGCTTATTCCCAAGTCTTGCAATTCAAATTTAAATTCAAATTGGAAAGCTATAAAATGTTTTTCAAAAGTCAACTTGGTCAACCAAGGGTGTCATTGGGTCATTGACCTAAAAATGTCCTTGGATGATGTTTGTGATCACTAATAATCAACCAATTAACTTAGAAACCAAATCAAGTTTGAATTCGGTTTCAAAAACCCTTTATTTCGAAACCTAGTTTTATCCCCTTTTCTGTAATTAAAATCTATAAGTAATTTGGGGATACTCTAAAAAGATAGTTTGTAGATCTTGACAAGATCTACAAAGTTGGTATTCAAAGTTTTCAAGTTTCCAAAAAGAATTTTAAATGAATTTGAAAATACAGTTTTCTAACAATTGTCCCCCTTTGATTTTAAAACCATAATTCAAAAATTATGCCAAATTTGAGAAAACTTTGTATATGAAACATGTTTGGTTTTCAAAGTTAAACATGTCATAGTTTTACAATTTTCAAGTTTTATTAAAAATCAAAAGTAATTTCATATGTTTATTTCTAGGGTTTTATTCCCCTTTTGAATTTGAATTCATATTTCAAATTATATATAGAATTTGAGGATGCCAGTTAAATGAAAAGTGTAGCTCTTGAAAAGTTATGAAAATTCTATTTTTGGATATTTTCAAGTTCTTATATAAATTTTGAAGTAATTTGTTATTTTTGACAAATAAAATTTCTGTAATTTGCTTGAACAGCACCGAGACCTATCGTCGGTCGCCATCGCCGGCTTCTCAAGCCGCGCCGCCGTCCACCGCCGCACATGCCACGGCTGCCAGCGTGCCCCTGGACGCGTGAAGCTTCATCGTCGTCGTGTCGCCCGTCCATACCTCGCCCCTGCCCTATAAATAGGTCGGCCGCCGCCTCTTTTCTTCCTCTTTTCCTCCCTGCCGCCGCCGTCGATCCACTGCTATTGAATTTCTTTTGCCAGAAGCTCCGCCTCGACCTTGCGCTTCTTCTGAGCCAGCTAGTGCCCACCCTCATCTCCCGTAGCGTCCGCACGCTGTCATCTTCCTCGCGGCCGGTCGCCGAGCCGCCGTGAGCCTTCTCGCCGTTCACCGCCGCCCAGGTTGAAAATATATTTCCATTAACCCTTCTATCATGTTCCCCATCTTCTCCTGCCCCTCATGCACATCTTGGCCGGCTTAATGGTGCACAGGAGTCGCCGTGACGCGGACCTTGCCGCCGGAGCACCGCTGCCGCCATTAGCGCCGCCGGCTACAGCTCGCCTCAGCCACTCCGAGCCTTCATTAACGTGCGCACCGTGCCCGTAGTGAGCTCCTGCACCTATCCATGTCCTCAATTTCATCTTTAATGCACCCTAGTGGCCGGCCGCTGTGCATCGCCGCCAGCATGGCCATGCCGCTCCGCCGCGCGCATAGCCGCGTACGTTAGGGACCTAGTAGAGCTTCATCTTGTTGTCAATCATACTCGCATGGATGTATATCTCATGTCCATGCGCTCGCCGTCACCGAAAAAGCCTCCGGTGAGCTCGGTCACCGCGCCCGAGCTCCGCCGCGCCGCCATGGCCGTCGGCCAGTGCGCCACCGTTGCCTCGCCGCTCCATTAACCGGCCCAAATTGTTCACCGTGTCGAGATGAACCTGTTGAGCCAAACCCAATCACCGGAGACCTCACCGCCAGCGAGAAATCGTCGGTCAACCGCCGGCGGGCCGTCGGACAGCGTGGAGACACTGTTCCATTTTTTTTCTATTTTCAGAAAATGATTTAAATGCTATTTTTTTAGAAAATCATAGTAATACATGTGTAGCTCAAAAATTCTAAAAATTTTTGTGTATGTTCTTTATGATGTCATCTACCTAGGAAAAATATGAAATATCAAATTTGAGTACTTTTTGCATAAGTTAAAATTGGCCCTTTTAATTGAAAAATGCACCTTCAAGGATTTTTAATAAATAAAATAATGGGCTTTTAATTCTGAAATTTATTTTGCCATCTAATTAGGCCAAGAGCTTTTCAAAATAAAATTTTGAGCTCAATTAGACAACTTTAATTTTATGCCTTTATTTTATGCTTTTAAATAATTAATTAATCCCTTTTACTTAAGTTTAATCCTTATAGGGTTGTTTGATTTTAGGATTGCTTGATGACCTTGGGTCATTAACTCTAATGACCTTGGGCACTTTAATTAATTGTTTACGCTTACCTGGATCATATCATTAGGGCTTAATCAATGTTATTTCATGTGCTTAAATAATTCCTTTAATGACGTAGTTAACCCTAATAAATTTAGTAAGTAAGTTTTAGTTGGCTTGCAACTTTATCGTGAAGAAAATTTGTACTCAAGTCCTTAAACTAGTCATGCATCCATCGAGCATCATTTTACTATTTCATCATGTTGAAGCATATGCTTTTATCATATAGTTTCGTTAATGGAGAGTTTAACGTTGTCGCACCAGATCCCAAGGAAGAGCAGACTCAGGAGTTAGGGGTTGATCCAGAACTCGAGGCCGTCTACCCCGACCACCAAGGCAAGCCCCGGATGCATTCAAACCCTATTCTATTTTATAAAAGTTTTATCACTTTAGCTATGAGGTGTTGCATTAAGTAATAGGAGTTAAGTGAAAACCCACCAAATGCATTACCTGTCTTACTTCCATATTCCTTGTTACCTATTCTAGAAGATGCGTAGTAATGCTTAGCCCTGCTTAATTATTTAAATATTCCAAAGTAAAAGAATAAAAAAGATGAGTATGGCTTATTCGGTTCGAAGTATGATGATAATTAATAAATCGAGTCCGGACGGTTAACTTGCATTGGGAAAGGAGTCTCTCTATAGTGTTTCCGTCTGTTGATGCCCTAGGACCCGTCCGATGTTGAACTGGTGATATCGAGAAACTAGAAAATCCACATACAATGATGTGGTATACTGTGGGTTTGAGCCCCACGTATATCGATACACTGTAGGTCGAAAGTCCTATGTGTATCGTGTGGTCGGTATACGTGTTGGTTGGAGCCTCACGTACATCGTATGGTCTGGTATGCATTTTAGTTGGAGCCTCATGTATATCAAGACCTGTCCCAGCTGGGTATATAAATGGATTCGAATCGCCGTTGCTTCTTGGAGAAGAAGACTCGATCGGTGTTCATCATCGTAGTAACAACTTGAATGATGTTTAAGGTTTAAAGAATGAAGTGGGTTGGTAATCTTGAGTTAAGTCAAGACAACTTTATTTTCTGTCAAGCTTTTTCGCAAAGATTCTTATTTCCACAAGCCTTACCTTATCCCTCTAGCCTGCATTTCCTAAGTCTTCACCCCTCTTTTTCGTCGGGTCAGTCTTGTTGAGTACTTCTATACTCAGGGTTTGTTAAACCCTTGTTGCAGGTGAGAACCCTGCGCAGGATTGCTTTGCACCCTATTGCATGACAGTTGTCGAGGAGAGTGATGACGAATAGTCTGTCTCGCTCTTGGGCAGAGCGTGTCTTCAAGGTTTTGTAATAAGTTTTATTATTATTCCACTACTACTATGTTTGTAATAATTCAATTTATGGTTTGTAAGTTTTGAACTAAATAGTTTATAAAATTATGTTATTATAATCCTTCTGCTATTTACTCTGATATAGCTTATTTGTCTAAAATTATTGTAATACTACAATGTCTCTTTGTACTGATTGATCCTGCTCAGAGAATCGTGGATGATTCGGGATTTACCCGACAGACCTTTTAAGTCTCATGGCACACATTCATAGTTATTAGGAGTCTGTTTAGACAATAATGATGCATGTGGGCCATATGATTTAGGAGGTTCTGCCACATCGACGCCTTTTGTCCGTATAACTCTTCTGACGAGACTGGGCCACTTTCAAGTTTTATTGTATCTGCTTAACCTTTTCTTCTGTTTCCTTTACTAGGTCAACTCCAAAAAATCTTCTTTCTCCGAGTTCAGACCAGTTCAATGGGGTTCTACATCTACGACCATATAGTGCTTCAAATGGTGCCATTTTGATGCTTTCTTGATAACTATTGTTGTAAGAGAACTCTGCTAAAGGCAAACATTCATCCCATTTCTCTGGAAAGTTAAGAACATAAGCTCTCAACATGTCCTCAAGTATCTGGTTCACTCTTTCAGTCTGACCCCCTGTCTAAGGATTATAGGCTGTACTGTGCAAAAGATCAGTACCTAATGAATCATGTAATTGTTTTCAGAATTTGTTGATGAACTGCGTACCTCTGTCAGACACAATAGTCTTTGGTACACCATGAAGACTGATGATACGTTCAAAATATAGTTTGGCATATTTCGAGGCTGTATAAGCATTTTGCACTGGAATGAAATGTGCAGATTTTGTGAGTCGATCCACTATGACCCAAATTGAATCAAAACCTCTTGCTGTTCTGGGTAGACCCACTATAAAATCCATACTTATATCTTCCCACTTCCAAACTGGAATAGGCAATAGCTGAAGTTCTCCTACTGACTTCAAATGCACAGCTTTGACTTTCTGACAGGTATCACATTGAGCCATATACTTAGCAACTTCTATCTTCATCTTGGTCCACCAAAATTTCTATTTTAAGTCATGATACATCTTATTACTTTCTGGGTGAATGGAAAACTTTAAAAGATGTGCTTCATCAAGGATCTTTTGGCGTAGCTCAGGAACCTTTGGTATGACCAAATGATTCTTATACCATAATACATCTGTTTCATCAATGGTGAAACAAGAAACTTTTTCTTTTCTGACTTTCTTTTTGATATGCTTAATCCCCTTATTACTTTTCTGAGCAGCAATAATTTGATCTTTGAGGGTTGTCTTGTTACACCATCTCTATTCCCAACTTTTCTATCTCATGACATAAAAAAATATCCAAAGGCTTCACTGTTAAGCAATGACAATGATTTTTTGGCTGAGTGCATCAGCAACTACATTTGCTTTCCCAGGATGGTAATGTATTTCTAAGTCATAATCATTGATTAGTTCTAACCACCTTCGTTGCCTCATATTTAAATCATATTGAGTAAAAATGTATTTCAAACTCTTGTGATCACTATAGATATTACGTTTATTACCCCACAAATAATGTCGCCATATTTTCAATGCATGGACAACAGCTGCTAACTCTAAATCATGTGTTGGATAATGCTCCTCATGTTTCTTTAACTGTCAGGAAGCATAAGCAATAACTCTCCCTTCTTGCATCAATACACATCTAATACCAATTCCAGAAGCATCACAATACACATCAAACGACTTTTCAATGTTTGGCTGTGCTAGGATAGGGGCAGTACTCATTAATTTCTTTAATTTCTGAAATGCCTCTTCACATTCGGGTGACCAAACAAACTTAACACCATTCTTTAGCAACACCGTTATGGGCTTTGATATCTTTGAGAAATCAGGTATGAAACAACGGTAATAACCCGCCATTCCCAGGAAACTACGAACTTGATGCACTATTTTTTATGGTTTTCAATCAAGTATATCTTGTACTTTGCTAGGGTCTACAGCAACACCCTTGTCTGACAAAACATGTCCAAGAAATTTCACTTCTTTTAGCCAAAACTCACACTTACTAAACTTGGCATACAGTTGATGCTCTCTCAGACGTTGCAGAATAATTCTAAGGTGTTCCGCATGTTCTTCTTCATTTTTGGAATATATCAGTATATCATCCTCTGAATCTTGCTATTCAGACCTCTGAGGAAACACTCCTTCTTCTTACGGTCAGTACTAATATGGTCAGAGGCATATATGAGGACAAGTGATTGAATTTACCAAAGTACTACATAACTGACATATCACCTTGCCGCAAAGAAAGAAACTCTTCAAGTTTGATGACCATAATTCCCTCAGGAATAAAGTGTGCATGAAAGGCTTCACGAAATTCAGTCTAGGTAATACGATGACCTTCTGGTTGTGCAACAACAAAATTTATCCACCAGGCCCCTGCAGTACCTCTCAACTGTTGTGCTGCAAACAGAGGCTTCTGGTATTTGGTACACTCAATCAGACCAAACTTTTTCTCCATAATACGGAGCCAATCATCTGCCTCCATTGGTTCATCAACTCTGGTGAAGACCGGAGGACGGGTGTCTGTGAAATCCACATATGTGGTCTCATTCCTATTATTCTGACCATGATTCCCTTGTCGCGCATTCTAATTTTGGTTCTGGGCCATCATAGTGGTGGCATTGACTAAGGCCGCAACGGCATCGGCCAAAGTGGGTGGAACTAGTGGAGGATTTGAGATATCACCTCCATCATGAGAAGTACCAGCAGCATCACAGGATCGAGTATGAGCAGGCATCTGTTGATAAACAAACTATATTTTATTCACAAAACTTTATTGAACTAGATATTACAGACGTGCATCACACTTATAATACATTATTTTTGCTACAACCGTCTGCTCTTTGGCAAGACTTCCCACACCAACTAGGTTTCCGAAAGTAAGGAAAAGGTATATATTACATATCTCACTATCCAAACTCCTTTTGTGCATATCTCTTCTTCGATGGAAAATCTTATGGATGCAGAAAACATCATAAACATGTTGGTCTAATTAGATATGTAAGGTTTTATTTTGAAAAGCTCTTTGTCTAATTAGATGAAAAAATAATTTTCAAAAATAAAAGCCAATTATTTTATTTATTAAAAATCATAGAAGATGCATTTTTCAATAAAAAGGGCTAATTTTAAATTATGCGAAAATTACTCAAATTTGGCATTTCATATTTTTCCTAGGTAGAGGACATCATAAACATCATACACAAACATTTTTAGAATTTTTGGACTTATACATGAATTACTATGATTTTTCAAAGAAAATAGTATTTAAATCATTTTCTGGAAAAAGAAAAAGGAAAAAGGGAACAGTACTCCCGCGCTGTCCGAACCGACCGACGTCGTTGACCGGCGATTCCTCGCCGACGGCGAGGTCTCCGGTGATGAGCTTGGCACCTACGGGCTCTACGCGATGGGACGAGCCTAATGAGGTAGTTAATGCGGTGGCGGAGCTACGGAGCATGGCCGGCGTCGGCCATGGCGGCGCGGTGGCGCGCGGACGGCGGCGGCAAAGCTCCCCGGAGCTTCTCCGGGGACGGCAAATACACGGGCACATGCGAGACACTTTGCCGAACACGCTAAGCCACAAGATGGAGCCGCTCCTAACCTCTAGCCAAGATGACGGCGGAACGACATGGTCGCGCCGGCGGCGAGCTACGGTGACCGGCGGCCATAACACGATAGCGGAGAAATTGAGTACACGGACAGATGCAGAAGCTCACCACGGGCACGGTGCGCACGTTGGTGGGGTCGGAGGCAGGCTGAGGTGAGCTGTAGTCGACGGCGCTAATGGCGGCGGCGGTGCCTCGGTGGCAAATAGAGTGTTTCGGCGTGTCCTGTCCACCAACGAATGAACCAAGATGCACATGAGGAGCAGGATAACACGGAGAACATGATAAAGCGGTTAATGAACATAAATAATCACCCTTGGTGGCGATGGACGGCGGAAAAGCTCGCGGTGGCTCGACGACCGGCCGCGAGGAAGATGACGGCGTGCGGGCGCTACGGGCGACGAGGGCAGGCACTAGCTGGCTCAGAAGAAGCGCAAGATCGAGGCGGAGCTTCTGGCAAGAACAAGAAGGCAGAGATGGAGTGACGGCGGTGAATTTGAGCGGCGAAACGAGGTCGTCGGCGGCGGCGGCAGGGAAGTAAAGAAGAAGAGAAGTGGCGGTCGGCTTGCTATTTATAGGCCAAAGGCGAGGTATGGACAGACGACACGACGACGATGAAGTTTCGAGCATTGGGGCGAGCTGGCGGCCATGGCATGTGCGGCAGTGGACGGCGGCACGGCTTGGGCCATGGCGGCCACCCATAGGTTTCGATACTGGTCAAGCAAATTACAGAAATGCCATTCATCGAAAATAACAAATTACTCTAAAATTTATATAATAACTTAAAAATCTCCAAAAATAGAATTTGCATAACTTTTTAAGAGCTACACTTTTCATTTAATTAGCATCCTCAAATTCTATTTAGATTTTGAAATATGAATTCAAATTCAAAAGGGGAATAAAACCCTAGAAATAAACATTTGAAATTACTTTTGATTTTTCAATAAAACTTGAAAATATCAAAAACTACGAAATGTTTAACTTTTCAACCCAAACATGTTTTATATATAAAGTTTTCTCAAATTATGCATAAATTTTGAATTATGCTTTTAAAATCAAAAGGGGACAAATGCTGGAAAACTGTATTTTCAAATTTATTTGAAATTCTTTTTGAAAACTTGAAAAACTTTATATACCAATATACCCAAATTCTTTATAGATTTTAAATTATAGAAAAGGGGATAAAAACAATGTGTTGAAATAAAGGGTTTTTGAAACTGAATTCAAACTCGATTTGGTTTCTAAGTTAATTGGTTGATCATTAGTAATTACAAACATCATCCAAGGACATTTTTAGGTCAATGACCCAATGACACCCTTGGTTGACCAAGTTGACTTTTTAAAAAAATATTTTATAACTTTCCAATTTGAATTTAAATTTGAATTGCAAAACTTGGGAATAAGCTTTGGAATCCAAATTCAACTTCAAATATGAAAATCATTTTTTAGGATTGGACTTAGATTTATACGCTATGCTTGACACTAGTGTAAACACGGTTTACACCTCAAGTACATAGAATATAAATTAAGTATTTAAGGTGACATTCGAAAGTAGGGTTTTATTATTTTATGTGATAAAACATTCCAGATACACAATCAACCTACGAAATATAAACATTTTTTAGTTGGTGCATATCAAGATTAACTTAAACATAAATGCTTTGCAATGCATATGATAACATGGCATGTTTTAGTTAATATAACACCAGAGGTGCTACAGATATTAACTTTAATTTAGTATTGTTATATGATTTAATTTGAATCCTATATTTGTTTGTAAAATTATATTTAAATATATTTTTTTATTTTTCTATTATTTATATTATTTTATATACTTTAGTTGACTTATTTTATAATATATATTTTTTATATGATTGAATCATTATTTAATTTAGTAATAGACCTATATGATACAGAGGGAAAAAGTAATGGACTCAAAACTACACTTTTAAAGATAATAGACCTATATGATAAAAAAAAAGATAATAGAGCCAAAACCACATTTTTAAAGATAATGAACCTATGTAACATAGAGAGAAAAGGTAATGGATTTGTGGTTCATTTTGCTAAAAAATATCAATACTTCTCAATAACACGATATGGTCTCCGACATGCACGCGACGCAAACATCTCGAAGCCTGGGGCAGTTGTGGCTCTCCGCCAGAGCAAGCATGCTCGCCACCGTTTCCGCGTCAACACTATCGTGCAGCTTCAACTCGCAGATGTGCTTGAGCCTATCGAGCCCGTACCGGTCCGCCGCCACCAGCAAGTGCTGCATCGTCGCCGCGTCGCAACCGTCGCCGTCGCCGTCACCAGGCAGCGCTTCCGTGTAGATGAACTGGAGAAGCAGGTCGAAGACTTCCGGCCTCATCCCGACGATCTTGATGCACGCCGCGTCCTTCTCCATCATGTCACCGAAGAGCTCCGCGCAGAAGACCGGCGACCGGGCGGCGAGGATGACCCTGTGCGCCGGGAACGCCCGGCCGCCCACCTGGAACGTGACATCAGCGCCCATCCCTGTCCCGAGCAGGCGGCCGAAGTGCGCGGCGAGCTCCGGCGGCGGGACCGGGTCCGTGGCGCCGACGACGTTGAGGGTGCACCGGATCGTGAGCGCGTCGTTGAATACGCACCGCCACAGTTTGGGCATGCACTCGTCGACGAGCCTGTTGAAGCCGTGGCGCTGGCGCGGCGGGGCGCCGAAGATCTCCGTCGCGGTCCGGCTCGCCAAGCGCGACACGCGGCCGCTCCGGTGCAGCAGGCTGAGCGTGAACTCGACCGTCAGCTCCGTGTCTTCATCGGCGTCGCAGAGGTGCAGGGCCGCGCCCCCGGGAAAGAGAGGCGGGTGGTATTTGGCTAGCCCGCCCATCGGCGCCAGTGGCGTTGGGTAGAACCTGATCTTCCAGTCGTGGCCGCCGGCGCGGAAGGCGTCGGAGCTGACGTACTGGCCGACGCCCAGCATCTTGAGCTTCGAGTACTCGATCACCGCGAAGTCGTGCGTCGCGGTCGCGCTCTCCGCCACGCGCCAGGAGAAGGTTTCGAGGTTGGGGGGCTCGCCGCGGGCGTCGTCGCTGGCGGCCGGGAGGTCGCTCGTCGTGCGTGGTGCCACGACGCCCTCCGTGGCACGCTGGTCCAGGTTGCTCGTCGTGCGCGGTGCCACGACGCCCGCCGTGGCGCACTGGTCCAGGTTGCTAATCGTGAGTGGTGCCACGACGCCCGCCGTGGCACGCTGATGGTGGAGGTCGTTCGTCTTGCGCGGTGCCATGACGCCGGCAGTGGCACGATGGTGCAGGTTGTTCGTCGTGCCGCGTAGTGCCATGAGGGACGGGAACGGCAGCTGGCGTTTGGCAGGCGGCGGAGCGGAGCGGCGCGGCGCTGCAGATTGATCTGAAGTTCTATTGGCTCAAACTTGAAAGGCTCGCGGTTGCTGATCATGTTCATGGCCTTTTGGGCAGGCTTCTCATGTGAAATATATATACACGCACCTACACGAGTATGGCAATCCGCCAATCCTTATCGGTGTCGGCCTCATGAACATGATCATCATCAGCAAACAAGAAACGGAAGCGACGTCCGAGTCCGAAACGAACGGGAACGACGGTGGCACGAGCACGATCGGACTAAGCTCTGGGCTAATGTTTAGGTACTGGCCTACTGGGCCTAGATTGACCTGAAGCCGGGCCAATAATTGGCCTTTATTAAAACTCCAGCCTGGACTTGCAATTAGGGCCACATTCGGCCCAAGTTTATGGCCCGGCCTGCCACTAAAACCCCACAAAGGAAAGCGTCCCTCCCCTGCGACGCCGTCCGTCGTCGTCTTCTTCCCCAGCGCGCGCCCGCGCCGCCGAAACCGCCGCCGGCCTCTCTGCAGGCTTCCACTCCGCTGAAGCAAGCGGTCCACACCGAAACAACGCTTCGCTCCTCTTCATCTCGTCGTCTTTCTCCGCACTCCGCTCCCGTACTGGTATGAGCTGGCGTGGAGTGGATTTCATCCGCACTTGGGGACTGATTCCTCTTGTTGGTCGTGACTCATGAACCCTAGTCCGCTATTTTTTTTCAGGTTCTTCTAATTATTCAACGCGCGCGGCATACATTGGAGCTGCAATCCAAACTGCTGGTGCAGTTTTATTTGGCACAAGCTTTGGTGGTTCAGCGTAAACTCCATGAGCGACGACGGCATGGCCTCCCCTGCGGTGGAGCAGCCCAAGCGGGAGCAAAATTTTGTAGTGAAGCTAGGGATGGATGCCTGGACGCAGCCGTTCGCGGTTGCCCACAAGGTCAGGTTGGTGCACATCCTCAAGAATCTCCACACCTCGGAGGTGAAAATCTACTCGGACGCGTCCAAGGAGTTCATAAGGCTACTGGATGGTGAGTCCGGCGGGGAGGTGCTACTGGAGTACGTGCAGCAGTCGCCGCAGCTGGGGGAGCTGGTCGAGGCATGGCGGCTCCACCGGGAGAAGCCGGGGATGTCGTACATACTTTCGCTGTTTGCGTCCGTCCTGGGCCTCCCTGATGGTAAGGTGCGGCGGCATGGTTCGGTTAAGAAGAGCTTGGACGGTGTGGCTAGGATGATACTGGAGGATAAAGAGAAGATGGGGGATGTGTATCTGGAGCTGAACAGCGGCGAGTTCCGACGGCAGAATGCCGCGCTGGATTTGCTTGCTGCAATTGTCAGGCGTGGAGGGGGTTTGGCATCGGAGGTCGCTGAGAGATTTGATTTTAAGATGGCTATTTTGCCACAGCTCACTGGGACAATGAAGAAGAGAGGGAACAGGGATGGCGGGAATCGGCGCAAGGGTGCTGAAGTTGGCTCCACAAGGCGGTCATTTATTGGATTTGCCATGTCGTTTTTGGAGGTTGGGAATCCAAGGCTGCTAAGATGGATCCTTCAACAGAAGGAGGTATATTCAGGGGTGCTTCGCGGGATTGGAAATGATGATGCTGAGACTGTCATGTACGTCCTCTCAACTCTGCGAGACAATGTCCTGGTAGATGAGTCACTTGTCCCACCAGGGCTCAGGAGTGTCCTCTTTGGAAGTGTCACATTGGAGCAGCTGAGCTTGATCTCAGGGAATCCTGATGCAGGGGAAGCAGCTGGCATTGCTCATGAGGTATTGGTCGTGGTGTGCACTGATCCGAAAAATGGATTGATGCCAGGATCAAACTTGAGAGGTAATGAGAAACGTTTGCTAGATCTCATGAAAAAGTTGAAAGCTACTGAGGTTGCTCACCACAGAAAATTGTTGCTGGCCGTTGTGAGTAATAGGCTGTCTCTTTGTTCGGCGTACATGAATGAGTTTCCTTACAATATTGAACCACAGTCGTCTCCTTCATGGTTAGTTCCTCTGAGCATTCATCTGCTTATTTTTGTAGTGCAATATGCTCATGCTGGTCAAATTATTATTTGTAGGTTTTCGGCCATCTCCCTTGCAGCTGATGTCATAGCTTCAGCAAAATGTGATAGCATTGTTCAAACTCTTTCATCCAATTCACATGGTCTGGTATCTGTAGATGATGAAGAAGTTCAGGTAGTCTTGAAGTGCATTGTGCCCAATGTATGCTCTCGAGCAATGATAAATAGGGGATTGCTGCATTCTGATGATCTTGTGAAGCATGGTTCTCTGAGGCTTGTTTTTGAATCAGTTAACCTTCTTTGTTATATTATCAAAGCCATCAATTGCATGGTATCAAAAGGGAGACTGAAGTCAGAATTCATTGGCTCAGAGAAAGTAACCATGAAAATAGATGATTTCCCAGTATTAAGCTGTTCTGCTTCTACAGATGTATCCTTAGTTGATGAGGTTCACCAGGGAGATGAAATGCAGGTCAAGAGGTGGACATCTCTAAGAGAATACATCCAAGATGAAGTTCATGGAGCTATGCCTGATCCTCAAGTCCTTCTCAAGTTACTCTCTTCTACCAGCCAGAAACATCAAAATGACTCTCAGAGCATACGAAAGAAAAATGCTCAACTTTCTGAGCCTTCTCAAAAGAAACGAAGATGCAGTCCTTCCTGTGAGGTTGAGGATATTATTATTGGTGGAATTGATTTTGAACAGGATAAGGACACATCTGAAGAACAAGACCTGGACTTAAAAAAAGATTGCACAACCACCCTGTGTGAGATTTGGAGCTTAGATAAACAAGATCCGAAGCTGAAAGATGCAAATGTTGTAGAACATGTCTTCAACTCGAAGTTGCTGGATGTTCTCAGGCTTTATTTGGTAGGTACAGCTAAATTCAATGCTCTGTGTGCACTTTCTGGATGTTCTTAATTCTTCTGTTTTTTTTTTCTTGGTGCATGTCCCTCTATAATCGATGGGATTCATTAGCAGTTTATAGCATTAATATTTTCAACATCTAATTTTCCTTCAGGGGGTGATGCCCAGCTCTTTTGATGGATCATATGACTTCTTTAAGATTGTACCTCCTAACCCATTGGATCTGTCCATGGATGAGCAACAGTCCCTGTTATCTCTTTTACTTGAATATTCAGGCCAATCTGGAGGATATTTGGACCCAGAAAGAGCTCCAGAATCAATATACAAGTATCTGCAACCCTTGGTTTATATCATGTTGCATTCACAGATGAAGAACATCCGTGATCAAGCATATATTTTAGTTAAAGCTGCTATGGCAAGTTCTGGTGCATTTGATCATAACTTCACAGAGATTGATGCATGGTTGGTTTTCTTGCCTGGTTATGAGGCCAAGTGGTGTGTAAGAGAGAACCTAAGAGTTGGAGCATCTAATAAATTATCAAACATTGTGATCCCTTTTCTGTGTGATGCTATTTTGATAGTTGGTAACAACCTGTATAAATACCAAGAGCACACACGCAAACTTATCTCTAAATCAGGCCAGTTGGAAGGTACTACTTTGTGAAATGTTAATAGATCAGTAGTTCCTCTTTCGTCAAATTAATTAATGTTAATCGTATGTCAAGTATCTGCTGAGCTAAGCTGTTTATCTTGTCTTTTTTTAGCGTTGTTTATCTTGTCTATGTTCCATCATATCAGCTGTATACCCTCATGCTGTAGAACAGTAGTATGTCAAATGGAATGTCAAGAATAGGCAGTTGACTTAAAAAAAAACTTACCAAAGGTTTGAGAAGTAGCCTTCCATTGTATCATCTGACCATGTTAGCAAATTATTTGTTTAAATGCTCTTCCATGGTATCATTTGTTTAATTCCAGTCAGTTTTTTTTTGTCCTTTTGGATTTCAATTTATGTGCTTCATCCTAAATTCACTCGTAACTCTTTCTTCTTATTATAAATGATGTACATGTTGAATTTGTTCTTTCACTATGAAGCACTGACTCATCTTGTTGATGCTTCTCACTCTTTTCACTTCTACTATTCAAACATTGCCTGATGAGATTCAACTTCATACATATCTCAACCTTTTCTGTTGTCACTTGTAGGCTGTTCTCCAGCGTTCAGCCCTCTGATTATTTGTGTTCTTCAGAAATGCCTTAGGCTACTTGACACAGAGTCTGGAAGCACAAAGTTACAGGAGAAGTCCACAATTTCATTGTATGTGTGCAACACGATCAACCTTATTCTTCAGTCTCAGGTATATTAGAGTTCCCTCTATTGTCTATAATATTTTTACCAGATTTGCTTGAAGAATTGACTAGACTGCTGATTCTAACAGGTGGATATGCATTTATTGCCTGATCTTATAGCTACAGTTCTAAATGAAAGATTTGATAAATTTTCATCCCAAGAACTGAACTCTAGGATTTATCTTGCTGAGTGGAGGCCATTAACAAATTTGCTGCATTTCTTGAGGAGAATTTCTGACCAACAAAAGTATAGCCTGTTCAACATGCTGGAACATTCTCCTGAGTTTGATGGTAACTCGTTGTGCTCTGTATCTAGACAGGTTGAAGAAATGTTGAATCAAGAACAAACTGATTCACTGGATGATGTAGCAACTGCATTCTTATTTTCAATCATATGCGCACCTCCAAAAGATGTTATCAGTGCCTTTCCAGATCTTCTTGGTGTTGTGAAAACGCGTTTTCCATCTCATGTTGCTTTTTTGTCCTCGGTTCTTTTTCTGCAACATGATTATCTGGCTAAAGCTGCTAGTTGTTGGCCAGATATATTCTTCAGCAGCATCAGACTATTAAAGGATGATATCAGTGTTGACCATGCAAGCACAGTTGAGGACGGATGGCAGAACCTCTCTGTTTCAACAGAATCAGCAGCTCCGCTAAGTACATTTTTAAGTGTCAGTCCATTCTGTGCGCTCTTACCTTCAGTATTGAGCCTTGCATTTTCTTCGCCAGATGAAATCAGGGAAGCACATAAGGATGCACTTCTAGGACTTCTTGAAGTTAAATTGTCTGATTGCACATTCAGTGAGCTTACCTTGTATCTGAGAGTTATCTTGTTCTGGACTCATCACCTACTGTCATCATATACTATTAAGGATTCAAATTCAAATAATCTTGAGCAAACATGCCATTTGTGCTTTGGTCTTCTTGATAGAGTATTCGAGCGTATTCAAGCTTTGACTGCTGACCTTTCACAGTCAAAATCAGCATACCCATCCTATCCAGTTCAATGTATCCAAGACATTGTTGATTCTGTTCTTCGGCATCCTGTTATTACCCTGTCTTTGTCATGCTCTTTATCCAATTGCCAAAATTTTGCAGATGGGAGTTTGGAGCATCTGGAAGAAGCTTTGGCTATTTTTGCGAAGGAGAATCTGCACCTTATAGATAGTTTTGTTCTGAACCTTTTGGGTAAATTGTATGACCTTTTGCTAATATTTGGTAGCTATGGAGGTAACTATACAGATAATGGCCCATCTCATGAGTCACTGTTTACTGCTCCAAATCTTCTGCTGGAGAACATAATATTGTTGTTCAAGGAGAAGTTTGAGCTCTGCATGGACAAAGTAAACTTTGGATCGCTTTTGCCAAATTTCTACATGGTTCGCACACTGTCAAAATTCTTTTCTCCTGTCAAACTCCTGAACCTTGCAAATTGGATGTTCTCAAAATTGGACGGTCGCAGTTCCAGTTCACCTGCTTTTGTTCCTGCTGTTTTGATGTGCCTATATATTACTGATGTTGCCATGGAAATGCTGTGCTGTTATCTAAAAAAACTGATCAGAGATCAGAATCCCATCTATTTCGGCACTTGGAGATTCATAATTCTGATATGAATGCCATTCAGCAAGCCTATCACATCATTCTTCATTTTGCTACTAAGTGGAATATTGAATTTGCTGATCATTGCTTGCTGAAAATGCTGTGTCGTATTCGTCAAACAGAAACATGTGCAGGATGGAACACTGACTATATTGCATTCCATATGATATTATCTACAATGGCGATCAATACTCCCATCGACGCTCTTCAGCACTGCATCTTCCGCACATCTAAGGTTAAAGCAAAAGCAATCCTGTTGCTTTTGGAAGCAAGTCGTATGCATCTGAACTTTTTTAGCCAGATATTCTTGGAAATTTTAAATAAAGACACTTCTCTTTTGCAAGTCAAGGATTCTGAATCTAACAATTTATGGGCTCAAGAAGATGGTGCTATACTTCTGTTGCCTGCTGCTTTATCATGCTTGAAGTTTCACAGCGATGACAATAGGCAGTGTGCTGAATTCCTTGAACCAGTTCCAATCTTTTATTCTGAACTACTATTATGTGATAAAGGGTTTTCAAGTTGGAAAAGCTTTGTTACCCGGAGCATTTTTGAGGAAGATTTTAGGGACTCTATACCCACATCAGTTGGAGATATAATGGTTTATTTCAGTAGCACTCTCTTGGGGAAGTCAGTTACGATGTTGCACTACTACTTTGCATCGAAAGAAATTTCATGGAAACGACGCTTGGAAATAGTTAGTTCGATTATGTCAGAGTCATCTGAGCTATTAGATTATGATATTAATGATATTAATCCCACTTTGTGCAATGGCATTGTGAAGTTTACTAATGAATTGTTCGCGAAGGTATCACTAATTAGACTGTTATTATTATCTCCTAGAAAAACATTGTCCAATGAAGTAGCTTCAGAGAGGGAGTCCAAGAGAGTGCACAAAGCAAAGCTAAATTTCATTAGCATATTGGTCAGAACTATCGATAGAATATTCATGAATTTCCCATCAAGTGACAATATCTTCTCACAGTCTACCAAGGAAAGAAAGGTCATCTGCTTTCTGGAATATGTAATTCTCAAGAATATCATCGAACTGTCCTCAGAGATTCAAAGCTATCTAAATCAGCTGAAATCAATACCTTTCCTTGCCCAATTCATCAGATCATCCCTCTTGCATAGATTTAAAGATCCTGTCACAATAAAAGCAATTCGATGTATTCTTGTTGTGCTATCACAAGGAAAGTTTTCAGCTGATGAAATTCTTGAACTTATACTGGGTCACTCCAATTTTATATCAACAATAACATGCAGTGATGTTTCTGAGTGTCCATCTTCTTGTAACACCACAGGGGGGATGCTACAGCCAGCTCCAAGTATTTTGAGATTAGTTGATTCTTCTTTCATGGAAGAAAATAAGGAAGAAATTTCTATTGCAGAAAAGAGAAGAGTTGAAACCATCAGATTACTAAGGGTACTGTATGATATTAAGAGCAGACAACAGAATAATAGCCAATTGAGTGAGTCAAGAGAATTAGTTTTTTTGCTTTTGTCTGTTTATGGCGCAACCCTTAGTGAAACAGATTTGGAGATACTTCACCTTATGAATGAGATAGAGTCACCTGAGTGCCAAACCATTACTGAAGTCGATCATCTGTGGGGAACTTCTGCTCTGAAATTCAGAGAAGAACTAAAACTAGATTTTTCAAAATCAGATACGCATAACACAGAGAATGCTGAAACTACTGAAAGGAGAAGGACGCTCGTTCGGGAGATCATACCTATTGATTCCAAGCTCTGTGCAAAGACATCTTTGCTATATTGCTATAAAAGATCTTCAAGGGCTTCTGTTTTCTCACTGGAACAGCTTCAACGGGATAACTTTGCTGATAGTTTTGAGGTAATTTCTGGAATAATAGTGTTAACTGAACTTTGGGTATTGTTCTAGGTTTTGTGCTTTCACAGTAATTTTATTTAAATCTACCTCGCTGATCTATCTTCATCTGATTCTGGTTGGCAGGTAATGTCTCAAAGAATGGATGTTGTTCAGATTTACGATCCTATTTTTATATTGCGATTCTCAATCCATACCCTTCACATGGGTTACATTGAGCCTGCTGAATTTTCCCGACTAGGGCTTCTTGCAATCACACTTGTTAGTATAGCATCTCCTGATCATGAATTAAGGATGTTGGCCTATGAATGCCTAGGAACATTCAAAAAATCCCTTGAGGTACGTGCTGTTTCATGAATCTCTAAATTTTGCCTTTTGTCTCAATTGGTTATATTGGAATTACTCCTATTTTCTTATATTGGATTTTCTATGCTATTATTGCCTTTTGTCTCAATTGGTTATATTGGAATTACTCCTATTTTCTTATATTGGATTTTCTATGCTATTATTGATCAATATACATGCTTGTATCAGTATGTTCAAATTCTAGCATTTGTTAGAACGTTTATATGCTTATTTAAGTATGTTGAAATTCCTATAGTTTATTTTTTTTATTTGTTAATGTTATTCATGTGTAATGGCTTTTGTGGTCACACGAGGATGGACCGAGTGCGGAATGATGATATTCGTGATCGCCTAGGGGTAGCACCTATCGAAGAGAAGCTTATCCAGCATCGGTTGAGGTGGTTTGGCCATGTCCAAAGGAGACCTCCAGAGGCACCAGTGCATTATGGAGTTCTAAGTCAAGATAATAATGTGAGGAGAGGCAGAGGAAGGCCAAAGTTGACATGGGAGGAGGCAATAAAAAGAGATTTGAAAGAATGGGATATACCTAGAGGTCTGTGTCTGAATAGGAGTGCTTGGAAAATGGCTATCGACGTGCCTGAACCGTGACCGAGGGTGGTTTGTTGGGTCTCAACTCTAGCCTACCCCAACTTGCTTGGGACTGACAGGCTTGGTTGTTGGTTGTTGTTGTACTTGAATGACACCATAAGGATTATGCCCATTGACATTTTGGGAGCATTTTTTATGACATATAAATCTGGGTGCAAAAGGTACTTGTATGGTATTCTGTATCTGTGATCCTTTATCCTTCTGTGTGAAATTTGTATGTTTTTTCTTGAAAAATCCAAGCACTTAAAATGTGCTTTTACATATTTACAGTATGCTCAGAGAAGCAAGGAAACATGGCAGCTTCAGCTCCTTCTGACATACCTTCAGAATGGGATATCTGAACAGTGGCAGAAGATACCTTCCATTATTGCTGTTTTTGCCGCAGAAGCATCTTTGATGCTATTGGATGGCTCACACGCTCAATTTACTGTCATTAGAAATTTTTTAATGCATTCCACTTCTGTCAGCCTGCAGGTAACCATCCTTTCCTTTTTATTTGCATATATGTAGCATCTCAGAGTGTATATTCAGAGGTATTGAATTTTAGTAAAATTATTATCCTTTTTGTTGCAGAGCATTCCGTTATTTCCATCCTTATTGCAGAGCAGTTCTGTGCATTTTAAAGCTGAACGTTTGTGGATGCTTCGGTTATTATCTGCTGGATCAAATCTAGCTGATGATGCTAAAATATACAAGAGAGGAAGAGTCTTAGAGCTTGTTCTTGCCTTCTGTTCTTCACCTGTTTCAGATTTTGAATCGAAGGTTTTAGTCCTTAAGGTAAATTCTGTAGTTATCTTATTTAGTCCAGTTGACTTCTTGGATCTGATAGATGCTTGGGGATTTGAATATTTTATTTATATTTGATATGTTTGCTTTGCATTGTAGGTGCTGAAGAAGTGTGTCAAGCTGCCAGTTCTGGCTCATCATCTAGTAAAAGACTCTGGCATTCTGTTGTGGTTATTGTCTGTTATTTCAGTCCGTAGTGAAGGGTCTGTTGGTTCTGAAAGCTCCTATTCTAGAGTAACTGAGTTAGCGTTGGAGGTAAAACACTTGTATAAATTACTTTCTGCTATAGTGCACACCCCCTTCAGAAGGGGAAAAAAGTAGAGCACGTGATTTTTCATCTTTTCTTCTCTTGAGTCTTGGCTACAACTGGCAACTGATCAACTGTTTCATGAAATCTCTGTTGATCATGAGGATCATACTATCATTTTTTTTTTAAAGCATATAAGTGGTTTGTGTACTGTTTGGTATATTATGTAGGACATTTTGATCTGTTATTTTGATGCTTGTTCTGCGTTTAAACAGCCTTGAGGAAGTTCATCATGTTCAGATGGATTTTTTGCAATCATAGTCTAGTTAATAATTGGTTTATGGACATTACTAGTGCATCTGCTCCATACCAGGTTAAAACCAACTATTCTATAATCTATAGTATAGTTAAGAGCAGTTTTGTCTAGCAAGCATTTGATGAAACCCATATTTGCTTAGATTATTTATAAAGGGATAGTTTTGGCACAGATGGCTATTGTTGTCCGTTGTTCATCTGGATGCTAGAATTGATGGATAAAAATGCTTGAAAGAGTTAGTTTTTAAAAAATTAACTTGACCTGACTGCCGCCGCAGTCTCCCCCAACCCCCGCCGAGAAGAAGAGGTGCCTTCTCACCCGGCGAGAAAACCCCTGAACCCCCACCCCCATCCATACACCGTGGCCTCTGTCGCCCAAGTGAAAACTAGGCCAGTCTCCCCCAATGCTTTGGTACAAGGACAGATGAGGGGATTTTTTTAACCCAGCTTGAAATTCGCTCCCACTGGGATTCGTAGCCCAGTTGTCAGTTTTTTCTAGTCTAGCTAGTTAGTGGCGCCTAACTGCTGTTAGGGCCTCCTCTTTTTTCTCTGTAAGTAAGCTGTACTTTCTCTCTTTATTATAATTCAGTTCAAGGCTGCCGGGGGTGGGGGTGGGGGGGCGGGGTTGTTATACCCCACGGTTTCAGTTCAAAAAAATGATTGAATGACTAGTTCCTGTATTTTTTCTTGGTGTGGCATAAATCCTCCATCAGAGGTCAAATTTGACATCTTATCGAGGCCTGGCGACATTCTCTATAATATTTTTTGGGTAGCTAGCTATGGATGTATTTGCTCTGTAGCATTTTTGTGAAGCTGTTTTTTGGGTCACTAAACCTAGAACTTTATTTTCTTTCTTCAGATTGCCAATGGTTTGATATCATCAAGATTAATCACAGATTGGCTTCAAGAAACTGCCCTTGAGCAGCTTTCGGCAGTATCATCATACCTTTCAGTCCTAATTAACAATGCCAAATTATTGAAAGGAAATGCTCGCTTGTTGACTTCAGTGCTAAGTGTGTTTACATCAACAATGAGGTTGTCTATGAAAAGGAAGATATACCAACCGCATTTTACCTTGTCCCTCCATGGTGTATTTAATCTGTGCCAAGTTATTGGTGGTAGCTCAAGAAGTACAGAGCATAAGCTTGCGATGGAACTTGGTATCGATGCCATTCTGATGAATGGTCCTATACCAATTTTATCTGAAATGGTACTTTGTTTATGCCTTGCCTTTATTTCACAAGCCACTAAAATCACTTTTTTATACCATTGTCAATTTGTTGTCTGACCAATTATTATATGAAATGTTATATGTAAATCTTTGTTTTGTTTCACAGGATAAGTCAAGAATATCAATGGTTGCTTCTTGGGCAACTTCAAGCATCTTCTGGCTGTACTCCAACCAAAGGTCTCCATTGGAAATATCCTGCAAAGAGCCACCAAGAAATGAATCTCTACTTTCAAAGATTTTGCGCCTGTTAGCCGCTTCTGTAATACTTGGAAAGATGTCTAGCATCTCTCATGGAAAGAGTGTAGATCTTGCGCAGAGCACCAGCAGTTTTGAAACTCTTAGGTCTTTCTTGGATAATGCATGTGAAAGGGTTGAAACGACAACAAGTTGCAGTGCAAATGATACTCTAGCTGTCACTATACTGTACCTTCAAGACCATGTGGCAAAGAACAGTGATTCCTTGCCATCAGTTGTTACAGCCCTTTCCTTGTTGCTTCTTGACAGATCCAGTAAGCAAGGTGCAGTGGACTTTGCTGCATTCTGATGCTGATCATGACGAGCTTCAATGCACCTAAATTAATCAATCAATTTTAGGATAATTTCTTGCAAACATATATAGTGCCTTTGTGCTGTTATCTGTTTACTCGAATAATGAAGCATCTTACTCTTTTTTTACCTTTTTGATGAAACAGTGAACAAACACCTGGCCGACAACCAAGGGAAAATCGAAATGCTTTGTTCAAAGATACGCTGCCCGACGGAATCTAATCCAGCATGGAGATGGTATGGGCTGTGGATGTATAATATTTCAAGTTTTTATATGCTTCTCTTAGGATGTTATAAGCACTGGATATCTGTGTTCTCATCATGGAATTAATCGTGTTTATTCAACTTCAGGCATTACTATCAACCCTGGAAGGACTCTGCTTTGCAGCGCACTGAGATGGAGCGCCTGGAAGAAGAGCAGGCCTGCCAAAGCCTCTTGGTCCTATTTTCCAACACCTTCAGTGCCTGCCTGTCAGAGTTCCCGGTGTTGTCCCTAGATGTTGAGAAGTCTGGCCTTTTCCAATGGGAAAGAGACTCCATGGTTAAACAGTCTTCCACATAGTTTGCTGAAGAACTAGGATGACCCACACTTGACCTGTGTATACATCATGATCATACGATTGATCTTGTTTAGAACTTAGAAGAGAATGCTTCGATCCTCAGTTGGATTGGATGAACCTACCGTGCACAGAGCTGAACTTGCCCCACCCCCCCCCCCCCCCCCGCCCCCGCCCGCAACATAACATCAATTTTCAACACTTCCACTACTTTTCTTCTCTTCCCAGTTGTGTAACAGGACCTGCATTGTTGTAGCATTGGTACAAGATTTACATACAGTGCAGCGCTTCCTGTGTAATTTTTGTCACCTTACCAATTCACATATATGGATTTCAGCTGAAATGTAACATATCTTTGACAGAAGTGTCTCCCTCTATGCTGTGCTGAAAGCTAAGGTTCTGCATGCCCCCACGAAAATTTGTGTGCAAAAAGACTATGTACCCACAGCATTCAACACTGTACATGTTTGCAAAGAATCCTCATCAGGGCAGTGATAAATCAGTCGCTCTTCGTGGCGGCGCCAAGAGGAGCATCCAGCGGCTTCTGGGAGTCGGGGAGGTTGCAGGCGTAGAGCGACCGCACCGCCTCGGCGTGCTCGGCGACCCTTGCCTCCTCCCAGCCGGCGGTCCCTATCGGCGGCAGGACCTTGACGGTGAGCGGCGTCGGGCGCACCCGCACGCTGTTGTTCCTCCAGGCCAGGTGCGTGCCGGTGACGACGATGGGGACGACGGGCAGCCCCGTCTGCAGCGCGGCGTGCACGAACCCCTTCTTGAAGGGCAGCAGCCTGCCGGTCTTGGACCGTGTGCCCTCCGGGAACAGGATGAGGGACAGCTTGTTCTTGACCACTGCACGGGCGACCTGTTTCATGGAGTGGATTGCGGCGGCAGGGTTGGAGCGGTCGATGCGCAGGTGGTTTGCCAGCACGTAGAGCTGACCGAACAGCGGGTACCAGATGATCTGTGACAAAACAGAAGAATCCGAGGCTGTAACATTTCGCTTGTATTTAATAAATATTGTCTAATCATAGCCTAACTAGAATTAAAAGATTCATCTTATAACTTATAATTAATCTACGTAATTAGTTATTTATTTTATCAATATTTAATGCTTCGTGTATATGATATAATATTTAATGTAACGAAGAAAGAGTAAAATTTCTAGCCTTTTTACGGCATCTAGACAAGGCCCAAGTCATTCGTTGAGGGACGGTAGCTGCATGTGTGTATCAGTGTAGAGGATGTTGTGTGCTGTGTCCTGACCTCCTTTTTGGCGATTCCAACAGTACCGGTGGGAGCGAGCCACATGACGAGGAAGGACGCGTGGTTGCAGATGAAGATTCCCCTCGTGTTTAGGTGCTCGGCGCCTTCCACTTTGATTGGGTTCCCCAGGATCCAGAGCTGCCAAACTGTCGAAGTAAAAAAACAAGTGCTACAAATTTTCTTCAAAAAGAATGTGCTAGAAAATATGTCCCAAATTCTTAGTTGATAAGCTTTTATTTAAACTCATTTAGAGTAACAAAAATCGGTTTAAAATTCTTAGATTTTGAAATTTAAAATTTAAGATCCGACGTTGAGGTGATATATGCAGAAGTTGCTATTATCAATGTAATATGATTGGGAAAAAAAAAGTTATAAGTCGTGAAACCGACCGAACAAAAGATCGTTGATGGATCGCCTTGTTCCCTGTACATGTAGGCGGAGCCAAGCACGAGTGCACGACGACGTACATACATACCAGCATGCGTCCAGTGACGTGGCCGTAGACGTTGCTCTGTCGGATGCGCTGGGCGGGCCACGGCAGGATCAGCAGCATGATCACCGCCCACACCGCCGTGGTGATCGCCATGGCGAGGAAGCACACGACGACGCGGACCGCGGACACCGCGGACGCCGCCCACCGGTCGTCGCCCCCGCCTGCCGCGGCCAGGTACGCGGCGGCCTGGCGCCTGGCCCACGGCAGCCACGACGGCCGCGGTCGGCGTCGCTGAGCCGAGCCGCCGGCGGCGGTGTCCATGGCCGAGCAGGGGAGGGGTGGTACGTGGTAGAAGGTGAGGTGGAGCAGCAGCAGGCTGGGAAGGAAGGTTCTGGAGCAGAGTAGCAGTGGCGCGTCGCCGTTGGGTGTGGTTGGTTTTGATGATGGTCAGGGCACGTCGTTGCTCTGGCGCGTCTTTCTTGGACTTTATGCAAATTTCGAATGGCGAGGTGGCATCATGCTTTGTTTGTTTTGCAGTGCTCATATAAGAAGCCTACTGTACTTCCGTTTATTTACTATGATGTGCCCGACTTTGGACGCTGCAACGTGGCAAATTCATGACCTGTGGTCGTAGTGTGCATTGGAGGAGTATGTCTGTGTTGTTCTTGGGTAGTTGATCCGTCCCAAAGTCAATATCATATCCATCATTCACAAAAAAAAAAAAGTCAAAATCCTTCAGGCTGTGCCTTCCATAATCACAGTAGTTCCAGGTGAGCTGTGATTCTTTTGAAGAAAGAAAGAAAACGATGCATACTAGCTGTGATTCCAAGCACGCCTTGTTGGCAGGGAAGCAGTCATTGTTAGATAGCTAAATGTCGCCATTTCCTCGTGTCGTTTTCTTTTTTCTCAGAGAGAGGGCCGGGAGTGGAGATGAGAGAATAGAGAGGGAAAAGAAGATGTCGCTATTTTGGGGTGTGTGCGCCCTCTCTCACTCTGGCCTACCGTGCACTGCCTCCTGAAAGCACACTTGCGGCCGTACGTAGCTGAGCATTAGAGAGGTGCCCTTGCATGCGGCCGTGCCAAACCACAAGCGCACCACCGTTGGGCCCTCTGCACTTGTGGTGTGGGAAGGAGAAGTGGCGCTAGCGTGCCTGGCTGGGAGAGCAGCGCGGGAATCAGGAGGCCATCCAGGATGGCTGAAACGGATTTGGTGGGCGTTGCCTCCGATAAGCCCTATCTCAACTCTCATCGTCTCATTCTCACGACCACAACTTCCTCAGCGAGCGCCAGAGAGACTGTCTGCAGGGGGCCAGCGTCGCGCGAATTGTCACATCGTATCGGTTACGTGAGGCCGGTCCGGTTTGGTCCCTTCCGGCGCCGGCGCCTTGTGCGGAGGCGTAGGCGGCACTGCGAAACGTCGGCCGGCACCGACGCAGGCAGGCTCGGCGGAGGTACGGTACGGTACACAAGAGGCGAGACAGAGACGGTGTCGGTGGTGACCTGGCCACTGTGCACTGACCGCCTCCGGACTCCGGTGCCCGCGCGCGATCGTCTCGGCGTTTCACAAGGATGACGACGCGGTCGTGGACTCGTACGTGGTAGCGAGTAGCGTACCGGGCGCCCGGGCGGTGGATGGATCTCAGCCGCGAATCAGCATCGCCCAACACGCACTCAAAAGCCATGATACACGTACAAAACTGCAGTGGGAAGTCCCTTCTCTCAACTTTCTTGCCATGCGTTATTGCACCCATTGCTTCGGTGCGATTTACCGCTTTCTCACATAGTACTACAACACCAAATCATAATGTTACTCGTCCATCGAGTCACTATGTCTATGTGACCGGCTGCGGAAGTAGCGTTTTTCAAGTTCAGTTTAAAACCGAGTGCATCTGTTTACTTAGAACGGGTATGCTTCATTTCTTTATTTATCTTATGTAGATAGAGTTTGGTTTGAATCTGAAATTTCTGGAATTAGAAAATTCCTTTTTTTTCTGAAAATTAAAAACTGTCTACTCAAATTGTGTTTCCGGCCCGAGATTCTTTCCCTCTGAGACTTGGGCCGTGGCCCAAATGGCCAGCCAGGCCCACACGCATGACGCATCGTCCAGACTCCAGAGCAAACACACGCTACCACCGCTCCTCTACCATACGCCCTTGTGTCTCTGCACGTTGGGCCCGCAGGCCAGGCTCCGTTCTCCTCCCCTCCGTTGCAGAGCTGCCGACCTGAGCCCCACAGCTCGGAACTGGATCTACGCTCTCTCTCACCGCAGGACACGGGTATCCATCGCGCGCACAAAGCCTCTGTAAATACATTCCACGCATCTTATCTCATGCCTACACCTCACGACGTCTGGAGCAACGCACACAATACAATACGCAGCATTTTGAAGATATAGTTGGGCATACATGCTCGGTTTCAGGTTGATCCTGACCATAAACAGCACAGCCAGTTCAGAATTGAACCTGGCCTTGCGACTGCGATCCCCGCTAGTCCTGCTTAGAAGCTCATCTGATCTGAGCTGAGCAAACCTGCTCTTGGCAGGCAGAAACCATGTACTGATGATGTATACGTGTGCCTCCTGATGTAAAAGGAACACCAAGGCGATTGAGGCTTATTATGTACTATATATTCATAAGGTTCTATCAACAAATCGGCTGTGAATTTGAAGCACTCAAGGTGAAAAAACTAACTAGAGAATCCTGCCCAATGTGAAGCTGGGCAGTCACCGCTTCCTTTTTGCTCTACTGGTGCCTCGTTTGGCCGCAGTTTCAGTTTTCACTTTAGCCGCACCTCGTTTGGTTCCAGATGAACCTTTCTTCTTGTACCTGCCCCTGCCACTTTCCTGCAAGGCACATTGAGATGGTGTTACCAGCGTTGCAGCATGCAGTGAAAGAAACACAGGTTTTGCTTTCCCCCAGCAGGCCAGCACGATAATTTTTGTACCCTCAAAGACCATCAGTTCTGTATTCAATTTTTAAAAGATCCTGAGAAAATGTGGTTGAGGTAATGGTCATAGAGAAATAGCAATGCCAGCTACAAATGATGGATATGATCATGCCAAGTGCATTTTTAATAACTTAAATCCCTAATCGAACACATTTGCAGGTAACATATACATAATTTTAAGCTGGGGATATTTGATTTTCGGTATGTCCATTACCCAGTTCCGGTTTCTCAACGACATGAATGAAAGCACAAATCACAGGAAAAGATAAGGATCACATTACCCTATAATATTGTCGGTAGGCATTTTGGCCAGTCAACTCTTGCCCATCTTTTGACACATAAACCTGTAGCAAAAGTTCAACGAAGCAAAATTATGATTGAATATGTTTTCTTCAAGAAGAGGATAACAGAATAATCTTGAAAACATTAAGATGCGAGCTAATATGCATCCATACTGAAGATGCACAAAATGACCAAATAATTTCCATTATCTAAAAGTTTAAAAACAAGTGAACTGAAACTCTGGAAATATAACCTTACCCTCCTCCCACTGTCATTAGTAAACCAATGGCCAGAGCCAGAATGAGTTCCACTGGCATGCACCCTTCTTTTGCTAGCATCAGTTGGAACTGAGATCCTTCCAGGAGTCACCCAATCATCATTAGCAGCTGCACTCGAGCTGAATTGCCTCCTGCATTAAGATGATGAAATAAGTTAAACCAATTAGCAAATGGCGTCACTCGAATGATTAAAAAGCATTGACCATGATGTCACCTGTAGCTGTTGTGATTTTCTGCCCTGTTTTGCTCATTTCCTCTGGTACTTCCTGCCCCAATAGGAATGAAATGTTGCAACCTGTTCCGGAACAAATCACCCACCCTTGGGTCAGGGTGGAACAGATAATGCATAGCAGGAGGACGATCATCTAGTTCAGCTACACTTGAAAGCATTTGTTGCTGGAAATGCCAAGGATTCTTAGGTTGAGAAACCTTGTAATGAGTGTTGCCTTCTTTCTGCTGAGCAAATCCTGCATGTTTTGGAGATTTGAAGTATTCATCGCAGAACTCGTCCAAGGCAGGTGTTGCCCAATTTTCATTCATCATAGCCCCACTCTTCTCTACAGTACTGTTCATTTGGGGCTTACTGTTTCGCTGCAGGGTCTTCGCTTTATTTTGATTGTGGCCATCCTCAGCATCAGTATCAGAATCGAGCAAATAAATTTTCCTCATCGGGCTTATTGTTATCTTAGGAAGTAGTTTCTTTGTGCAGCTTTCTTCCAAAGAAATTGAAGGAGAAGTATTCGGTGTTTGTGTAAATTTCGATGCATTTGCTTTAGTTGCTGACTGAGTCATAAAGACACCATGGTTAAGCAGAGAGAACTTTGAGTTGCTTGCAGTACTGCAACTACCAACAGATGGTGGCACATCTGCAAGTAAAGATGAAAACCCAATGATGCTCTACACACAAAAATCAAAATTCCCTTAAAAATTGTAATAAAACCAGCTACAGACTAAGTGCACAATCAACGAGTCATGGGCATTTTTGCAGAAGACAAAATAATAGAGATACATAAGCAAACCGCATGACTGAATGCAGTATATAAGCACAACAAGAGAAATGAATGCAAAATATTAAAAGTTGAAATAGGCATACCGCTCAGGCACTCACCTCGAATTGATCTGTCCTCGTCTGTTGTCCAATCCTCGATCTCGTCTTCCCAACTCCCAACAGCTGCTCTTGCTGCATTTTCACTCATTACTGGAGAGGCTTCCACCGTGGGTTTTCCTGGCACCTTCAGAGGAGGCCGTGATGGCGCCAGATGTGGTGGCGCAGGGCCCTTCCGCAGCCGCTTCAGTTGAGTCACTTCAGGCAGTGTTGACTCTGGCTGTCGGTCACCAGCGAGGAAGAAGTTGTCCTCATCTTCGATACTGAGCGACGAGGGGACCCGAGGTGCGGGCTGTGGCTTCGGTCGCTCGTGGTGCTGGCTGCCAGCTAGGCAGTCGTCGTCGTCGTCGATTATAAGGGAGGAAGACGTCGCCTCAGAGTGCAGCACCTGGGGAGTTGGCGCCGGATGGTCTGACCTAGGGCCCTTCCGCAGCCGCTTGAACCGATTGGTCTCCGCCGGCGGCGGAAGGGGATCCGTGTCCATCCTGTCGCGCCCCACTCGGAGCGGCCGTTTGCCACCGGCGCGGACGAAGCCATCCTCCTTATCATCGTCATCTTCTGTGACGGTCGAAGACGGAGCTCCGGGCGCCACCTGCGGCCGCGCCTGCTCGCGGCGCTGGTCGGCAGCGAGGATGTCACTGTAGCCGTCTTCGTCGTCGAAGCCCAGTGAGAACGAAGGCGGATCGGACGCCGCGAACCGGTTGGTCACAGACCGCGGCGGCGGCAGGGGATCTGGGTCTAGCCTGTGACGCTCCTCCACTCGGACCGGCCGCCTGCCACCGGCGAGGACGCAGCCATCCTCCTTATCATCACCATCTGCAGCGCGGGTCGAAGAGGGAGCTCCGGGCGCCACCGGGGCCCGCACGCGCTCGGGGCGCTGGTCCGCAGCGGGTATATCACCATCCCCGTGTTCGTCGTCGAAGCCCAGGGAGAACGATGGCGGATCGGGCGCCGTGGACCCCCGCGCGTGCTCCTTCCGGCGGCCACCCGCCCGAACGCGGGGCTCCTCCGCGACGCCGTCGTCGTCGTCGAAGCCCAGCGAGAACGACGGCGGGTCGGGCGCCGTTGACCCCACGCGGGCGTGCCCCTTCTGGCGGTCACCCGCCGGGATGCGGGGCTCCTCCGCGACGTCGTCGTCTTCGATCCCTAACGAGAAGGACGGCGGGTCGGGGGCCTCGTACCCGCGCGGCTGCGCGCGCCGGTCGCTCCCGGCCGGGGGCTCGTCGTCGTCGTCCCAGTCAAAACCCAGCGAGAATGAGGGAGCCGTGAAGGCCATCCCGGCGGCGGCGTGGGGCCTAGGTTTCGCTCGGCGGCGGCGGGGGAGCTAGGTTTCGGTCGGCTGCGGCTGGGCGACGGGGTCGCGGATTTGGGGGAGAGAAATGGGATGAATCGAGATGGGCGGGAGATTGGCGGGAGAGCTATGGTTTTGTAAATTTTGCGGAGGGAATCGGGAGGTTTCGTATGAAATTTTGGGGGGTTGGACTTGGCCCGGGGCCGGTGAGGTGAGGTGGTGCGGCACTGGCGCGGCTCCGGCGAGGCCACGAGACGAAAGGGGATGCGATGCGGGTCGCTGGCTGGCGTGCGGCAGAAGACGGCGATGCGAAATCCTCGTGATTGGGCTGAATTTGGCCCACTTGCATCTCCGTGCTAAGTAGTTCCCAAAAGAGGTTTTGGGCCGATATTACCCAAATCCTACTATAGTTATGGGCCGGTTGGCTTGCTAAGTACTATTTTCCTTTTTTCTTGGATTGGTTTGGATTGCTATTTTTTTATATTGGGGG
>CM041642.1:7189868-7201814 GCA_023333625.1 Bothriochloa decipiens
GGGGGGGGTTTGATGGTTATATTTTAATAAAGAAAAAATATAGGTCTTTTTTTAGCAAATAGAAACATACATACAGTTTAAGTCGTGCCCAACTGCCAATCCAAACTTCACTAGAGTTCTATAAAGTTGGTTCTACTATTCAGAGTATTACTCTCTCTGTACAAATTATAAGTAATTTGATATTTCTGGTTATTCATTTTGTTATGTACAAAAAAAGTGAAAAGAAACTTATAATTTGGATAATTTGGAACGGAGAGTGTATTTGTTTTTTTGAATATGAAAGTTTCTTTTTAGCACTACTGAATATGAAAGTTGTGCTACTACTGTTAAGAGTGTATGATGTTCTTTTATGCTATATCTGTATCCCTTATAATCCAACGTTTAAGCTGAGCTCAATTTTCTTATATTGTAAAAATGACCCAAGTATATAGGACTAAATTCAGGAACTATAGTGTCAAGAACTGCATGCATTAGGCGAGAATGTCTAGCCGATCAAGAGATTTCTAGTTCAACACTAGGCATCGATGTTGTGCGATCTCTGCCCTACATGCGACGCAAACTAACACTGGATGCCAACCATGTTCATTATCAATTGTCGGATCCAAAGAAGGCATAAACAACCGTACTAAATCATTATTTGACGATACACTAGTAACACAAACTTGCAGGAGCTTGAGCAATAGAAGCATTCATCTGGACACTTCCATCACTACAGCATCTAGATATGTATATATTTCATTTCATCAGCGCCCACAAACCCCTGAGGATCATCCTAGCTTCTTCATCATCTTTATCTATACCATCAATGTAGTTGGAAGGATCGTAGATATCATCATCAGAACCGAGCTCAGTGTCCAGGTCGTAGTAAACACCATACCCCATGTCGCCATCGAAGTCATCCTCACTCTGTGTCTGGGGGTCACTGTCCCAAACAGGATCTGAAACTTTGAATTCATAGTCATCAGTTGAGTCATTGGGAAGCCTCGGTGTCTTGATACCAGCACACTTTGCTCGGAGGGTGTTGTCCATTTCGACGTTGAAGCAATGGCGTATGTCCAGGGACTCCAGATGGCAGCAGTTGTCCAGGATGGCTGTCAGCCCTTCATTGGTGAGGTTATTGCCAAAGATCTGCAGGGAACGTAGTTCAGTCATTGTTGCTATGCCCAAGGCTTCCTCATTTTTGAAGTCAGCATCTTTAATACAGTAAAAACTAGGTTCGCTGAGCCTGAAGCGCTTGAGGTGAGGACAGGATTTGCCAACAGTCTCGAATACTTCCTGCCCAAATACATTAATTGTAAGTGAAAGCTCAAACTCTTCAAGCTGAGGGAGCTTCTTTATTGCCTCTGCGAACCCTTCGTTCGAGACATTATAGCAAGAGATCAGGCGAAGACTCTTCAGTGATGGTGCCCTGAAAAGACAACACTTTGGCTCAATAAACAACGCACGACCATGGTAAAATAAGAAATATTATACTGAATCAATTTAAAACATGCAAGGACAGATCAATTCTTATTTCAACAGAGTTGCATAGCAGCAATCACCGATATGTAACAAAACATTTAGAGGAGAAAATATAAAGATCATGGAAGTTTAGAGGATGCTAAAATACCATCACCATCACACCATTTCGAAGGCTAACTGAAAAAATGATATAACTGTAAGATCTGAAATGAGAAAAATGTCAATCTGACTGATGACCCCATAGAGACATTTATACATTGTCACCTCTGACACTATTTGATTTTTCACTCACACGATATACATGATGAAGTTTTCCAGACCCATGATCAGAATCTTTCTATGATACAGCAACATATTAATGGCACTGTACATTTTTTTCCTTCAAAAGAAAACAAACCCATCATTTGAACAACTCCCTTTAATCTTTTTATCTTCTTTGCTTCCTTTTTTGTTTTCTAGAAGCCTCAACTTGGTAATATTAGGGGGCGACCACCCCTCCTGTTTCATAACCAAAAGACATAACACTAACAGTGGTCACCGCCCTAATTTTCACGGTGTCAGGAAACATTTACTAGAGACCAATATGCTTAAGAATGTCAACAAAATATAATCTAATGCAGAAAAAAAAAGACAAAATGATGTTGTAGACTATTTCTCTGCAGCTCGAGTTTGTGCCTGTAGATTGTTATTAGTACAAGGAAATTGGAAGGATCACTCCTCTGTCCTCTTACTGAAATTCACATCAGAAAATTAACTAAAACTCTTATTCCATGATAGTAACAGCCCATCCACAGCAATAGTATGATCAGAAGCACCCGTGATACAAAACTATCCAAAATTATTGTAGGCCAACAACGAATCCATAAAAAATTCAGAGTTGTGTGTTTTTGTGGACTATTAAACACGAGCGGGATTCAAATCCAAACCATAATAATTGGAGACTAAGAGGAAAAAATTCTTACTGCTCCCCAAGGAAGAGGAGGAAGGCGTCGTCTACGGCGTGCTCGCCCCAAAACGCCTCGCACTGGCCCTTGGCGCGGCGTACGGCGGCTTGCGCCATCCCGTGGAGATTGATCAATTGGTCGGCGCGGTTGCACATGTCGATGCGGCGCCACAGCGAGGGGTCGTCCCGCGCGGCGGAGCGCCAGGAGCGGCACGCCTGGCCGGCGCCCATCAGGATCTCGACGTGATCGAGCTTGCGGAGGACGGCCGAGATCGCGTCCAGCGGCAGGTCAGCCCAGTTCCTCTTCTCGCGGCCGCTCCTGCGGCCCCGGTCGCGCCCGCGCCCGCGACGGCGGCGAGAGGAGGAGGGCATGGCGGTGGCCGATGGGGACGGATAGGGTTTTGGAGAGGGATTGCGCGGGATCGTGGAAATGAAATGGAGGAACCGGCAATCGGATCCGTGAACTTTGACAGCAAATTGACACGAATGGTTGTGGAATTCTCGTGGGCCTTTTACGGCCCATCTATGAAGTTTTGTCCATGTTTTAACCAGTGGTTTTAACAGTTCTAACAATTCTACCGGAGTTTCCCTAAAAAAAACAATTCTACCAGAGTTTTGTTCATATTTTAATAATCTTAAACTGCTATAAAACTAACACCTACTAGTTTATTTCTCTAACTTATTCTTAAGCTACATCATCATCCATTTCAAGATTTATTTATGGTCAACGAGCATTTAGAATTATGATCTATACGTGAGCAAGACACATCATCAACTTCTATAAACTAGATTTATGTCACGTCATCCACTGACATTTACTTATAATTATTTATTTCTTTGTATACATAATCTTAAACCAGATCATAATGAATTTCAACGGCAATGTGCTGGGTGTTGCTTTCTTGACGCTTGAGACATACTCTCAAGGTTAATGTCTTTGCAATTCTCATTAAATAATTCATATTTTTTATATCTCTCTTTTATTTATCTAATATTACCAAAGCTAACTTTAAAATTCACGGCAATGCGTGGGGAATCCACCTAGTAATACTAAAAAGAACCAATAATAACTCATGTTTGCACACTCTGTATACGTGCCGTGTGTGCCCAATCGTAGACCGTAGTACCCTACGCTATAACCACCTCATTAGCTTGACATCAGAAAAATGATCGCCGATCCAGCTAGTCCAAGCAACAGGCCGGCAGGCGAACACGTACAGTAGTACCGCTTATTGCATTGACCGATCCACGGCCATGATTACGGAGAGCAAAACCGAGAGGCCGGGTTGTGGATGGTTCATGGCTTCATGCATATAGTAATAGGCCAGAGAGAGAATGTAAAACCGAGACATTTCTAGGCCATGTGCGGGTCTATATCGATGTTGTATTATTGTGCGACCTGCGACGCAAGCTACATTGGATGCCGACCATGTTGATTATCCATTGTCGGATCCAAAGAAGGCATAAACAACCGTACTAAATCATAATTGACGACACACTAGTACTACACTAACAAAGATCAATCAATAATGACTCATGTTTACACACTTGGATGCAGTGTGTGCCTGAGACCGTAGACCGTGGACCGTAGTACCCTACGCGATCTAACCACCTTCTTACTAGCTTGACATCAGAAAACGATCGCCGATCCAACTGCTCCAAGCAACAGGCCGGCAGGCCAACACGTACAGTGCAGTACGCTTATTGCATTGACCGATATCCACGGCTATGATTACGGAGCAAAACCCCGATCGCACCCTAATGATACCTGTCCCGGTACCGAGAGGCCAAGAGATGTTCATGCATAGTAGTAGACCAGAGACCATCGAGCAGGTCGTCACATGGATCGCGAGAGAATCCACAGTAAAATACACGGCGTCCGACAAGCCTCACTTATCGAGCAACATCGTATTCCCTTGGAGCGGTTGAGCAGCTCGCTCTAGCTGGATCCTTCTCATCATGTGCCTGACCTACTTAACATTAATTTACAATTACCACGACCTGCCTTCTTGCACTACTCTACTGGCGCTGTACGGTGTACCTAAACTGCTCATTACGGATAAGCACCGATTTAACCTACACTACCGGACTCGCCTTCTTTGCCGACGGCCTCAAGCCGTCGGCAAAGACGACTTTACCGTCGGCGAAGGCTTTGCCGACGGCCTGCCACGTAGGCCGTCGGCAAAGGACCGTCGGCAAAGAATTGGTCGGCAAAGACTTCTTCGCCGAGGGCCACCTGGCCGGCCGTCGGTAAAGCTTTGCCGACGGCCACACCACCCGTCGGCGAAGCAGCCACGTCAGCGGCTGCGCCGTCCCACTAACGGCGGTCTTTGCCGACGGCTGACGCGGCCGGCCGTCGGCAAAGGACATTTTTTTATTTTTTTAAAAAAAATTGACGACTTTATTTGCCGACGGCCGGCTGTCGGCAAATACTTGGTAAATTTGCCGACGGCCAGGCCTAGCCGTCAGCAAAGCTGGGCCGTGCTGGAGAAATGAACCAGCTTTGCCGACGGCCAGCCGTCGGCAAAGCTGGGGAAAAAAATTTTTTCGCTTTTTTTTGCTGTTTCCTTTCGTTCATTCGTCATTTCAGCACATATATATCACATAATAAACATTTCATCACATATAAACCACAATTCAGCATGAAATTCAGTTTCAACATTAATCGACACATGATCATGCTCAAATCCATCGATACAAGTCCACAATACACATACCATGGCCATAAGAGTCCATACATGGCCAATGTGCAACAATCCCATAGATAAAGGTCCAAATGCGAGACGTAAAGCTATCTAGCTAGCAGCGTCGTCATCAGGTGTCCCAGATCCCCCACCTTGCTCCCACGGAGCCCAACCCGACTGCGCAGACGTACCGTAGTTCCACCAGTACTATGGCGCTGGGACGCTTGCCGGCCCGGAGTGCCCCTGCTCCGTCGGCCCCTGTGGCCACGAGGAGTACCCGTGCTGCGACGCTGGAGGAGGCCACAGGTACTGCTGCGTGGGGTAGGTGGCGGGGTAGGTCGGGTAAGCCGGACTGCCCTGCGGTGGAGAAGGACCCAGTGGAGGGCTAGCACCTGGAGTTGGGTTCGAACCCGCCGACTGTGCCTGCACAAAGGCCAAGTGATGTAATTAGTACCTGCAGGATGGCCGCACAAGCTAAAGCAACATGCAATATACTCACCGATGAAATGTGGACAGGAAAAGGCACTGAAAGTGGAACTGGAACTGGTGGTGGAGCGAAGATCGAGGCAGGAGGTTCTTCCGTTCCTGGGATCTGGGAACGGATGTAGCCGGTCAGCTGCGCTATCGAACGCTGGTAGTGCTGTGACATTGCCGCCATCTGCTGCTGATAGGCCGCCTCCTGCTGCTGACGCAGCGCCTCCTGCTGCCTTATCATCTCCTCATGCCTCGCTGACTGGGCCGCCTGGCTGGCCTGCAGCTGTTCGACCGTGGCCTGCAATATTACACCCGCAAGGTTGATTGTATGTGAAGGCAAGGTACATCATGTGTGAAACGAGTGAACGATGAATGAAACTACACTTACCTGGAGTGACATCATCATCTGTGCGCTGCTCGGCCTCCGAGACGCTATGGGGATTTTTGACCCGCCAGTTTCCGCGTCTTCTTTTCGGATCTGGCTCAGTGTCGGAACAGAGGACGAGTCGATGGCAGTGTTGGCAATAGCGTACCGGCCGTGCTGCTTCCCTCCTCCTATCTTCATCACGAGCCGCGTGTCCAGGGGGCCGTGGTGGGGTCAAACGTCGGCCCATGCAGCGTGACACCCGCCTCGACGTACTTGGCAAGGTTGTTGTAGACGTTGATGCTGCCATAGACGTCGGGCCCATCCTCCGGGTTGTAGACGGTGGACGGCGCTGACACTTTGCCCTTGCGAGAAAGGGCAAACCCCGTGAACTCGTTGATTTGCTGCCCCTGATGGTACTCCTTCTGCAAGGATAACAGAAGCATGGTTAGAACTTACAAATAGTGACAATTGAGAGCTATAATAAATGGATCAACAGAAGCATACCTAGTCCTCCATGAACTCAGGGAGCGTCTTGTTCCCTTGGTGGTGTGTTGCCCGAGGATGCTCCAGGTGTTTTCTCTGATCTTCTTTGCGGTCTGCGTACGCCTTGTCCGTTTGCCACGCACGCACAATTTGAAGCCAGCAGTCGGGGAACTTATCGCACCAGGTTGGACACACCTGCATGGCATTCAAGTATTTGATATTCCAGGCGATGAATTGAATGTACTGCTCCTCGAAGAGGAATCATAACGTTCCTACTTAATTAATTACCTGCATGTACTGCTCCTCGGTGAGGTCGGTCTCCCTCTCCAGTAGCAACTCCCTGACGTCCTCCTTCCTCACCACCTCACGTTTCACATTGGCGTAGTAGGTGATGACGGCCTGGAGATGCGCCTCGTGGTACATGTCCTTGAGACGGCTGCGGCAGACCGCATCCTGCCGCCGCGTCGCCTGCTGCTCGTCGTGGCCCTCCTCCAACTGGAAGTACAACTGCACACATGATTACAACATCATTTCATTGTTTCAAGAAAGAGCAACGAATGCGTGGTATTGAAATATGCGGTGCAATGCAAAGACTCACCCAAAACTCCCTCAAGATCTTGTGAGCAAGAACTTCACCAGATACGTCCTGCACCCGGTAGAAGTGGTCCCATTTGTATGGGACGATCTGCTGACCCTCGATGGTGACCAAGCCAGGGTAGTGCTTTTTAATGAGCAAGCCCTGGATGCCATTGACATGGCGTGAACTCTTCTTGTCGGTCACCTTTATCCAGCCGCTGCACGAGTCATTAACAATAATTGTTAGTCAAAAATTTCAATCTCAACATGTCATATGAACAACTAGTGAAATCAACAATGGTTACTTACATCTTGCCCGCGGGTCGAATCACTGGGCGGCGGTCGAGGGGCGGTGGGTCGAGGAGCGACGAGGCCCCGCGCTGGTAGGGCTTGCTCGAAGCTGTGGAACTCGACGTGGCTGGTGTATCCTCGCTGCTGAGGTCGTCGCCACCGTCGCCGTCGCCGTCGCCGTCACCGTCATCGTCACTGGTCGTTGTCGCCTCGTCGTCGAACAGCCTCCTCGACCACGTGCCACGGCTGCTGCGGGGGTGCTCCACGTCAACGCCCGCCTCGTCCTCGCCGCCGCCGGCCGCTGCCTCCGCGTTGGCGTTGGTCGTCATGTACGTCGAGCGGACCCCTATCCTCCGCGACCTCCTTCCGCTCACCATCTTGTCGAGTGCCTGCATTGACAAAGATTAAAACCGTTAGTATGAAAATGACTAGTACTTGTAAAGAAACATAATTGCAAGGTAAAAATAATAACAATATAGTATTACATGAATTAGAAATTATCGTCTCCGCAAACGGCAATATGGCTGGTGTGTACTCGTCGCCATCACTACTGTCATCACCACTATCAATATTGTCGAGCTCGCGCAAGTGTTGGGCGAAATCTCCATCTTCATCAGGCTCTCCATCGTCATGATAATCTCCATCGTCATCAGGCTCTACATCGTCCTCTTCAACTCTGTTGCGCTTCATCTGCCACTCCTCAAGGATTTGTAAGTCCTCAGGATCGTGCACCTCATCACCCTCGTCCTCATCGATGTCGTTGTTTACTTCCATACCCATCAGCGATAGAATGTCTATCTCCAAACTGCCTTCTAGCCCCTCAGGTTGATAGAACCCATCTGTACTTGGGTCAAAGTTGTAATCATCATCGTTTGGGACAGGCGGTTTACTGTGCGGCGCTACCGACTGCACAAGGCTCCAACCCGCAAGATTCTCGTCTTTTTGGCATGCCCATGGGAGGTAATAAACCTGCGTGGCGTCTTGGTTAGCCAAAATATAGACATCGTCTTGTTCATATTTAGAATCTTGTCTAATTTCGACTTGGCCAATCTTAAGGTCCTTTCTCATGTCATTAGGATCAAACCAATGGCATTTGAATACCACAGGCTTACAACCTAGGTCTTTGCCAAAGTCAAGCTCCAATATCTCTTCGACTATGCCATAATAGTCCTTCTCATCCGAGCCTGGTGTATGAACTCCACTGCACGTGGTATTTAGGTTGCCACGATTCTCTTCGTAGCTTCTTGTGCGAAAGCGATAGCCATTCACATCATAAACATTGAATGACTTGACCTTTCGGGCGAAGCCATTGCCCACGTGTCTCAATTCATCACTCATTTCAGCATCATGAAGAGCCTTTGTACAGAACTAATTTACGAAACTAGGCACTCCATGTCTGAGAAGATGGTCTTCTTCTTGCTCGGTAGGAGCCGTTCTGCCTCTCCAGTGTTCATTAATATATTCCCTGGAAAGACAATAGGCAAGGGGGGTTATATCGATAGGTAAAGGATAGTGGCGTATGTAACAAGCTGGGCTAGAACTTACTTATGATAAGGAATGCATTCGTCAAGGTTCAACAACAAGCACATCATGATAGTGTGCCACTCCTCATGCCGCAAGTTCTTGTTGACCCCTGCGCCTCCTCTTCCGAGATCACCTCTGAAAAGGCTAAGGTTCGATGAATTCTCGTCGATGTTGTAACGAGGGGTTGGATCGCGCGGCTTGCGTAGTTTTTCAGTATAGTACGCCTGTGTGAATGTCGACACCTCCTCCAGCACGAATGCCTCTGCCACGGAAGCCTCAATTTTGGCTTTATTTCTGCACTTTTTCGAAGAAGCTTTAGACACCTCTCGATTGGATAGCACCAACGGTGCTGCACGGGCCCCCCCAACCGTGCCTCGGTCGGTAGGTACAGTATCAGATGTTGCATGGACAGGAAGAAGCCGGGTGGAAATATCATCTCCAACTTGCTGAGCAACAGAGGTGCAGCCTTCTCCAGTTCAATACAAATATCCCGAGATAACTCCTTGGCACAAAGCTGGCGGAAGAAAAAGCTCAACTCTGCCAGGACGCGCCACACTGGCTCGGGGAGGTATCCCCGTGTCATCGCAGGAAGGATCCGCTGAATCCATATGTGGAAGTCATGACTCTTCATCCCTAAGACTTTTATAGTAACCAAGTTCACTCCCCTACTCAGATTCGTGGCATACCCATCAGGGAACTTTAACGTTGTGATCCACTGCAGTACTTCCTTCCTGTCTCCCCTTTTTAGGATGTAATTGGCCGGCGGCTTTTTCCATCTCTTGCCTTCGACAGGGGGCTTCATCACTAGATTTGGCCTATCACAAATCGTTTCAATGTCGAGTCTAGCCTTAACGTTGTCCTTTGACTTCTTGCCAATCTCCATGAGTGTTCCCTAGAGTGCCTCGGCGACATTCTTTTCTGTGTGCATTACATCGATGCTGTGTGGAAGAAGAAGGTGCTTGTAGTACGGGAGCCTAGTCAAGCCCGATATATGAGTCCACATGTGGTCGATGCCATAACCTTTAAAACCACCATTCTCTTCATCAATCTCGAGAGCCTCTATCTGGTCAAGGACGTCGTCAGGGGTCTTAGCCTCAGGGATGAGGCCAACGACTTCAACACCTTTCATGAAGTGCTTTTTATCTCGTCTCAGTTCATGGTCCTCAGGCAGGAATTGGCGATGTTTGTCGAAAGAAGAATACTTCCCACCCTCGGCAAGCCAGGTGAACATCACATCTTCCTTGCATGTTGGGCAAGGGAACTTCCCGTGAACACACCACCCGCTGAATAAGCCATACGCCAGGAAGTCATGCATTGAGTACTGGTACCACACATGCATTGTGAAGTTCGTCTTTATAGCTCGGTCGTACGTCAGTACCCCCTCTTTCCAAGCACGTTGCAATTCATCCCACACTGGCTGCATGAACACACCCATATTGTTGCTCGGGTGTCCAGGTATTATCAACGTCAAGAACACGTTCCTCGGATCGAACATGACGCCGGGGGGAAGATTGAGGGGGATCACGAACACGGGCCAACAAGTGTACGGGGCCGCCATCATTCCAAACGGGTTGAACCCATCTGTTGCCAGCGCTACGCGTACATTCCGAGCCTCCGCAGCCTTGCCAGGATTCATCTGATCAAAGTACTTCCATGCATCACCATCCGCTGGGTGCTGCATCTTGTCATTGTATCGTTTGCCCTTCTTGTGCCACGTCATTTGTTTCGCGGACTCCTCTGTCATGTACAGCCGTTGCAGCCTCGGTACGACAGGAAGGTGTCGTATGACCATCTTTGGGATCTTAGACTGTTTCTTAATGCCATCACTTCCTTCTACCTCCACGTACCTAGAGGCTTTGCACTTTGGACAATACTTTAAGTTCTCGTGGTCTCCCCTGAACAGGACGCACCCGTTCTTACAAGATTGGATCGCGTCATACGGCATCTTGAGTGCACGAAGGAGCTTCTGTGACTCGTACGTGTTCTTCGGCAGGACGTAAACCTTCGGAAGCAGTTCGCCAACAGTCGCCAACACGAGATCAAAACCCTCTCGACTAATGCCCAGTGAAGACTTCAACGCTATTAGGCGTGAAATGGCATCCAGACGCGAGATCAAAGTGTTCTTGTGAAGGGCCTGCTTTGCCGCCTCCATCATGGTGTAGTACGCGGCTGCGGTCTCCTCTGGATCTTCTTCATCCACCTCTATTTCCTGAACCAACCCCGCATCGGTGATGTCTGCCATGAACTCTGCCATCCCGGCATCTTGATCAAACCCCTGGAGGTCATGTCTCACGTCCTCCCCCGTAATACGAGGGCGTTCACCATGGTAGATCCAGCGGGTATAGTTTGGAACGTATCCGTTCATCCAAATATCTTTGTACATGTGAGTGAAGTCTTTCTTTTTCTTGTTCTTACACTTGCTGCAGGGACAAGGCATCCGACACGACCCTTTAGCAACTGGGCCAAATGCTTGCTTCAGGAATTCATTCGTCCCCCTAACAAATTCATAGCTCTTATTTGTGAAGCCCGTGTACATCCACTCACGGTCAGCCATCCTCTGTCATGCGCCAATGTAAGCGAGTAATAAAAGCAGCATATGCATCTACAAGGCGTTTCTACCATCTAATAGGTGAAGGATAGGTCCTAATCCCACCCGAGGATGCGTAGATGAGGTTAGCTTCCATGCTCCGCTCTCGTCCGAGACGGAAATTCAGCAGCACCTCCCCGCTGTTCTCCCGATACACGTCCCGACAGGGAGGGTGTGTATCCGGAGAACAACGGGGAGGTGCTACCGAAACTCCGACTCAATCGGGGGCGGAATATGGAAGCTAACCCATCTACGCATCCTCGGGCTGTCCAAAAAACGCGGACAATCCAAAAGAGATACCGTCGCAGATATGCACTGATCCGCATACCAACGACCGCGTATCCCTTTCGGACGGGAGACGCCTAACTCGGTTACGTGAATATATATATACAGAGAGAGATAGAGAGAGGAAGAGATGTTATTTATACCTTGGGTGGCGGTGGAGAGAGGCTAGCGGGGCAGTGGCGAGCTGGGGCACCGCTCTACAAAAGAGGAAACACAACACTATTAGTAAAAAAATTCGACAGAACCTCCCCTGCACGGGAAGGTTTCCAAA
>CM041642.1:7202214-7370302 GCA_023333625.1 Bothriochloa decipiens
ATTTTTATCATAGCCTCCACATGCGATAACATGACAGCTCGTCAAGTTTCGTGAATTTCGGACTTAGTTTGGATTTTATATAATTAAAAAACACTTTCCCCGCACGTAACTCGTCATGTTACGACACCAACATGGTCGTAATTTCATGCGAGGCGCTGGATACGGCCTCAACATACTCCGAACATCATGAATACCATTTTTTGAACCACCAAGTTCCATTATTTCATGTACCTGCAGTTCAGATTTGGAGGTGTTGAAAAAATTTAAAGAAACAAAAAACTAACGAAATATAGAAAAAACTCAAAGTTGTCCCAACTTTTGAACTTAAGATGTATTTACTATAGGAAGGCACCAGAAAAAAATTGGGAAGAAAAAAGCAAAAAAAAAATTCTTTGCCGATGGCCTAGGGTTAGCCATCGGCAAAGAGCCTTTGCCGAGGGCCGGCCCACGTGGCCATCGGCAAAGGGGGTCGCCCAGGCCAGCCCTTAGGCGGCCACGTGTCCTTCTTTGCCGACGGCCTGGTGTTGGCTTTCGGCAAAGATCCTTTGCCGACGGCCAGCCGGTGGCCGTCGGCAAAGCCGGTGGACCTGGCCAGTCGTGAGGCCGCCACGTGTCCGGCCTTTGCCGATGGCCTGACGGCCGGGCCGTCGGCAAAGGGGACGGCGTGGCCTGCCGTCAGGCCTGGCCACTTTTGCCGACGGGCAGCCTTAGCCGACAGCCTGGCCATCGGCAAAGATTAACCTTTACCGACGGGGTTTCTTTGCCGAGGGCCCGGCCGTCGGCGAAGACGTCCTTTGCCGATGGCTTTTTTTTGCCGACGGCCAGGCTTTGCCGACGGCTCGGCCGTCGGCAAAATGCTTCTTTGCCGACGGCTTATTCTATGGTCATCGGCAAAGATTCTCGCAGTCGGCAAAGATGGCGTTTCCGGTAGTCTAGGGTGTGGTGTTACTAAATTGTTAATAGCTTTGCGCCAGCCGGTTTAAAATTTGAACCGCACGCACGGGCCCCGACTGTTCGCTCGCAGGGATCACAGCGCCGGTGCAGTGCAGCAAAATTTACAGTGCCCCATGCGGCATCGTCCCCTGCACCGCACCGCACCGCACCGTCAGACGGGCTCTTGCACGGCGCACGGCGGTGTCGTCGCCTTCCCGCCACCATTCTATATTCCGCGACCACCGCGGCCCACGAGCCACGGCGGACGCGGATGGCGACGGCACCACGCCAGGCCGCGGTCACGTGGGTCCCGTCGGTCCCTACGTTGCTGCGTCCCCACCTGCTGCTGAGTCCGACATGGCGTACGTACGCCGTGCTTCCGCCTCGTGCTCCGCCGTCGGATGCCTTTCCCTCACCCTCCGAACACCGGGCAGCGCGGCCGCCCGTGTGGGTGCGGCGGCCGGCCACGTGCTGGTGTTGCTGGAGGCGCCCCCGGCGTGGTGCGTGTTCGGATCTGGAGAGGAGAGCAGGACTGAGCAGCGTCATGGCCGGCTGGTTGGATTGGATGGACGGATTCAACGGGACACGACACGAGGAGGGTTGCTGTTCCGTTACTGCCCTCCGTTACTGTGGCTCGTGCCGGGATTTGTTGTTAGTTACTGGAAGCGCCATGACATGGCGGGACCCACCGACCTGGGTGCATGGTCGCTCGCTCCACAGTATACTGACGTGGTTAATTGTCTCACGTACCACCCATCCGTCGAATCGAATCATGCAATTTCTTTCGTTCCACCGACAGCGAGGACAAGTAATACTACCACGACCAATGCAAAGAAAGAGCGCATTACGATCACAGATTCACAGTTGGTGGGTGGTAGTACTTATTTTTCAAATTTCCATACGAAACGAACCGATTTGTTACACTTTTATTTTTTCGGTTGAAATGTAATCTGTACACCGTAAATACTCCCGCTGAATGATGGCAAATACGTATCCAAAACCACGACTTTCTTTTAACATCGTGCAGCTGCAGACTGCAGCAGCGGTCCGGACGTCCAGTGCGTCTGCAACATCACGAGACCAACAAATTGCACGACCACATTGATCATACTGTATCACACAGTACCGGACAGAAGCTCCGGACGAAATCCCCAAACCACCCCTAGGCCAGGCCCAAATCCGTCCCGTCCTCGGCATCGGCACGCACGGACACGCCCCCACACGCGCCCCCAAACAAAAACACCCACTCCATGTGTCCCAGGCCCTAGTTTACTTCTCCCCCACTTGGCTAGCTCCCGCTCCCATTTCCCAACGCCACCCGCACCCGGCGACCACCCCCAACGTCTCTCTAGCTAGCTGCTCCTCCGCTCTGCCTCTCCCCTGTGCCCTCCACTCTGCCCTGCCTTGCGCTTCCACGTTCCACACCGCTCCGCGTGCGCCGCGCTTCGCCCGCACTCCGCGGCTCTGCGCGTCCGCCAGCCTGCCGCGCTCTGCTCCCTCCCCACCCGATGCTGCTACCGTCGGCGCAGGCCGTCCCGTCGACCCACAGCCGGAGATGAGCTCCAGGAACCGCTCCGCCGCCGCCGCCGCTGCCCCGGCCGCCGCGGCGCCGTCTCTCCGGACGCCGCGCCGCCTGAGGCGGCGGCCGGTCAAGGCGCCGGCCCTCGGCGGCGGTGGGCGGCGGAGCGGGCCCGCGACGCCGCTGCTCAAATGGGACGTGGGCGCCGGAGGCGGGCGCGGTGGTGAGGGGAGGAAGGGGGCTGGCGCCGCCGACGAAGCGGGGGACGCCGCGCGGGCGCGGGAGACCAAGGTGAGGGAGGTCTCCGTGCGGAGGCTCGCGGCCGGGGTGTGGCGGCTGCGCCCGCCGGAGGCTGTGGCCGGAGGCGGAGGCGCCGGCGGGGAGAACAGAGTACGCGTGGGTGTCGAGGTATGTTCGTGCGCTGCTTCCCGCCTAGCTTGTTTGTTTTCGTTTTGGTTTTCGGCTTGGCCGGCGTTGAGATGCGGCCAATAGGAGGCGCGGGGCGCGTGCTTTGTGTCCAAGCTCTTGTGCATTAGCTTCTCCTATAATGACATTTTTATTTGGTAGACTAGAGTATCGCTTTGGTATTTAGTGAATGAAAATAAAAATGTGCGCTTTAAAGATATTTTCCTTGTTTTTTCCCCTAATAATTTATACGCTTTTGAACCACAACTGTTGAGATTTTTAGTAAAAAAAATGCTACTTTGGTGCTCTAGGACATAGATAGATCTCTCGCACTGTTTTGGGAATTTGGGCTAACACCATCATTACCCTTTGCAAGTCTGCTAATCCGAGCTGCTTAATTCGCCTTAAACTCGATTAGCGTAGTCAAATCTCAGTACGGACCCAGTCTCCTCATTGAATCCTCAGCACTAACACACACTGCCCGTTGCCATGTCGACGCATTTAGTACTCTCCAGGACGTTAGATGCGTTGCTCTGAAGCATGGCCGCCATTTATGAAGGCGGCCGTGCAGCAGGCACAGCACAGTACGGTGGCCGTGATCCTCTTCGCATGAATTTACCCATCCATCCAGTTTCCCTGTGCTCGGATGGATCTCCTCATGTGATTCCTGCGCATGTATGGGCCCCAATCATCGGATCCTCTCCGAGTCTCCATGCCCCTGCCCGTGCAATCACAAATGCACTTCCCGTGCGTTTTAGCCCTTTGTGGGATGAATTGGTTGGCCTGGCTATCAGTGCGGGTGTGGACCTTCAGTTTACCGAGTTGCTGTGTCCTGTGTAAGGAGAATGAAGAAGAGTGGAGCTTGGAATTTGGATCGTGAAAGGTTTGTCAGGGTGTGAGCTTCTGAATCGGGCAAAATGGCTCTCAGCTCTTGTGCCGTGGGTTCAGGAACACGTGGTCCTGTTTAGTTGCTTGTCTCATGCTATTGGAGGCCATCCCTAGTGCCCTTCCGGGAAATGGTTTTGAATTCTGAATCTTTAGCCCTTAGGTTGGGATGAAAATGCTAGCCAACAAACGTGACGATGTTACCAACGCAATAGATGTGCAGTAGATGTATAGGTTCTCTGTATATGATTCTGTTTGATTGGGGTCTCCACGTGATGATTGTTTGGGCCCTTGTAGATTCTCCCTGTTCTTTGAGTACTGTATGTCTACCGAAAATTCACTTTCTTTTTTGTTATTATAAACATGTCTGTGATGTTCCTTTCAAATCACAGTATGGAATAGTAACATGAACATGTTCAGATCTAGTGCTGCTCTGTACATAGATATGCTTAATCATCGAATGGAACAGCCGTGCAAGTAAATTTTTAATATAAAATGTTATCAATTCATTTTTGTCTTATTTTTTGTTTTTTAATGTGTGTCATATTCTGATATGTGCTTATATGACAGCATATCCCAAGGCATCTACAAGTCCAGCTTCTCAAGCAGAACACGTCAGGTCATCACCAGAGTTTCAAGAATGAGGTTTCAAGCCCCATATCTGTTTTGGAGCGGAAGAGTGGAGAGCTCCACAAGGTGAGGGAAAGAACCCACAAGACATCCATTTATTGTTTTTCCTTGTATCAGTCTGTAAGATCATTGACATGGCAAATTCTGCAGGTACAACTTCATGCTACTTCTGCTATGCTGCCTGTCACTACCATGGAGAAGGCAACAAAATGGGAGCCTGGGGACATAAAGGGAATGGAATCACATGATGCATATCTGATAGCCAGCCAGCTAAATCTTCTTAATGAGCAGCAAGATACAGCGTATGTTGCTAACCTCCAGATGGAACTCCAGCAAGCACGTGATAGGGTAAGTGAGCTGGAAACTGAGCGGCGGTCAGCTAAGAGGAAGCTTGACCACTTGTTCAAGAAACTTGCAGAGGAGAAAGCGGCTTGGAGGAACAGAGAGCATGACAAGGTGCGTGCTATTCTCGAAGATATGAAGGCAGACCTTGACCATGAGAAGAAAAACCGGAGGCGTCTGGAGTTGATTAACTTGAAACTCATTAATGAGTTGAAGGAGGCCAAGATGTCAGCAAAACAGCTGTTACAAGAGTATGATACAGAGAGGAAGGCACGTGAGCTCACTGAGGAGGTGTGCAACGAGCTAGCAAGAGAGGTGGAGGAAGATAAAGCTGAGATTGAGGCCTTGAAACAGGATTCCCTGAGGCTGCGAGAGGAGGTAGACGAGGAGCGGAAGATGCTCCAGATGGCTGAGGTGTGGCGTGAAGAACGGGTGCAGATGAAGCTTGTTGATGCAAAACTTACTCTTGACGCCACATACACGCAGCTAAGCAAACTGCAACAGGATGTTGAGGCGTTTATTGCTGCATGCAGTACTGCAAATGGAGACATAACAATAGTAGAGGAAGCAGAGAACATAATACAGGCAATAAAGTCAGTCAGAGCCCAAGATGCTGAATTCAGATATGAACCACCGGCAGCATCAGAAGACATATTTTCTATTTTTGAAGAGCTGCGTTCAAGTGAGGAACCTGTCATCAAGGAGATTGAGCCATGCTACAAGAATAGCTCTGCCAAATGTGAATCAGAAATTCAAGAGGTTAGCCCAATGACCGATATATTCCTCGAGAAGAAAGCCAAGGCACACTCCAACAAAAGCCCTAAAGATGAAAGCGACACTGAAGATGGCAGCAGCTGGGAGACAATAAGCCATGAAGATACGCAGGGTTCAAGCGGTTCACCTGACGGAAGCGAACCTTCAGTCAGCAACAAGATCTGCGACGGAAGCATTTCTTGGAAGAGCAGAAATGGTTTCGAGTATATGGAGAATGAGAAGCTGAAAGATGACTTAGCTGATGCCTACCTGACAAACATGAACCAACCCAAGAAGAAAGAATCAGCCATTTCAAAGCTCTGGAAGTCGTCCCGGCCAAAGAACAGTGAGATATGCAAGAAAGATGCAGTTGAAACAGTAAATGCAAGGTCATCTAATGTACGGCTCTCAGTGGGGACTTATTCCACTGTTGAAAGTGGCATCCAAGAAATAGGACTCAGTCCACCGAGCGTCGAGCAGTGGAGCTCACCAGACTCGATGAACATTCAATTCAACCGGGGCTTCAAGGGCTGTATAGAGTACCCGCAGACGTCCCAGAAGAATAGCTTGAAGGCAAAGCTCATGGAGGCACGGATGGAGAGCCAGAAGGTCCAGCTTCGCCAGGTGCTGAAGCAGAAGATCTAGAGCGGACAGAAACCAGAAGGCGAAACATTGTAAACCTAGAATTTAATCCAAGGAATAATGTCAAGAGTACCTAGATGCTTCATTTTTTCTTTCCTGTTTTAGAGTAACCTATAATGCATGTACAACAAGGACTAGAAAAAAGGGGACAGGGCTGGCCTTTGTGGGTTGCCCGGAGCCTTTGCGGCTTCTGTATCTTACTTTAGTTTTGGTGTTATGGTTCGATCTGATATATGCTACTGTGAGATCCATCGTGATGTATAATATAGACACAAACAAGCAGCAACGTTGAGATAAATTGCATCCCTTTGTAAACAGTTCCCACTGTTTTTTCTTAATCATTTCCAGTGTTTTCATTTTTCTTGTGCAACTCTATGCCTATGGCTCCTACTTTTCTCATGTTATAAATGTTTGATGCGAAAATTTGTTCCTATATTATGGAAACTGGAAACTTTGAAAGCTGTTTGACTATGAGGGACTCCACGCGGATGCCTTATTCTTCGGGAAAACTGTTGACACAGCTCTTCTCTGGGAAGCCGTCTGTGCACCTGTGAATCAACCATGCAAACATCGCAGTAACAGAAGTGGCTCGAGGAACTTGGGAATCAGTTTCAACAATCACACGTGAACAAATCCTGTCGAAAGCTTCAGCAGTTGTGCTTCTGCATTTATGCGAGTACCCATGGCCCAGTCGATGCTCCGTGGTTAGTTGTGCCGTGCGTTTGATTGATGCAACGAAGTTGCTGGGGAGAAAGCTCAGCCCAGGATGTCCGACGCGAGCAGCAAGTCCAGCTCTGCAAGGCTTCAAGCAGGGAAAACAGCGGCCTGCCTGATACCTTGGACATTCAGTAGCTAAGTGTTCCAAATGACAAGCCACAAATGCACTGGATGGAAGCATGACAGGTCACAATTACAAGTTTATAACTGACAAACTTCACAAGTTGAGCAAGGGCATTTGCAAAGAGGCAAGGATACAGCACGAATATCCAAAACAATAGACAGAATTACAGTAATCCAGCAGAAGAATATAAGCATCCATAATATCCAAAACAAGGGCAAGGGCAAGCTGTAAGCCCAATCACATGGCGCAATGGCTCATGCAGTAAAAACCATTGATCATCTGTAAAATGTACATGCAATGGGGCATGAAGCACCATTATCTGTAATGTAGTTGTCTCATATAGTCATGGCAAACTGAACTTGGCACTTGGCAGTGTAAAGAAGTCCCACACCAGCAAGATGCAAATATTTTATTGCTTTGATTGAGCATTACTAAAGGGCTCATTTGGAACTTATTTGAAGAATAGGAAATTCACATGGTCCACTCAAGCTCCATATTCGATCAAATATTAATGGAGAATACAGAATAGTAGAATAATACTCATGAAAATATCTAATCTTCATACCTAGGAATAATGGTAAGAGTGTTTCAATTAAGATTTGACTTATCTCGACAGTGACAGTGTTACTGCAAATTAATAAGTCAAAAAATAGGAAGGAAACATACCATGGCCAGTACCAATTTCATGAATACATAGATTTACAAACATAAACACTTATTCTTTAGGTTTGCTTTGCCACTAGAGTAGCACAATGCACAACTGACACCACTAAATTGTTGTTGGCTTATCACAGGTTGGTAATGTTGTGACTTGTGAATGAATGGAATTAGAACCCAAATAAGCGCAACATAACCAAAAGAAAAAAGAGAAAAAAAACTGATGGTGTTAAGCTCAGTGCTGAAGTGAGTATAAAAACAAACTAAAGCAACGCAACCGACAAGAACTAGAACAAAGGTTCAACACAACATGTCTATGTTCTGATAGTATTATGAGTGTAGAAACATTATATATTTCCTGGATTGGGGATTAAATGGTTCACTATGACTACATAGGTAATTAGTAGTGTTCACACAGCTTACACCAAAGAGAATTAAAAATCAAAGCAATTAACAGTCTTCCATTCAGTGTCAACAATCCATAGAAGAGAATAACTATACCTACATGATTTCGGCACCATCGAAACGAATGATTAAACTGTCCTTCTATGAACTCTAAGCAGGCACCAGCAGAGGCAGCAACAAACTAAAGAGTAACTATCCAGGAAAACATAATCATTTTGATGTATCAACATACTTTATCAACTCTTAATTACTCAATGATTAAGGTCCTGCAAGGAAATATGCACTTCCATCTTCCATGGTACAGTGTTTCATTGCTGCATCTTCCAACTAGAAATATTCATGAATTGCTGCATCTTCCAACTAGAAATATTCATGAATACAGGGCTGTAAAGCACATCAGCTATCACTCATGTAAACCAAGGAACATTCAGTGGAGGCCTCTAAGATGCAGAAACAAAATCTGAGACCCGCAAGTCTAACAACGCAGAAGATTAACAGCACATCACAAGCAGTGATTCTCAACAAAATTTCAACCAGATATATGCTTTGGCGTCACTTAACACATCATCGACATGTTTTAACAAAATCTTCTCCGAGATCCACACCAAGCACAAAGCCTTCATGGCAATAGCAAAACAGAGATAGCTTAAAGGGTTTCCAATACAGTAAATTGACAGCTAAAGCAGACACTATGCGGGGCGCCCGGCATCTAGAAGCGGAGCTTGGTAAAGAACCACCTGTTCTTGCCGCTCTTGAACCTCTCCTCGAGGCGGTACTTGGCGGTCTTGCAGGCCTCGACCTTCTTGTCCCGGGTGGAGAGCGCATCTGGCCCGCCCGAGGCCACGTCCTTGAAGTCGACGTCGAGGGTGTAGCGGGTGGGCATGAGGTGGGTGAAGTTGACGAGCTTAAGGAAGCACTTGACGCGGGACTTCTTGGCCGTCTTCTTGGCGGAGTCCTTGCGGATCACCTTCTTGGGGTACTTTGAGAGGCCGGCGACAAGGCAGTGGCCGTAGGGGCGGTCGCGGGTGCCCTCCTCGAAGACGCGCACGATCACCGCCTTCCGGCCGGCGAACCGGCCCTGGAGGAGGATCACGGCCTTGCCGGGCTTGAGGAACTTCACCATCTTCGCGCGGTGGTGGTGATGCTGCTGCTGCGCCGCCGGTAGGGTTTGGGAGGTGGGGGGAATGGGAGCGCAGCGCGCGAGAGGGATGAGGGTTATATAGGGTGGCGGCGCTAGGGCTTTGAGGATGGCGGATTTCGGCTGTTGGATCTGGGATCGGACGGTTCTTCTGTAGTTGGGTTGAGCTTCAGCGTGATGGGCCAGACTTGGGCCCGGTGCCGTCGAGCGAGGCGTAGTTGTGTCGAACTCGGACCACAAATCTGCCCGCAACGCGCAAGACACAGTGTAGTTTTTGTGACTTGCCGAGACGCTCACATATACTTTGGGGTTTTTTAAAAAAAAGAAGCATATACTCTGTCTATATCTGAAATAGAAATCGTTTAGGACATGATTGCGTACACCAAAAAGTCATTAATTAAGGGATATTTTTTCGGTATCTGTCCCTATTAAATAGGCCTACGGATGCGTCTTACATGACCAATAACTATGATTCAGTTGGCTAGCGTATCGATGCGTACGCCCTGAGACAAAGGGCGGAGGTTCTCTTCTACTTTGGGGAAGTAAAAGAGAAGAAGCGAAATGGTGGTCGACTGTATGCTAAGAACTTGTAAGAGCAACTCTAACAGTTTTATAAATAGGTTTATTATTTTTATTTTTTTGTTAAAATTTTAAAAATCTTTTATCTAACAGTTTGATAATTAGGTTTGATAGTTTTAATAAATTGACAAATACTCCTTTTGAGTTGGCATAGATGAACGTGTAGATTGGGGTTGGCATCCTCTCGCGTAGAATCCGGCAGAACATTGTTGTGCGCCAGAAACGCTGCTGTGTTTATGTTACGCCTGATGGTCGTCGATGGAACCTGCTGCTGCCGGGTCGATGGAACCTGCTGCTGCAATGATCAAACCGATGTGCTGATGGATGTGACGTCAAACTGAATGCTGCTGCATGCTGATAGATGTGACGTCTAAGATTTACTAGGGGCCTCGTTTAGATTGTAAAATTAGCGCTGGATTTTCTGTAGCAGAATTTTTATATTATTTTGTTTGTATTTGGTAAAAATTATTAAATTTTAACTAATTAGGCTTAAAATATTCATCTCACAAAGTACAACAAAACTGTGTAATTAGTTTTTGATTTTATCTATATTTAATACTCCATATATGTGCCGATATTTTAATGTAACGGAGAATAGGAATTCTGCATAGTGAATTTGATGCCAAATTCTGAAATCTAAACAAGGCCTAATACAAAGAATGCATATCGAGCCTGATCTGGCGACGACGGACAGGATTTCCGCGATGGTGCGACCTGGAATACGCGCGCGATACCTCTGCCGTGGGAAAAAGAAAAAAACATTGCGACATAATTTGTGGTCCATAATTTTTGTTTTTGCCAAGTGAATAATAGGAGACTGTTGGAGATTGATTTTTTTTACCTTTGTCATATTCATTTCAAAGTTGACAACATGTTTTACCAAACAAAAAATACAAAACTATTAAAATTGCTCTAATCAGCTTTTCCTTTTGCTCATGGTGAATGTAATTCCTATGGGAAGTCAAATCTGTAAGCTGGTAACCCAGCCTATGCTTTCTATAAAAAGCGGGGCCAATGATCTTTGATCTTAAAAAAGATAAGAAGAACGTTATAATGACGTTTTGTTCATTAAATTATAGTCACTTTAGCTTTGTTTCAAATCGACTTCTTTTGTCTACTTTGACCAAGTTTTTAGAAAAAAAACATGTTAACATTTACAAATTGAAATAAATCTTTCAAAACACGTTTATGGAGAAATTAGTGTATAAAAGATTGATGATGGTGAAGATATTGGTGTATCATTAATGAGGTTTGGCTTGTGAAAATCAAAAGTAACTATAACTTCAAACAGAGAAGAATTATACATGTGAGCGGCATGGTGAAACTATAAGCATTGCCACTTAAATTGAATTCGTCCAAGATATAAGCACAAAGCAATCCCTGCACACTTGCACAGGATAATCCGATGAGTTTCGTTAAAATGGATGAGAAAAAAAATACTATTTTTGTGTAGATGGTTGGTGATTTAACTATATAATATGCGCGCACACGCTTTTATCTCTACTATAAATAAAAACTTCTCTAAGTCACTTCATTGCTTCAAGATCAACGACTTACAACACGTCTCCTACAGATACAACGGTTAAGATTAAAAAGTTAGAAGCCGCTTCCCCTTTCTCTCACCCCCTCACGTTCCATCGCCCAGGCCCCGTTCCGCCGCCAACGAGTTTCAACGCCCGCTCGCCTCAGTCGCCGCTAGGTCAGGCAAGAAACAAATTTGAAATTTGAAACCAAGATCCACCGCGCGATTGACTGCCGCCGCGACCTCCGCGTCTCCTTCCTGTATCCGGTCCTCGGCACGGCCTGTCGGCGAGCACACCCTCTTGTCCTCGGAACGGCGGCGCTCGACGGAGGCGCAAAGCTGTGCCGCCGGGACCTGCTGCGGGAGATCGATCGAGAATGGAGGAAGGTCCGTCGTCGGCTTCGGTCGTGGCCGCCACGGCGACTCCGTGCTTCCATCGCGCAGTGATCTCGGGCGGCGGCGATCGACGCCACAAACCACGGGCGCGGTGATCGGGCGACGTTCTCCCCTGACCACGGCGACTCGGTTCTTCCATCGCGCTGTACGTCGAAGCCGATCACGTACAAGCAGGAGCGCGTGTGCGGCCATCGTCCGCCGTGATCTCCACGTGCAAGCAGTGGATCGTTCATACTAAGTACTAACGAGGTATATTGGAATTTCATTAACCTAAGTACGCCTCCTGTTAGTTTAACTTTTACACAAAATCCGTGGCCCTCGACGTGACGCCGGCGCCGCCGTCGTCTCCGTGGTCCACAACGACGCGGCGGCACGCAGGTAGATTTAGCTCTATCTATGCTTTCTTCGCGTGTCCCTGCTGCATGTTTAGAACTTGGCCGGCGGCGTCCATTGCTCATCCATGTCTGTTGGCAATTGGCATTGGTGATCCCCTTTTCTCTGAAACTGAAAGGTGTGTTTCAAGTATCGGGGTTAATGGTGTCGACACCATGTCCACTGATCGCCTTAGGTGTTGCCGTAAACGAAGGTCCCTGGACTCTGAAACTCTGAACTCTGCAGCCGGGTCCAGACGTACACGAGTGGACATACACAGAAGGAGCGCCTGTTGCGAGTATCTCAACGTGCATGGTCCTGTAGCACGTGGAGAGGCTCACCCAATTGTCATTGGCTTTCTTTGCTATATACCAAACTGTATGTATAGCTGAATGGTATTTTTCTGGAGTAACTAATATATATCCATCGTAACGTGATTATTATGGGTTAACTAAATAAATCATGACAAAAAATACAAATTATACCTGGCGCAGTCAACGAATAGGTAGCGCTATTGTTTTGGGACTCAGCCTTCTTCCTTTCTTGGTACCGATGCCGGTACTCGTTTTGTTTCCTCCTCCTCCTCGCCTCCTCCCTTTGTTCGTCGGACATCTTAGCTCGACGAACCCGTTGTCGCGAGCTTCGTTGTTCCCTCGTCCATCGGGCATCATCTATATGACTATATATATAGAAAATAAATAACACAACACAAAGCACTATACATATATTCTCAGTTTGAAACCATACCTACGATGTTAATGATGTCACTTAGTGCATTGGGCGTATCTCTCGGCGTAGACATTGAGTAGGTGATGAGGAAGCAACTTTGATTTTTTCAAAGGATTGTGGCTGGTGATGTGAAGGGCAGCCCTGGTGCAAGCGGTAGAGCTTTACCACATGTGACCAAGAGGTCCAGGATTCAAGCCCCAGCTTCTGCACATTTGTGCAGGGATGGCTGCTGACTTTTTTTTTCTTCCCCAGACCCCGCAGTGCAGGAGCCTACGGCACTGAGTACGTCCATTATGGCTGGTGATGTATCCAAAAATTATGACTGAAACGACATGAATCAATTACCAGATAAGCATTTAAGAAAAAAGAAAAGAATTGATTATATCTGGTCCTGGTACACGGATCATAGGATGTTGGCAAAATTACCCAGCCATAGGAACTGATAAGCAATTCTTCTAATGAGCAATTTTTTTATAGCTGAATATATATTAGTTCCTGCAGAAAAATGCCATTCAGCTATACATATAGTTGGGGTGTATATACATGTATTCAGCTACAGGACCATGCACGTTGAAATATTTTTGCTGATGGTGATTTGTTCTGTGAAGAAAGAAATAACATATGATCCGTGCGGAGGGCTACGGAGCACAGCGGCTGTGCGGAGGAACGAAGGGCGCAGGCAGCTAGCTAGCATGAATGCACAGGACTCTACCCAATCGCTAACAACACAGCAACACGTACGCGCCGCGCGCGGGGTCCGACATTGGCGGCAGATCAGCAGAAGGGCACTCACATCCTGGCGCCTACGTCGGTGTCGTCGTCGTCGCCGGCCTCCCTCCGTCGGGCCGCGCCCTTGGCCTCACAACGTCTACGGCGCGATCATGGCGATCATGGCGTCCTGGACCATCACGCCGTCGGGGTTGGACCCAATGACGCGCCGCCGTGCAGAGCGATGCGCCTCCGTCGTGCGCCGGGCGTGTGATCGCCGGCACAGCGATGCGCCTCCGTCGAGCGCCGGGCGTGGGATCATGAAGGCGATCACGACGGCAGTTGTCACGTCGCCCCTGTCTCGTCACGTCGCCCCGGCGCTGCGGTCGTAGATCGTGGCGTAGATCGCCGACGCGCTCCTAGAGGAGGAAGGGACGCGGAGATCGCGGCGGCAGAGGTGGGGTGGATTCAAAATTGATTGAATTGTGATTGACATGGGTGATTGATCGTGGAGTAGAAAAAGGAGGAATTCTTTTTTTTCCGGTGGATGTCACACTCGGCGATCGAACCCGTGCCGTCGTTTGGGTATTTCATGTCATTCCTAGATTAAAGCCGTAGCGTTAGCACAGGCATTATACTAGTGGAAAAGAAAAGATAAAGACCATTGGCATATGAAACACCGTACTATTCACCAAAATGTTTGGTATCAATAATCTCTACAGGACTATAGAGGATGAGAGAAGTGCATAGAGCAAATGTGCAATAACGGAATATTTGGTCCAATCTCCCCACAAATAAAAAGTAAGAAAATAAGACTACCGTTCGTGCGTAATTTTTTTCAGGTCGTCTCGATCTGCCTCCATCGTGCCATACTATGACCTATTAGCCAAGCGCCGGCAGGTGGGACCGTGGACGTGCCAAGAAGGAAACCGTGGCATGCGATCGTTCCCAGATGGTAACCAAGACGTCAATCACGCCCCGATCATTCAGCTCTTTGACAAAATTGGAAGACGGCCATCATGATTTGCCAGACCTCGCCTCCCTCGGAGCCATGTCTGCCTCAGTGGCCTGCGTCGACGCCGACTCGCTCTGGGTTAGTGGTGCAGCGAGTTCTACACCGCCAGTTCGTTCGCGCCGTCCAACGCTCGGCATCGAGGGTAGACGATCGATATCACCGCGGACATAGTGACGAGGTACGTACTCCATCTATCTTCTTTGTTTTGCCGTTGTCTTGCAGCGCCCCGGCACCGCTGCCACCATCATGTCCTGCCGGCCGCAGCCATCATGGCTTCCTGCCATCCGCCTCCGCTGATCCTCCTCCGTGCCCAGCGCAGCCATGATCGTGGCCGCACAGCCACCGTTGCATTTGCTCGCCGTGAACCCCAATGATGATAGGCAGAGGGTCAAATTAACAAGGTTGTCTGCAGGTTCAGGTTCAGGGTGGTCGATCTGTTAGGTTGTGGATGCTTCATCCTTATGTTGCTGCTCATAATTTCTTGTTTTTGTCAGCGTATCTGTTATGATTCATATGTACTCCCTAAGTGTTCAGGATGATTGTGCTACCGAGGATGAGGAATACAAGAATCTTAAGCAAGGCATCAATCACATTGTTCTTCCTGGTAACATAAGAATTGGCTGTACGTTAAGCCTAGGGGAAGTATGAATTGTTTTCAGTAAATTGCCAACATATCTGGTTGTTGTCATTGTAGTTATGCTGATGGAGAGCCAACTGAAAATACAACGAGGCTTTATAAATGGTTCTCAGAGGTTGGACTACAAATTCGATGCACATGTGTATGGGAGTTTTTGTTCTATGTATTGATTGCCTCTTTCTTGGTTTAGCTGCAGCCTGCAGAAGAACGGAGGGGACGTTGGACAGGAGTTGATTTCTGTATTCGAGTGAGATTGTGAGAAAATAATGCTTCTGCTGTGTTCTGAAGAAGTGGATTTACTGATTTGAGATGGCCATATGAAACCCTTTTGTTATATTACCTTTCCTTTTACTATTAAAATTGAGTTACTATAAGAGATCAGATTGAGATTTGAGGCCTGAAAAAAATTCATGAGAACTGAGACATGAGATATACATCCCATCATCCGTTCCTGTAATGTGAAACTGAGAACTGAAGTTATAATAAGCTGCAACCGGATCATTGCAAGAGTTTTGCTCATTGCAATCTATTTTGGTATTGTTCGAGAGCTTCTACTCATTGGAAGTTTGGAACGGTTTGTGCTTGTGAGTAAATCTGCTGATTTACCTAACCATACACCCAAAATGGAAAGAGAACATGATTTTTAAAAAATTATTTTAGTGAACTACAGAACCAGCTTTCAAATTGAATTAGTACATTCATTCATGATCTGTATATATGCTGTTTTAGACACAGGATAATAATTGAAGGATAAATGCATATAACTCAGCTGGCATTGGTGCTTTGACACGTTCAAAGTGATGGTCAAAGTCATATTTTTTGTAATTTTTGCAACAGCTGCTTCCCTCATTTTTTTCTCCAAAAGCTGCCTAAATCAGGTATGCACATATCTATAACATGAAAAATATAATTTTCTGGAATGTTGTTTAAATTCAGAATTAAGCATCCTATCAATTATTTCAGAGTCAATCTCTGCCTATATCCTATCAATTATTCTTCTAGACTCCACGTCTTACTGTTGCAAGAAATGAGAGAAGGTAGGAAATGTATAGCAAATTTTCATTTGCCATCAGCACACACCTTGAATTACCGGACATATATTTGATCCAATCTTGGTAGCATGTCGATCTTTGGTAAAACTTGCATGTGCTGCAACAAGCCCATGGTCCTGCATTTACCCGTTAACTTATTTTTAGACGTATAGATCATGCTTGCACATTTAAAATATAAGTAAAGTTTATGGTGCGACGCGCGCTCTCCACGACTGTTAATTTTACAAACTTTTCTTTTTGGATTAAATGTCACTTAAATGTTGATATTCAGTTTCATATTATTGTTATCTTACTGTGCGGTCCTTGTGTTTTTAGTATAAAGTTTTAAATGTCTCGTAGCAACACACGAGCACACTACCTGGTAAAAGTAAAATGCTTGAAAAGTTGAAATATGAAAAATGGTCCTCGGTGTAGAGGACTCTAGTGAAGGTATTTTTCAAAATTTGGGTCCCATCAAATTGCACTCATTGCATAGCCTGATATTCATATTTTACAACCATGGACTACTCGATGCATAGAATTTGGTACAATTTTGCTTGTGTTTTTCTTATTGTTTCATAATTCTTTGATAATTTTTGCCAAACATTATGGGAGTGTGTGCACATCCCACAAATAGGTTGTCTAATGGCTTATCACATGTAGACTTGTTTGGATGTATTCGGATTCACATAAATCCTCTAACACATGTGCATTGAGATGAATCCAAGAACCCCCGAACAAAAGCCTTAGGTCTTTTGGTCGAACTTGTAGGTTTCGTTCAAGAGCACAATATTATCCTTCTACTGCCACCATAAAAACAGTGGAGGGCAGGCCGACAAAGCTAGATCACCGCAGAGTGATCCAAATATGCCTTTTATTTTTAATCTTCCTCTTACCATTTCCAACCTCTATCATTTTTCAGATTCGTCTACCATTTCATTGAGGATAGGTGATGCCTAGTGTCCTTGTTGACCCTGAGCAATCCATTTAAGACAGTAAACATTTAGTGATCATAAATATTATTTGGACACTACGAAAATATCTCTGTTAATAAAACAGTACACACTGAGTTACATGCATTCGTGTATTTGATTCGGATACATTTTAGTATGACAATTTGTTATGCAAGTAATATAGTTCACTCGGTTCCTCAGAGGCAAGAATGCTGGATGAGCAATAACCGCCCACGGCAAAATGAGTGTTGAAGCGATTTTAACGCGGCCTCATTCGGACATTTTGGTGAAATTCCGAGGAAGAGAAACAAAGAGTCGAATGCTTAACGGAAAGGTTGATCCAAATCACATCTTGATTTTAGCTTGGCAAGGACCTCAGAAAGACTAAACATGTCATAAACATTTTCTTCTATTTGTATCTCACGGGCATTCATCTTCATCTAGTTTTTTTCGTGGAATTCATCTTCACCTATAGTAGTGAGTAGTGACAAAAAAGAAACAAAAAGAAAAAAAAAAAGAGCCGCGAGCTCTGGATCGTGGACACTGGATCCAACTTCTCCGACCGCACGGCCCATACAACCGCTGATCTGGCCAGTCACGCGCGCAAACGCGTCGGTCCCACACTCTCACGCGCCAGTGCGCCACCCGGCGGGCCGCCGCCGTTCCCGTTCGAACCGCGGGCGTCCGCTTACTTCCCTCCAAAAACTTCGAGCGGACAATCTGACCGCCATGTGGATCCCACGCACTCCTGGACCCACTCGACATTTGGGTCAACGCGGAAAATAACCGCGTACTCCTAGCATTTCGGGCAAAACATTTCCCTCCCAAACGTCGCGCCTCCCGCTCACCCTAGCCCCCTTCAAAACCCCCGCTCTCCACACTTCTCCACCGCAACACGCTTCCAATCGGCAAATCCATTCCGTCTGCCGATCCATCCCTGACCAACACCCGGGGCCCCACATGGCAGCCACCAGCAAGCTCCGCTCCCCGTCCGCCACCGCCGCCAGCGGCGTCCGCGACCACCACCGCTTCCTCCGCCCCGGGGCCCTCGCCCGCCTCCGCGACGCCAGGCTCCGCCGCGCGAGTCGCGCCACCCGCCCGCCCCCGCCGCCGTCATCTCCGTCCCCGGCGCCCGCGTCCCCCTCGTCACCTCCTCCCGCGGCGGCTGGGGACGGCGAGGGCGTCACGGCCGTGCCGTACTTCGCGCCCGCGTCGAGGCTCCTCGCGCCCCGGTGCCCCCAGCGGAAGAAGCTCGCGGCGGCCAAGTCCGTGGTGTTCTTCGCTCCGCCGCCTCCCAGCCCCGATCTGCCGCCCGTCGAGGCTGTCATCGAGTTCCTCGGCGCGCCTGACATGGTGGTCGCCGCCCACTAGAGTGTCTCGCCGTACTGTTGTATTAGCCTTGTAGATCTATTCGTCATTTTTGTTAGTTTAGTGTGCTATAAAGTTTTCGTTGTTTTTTGTACTGATCTGGATGTGAAAACAAAGACATATACAGATAAGAGCATGCTTGCTATGTAGTAATACAAAATACAGTTATTGGGTAACGGAAATTCGCAGTATGATGTCCAATTCCTGTTAATCTGTTATGATATGTTGGGTATTTTGTGGATTTAGATCATTTAGCTTATGGTTCTTACATGCACATATGTTTATAGAACTAGGTTCATTCAATTGCTTGTTACATGTGAATGCGATCATGTGACAGATAATGGCATTTATTGATTATTCCTCTACTCTGAATTTGGTATGTTTTTTCGGACTGTACTTCAGAAATTATGGCAACCAAGTGGCATCAGTGATTAGTCTGAGTTGCCTTTGGTTGACTGTTGCTCATCTTCTCTTTTATATTTGACCACATGATTTGTTGATGTACTAATTCAACGTCTCTTTCATATGAACTCTTTAATTAACCATATGAACTCTTCACATTTTATATTTGACCATATGAACTCTTCACATTTTATTGCAACTTAAGGGTATTTTTGCTCCTACCTCAAGATGCTATTCTAGTGCTTGCCACCTGTTACACGATTGGCGTATGCTCAGCATTTTAGTTTCACTGTTTGTTCGATGATAATTCTGGTATACTTCTTGATATTACCATTTCTGCAGCTTCATTATGATTTTTTTCACTTCGATGAGGTGTCAACTAGGCTTACTCATTGACTTTTATCTCAACTGCAATCACCATCCTCATCTGAAGTTAACAAGGCCAGTTGCCCACTACCTGAAAGAAGAACTCACACTATTATGTTCACTTCATATTACAATATGTTGGATGATCTACAGATTGAATTCATTTAGCTTATGGTTCTTACATGGGTATATGGATATAGAATTAGGTTCATGCAATTGCTGATTACACGTGAATTTGATCTAGTTGATCAGATGCGGGTGGGTTTTTTGTTTCTTTCTCTATTATTATGAATTTAGTATGTCCTTTAGTTGAACATTGCTCATCTTCTATTTTATATCTAACCACTCCATTTGTTGATAATTTGATATGCATGAACTCTTTAATAAGCAGTTCCTTCACATCTATTGCTACTTAAGGTGATTTTTCGCCTACCCCAAGATGCTGTTCTAGTGCTTCCCACCTGTCAGGCGAGTGACATATGCTCAGCTTTTTAGTTTCTTGTTTGATATGCATTTCTGGTACAATTTTGGAATTTACCATTTCTTGTTTTATTATGATTATGATCTTTTCAATGATGTGTTACCTAGGCTTACTCAATTACTTCTACCTTATTCTTATTCAATTGCAACCATCATCCTCATCTGAAGCTAACATGTCCACTCTTTGGGAGAGGTGCATGTATATCTCGTACTGTTAGTGTTGAATTATGCCATTAATGGCTCATATCATTAGCATTCTTTCACCACTGTTTTAACTTCACACTGGCTGCTTTCAGTTTCTGATGGGCCGTGTAACGGCATCCTTTCAAAAGATGCCAACTGTGAGTGTTACTACTTTCCCTGTTATGCACATTGTATTTACTTTATAAAAACAATTGCATAGCAAACCAGTGGGGTTTCAATATTTCAATATCCTACCACCATACATGTTGTTTGATTTTTTTTTTATTGTTCGAAACCTCCCTCATGTATTACTCCAGCTGAATATAGTACTATCTTGAGTTATCTGTTTGCTGTTCATTGCTGTACTTTCCGTCTGAAGTTGATGCTCAGATGTTCTTCTCCAACTGAATGTAGTTGATATCTTACTAGACTACCATCGTGTTCAATCACTCTCGACAGCTTGTTTCCAACAGCCAAATAAATAGCTCAGTTTGTCTTCCTGCTATAACAAAAATATTGACTGCTTTTGTTAGGCACAAAGTGTTCGGGTCATTTCGATGACTTTCATAGTAGTAACTGTTTCATGTCTATTACTTTTCTTTTTGTCTAAACAATTTATTCTCTTGTGGTAGTCTAATCCAAGAGTGGAACTAACTGTGCTATGAAAAGGATGCTTGCAGTTATCAGTTATTGCCTTCTCCATAACCGTTGCTGAAAAATGAGTTCGCCAAGCTGAAAAGGTATAACATATATCCTTTCGGGCTTGCTCGTGCCACCATATTCTCTCATTCTCTGAGTTTCATTGTCTTAGTGTGCTTCTGACAGAATAAAGCAGGTAGGTTTTCAGTTTGCTTCGGCTTATTTATGGATTTAATTGGGTTTGTTTGTGTCACTATTACACGCATAATCTGTCCTGATCCTTGTAAAGTATGATTTCTTTTGGATAAGTCCAACATGCATGGATAGCATCACTAACACTAGGCAAGAAGAGATCTAAACAGGTTACACAAATAAAGTGGATTTCTTAATGAAGGATGCCACATGTTTACTTTTGTCCATCATGTGGCTGGATACGCTCAAGAACATTCTAACATCACATTGTCTTGGTAGAGGTCACATAATTCTGCCTGTGGTTTATATGGATTTCATTAGGTTTGTATTGTTTAGTATGGTTACCAGTAAATAATAAAAAACAGTCAACCTCAGAGGCTCAGTCACACGCATAAAACTCCATTTTTAGATGCTACAAGTGTATCTCTTTTGAGCTTGCGATGGTAAGCAACTGGAACATTTCTGTAAAGATGAGTAGGACTACTGTAGGAGTATATCTGTTTTGATCAGTGGCGGATCCAGGGGAGGAGGCTCATTTCACTATGAATTACTGTAGCGATTACCTCAATTCCCCATTTAATTTCACTACTAATCAACATTCTTCATTACTTAGCCCCGTTAGCCCCCCTCGAGATGCCATCCTGGATCCGCCAACGAGATACACAGTTTTATGCTGAAGGATGGTAATGATTTTGAAAGAATGTCGTTCTTGTGTCAGTCGTAGCCTATGCCATACAGTGGGTAAATGAAGGAGAAGGGCCAGGATAGAACTACTTGCATCCTTGTTATTTTTCTGACAACTGGGGAGAGGCCAGAGGTAGTAAGTGAAGTACTAATCAATCAAGACGTGAATGATGGGGATGTTCAAAAAAAAAAAAAAAAGAGACCTGAATGACCGGCAAGAAGCAGACCGTTCTCCCCTTGGGAACGATTGGACAGACATTCTAGAGCCAGAGGTGAGTCGACAGTCAGCTCATACACGTCTCTTTCCTTTGGTTACTTAACTGCAACTTGGTTTTGGATAGCATTGCTGACATTAGCCAAGGCGAGATCTAAGCAAGTTCGACAATACACTTAACTCTCCATCATTCATGCACACCGCATGTCTGCTGGTACAAGTTTTAAGTAAACCTGTTTTCTTAATACAGGATGCCACATGTCTAATTTTCTGCATCATGTGCTTGGATACGTGAAGAACACTCTGATCTCTCGTGGTACCTCAGTAAGGGTCACATGCATCGTTCCTGATAACACAAACCAGGGTCACCCTCCGGATAGGCAAGGGGTTATTGCGAAATTCATTTTTTAATTAAAAAAACCAGTGAGATCTGAGCAGAATGTTCCAGAATTCGGCAGGGAGACACCCAGCCGAGCCGATCAGCATCAGCACGCAGGCGAAAGCAACACGACTCGTCCTTGGCTCCTTGCTCGTCCGTCGATCCGGTGGGCGGTGTGGTCCCGTTCCCATCTCTTCCCCGACCAAGAGCAGCCGTCCGTCGCGCAGCTCTGGCCCCCACGGTCCCTTGTAGCCTTGCATCGCGATCGCGAGGCAGCGACCCGGGTCCCCTTTGGATCCATCCGTCTCTCTGCGCGTGGGGTCGCGCCTGCGCGTCCCGCTCCCATGGCGGGTAGCACCCAACGCCGTCCACACATTCCCCTGCAAAAAAAAAAAAAAATCCTTTCTCACCACAAAAGAAATGGAGGCAGGCAGGCGGCAGTCACACATGCGCGTGGGCACGGGAAAGGCACGAGCCTCCTTTTCCATTTCTATCGAGCGGCCGAGGAGAGCCAGGCGAGTGGCGAGCGCTTCGTCTAGAGTCTAGACAGGCCAGCTGCGCGTTCCGATGCAAATACGTGGAGGCCGGAGTAGTAAAATACTGAGTGAGAGGAGAGAGGAAGGAGGAGACGAGACGGTCTTTTCTTTTCTTGAACCAAGGAGGGGGATCAGGGGGAGGGAGTGAGTGAGGGCTGACCGGCTGAGGTGGGGGAGGTTTTGCCGCCGGCAATGGAGATGAATCTCCGGGCGCAGAGCCCGCTCTGCTCCCGGGGCAGGCCCGCCCTCGTCGTGCGCCCGGCCGCTGCTGCCACTGGCCTCACGCTGGTGAGTTGTACGGTTTCTCCTGTTGTTTCCTTCCCCTTTTCGCTTTCTGGTTGGAGCTGTTCGTTGCTGGATGTTCTGTTCTGATTGGTGGGCGTGGGCGTCCGGGAAGAGCGCCGTTGCTCTGTCTGTGGGAATGGGGAGCGAAGTGGGCTGGAGTTTAGCAGGCTGCGTGCAAACAAGAAAGGATTGGTTACAGAACCTGCGTGCAAACAAGAAGCGATTGGTTACAGAACTTGTTGTGATACCGAAAGATTAGTCGTGGAGCTAACGCTGGCACTTTTGTACCTTTGTCTGTCTGCTGTTGCAGTCTGTCATGAGGTGCAGCAGATTCACGAGAGGCGAGCTGGTTCGATGCATGGTATCAAGTTCAGGTTTGAGGAACGATTTTCGTTACAGCAATCTCACCGCTCCTACTGCTTAGCTCACGGGTTTCTTGTTTTCTTCTTCTGACATTGCGGTACTCAGATTATCCTAAGAGGAATCCGAGGAGGGCGTCGACTTCTAAGAGCAAGGGCGTGACCTCCGGAGGGTATGCTTCAAGACCTACTGCTGAATCCAGCACGAAGAAGATAGAACAGAGCAGCAACGATGGGGGTGATTTTAGCAGAAGCAATGGGTCACTCTGTGGTGAGGCAACAGAGCAGGCGAGTACTGCTGAAGAATCGTCTCAGGTTTACTTGTCAGGAGACATTTCAAGCGGTGCAGAAAGGGACGAAGATGGGACCGAAGAAAAGGCTGACCAAAATCAATCTTCAGTATTGTCTTCTGCTTCTGTGGATGATGACTCAATCGACAGGAAACTTGATGAGTACCGTGGTAAAATAAGTGCGCTAGTGAGTTCGAAACTTGAACCTTCACCACTTGCAAGTATTGCTGGACAAAACAAATCAGTTGATGATGTTCATGAGCGAGAGGATCCAATAACTGATCCCCAGGAACATGATAGTTCAATTGCTGATGCACCTGTAAAAGGCAGGCCGTTTGCTGAGGCCGTTGTGGGATATAAGGATTATATTACTGAATCAGCAGCAGGAAAGGCAACCAGCGAGAATGAGGAAGAGCAAGTTGTCTCGTTAGAAGATGTGGTGGGGACAAGTACAGATGCAGATATACAAGCACCAGCAGAGGATGATGTTGATCCAGAAGTGCTACTGAGGAGGCTTCAAGAGCTTGCTGATGAGAATTATTCGATTGGGAGCAACTGTTTTGTTTTCCCTGAAGTAGTGAAGGCTGATTCGATGATTGATCTTTACTTAAACCGCAGCATGTCGGCCTTAGCTAGTGAGTCCAATGTTATTGTAAAAGGAGCATTCAATGGTTGGAGATGGAAGGCTTTCACTGCAACAATGCATAAAAGCGAATTAAGAGGGGATTGGTGGTGCTGCAAGCTCTACATTCCCAAGCAGGCATACAGATTAGACTTTGTATTCTTTAATGGTGACACTGTCTATGAAAACAACAATCACAATGATTTTTTCCTGGAAATAGAAAGTGACATAGATGAACACTCATTTGAGGATTTCTTGGTTGAAGAAAAACAAAAGGAACTCGAGAGGCTTGCTGCAGAAGAAGCTGAAATGAAAAGACAAGCTGAGGAGGAGCGCAGGAGAGCGGAAGAAAGGGCTGCGATGGAGGCTGACAGAGCACAAGCAAAGTCCGAGGTTGAGATGAAGAAAGAGAAATTGCGCCAGATGCTGAGTTCGGCCAGCAGATATGCTGAGAACTTATGGTACATAGAACCTAACACCTACAAAGGAGGGGACAGGGTTAGGTTGTACTATCACAGAAGCTCGAGACCACTAATGCATAACACTGAGATCTGGATGCATGGAGGTTACAACAACTGGATTGATGGACTCTCAATAGTCGAAAGACTTGTCAAATCTCATGAAAAGGAAGGCGATTGGTGGTATGCAGAAGGTATGTATATTTACTCTTTTCACCCCTTAGGATTTATGCTACCCTTTCTGTTCAATTTCAGATGATGTTATTGTTTTTCCCTTTCATGATCTCCAACCTTTGACTCTACTTTGAAATTATTACATGTTATATTAGTATATACTAATAAAGTATGTATTAGAAGGCCCTTAAAACAATCTATTAGAAACCTCGTCTAAGAAAAACGCTAATGATACAGTTTCATGTGGCCAATCCATATGGGTGTAAAATATGGATGTTCATATTTTAGAAAGTTTGACCAAAACGTTGTAAAATTTAAAGGAAATCAAACCATCATATGATGGCGTAGGCTGTACTGCAACAAGTAAAATTGTTCTAATCATAAAAGAGGTATGATAGCCTGAAATCCTTATGCCTTCAAGTTACATGCTCAAGGTTGTATTTTCAAGTACATGCTTATCTTGTGAATGAATATGAAGGTCTGTCATGTGCTTGATCATTGGTGTTTGATTGCTCTTTTTTGTCTGTTATGCATAAATCTTACTTTTGACTTTATTCCATGTATTTTAGTTACATTACCTGAAAGGGCATTGGTGTTGGATTGGGTTTTTGCTGATGGGCCACCTGGGAATGCAAGGAATTATGATAACAATGGAAGGCAGGATTTCCATGCTACTGTTCCGAATAACATATCTGATGATATCTTTTGGGTGGAAGAAGAACAAAGGATCTTCGCAAGGCTTCAGCAAGAGAGAAGAGAAAGGGAGGGTGCTGAAAGAGTAAAGGTTGGTTCAGAATAGACTTTGTATATAGTAGGAGCAATGCTTACTTGTACCTAGCAACCTAGATAATTATCAAAAAGCAGCAGTTGTTCCGGTACTCTTTCAACTACACAATTGACAAAAACTGAATTGATTGTTGCTTTCTTTCCCCAGGCTGAGAGATCTGCAAAAATGAAGGCTGAGATGAAGGAAAAGACTATGAGAGCGTTTCTGCTCTCACAAAAACATATTGTATATACTGAGCCACTTGAAGTACGTGCAGGAACTACTGTGGACGTTCTTTATAATCCTTCTAACACAGTGCTGAATGGAAAGCCAGAGGTTTGGTTCAGAGGTTCGTTTAACCGTTGGACTCATCCAAGCGGTCCCTTACCACCGCAGAAGATGGTAAAGGCCGAGAACGGTTCACACTTACGAACAACAGGTGTGCAAAACATACAACATATTGCAATTTTTTCATGAACAGATTTTTATAAATATTAGTATATTACTATCAAGTACTCGCAGGTGGCCCTCAAAAGTATTTCTTCCCAAAGCTAGTTGTGTATTTTATCCTGTATGGTGAACTAGTTGGTATAAGTCTTGGATATGTTTGTACAAAATATAGGATTTTGAAACTCTTCAGCACTCCAAACTCCTCACTGTTAACTGGAGCCCTAAGGGCCAAATATATATTTTTGTAATATGATAAATCTAAGGGCCAAATATGCAAGTGATCTATGTGTACACATATGCATGGAAATCCTTCCAGTACTTTACTATGAAGAAATACATACAAGTACATATGCGATCTAATACTCGCGTCTTTCCTGGTTATCAGAAGGGTGGTAAGCATGTGGATATGTTATCCAGCTAAAACACTTTTTTGTTTTTCTCAAACCTATCGAATTCATATCCATGATATTGTTGAATCATTGTTGCCAATATTGATCAATGTTTACCGATTTCCTTCTCTAAATTCTCTCTAATTTATCTGTTTGTTTTTTTCCCAGTCAGGGTTCCCCTGGATGCATATATGATGGACTTTGTTTTCTCTGAGTCGGAAGAAGGTGGAATATATGACAATAGGAATGGGATGGACTATCATATTCCTGTGTCTGATTCGGTTGCAAGGGAACCTCCAATGCATATTGTGCACATTGCAGTGGAAATGGCTCCTATTGCAAAGGTAGATTTACACTTCGTATTTTGTGACACAAATGTGACACAAATGATGATGCTAATTGACAACTACCAATATCGACACAGGTTGGAGGCCTTGGTGATGTTGTTACAAGCCTTTCACGAGCTGTTCAAGATTTAGGCCATAAAGTAGAGGTTATTCTGCCAAAGTATGATTGTTTAAACCTAAGCAGTGTAAGTTTGTCTACAGGTGTAAAATGTCATGTGTCTTCTTTTCTTTCTCTTTTTATCTATCTCCTCTCCTTTCTTTATTTTCCAATTTTGCAGTGTCTTTTTCACTTTAATGAAGTTATGTTCATTTAGTTTAAAAGCACATATATCTAATGGAGGCTGGATCTTCTCAGTACATCTTTCATATTAATCTGCAGTGCCTTTTTATACTATTTATGTATAGCAGTTTTCTTCATTATGTTGGCTTCCTTCGGTTGCAGGTGAAGGATTTACATTACCAACAAAGTTTTACTTGGGGTGGCACAGAGATAAAAGTATGGTTTGGAAAGGTTGAAGATCTCCCTGTTTACTTCTTGGAACCACAAAATGGGTATGCAGTACTTCACACTCCATTTTACAGGACTTGATTTCTCAGTTGTGATTGGCGACATGTCTTATATATAATTACTTACATTTTTTTATGTATAATTACTTGTTCGTTGTCTTGCGTTTCAGTATGTATATTTAGATTAGCTGTCACATTGTTAGACCAGCTCGATTACAAGTTTTTGATGGTGGCATCAGTAAAGTCCGAATATTGTCATCTTATATTTTGCCAAAAAGAAATCTACTACATTGTACTACTATTTTCTGTAAGATTTATTTTTTCTGTTATAAGTAGGTTCTTTGGTTCGTTTGTTTTTATCGCTTGTTGCCATGCAACAAAATTTTGGAGCGCTGTAGTAATTTAACTCTAGGCTGTATTTGATATGGCTTTCTGCAGGATGTTTTGGGTTGGATGTGTCTACGGGAGGAATGATGAGAGTAGATTTGGCTTCTTTTGTCATTCTGCTCTGGAGTTTCTGCTCCAAAAAGGATCTTCTCCTGTGAGTACATGATAGTTAAGCAACAATTCATTTTAAGTATTGCGGCTTACCTTTTCGGTCACATTTGCTCTTTTTTTTTGTGCTGCTGGTGCATAATAACAGTTAGCTTATTATGTGATTTCATATTATGCTTCATATAACGGAGCAGTTTTTCTTTCAGTTTCTACTTGCCAAATTATTGCTAACAGCAGCTCTCTTTCTCTAAGATGTGGAACATTACAACATGTGTTGCATACTCTTACCTTGTTGACTGCCCCTTTTTCCCCCGAAAAACTTCTCATGGGGGTGATATGTTCTTATTCTTGCAGGATATCATACATTGTCATGATTGGTCAAGTGCTCCAGTTGCTTGGCTATACAAGGAACATTATGCTCTTAATGGGCTGGGAAATGGTCGGATTGTATTTACCATCCACAATCTTGAGTTTGGAGCGCATCACATTGGCAAAGCAATGACACACTGTGACAAAGCTACAACTGTGCGTACCTTGTTTTCTTTATTGTTGTGTTTGTTGTACAAATCCTTCAGATTTCTCAGTTGTGCACCTGTTTGTCTGATTTAAACTTTTAAACTGTTTTGGCCATCTCTTCCAGGTCTCTGATACATACTCAAAGGAAGTGGCTGGACATGGAGCTATTGCACCTCACTACTTTAAATTCCATGGAATTCGAAATGGAATTGATTCTGATATTTGGGATCCATATACTGACAACTTTATTCCGGTACACTAATGATCACGGAGTGTTTTCATATATATTTCTATTGATTGATATGCATTTGTCCATTACTACCTCATTGGACATGTAAGCCTGTGTCAAGAGTGCAGCTCTAGTTAAATTTACCTTTTATTTTATCCTATGGAACAGCTTACATTTTTGCTAGTTTTCCTGGGACTTTTCAAACATCTTGGGCTATGCAAGGCTTGAAATTCTATTGCAATTAATTTGAATTTGATGTTTGTTATACCACAACCACTGGCATACTTCATTGACATTGGATGTAGATCAATGATGCAACTTTTGTTTCAGTACCATTATGAACAGTTTCTAGCTCAATTCTTTTTTTGCTGCATTCTATTTCAGGTCCATTATACATCAGAGAATGTTGTTGAGGGCAAGAGTGCTGCAAAAAAGGCATTGCAGCAGATGCTTGGATTACAGCAAATTGATACCCCTGTTGTTGGAATCATCACCCGTCTAACAGTCCAGAAAGGAATCCACCTTATCAAACATGCAATGTATCGAGCTCTTGAACGCAATGGACAGGTCTTATCTTTTCTTGCTCAGGAATTGCATGTTTGTTATGTTTCATTAATTCATTTACGCTATGTTCATATTTCTCAGAACTCATGTGTGTGTTTCTACATAGGTGGTTTTGCTTGGTTCTGCCCCAGATCCTCGCATACAAGGTGACTTTACAAATTTGGCCAGTAAGCTGCATGGTGAATATCATGGTCGGGTGAAGCTATGTTTAACCTATGATGAGCCACTGTCGCATTTGGTTGGTTTCAGTCTTTCAGATCTCCTGCCAATAGTCCTGTGTATTAGAATTTGAAAAAAAAAAAGCTGATGGGTGCTGAATTTATGATCCTATTGTAGATATATGCTGGTGCGGACTTCATTCTTGTTCCTTCCATCTTCGAACCTTGTGGTCTAACACAGCTTATTGCTATGCGCTATGGATCCATCCCAATTGTTCGGAAAACTGGAGGTTTGTGTACATATGTAACAATGATATTCCGTTGGCATTGTGTTTCAATTTGGTACTAAAAGGTTGTTCCATGCATGCTACAGGCCTGTACGACACCGTCTTTGACGTAGACAATGATAAGGATAGGGCTCAAGCACAAGGCCTCGAGCCAAATGGATTCAGTTTCGAAGGAGCTGATAGCAGTGGTGTGGATTATGCCCTGGACAGGCAAGTATAAACCCATCTGAAGTTGCGTAAACTGCAATGCTGTAACATTTACTTATTCCACCTGTTGTCGTTTATTTCAGAGCTATAACCACATTTTATGATGCCCGCGACTGGCTCAATTCCCTTTGCAAGAGGGTAATGGAGCAAGATTGGTCATGGAACAGACCTGCACTAGACTACATGGAATTGTACCATTCTGCTCGCAAAAACTGAGACCTTTTGTCACACACAAGGGAAAACAGGCTCGGTTTGCCTAGGTTAGGAGCATCTCAGCCTCTCAGTCTCAGGCCTTGTGCATGCCAACGCATTTGCACATTGGGAAGAAAAGAGTACCGGCCTTGTGCATGCCCGCCCCGCCAGCTACGGGTCGAGTTTGTGGACACGGCCGGCTCACTTGTGTGACGCAGAATCAGATGGAAGTTAACTGTACGTAGTTTCTCGGGTGTACGGGTGTAGATAGATTGTATGTTACTAGCAAATGTGTCCATACTTTGCAACGGAATCGAATAGACATGAGTTAGATGAGTCCGGGTCATATACTAGAGCGGAAAGTGTGGATGTGTGATGGCAGTTTGAGAAGTTGAAAAGTCATCACCACTAGCCGAGACATGGAGGACGTGAATTTGAAAAGTAAAAAAAAGTAAGACTTCAATATGTTTTAGAATTGAATTCCATATTATCGCAAAACGCGAGTTTGCTCTAACTTGTATGATGACATACGAGACATAAGGGCATGATGGCAGCTTGAAAAGTAAAATAACAGAAGAATCCATTCATAAAAAAAAGTAAAGACTTCAATATGTTTTAGATTTGAATTCCATATTATCGCGAAACGCGAGTTTGCTCTAACTTGTATGATGATACGAGACTTAGCGGCATGATGGCAGCTTGAAAAGTAAAATAACAGAAGAATCCATTCACTCTTCAATAGAACATGTTCGTTATTATTTGTAATTCCTTTGCACATTAGGAAGAAAGAGGAGTACCCTAGTAACAGGAGCTATAACAAGAAAATATAAGTATCCGACCAAAGGGAAAAATTCCAATTAAATAGGTTCGGCGTTTTTCGTCCCAGCTATGCCGCTTGTAAATGTGTGAACGTACAACAAATTCCTTAAAATAGAGGAATCATAAAATAGGCGTCCAAAGTTGTACCTGATAAAATAAATATATTAGAAGTACCTTATTAATAAGTACTCATCATGTTCTTCATGCAAACGAGAAAACAATACAGTGCGCATCAAACTAGAGCCTCCATGATCCACCTTGTCGATTTTTTTTTGGACAAAACGCCTAGTTGGATTGAAGCCAGCTGCAGTAGGGCATCCATGGCGTCGGGTTGGTCCACTTCGGCAATGCTTGTCTAGGACGAAAATACCGTGGTTATAAGCGTCCGTGAAATTTATTTCAAAAGTAGATATTTGCACTTAGAAGCTTCAAAAAAATTAAAAATTTTACACACCAATAGTATATCTATAGATGGGCATGTACCAAAATGTGAAATTCAAATAAATTTTATAAAAATTCATAGAGAAAAAATAAATTTCAGCCACTAAAGGATAAAATTTAGGATGAGTAAAATTTGTGAATTTTTTATATAATTTTTTATAAAAAGTTGTATGAATCTTAAATTTTAGGACAATATCTACTTTGGTAGTATTAATGTGTAAAGTTTTTAAAAATTATAACACTATATCAAGGAATACAAGCAGTGGCAGGGGTAGGGCCAGAGGGGGCATGCGCCCCCAAAGTTTGTGTAATTTTAACTAAAAGTTTCTTAAGTAAGGTATGCATATATCCATAACTCAGTGTGGCATTTGTCTATCATTGTGGATAATAGAGATGTTGAAGATACAATTACCTATAGAGACCTTATAGAGAATTTCAGTTTACTGAAAGACAAGCTACAAGTTGAAAACTATGTACATTGATGTTGTTTGGTCAAAACATGGATAGCTTTTCCAAAACATTTGGTAATCTTCTTCAGCAAGTTAGAGCCTTGCGAACAATATCCTTGTTTTAAGGATCATACATTGTGGAGGAGGTGCTCCGCAACTTCTCAAATCTTCTGCAACTTCGGTATCTCAGGATTAATGGTCAATGTTATTTGGAAATGAATCTACCAATAACTATTTTAAGGCTGTTATTTGAAGATCCTAGACATAAGAGGTTGTTGGCATTGCTCTACTCCATCAAGAGATTTAAGTAACCTCATAAATATTCACCATTTGGTTGGTCTTGACAATAGCCATCACATGGACCAATGTGGGTAAAATGAAACTTCTCAGAGAGCTTAGGAATTTGAGAGTCAAGAAGAAGTCGAAGGTTTTGAGTTGAAGGAATTGGGAAAGCTATTGGAGCTTGAAATGTTAGGTCTTTATAGCCTTGAAACATTAAAATCAAGGGGAGAGGCATATAAACTAAAGTTAAGTCAAAAACTTCGTTTGCAAGAAGACACTATGTTTGAAAGTCTCAATCTATTGTTACGTCCTCAACTACAGAGTTTGAAAATTTATAACCTTTCGCAACTTAGGGGGCTTGAGCCCCCTGGATCCGCCCCTGTTAGCATATGAGTTTGACATTTTGCACTTAGTTCATCTATTAGCCACATTTCTTCAAGCAGTGGAGCACTAAGTTCATCAACTAGCCACACCTCTTCATGCTCCCACCGCTTGAAAAAATGTGGCTAATAGATGAACTTAGTGCAGAATGTAAAATTCATATGCTAACAGGGGCGGATCCAGGGGGCTCAAGCGCACTATCACCGCTACGAGTTGGGAAAGATTATAAATTTTCAAACTCTGTAGTTGAGGAGGTAATAGTAGCTGAGACTTTGAAACATAGTGTCTTCTCGCAAATGATGTTTTTGACTTAACTTTGGTTTAGATGCCTCTCCCCTTGATCTCACTGTTTGAATGCTATAAAGGCCTAACATTTCAAGCTCCAATCGCTTTCCTAATAATTCCTTCAACTCAAATCATTCAGCTTCTTTGCCCTTGCCCACCGTACTCAACGCGCCGGGCTGACTGCTGATGACCATCTCCACGCCCTGGCTGCAGGATCACGAAACAAACCATGCATCAGCTACACTACACAGCTAGTAGTGCTAGTAGTATTTGCTATGTATACTCACCCAAGGGAAATGAGAACCTGCTCATATCACCAATGGCGGCTGCCTGAACCAAAGGGGCTGGGGCTCCAAGCAACAATAGTGCAAGTCCGAGTAGGAAAACAACAGCCAACGACCCCAGGCCAGCCGACGAGAAGTGCTCGAGCGAGATCAGGTGGAGTAGAGGCATTGCTGCAGGTTGGAGCTGAGCAACTAATATAGCACTGCACAAGCAAAGCAAAACTGCAGTGAAGATGGAGTAGATGCACCGACCATATGCTGGTTTTAACTTGCAGCAAAGCAGAAAAGCAGAAAAGTAACTTGCAACGGCACTATCTAGCACCTCACTACTAGACGCTTCATCTGCAGCACACAAATAAAGTGAAAGAAAGGATAGGAAAGCAGCAAAGAAGAAGAGCGTCTCTGCTGTACGTTGTGGCAAGGAACTGTTCGATCTCTTGTGAAAGGAAGGATTTACTAGTTTAAAGTAGGACGTGAGAGGAAGGATTACTAATTTAAAGTAGGACAACTGAAGAGGCTGATTTAATCTAGGACCTATGCACTGCTATATTTTTAAAGGCTAAAGCGGATGCTGGCACGGTTTGCTGGAAAAGAAGCGACAAAGCTCGCTGCTCCGTGTACGAGGTAACGTGTACGAGGTAGCCTTATTCCTATGTTTGCTTTGCAGCTTTGTGCAAGGCCAATCCCACATGGCCCACCTATACCCGCTCCCATGTGCCCATGCATCTGTAGTACGAGGTATTCACGGTCGCGGATGTAGCACCGTATGCGTATATATTGCTTTTGTTTTTAGCTACTCCAGCTATTTTTTGAACTTAATTAGCTTGAGATAGATGATGACAAACCAAGGCGCTCAAGGAATGCAAGGAGATCAAGGAAGGGATAGGTTCCATATATATCACCTTAATATTAGTTGCAGGCCAATCCAGCAAGCGAGCATCCGCTTTAGCCTTTAAAACATTCATAAACGAAATTTACAGGAACTTAGGCCATTCGTAAACCAAAAAGAAGACTCTCTGTGATCTAGTGGGATCCTCAATAAACCACAACCCCACCTCTGATCTCTTTAAAAAAAAGAAGAAAAGCACCAAGCCACCGAAGCAAAATTGAAGGAACGGATACAAACTCTCTGGTGGTGGCCCCCAGTGGTCATAAGTTCATCACTCATTTTGTTTTTAAAGATCTCAAGTCATCACTCATCGCAAGAAAAAAAAGCAACAAGAGAGATCAGAAAAATACAAAATAATGGGAAATTGAAGAGATAGGAATATAATCATGGTTGTCTTCATATGTTCTTTCACACCACATAGAAAGTTCACCTGACCAATGTTGAGAGAGAGAGAGAGAGGGAGGGAGGGAGAGAGAGAGAGAGAGAGAGAGAGAGAGAGAGAGAGAGAGAGAGATCATCATCAGTGCAGTGCATTGAAGCTCACAGCATCTCTATCGGCATTGTCCTCAAGATTAAAGCTTAGCTCACGACACCATAAAAGGACAGCTTGCTTGCTTGTGCATTGAACTGGATGGATTCTTTCTTCCAGCTGCTATGTTTTACTAAAGGCTCTTCTTTCATTCTTTGTTGATTTACTGGTTTTCCTTTTTATTTGCTGCTGTCGGCACAGATAGATAGCCTTTTCCTCCCAGCTGCTTTCCAGAAGCCGTTGAGATGTGGAAGCTATGTCCACCTGTGATATAATACTCCTTCTATTCTAAATTATCGTTCAGGAAATAATGTCCTTATTTTCATAAAATAATTAAGAAGTACAAACCTGATAAAGTATAGAAAACATCAGCAATCTATACTCCATTTTTTTTTCTGAATTATGCAACATCATTGTCCACCTGAACATTACATATCTCTGCAGCATTACATCTGGACTGTTGGCTGCGAAATCAGACGACCAAAGAGGCCGGTGTGCAGTTTTGAGCTGCACCGCTAGTAGCAATTGTATTTTATCTCCGTTCGAAACTAACTGACCATTAGATCAGTAATGTTTAGTTACTGTTCATTATACTAAATATCAACGTTCACTTAAACATCGTACGTGTATCAATGTAGCATCACTTTTGTATGGTTGGAGTGCGAAATCGGATGGGCAGAGAGCCAGAGACCTGCAGAGAGGCGTGCAGTTTTAAGTTGCACTGATACTGATAGTAGCAGTTGTATTTTATCTCGGCCCCAAATTCACTAGCCAAGCCCACTATTGAAAAGGAAAAAAAAGGACTGATCCTCAACACAACCCGGCCCACACCTCTCTGATCTCTTTCAATCAAAAGAAGAAAAGCGCCAAGCCACCAAAGCAAAATTGAATTGGATTCACACACAGGTATGGTTGGATTCGAGCTGCTTTCCTAGCTACCTAGTAATGTACTTCTTTTCTGCCTTTTCTTTATTCTTTACTTCTTTGGATTCTGATTATCCTGCATCTTTGGATCGGCCGCCGTGTCCTGCATAAAAGCAGAAGAGGTGAGTGTTTTAACGCGATGATCAAAGGCAGTCCACAGGTGGGTAACAAAAGATATGGAGCCCGTTCACTAATCTTTAACATCGTCTTTTGTCATTTGAAGAATATCATCGTTTTTAATTTTAATTTTAACTAGCCTAACGTCCAAACTTTACCATGACTAATACATGGGACCTTCCACGTGAGAGCGGAACGCCGATTTAGAGTGTTTTTCACCATGAGTGGTTGTTGATGCGTGCCGAAGGACGAAGAAGGTCGGCGTGGCCAAGTTCCCTGGCCGTGGCAGCGAGGAGATGCATATACAACGTTGTCAGCGGTGGCCACCGCTTGCCCCCTTGCGAGTCCTCTCGGATCCGGGTGTGTGGGGAGGGCCGGTGCGGCGAGGAGAGGAGAGTAGCGTGGGGAGGGAGCCGCCAGCCGCCGCCACAGATCCCCGCGCTCGCCTGTTACTATTCTCTTGTGAGATGACGAGAGAGGAATAGAGTGGATCGAGAGAGTTCAGTAGCAACATGCAAACTGAGCGAACAATCTCCACCATAATAATCAGGCGAGCCCCAGCATCTAGAAAATAGCAATATAATATCGTTTTATTATCTTACAAAAACCAGGAATACACGTGTCAAGCAAACTCAACCAGAGGCAATGACTACTTAAATATTTCTCCACCTGAGTAGTTATATGGGCTTCCACTGTCAAGGATTCTCTGTTCCTGTTCCATATTAGCAAGAGTTGTTATATAAAAAACTTGGTTAATTATGGATTTTTTCAGAAAGTATGAAAAAGAAAATGGCTAGTATTACTTTGTAATATACGACCTACTTTATGAGTTGGCAGTGAAAGTTTCACAACATGACTATACAAGCATAAAAGTTTCTAAAATAAGGGATGCATACATCCATAACTCACTATACTGAAATAGAAGCTGCAAGTTGAAAACCTACGAATATTGATGTTGTTTGGTCAAAACATGGATAACTTTTCTAAAATATTTGGTAGTCTTCTCCAACAAGCTCAAGCCTTGTGGATCATATACTGTGAAGAACATGCTTCACAACTTCTCAAATCCTCAAATCGTGTGCATCTTCGGTGTCTCAAGATTAATGGTCACTCCATCAAAAGATTTAAGTAACCTTTTACATATGCAGCATTTGGTTGCCCTAACAATAGACATCACATGGACATTTTCAATGTGGATGAAATGAATAGCCTCAGAGAGCTTAGGAATTTCAGAGGGGGGCATGCGCCCCCAAAGTTCGTGCAACTCCAAGGCAAAATTATATAGAAGCTTAATACAAAACCCTAATGACCAATCAAAATTATCGTGTTTTAAATATGATAATTTTGCACACATCTTTTGTTTCTAGTGATAGATAGGAAAAGTGTTAATATAAGGAGTGTATGAATATAGATACTAATGTTTATTTTTATGAGTCTATAATCTTATTCCTCTTATATCACATTTGTAGTTCGTACGCATTGAGCTGTTGATTGGATTTGATCCTCTTATATCACATTTGTAGTTGGTACGCATTAAGCCGTTGATTGGATTTGAGGTGCTTTCCTAGTACTTATCTTCTGCTTTTAAAAAAAATCTTTATACAAGTTTGCATTTCTGCTTTCGCTCACATGCAATCGGCAGTCTCCAAGTCTTTGGCGTCTGGCCGTGTTCAAACTAAAGCCTAAAGGTAGCCCGCTGCTAGTGAAGACGGAGACAGGAGGGCATGCAGAGGATTCCGTACGCCGTCCATCTGGAATCCAACGATACATGATCAGAGTTTCCATATTTCCACCTACTACTAGGTTTCCACTACATATTTTGCCTAGTTGTAGTGAACAAGCCAAGATATGAACTGGAAAAAGAAAAATATGTTTTGAAAGAAATAAATATATATTAGAAAAGTGATGAGAATGTTAACTATTTTAGAACTGAGGGAGTATAAGAGCAATTCCAACAGTTTTGTATTTTTTATTTGGCAAAACATGGAGTTTGCCGGCTCCCAAATAAAAATAGCAAAGCTAAAAATAGTCAATATCCAATAGTTCCCCATTTCCCACTTGGCAAAAAAGAAAATTATGGACCTGTCGCATGCTTTTCCTTTTTGTGCATATCTGGTCGCGCGTTCCTTCTATCTAGTGGATGCATGCGCACGATCGCGTTTGCCAAGTCCCCCGCAAGCTCGCATATATGCCAAGTTTCACCAGAAAATTGGTAACTTACCCAAAACGTCAATCCAAATTGCAAAACTGTTGAATGCGTGATTTCGAGAATTTTGGCAAAAAACAAGAATGTCAAATACAAATGCCTAACTGTTGGAGTTGCACTAAGCTAGTCAGTAATACGTAGTAGTTGGGATTAGAAACTAGTCTTAGTTAGTTGAGATTGGCTAGGTAGTTAATTATATGTTGTACTACAAATTTCTCTAGACTTTAGTTAAACCATGTTTTTCCCCAAAATCATTTTGCCTCAAGTTACAATATCGACGTCTGAATTTAAGCTAGCACTTGCACTCAAATTGAAATAGAACATACCGGCTAAAATTCTTCCTAAATAAAGTTTCTTAAGCAATTGTGAGTAATAGATGCATGTTTGGGCGTGGCTTGGATGCTTGGATATGGTTTATGTGAACTGAATTTTTTATTCGAGTAAAACTCCTTTGAAGTTTTCAAGACACCGTGAAAGTTACGACTGGCGAACAGACCCGATCTCGGATCCGCGACTCTAGCCAAGACCCATATCACTAGTGCTACCAGCCTCCCATGGTGAGTCCCACATCTGATACTCTTGGCTCATGATATTTTTTTTTCTGTCCGTCCCGTTTCATCTCTCTTATGTTCTAGCAAATCCCGTCGTCCGGTGTTCAAGCACGCGGTCACCAGCTTACCCTGCGCATTCAGTATGTATGGAACCGACCCGTATCGGCTAAAATTTGGTTCTTAGATTAGAGAAAAGGTACAACGGCGTGGCCGGTCAAGCCAGGCGGCATGCACATGGCACACTCAATGTTATAAATGATGTTGCTAATAGAACTACTCAGGTCCTAAAAATAGATAGAAGGCTTAACGTCACTGCGCACTGCTTAGCTTCCAAATGCCTTCAGAAGCATAAGTCATGATCCTTGCCAACCTACTTGTTCAAATGTGCTTCACATTTGTAGATGCCCTTTGATTGAGGCTATGCAATCTGTAAAGGACCCTCCTTGTACTATCATTGCAGCGGTTTGCTGCTAATTATATATGTTTGTTTCCTTGTCAAAAAATAATAATAAAAAGCATAGGCACGCCGATGGTGACGTGGTCCGAGGGGAAGAGGTCCAGGATGGCCGGCAAATTTCAAAAAGTCATGAAACAAAGAGCGTAATGTACATTGGTTTATATGATTTTAGATACAGCTTCAATATGGTTTATCTACTTATTAAATGGTTTATTAGAATAATTAATATATGTGGGTGAAATCATTTTATATGGTCTATTGTTGGAAAATGTCTTTATTGTCATGCTACCTATAGTTGCATGTACCACATCTTACTACGAAGGTGTGCATGCTAGTTTGCTTATATTGCCACGTCGGTGAACATTGCAACAACATCCTATTGCTATGCTCAGCAATAAACAGATATGCAATAAGCCCCAATAGTTGCAACACCAAACTAATAACAGCTGTAATGCTTATTGCAATGCGACTTATTGCATCCATTGGCAACAAATGTGATTAGGTTTCTACATGTACCTTTTGTAACAAAATTAGGCATATTGCAACATTTTGTCGTCGTTGCGCAAGGGTCAGAATTTAGTAGCTATTGCACTACATGTGACACAGGAAAATAGTATTATATGGAACCAGTCCCATCATATATTGATTTACTATGGTTGATTAACTTGCCACAACAAAATACACAAGATAGGTCCAATCTAAGTGCATGTTTATTCATTCAATATGCTCCATTGAGCAACATGTATCCATAAACTCTCATTGTGGCCGTGGTGCTTGAAGTGATGGAGACCAAACAGTAAAACCTGTCAAATAGAGTTCATATATTAATCTATTATTCACATTAAGGTTATGCAAGAACAAGTTCAACATGTAAAGCATACTTCACAAAGACATAATATCACAAAAAATTGTTTGAAAGAATATTAGTTTTTAGTACTTACTTCCACATTTGTTTCCAACTGGCAATGGATTTCCACAAACATGTGCAGCATGAACAAGTTTAGCTGCACTTATGATGCTCTCATCATGAGATGTGAGTATGTGACAAACACAAACTATGTCAATACGTTTTACAAAGTGACCGCAGGCAGAATCTGGGTCTGTATTTGTGTCTTTTTTGATAGCTGGCATGCAATTATGTAAAACCGCTTTTTTATCAAAATAAAATCGTGACTCCAAGCTTGTTTTGTTGAAAAGAGGGTGAAAATTAAAACAAAACAAGTCAAGCTACTACTTTTGTTGCCATCTTCGCTAGATCAAGTATTGCTTTATCCCCGGTTGTATCTACTAAGTATTGATCCTTGCATTGCATCCTATTTATAACAAATGAGAATATGAGTTCTCTATTATTAAATGTCCAAAAATCAGGAAAAGTAATTTTCCCACATAAAAAATGATCCCCTAGACAAAGATAATTGTTTTACTAGATACACACCATTCATGAAACTCATTTAATTATCATATTTTATTATCTACATACGAAAGGTACATCAATTGAAATCCAACTCAAGGAGAATATAAATGTTTAAAAATCTCTAAACGCATTATGTGAATTGCACCAAGGGTGCTAAAGTTAATGTGGCACATACAATCTAATCCTGGAACAAATTCAGGGTTCATTTTGATTAATGTCCAAGAATCTAAAAATGATAGTCTCACATCAAAGTTGATGTCCTACAGAAATTTATTATTATTTTAATAGATGTAGACCATATATAAGACTTATTTATTTATTTATGTATTTATTTATTTTCTCATATACTAGTATTCTAAAGCCAAATGTACTACACTAAATATTGCCTTAACGTATAATAAATGTTTGAAATTCATTAAGATTAATGGCTCGATTGCCGCATGGGGTGTGCAATCTAGTCATACAACAATTTGGATTTGGTTTGTATTAAATGTCCAAGATGTAGTGCTTGAGAAAAATTGATATGTTTCATCACACCATTGACAAGGTTCATTTAATTTGACATGCCAGTGCCATCAAACCTAAAGAATTGGTGTACATTCTAAGTCGAGAAGTATGACTATCCAACATCAAAATTGATATCCTAGATAAAGAAAGATTGTTTAATACACACACACCATTGATTTGTCTCATTTAATTTTCATATCTGTGTCTTTAATATTAAATGTTTTAAAACCCTTAGAAGCATTGAAATGATTGCATCCAGGGCCCTTAGAAGCATTGAAAGGATTGCATCCAGGGCACTCACTATTAATGTCCAACAATCTGAAAATTGGTAGCCTGACATCAAATTGTCGTTTTAGAGACACAAAATAGCTTTGATAGACACACACCATTTATAAGACTCATTAATTTTCATTCACTGCTATCCTAAAACCAAAGGTGATATTGAAATTCGTCCCTCAAGAGCAATAGAAGTCTGGAATATTTAAAAACATTAAGTAGATTGAACCGTAGGTACACTAAAGTATGCATGTTGGGTGCAATTATATCCATAGAACAAATACTGTATTTGGCATTTATTAAATGACCAAGAATCTAAGAAACGATAAGCACACATCAGAATCGATGTCCTAAACAAGATTGAAATGTTTTTCAAAAGCAGACATACCCCAGCATCTCCCTATAAAAGCAGACTATGCCTCTGCGAAAAGGGGTGGGCAGTTGGGCACAGCCCACAGGGAGGCAGCCGCCGCTATGGCGCCGATGCAAGATCACCAACGCCCTGCAGAAGGGCAGACTTACGTACACGCCGTCGGTCAGAGGGCTACACACTCACTCTTGTTGCGCCGACGTGAGCGCGTTCGGATGAAGGGAACCAGCTGCATGGCCTCCGGCCTTGTTCCTGCGGTGCAAGGGGGGACGCATGGTGCTCCATATACCAAGGGAGGAGGAGACCAAGGGAGGCACATATTGCTCCAAGTCCATGGCAGTCAGTCGCTGAAGCTCCTCATCTACATGATTTCCGGCTAATCACGTCCAGCCAGATCGCTTCACTGACGGACAGGGGTGGATTTGGGCCCTTGGCACAGCCCGGGGTGATGCAAAAAAAACTAGGGAGAATTAGGAATAAGGCCTCAAAAACAAATGTGTTTAGAAATCAGACCCTTTTCATTTTGAATTTGGGAATCTGGCCTCGAAACAAATTTTGTTAGAAATCCGGCCTTCCGTGTGATCCGTTAGTGAATTCCGTTAGTTCAAGCACTGTAGTGCCTACGAATAGACCGTTTTGCCCCTCAGTTTTCATACACACACGCGAGTTGCGCCCCTGCTCCGCCTCGCCGCTGTGCCCCTGCTCCGCCTCACCGCCCGCGCACCTGCTCCGCCTCGCCATGAGAGAAGGGGAGAAGCGGGCGCGGGTAGGGAGGGAGCCTCCGCACCATAACAGGAAGCAGGGCCGGCACCGCACCAGAGCTCCCCCGTCGCGCCCGCGAGCTCGGCCATCGAGCTCGTCCGCCGCACTCGCCAGCAGGGGAAGGTCGGAGGAATAGAGGAGCTTCCGCGGCGGCTTGTCCATGGCGGACCGTCGTGGGGTGCCGGGGACACCATCCTACGCGCGTGTGGACAGCGGGCCCGCCCGCCAACGGGCAGCGCCGCCCATCCGCTGAACAGGGGAGCAGAGGAAAAATGGAGCAGGGGAGAAGCCTCGCCATTGCCGCCGAGGCCGGCCGCGCGCCGGGGCTCGCGCGCCCGTGCCCGCGGCTTGCGCCCACCGTGCCCGCCGCCCGCGCCCGCCGGTGCAGAGAGAAGGGCCACCGGGGAGGGGAGGGGTGGAGGAGGAGGAGGGAGGGGCGCCGGGGAGGTGGAGGGCGCCGGGGAGGTGGAGGCTGCCGGTGTCGGTCGAATGGATAAGGGAGAAAGAGGGAAAAAGAGAAGGGAAGAGAAAAAGGGGAAAAAGAAAAAATAGAAAAAATCTTGACAAGAATGAATTTTGATTTTTATTTAAAATGCTTTTCCACAATATGAAATGTCAGTTTTGTGATACTTTCAAATGTAGCTTTATTTAATGTTAAATGCTTAATAAATTGATAAATGCATAACTAAACGTAGGAGTCTTAGAAAAATGTGATTCTTGTTTTTTAGTCTTATTATGTCATGTAGACTATGTGAAAAATATATCATGTGTGGTTGTCGCGAATTATATACTCAATATATATACACATATATACTCAAAATATGCAAAATAAATAAAATTCTGTTTTTTTGCCTCAAGGGTAAAATGATCTTTTTACACTATAGTTAACACCGTCAAGGTGTCAAAACGGACGGAAGGCCGGATTCCTAATAAAATTTTATTTCGAGGCCTGATTCCCAAATTAGAAATGAAAAGGGCCTGATTCCTAATCACATTTGTTTTTAGGCCTGATTTCTAATTCTTCCAAAAAACTATGGTAACAAGTTTCATAAATAAAAACTTATAAAAAAGCCAGCAAGCCCAATAGCCCACCCCGACAGAAGGAGCCCAATAGCCCATCCCGACAGAAGGAAAGCCCAGCTGCCTCCCATTCAAGCCCTGGCCGCAAGTGCAAACCCGACTCTCGGCCTCGACGCGGAGACGGAGACGGCGACCGCTCCGCCTCCCGCGCCCTCCTGCCCTTGGTCCTCCACTTCCTATGCTATCTGGCATCCCGGCCCCTACGGTCTGCCCCTGCCGCCCGCTGCCGTTGACCTGGCCATCGTACTCCTTGCCCCCCGGCGCCCCCCCTCCCACAACACACACACCCACCCATTCCGCGGCTGCGGTAGCCGGCAGGCAGTACGAGCGGCAGTACACAACCTCAGTTCCTCACAAGTGACTAAGGTGAGATGCATATAACTCTTCTCCAGATCCCTACGCGGTACGGCTACCCACTATTCGCTACTCCACTGCATGCTACTCAGTAGCATGTATTTAGATTGTTGAATCTCACATTGCAACTGCAACATCTCATATCTTGGGGAGTTAGGGTAGAAAAGTTTGAATGCTAGAATGGAAATCCATCATTTCATATCTTACTTTGCAGTTGCAAGTTGTAACATTTCAAGGCTTAATAAACTATAAGATGAATTTGCCACGTGAGGGGCTTGTATTAGTCTATTTCAATACATAATGTTATCTTGCTTATTTTTGAAGAACAGACATTTTTTTTTAAAAAATGTAGTGTTGAGGATTTCAGTACTTCGTCATAGCCTATTGTTTGTGTTCTTTGAGTCAATATCGTTATTTGTCCTCGTTGAAACTATGCTAACAAGTGTTGCATGTTAGGAAAGTGAAACCGGCCGCCCCAGCGGGTGGCCACTGAAGTAGTGGGAGAGAATGGAGATGCGCTGTCCCAAAGCTGAGGGGTCGCTCAAGAACGGGCAGGAGGGCCACGCGCTCCTGCTGCAAGCAGGGAGGCAGCCACACCCAGTGCCTGCAAGAAACCATCGGACCGCCAAACCACGCCGGTGTGTGCATGTGAAGAAGTCGCAGGAGAAGCAGCGAGGCAGGCTGCACAGACGAGAGGGAAGTTGGACCACCACCTAGTGAAGGCGCAGCCAGCTGCTGACACGATGGGAAGAGACGCGTCAGTGGGAACAGCTCAACGGTGGCAAGGTAACCCTAACCCTAGCCTAAGGTCTAGATACCATGTTACGAAAGTGAAATTCTGTATTGAGAAGAGGGAGAAACCCCAATATATACATGTACACAAGTGGGAATATACAAACACACATATATCTCTAACACTGCATATTTATGAGGTTGCTTAAATCTCTTGATGCCATAGAGCCACCCAAGCAACCTTCTATGTCTAGGATCTTCAAATGATATAGTCTCGAAATGGTTCTTTGTAGATTTATTTCCAAATAAGTTTGACCCTTAATCCTGAGATAGCAAAGATGGATAAGATCTGAGAAGTTGCAAAGCATGTCCTCCACAATATATGACTCTTGAGACAAGTAAAGTGTTTGCAAGGCTCTAGCTTGCTGAGGTAGGTTGCCAAATGTTTTGGAAAAACTATGCATATATTGACCAAACAACATCAACATACGTAGCTTTTCAACTTTCACCCTTTTTTCCAATAAACTGAGATTCTCTTCAATGTGTGTATAGGTAATTGTATCTTCAACATCTCTGTTATCCACAATGATAGACAAATGCTGCACTGATACATGGATGCATGTATCCCTTACTTCAGAAACTTTTATGCTTGCACAGTCACGCCGTGAGACTTTCGCTGCCAACTCATGAAGTAGGTCATGGATTACAAAGTAGTCCTGACCATTTTCCTTTTCATACTTTCTAAAAAATCCATAATCAACCAATTTAGTTATGTAACTCTTGCCAGTATCTTCAATTATTCTACTCTGGTCACCCGGACTTAGAACGCCTAGTCCAATCCAAAACTGAATCAACTCTTTGATATCAAATTCATGATCTTCAGGAAACAAAGCATAGTAGGAAAAACATTGCTTTAGATTGAATGGAAGATAATCATAGCTTATTTGCAGTGCTGGCATGATGTCATTGTCACTGGTTTGGTTTTCTCATTCCTTGCAGTTTAGAACCCTCCTCCAGTGCTCCAATGTGAGTTGTTTTCTTAGCAATCTCCCTACGGTTTTTGCTGCAAGAGGAAAACCCTTCAATTTTGCCATTATCTCTTCCCCAATTTCAAGTAACTCAGGATGATTTGACCATGAGTCATTTTTAGTAGACACACATGAATGAAAGAAGTCCCTAAATTCTTTGGCCCCTAACTGATCCAATTCTATCTGGGAACTTGTCTTGACAACATTTACCACATCTGACATTCGAGTTGTGACTATAACCATACTACCTTTTGCTCCATCTTGCCTAAATGGTGATAACAGTTTTTCCCACTCATCCTCATCACATTTCCATATATCATCCAATACAAGCAAAAATCGTTTACCTTTTAATCTTTGCTCAATCACCTCCTTGTAACTGCCACACTCCTTTTCATCTTCAACCAGGGGTATCTTTCCCTTAGCTTCTTGTGCCAATCTATTTGCATTGAAATCAAGAGAGACACAGATCCATACTGTAACTTGAAAGTGGCTTTTCACTTCCTGGTACACATGTTGTGCAAAGGTTGTCTTCCCAATGACCCCTGGGCCAACAATTGGAAGCACGGTCATTTCATTTCTAGAATATTCACCATGGGTGATGGAATCAACAACCCTCTTCTTCTCAATTTCCCTCCCATACAATTTAGACTCCAAATTATCCTCACTGGTAATGGGCCATTCCATGATGGTAATAGTTATATCTCTCGATCCTAGGAGAACCATGTTAAGGACATTAGACACCTTGAGGCATATGGGCTTCAATTGTTGCACCAGATTCTCCATCTTTAGGGATAGAGATACCCTGTCGAACTTCAATTTCTGTGCTTTCACTGTTTGGACTTGTCGTCCATTTCCTGTAGTGTTGGGGTTGATTAATAATGTCAGAATGAGCATAATTATCAATCAATGGTAAACATATGGAAGAAAAAGGTGCTTACTGGTACTCTGTGTAGAGCTCCGAGTGATAAGAGCCAACTTTGGAATCAATTTTGCATTGATATTATTAGCATACAGGTTGGTTGGTGAAGCACAATTATCTTGCTCTTCGAGTTCACCATAGATCTTGTCATGTGAGCTAGAGGAGGGCTTCGTTTTAGTAACAACAGCTTTGGCGGTGTGGTGAGCATGATGGAGGAGGCCTTGGACACAACTCCCAACATGTTTATCGCCAGCACGGTTGGTACCGTCGAGCTCGTCCTGGATGCGGAAGTAGTCAAGCTCATCGAGCACATCATCAACATCATAAGCAAGCACTCGTAGACTAACTAGCAGCTCATTCAGGCCCAGGTTATCAATTTCCCTGCCATCGGTTTGGTGGAGCATAGCCTGCATGTAGTGGAGTTGTGCCACGAGGGCTTCAGTCTCGCCACCGAGATTCTTGCTGGCCGCCCATGCCCTTACCATGCCAGCTGTGGCAGGGTCTAGTGCCTTGCTCAACGCCCACTGCACCGCGCTCATTGCGTAATTCGTCATCCTTACCATTCACACTGGTTTTGTTACTTCCTGAAGGCAATGTCAATGCAAATAATCAGAAAAACATTACTTGATGTTTTTAAATATTAATTTCTGAATGTTGAAACGCAATTGCACAAACAGGCTTTAAAAAAACAAATAAGATTGTTTTTGCTATTTTGTTCCCTTTATTAATGTTCACGAAGCTATATATGTCAATTTCTTTTTATGTAGTGATGGCCCGTGTAACTAAGCATATTATTTTGAATTATATTTCATAGTGATAGGGGTGGGTGATTTACATATAAACTTAGGGGATTATTCTAAATTATCTCACGTAATAGCATAGTTAGATAATTTAGATAAAAAATTAGAGGGTTAATTTATATATTTTTCATAATGGCAGAGGTGGATAGATTTTATTCTAAATTACAATAGATCCAATATCTATTATGAGCGATGATGATTGGAGCTAATAAATTTATACAGGTTTTGTCTTGCGTCGCCTTTTCCCTTGCGCTTGATAACTCTTCTTACAAGGAGTCCTAAATTGGGGGAGGGGCGAATGGAAGTACTTCACACTGAACAGCCCAGCTGCCTCTACCTAGAGCAAAGAAGCTTTGCCAGTCTTATCACCGGATTCACCATAATCAACTTTAAGGTCATGACTCTCAAATTGATATTTTTACATGCTGCTTAAGAAGATTAGATGTTTCTGATTATTGTGAGAATTTTTAAGATTTATCTTTTTTTTAGCTCGTCTTGTAAGAAATAATATGGTGCCTTCGTTGTGGCCTCTAATTGATAACACTAGGAAATGAATAGTCTCCCTGATTTATAATAAGCAATTGAAACAAATATATATCCTAGGTATACATATTAACTTGTTATGCATTGTGAAACAAAATAATAAGTTTATTTAAAAAATATTGGTTTATTTTCTTATTACTATTTAGATGTATATTTGAGAGATATTTTTGTTTATTTCCAACTTAGGAGGTTACTTTGCGTTGTCTATCATCATGACAAGGAAGAAGATATGTGTAGCAGTGTAGGCAGCATAGGAAGAATAGATGACACTCCATCAACTGTTATTTTTCACACATTAGATCCTTAATAATGTGCTAAATTTGCAGAAACACTTTAAATCACTTAGGAATACACAACAGAGTGAGGATGCAGCTAGGATGCAGGAGCATGATGAACATGAACACGAACGTGGCTACTTCAACAATGTCTTATTGGTTGACTCCTGATTCTTTCATTTTTGTCCTATTATAATTGACTGTTCAATTTAGTTGCAATGGTGTGCAGAAGTTATATCTTCGAAACGTTATCTTGATGAATGTATTTAGTTTGGTTGAGATGAACGGGCAATATTCCATGCACGATGACGTACTCACTAGATATTTATCTTTCCCAAAAAAAACACTAGATACATTAGACCCGCCTGCCGTGCTTCCAACTGCTTCCAAACTGTGATGCTGCAACTCATCGTTTCTAGATGTATAACAAATTCAGTTTGTTAGGAATTTTGAAAGAGGTTTATAATTTTTAAAGGACAACAAAAGCTTGGCCACGGATTTTATTATATTAGATGATAAAAAAAGAAAAAAAAGAGCAAATACAATTTCCTATTTACAACCAGCAGCACTCGGTAAACAAACCGAAAAGACTGGCAAAACGGGAAAAAACCAACTACTTGAAAGAAGTTGTCATTCTTATGTATTATGGCCATTTTTACTAAGTAAGGCATTAACATGTTAAAGTTCATCTTACGGCAATTTGTTGGCTTTGTGGTTCCAGTCGTGCGGTGTTTTCAATGCAAGTTCAGTAGTTATTTATTTATTTTGGGTGGGGGGGTGGGTGGGGGGGAGGGAGGTGCATAAAGTACAAGTTCAGTAGTTGTATGTTGAATTGGAAAAAGAATTATGTTACCAAATGTCATAGATAGAACTAACAAGAGACGAATCGACATATCTCTTCAGTTTTCACAGTGTGGTGCCCGGTTAAAAAGGCTAGACAAGGGAGTATATATATAATCCCAGCCTATTTCCCAAAGACAAAGGGAAATTAGCATTACCATCATCTACTTGGATTTACCATCAATGTTCAACACCTCCCGAGTCCCGAGTATAGTAGGACACAATGAATTACCGGATTAATTACCGAGTGTGGAATCTGTACTTTCCAGGCTAATTAAATGGGGGGCTCTTGGGAAAGGATCTCTATCTCGTATCTCGTATGTTTGGCCAGTCCCCGAGTATTCATTGTAAAAAAAAGAAAGAAGTCGGTAAATAAAAGCAGGTGTACAGACGGTGGAGTCGTGGAGACGGGAGCTCCTGGTAGAGGAATGCAGAAGAAGCTTGGATGTTGCGCAGATGTGCGGAGAAGCTAGTGACCGGCGGCTCAGGTGTGGATCGACTCGTCGCCGAGATGCTGCAGGTGTGGGAGCCGGCGCCCGCGATCCTCTGACGAGCTCACCTCCTAGTGCCGGCTGAACGATGTGTCGCCGATGAGGTCCTCAGACAAGATGAATAAAACCCGGCTTCGTGACGCGTCCCCGTTTCGCTTAAACTTATCAGCACGGCTTATCAGTCATGTGCTCTGTAATGCAACGAGACACAGGGTCAGCAGATATCAAAAGTATGATATATGGTTTATATTTTTTTAAAAGACAACAAAAGCTTTGTCATGGATTTTATTAGATGATAAAAAGGCTAGACAAGGGAGTATATATACCCAGCCTATTTCCCAAAGACAAAGGGAAATTAGCATTACCATCATCTACTTGGCTTTACCATCAATGTTTAACACCTCCCGAGTGTGGAATCTGTACTTTCCAGGCTAATTAAACGGGGAAAAGGATCTCTATGTCGTATGTTTGGCCAGTCCCTGAGTATTCATGTAAAAAGAAAGAAAGAAGTCGGTGAAAGCAGCTGAACGTACAGACGGTGGAGTCGTGGAGACGGGAGCTCCTGGTAGAGGAATGCACAAGAAGCTTGGATGTTGCGCAGATGTGCGGAGAAGCTAGTAGCCGGTGGCTCAGGTGTGGATCGACTCGTCGCCGAGATGCCGGCGTGGGAGCCGGCGGCCGCGATCCTCTGACGAGCTCACCTCCTAGTGCCGGCTGAACGATGTCGCCGATGAGGTCCTCAGACAAGATGAATAAAATCCGGCTTCGTGATGCGTTCCTGTTTTGCTTGAACTTATCAGCACGGCTTATCAGCCATGTGTTCTGTAGTGCAACGAGACACAGGGTCAGCAGCTAGACATCCAAAGTATGCTATGGTTGAGACCAGAAAGAGTGATGGACCGGTACGTGTCGGAGATGAGCAGATTTACCGGAGGACAGCGCTTTGCCCGCCACTTCGACGCGCGCGCCGGCGGGCTGAGTACTGACGGCAAACTCCGGCGGCTGATGGATGGAGTAACAGTGCAATTAATGTGCAAGCTACGAGGAGGGAAGAAATATATATTGTGCAGTTTCGCATGTACTCACCCAAGGGAAATGAGAAGTCGGTCACTGATGTTGCTCCAAGCCTCCAAAAGCCTCCGCCCGGAGGAGCTCCAAGCAACAAGCAGATCGAGCTCGAGAGGGAAAGGTTACCGACGACCCAGCCCAGCGGATGAAGAGCTCGTGATCAGGTGGAGGCGAGGTGGTGAAGGCAATGCACTAGAGCTGAGAAACTATATATAGCATGTGCAAAGCAAAAATGCAACGATGGACTTGGTTGAAGTCTCTGCAAGCATATGCGCTTAGCTTGGGTCACTATAGATGCTTAATTTAATTTGCAACAAAGTAAAAAAAAAAGCGTAGAAGCGGTAAAGAAGCATGTCTCTGCAATGTACTACTCCCTCTATCCCAAATCGTAAGTCGGTACAAAAGAATCTTGTAGAAATAAAGCATTTTAAGTTTGACCAGATTTATACGTTAAGATAATAATATTTAGGATGTCAACTAAGTATTATTGAATTTTTTATTAATTATATTTCCATCGTATATATATTTGATGTCATAAATTTTCATTAATTTGAGTCAAAATTGAGACACTTTGACTCTCTAAGATTTTTAGAATGATTTATAATTTAAAATAGAGGGAGTAGCAAGGAAAGCATCGAAGCCATCCAGCTCAGTGAGTTGTACTAGCAAGATATGCATCTGATATTCTAAAAATGCCAAAGTTGGGTGAGCTAAAATTCACTGAGCGTGCGCTATCTCTCTTCACTTTAATTTGATTGCGAACCTAAACTTGTGGTGAAGTTATTCTCTGTGCCATGGAATTATAAGATCCCTATCTCTTGCTTCAGTTTTACTTTGGTGGTTGCTTCTTTTCATGTGATGCGATGAAATCATGAAAGAGAGTTTTTTTTAAAGAGAGTTTCTTTTTTTACTTTCATGAAAGAGCGGTTATGACGACTTAATTGACCCACCACCAGAACATCCGTATCTTCTTTTTCTTTGGCTTTCTTTTTTTTTTCTGTTTTTCTTCTCCTCTTTGTTCTTTTTTCTTTTGGTGATAATACGAGATCGAGTAGGGACTGTCCATCTTGGTGACTGAATTTGGCACCGCATAGCTCATTTAGCAGCTCCGAGGCCAGTGACAGACTGGCTAGCAGCACGGGTCGGGATCTGCAGCACTTTAGTAGAGGTGTGTGCACAGCAAGAGATGGATTTCAGAAGAGCATTGGCGAGCGGTCAATAAAACGAGAAAGAAAGAGATGTGGGCGCGCATGGGATAGGACGACAACGTAAGTTGGAGCACACCTCGTACTAGTACTAGACAGTTATGCGCATGAGCACATGGGAGCGGGTATAGGTGGGATTGGCCTTGCGCAAAGCTGCAAAGCAAACATAGGAATAAGGCTACCTCGTACACAGAGCAGCGAGCTTGGTCGCTTCTTCTCCTGCAAGCGCGCCAGCATCCGCTTTAGCCTTTAGTAAAGCATAGCACTGCTCTCTGTCCTAGATTAAATCAGCTTCTTCAGTTATCCTACTACTTTAAACTAGTACTCCTTCCTTTCACAAGAGAACAGTTCTAGCACCATAGTATATACCATACCAAGTTAAAAGTATCAATATTTATTTGTCATCATAGACACCTTTTTTAATGGGCAGATGCCTGAGTTCTAGCTTCTCTTCAGGCAATATAGTATCCATCACTTGTTTGATTTTTTTTCCCTTTATCAAACTGAATCTTAGCTTTACATGCTTATGAGCCAACGGTGAAGATAAAACATGCTATATCTTAGCAAGGCCCATATTTTTGTTGGCCATGTCCTAGCCTTGTAACCTGCGGCCTCAGCTCGCTTGGCCTGCAATTGATGGCAAAGGTGGTGATATATGGGAACCTATCCCTTCCTTGATATCCTTGCATTCCTTAAGCATCCTCGTTCGTCGTCATCCCAAGAACTGATTCCTTTCTGCCTCTTGAAGCGTGAAGCAAGTAGCTACATAATCCAAAAGGCCTGCATGTGACGCTACAGTCAAGAGAGTCTGGGTACACACCCCCAAAAGTTTGAATAGGATGACCAAAGACACATGCAGTTTGAAGTTGCAGTGGTACTTACTCCTATCCCTCTGTCCCCTCATAGAACGGAATCAGATAGTTGGTTTTTCTCTGGTGGTCTCTGTATTTTCTTCGTTTGGTTCAGTGGGTTCTTCTCCCTTTAATTTGTGCAGTCGGGTTTAGGTTCTTCTTCTTTTTCCTAGTTTTTTTCTCAGCAATAGTGGTAGTTGAGGTGTATATATAACTCTATATAGTTGTTTTTTCTCTTTTTCTTTCCTCGTCTAATAAAAGCAACGGTTTTGCCGTCCTTTCGAAAAAAATAAAAATATATAACGTGATCAATCTAATATTACTTATCTATGAGTCTGGCATGTATCTATCAAAGGTTTTGTTACTACTTTATCGGGCACCTTCTTCACATATATTATTACTTTCTAGTATATATATTATATATATTTGGTTAAATTTAAGATTGTTTGACTTCTCAAATAAGAGGTCAAGATTTGTTTTGGGACAGAGGCAGTGTGTGGTAGCAACTGTATTATTTCTAAGTTCGAAATTAAGAGGAACTTAAAGAAGACTCCGTGATCTGGTGGGATCCTCAAAAGCAAGCCACAGCCCCAATTCTGATCTCTTTCAAAAAAGAAGAAAAGCACCAAAGCCACCAAAGCAAAATTGAAGGAACGGATACGAACTGTCTGGTGGTGGCCAGGTGGTCATAAGTGCATCACTCATTTTATTTTTGAATAAAAAAGCAACAAGATCAGAGGAACACAAAAGGGAAATTGATAGGAATCATGGTAGTCTTCACATGTTCTTTCACACCACATAGAAAAAGTTCACCTGACCGATGTTGAGAGAGAGAGAGAGAGAGAGAGCGCATCAGTGCAGTGCATCGAAGCTCACAGCATCTAGATCGGCGTTGCCCTCAAGATTAAAGCTTAGCTCACGACACCATAAAAAGGACAGCTTTGCTTGCTTGTGCATTGAACGTCGACTCACTCTGTATGCTCTGCAACTGCATTCTTTCACTAACCTTTAGCATTTCCATTTCTCATCTTAAGAATATTGGAATTTTTAACTTAGGAGGAGTACGTTTGTTTAATTCTGACCCTGTCGGAGATAAATCATTGACCATTCGATCAGTAATGTCAGCCCCTGTTCACTAATACTAACATCGTGTATCAATGTAGCATCACTTTTGTATGGTTGAACTGCGAAATCGGATGGGCAGAGAGGCGTGCAGTTTTAAGGTGTACTGATAGTAGCAGTTGTATTTTCTCTAGGCCTGAAATTAACTAGACAAGCCCACTATTGAAAAAGAAATAAAAAAAACAGACTATGATCATCAAGCCGTACGTAACCCGGCCCACAGCTCTGATCTCTTTCAATCAAAAAGAAGAAAATCACCAAGCCACCAAAGCAAAATTGAGCTGGATTCGCACACAGGCTGTTGGTTGGATTTGAGCTTCTTTTTTGCTTTTTCTTTGTTCTTTACTTCTTTGGATTCTGATGGTTGAATACGTGCACCTGAGCACCTCATTCCAGGAAGAGAGTGGATCGAGAATCAGAGAGTTCAGTAGCAACAGGCAAACTGAGCAAACAATCTCCACCATAACAATCAGCCAATCAGGCGAGCCCAAGCATCTAGAAAAACAGCAATATAATATCGTTTTATTATCTTATACAAAAACCACGAATACTCAACCAGGGCAATGGCTACTTCACGATAAATATTTCTCCGCCTGCGTAGTTATATGGGCTTCCATAGTCAATGATTCTCTGTTCCTGTTCGGTAATACCATTCCGATCACCTGGACGAATCCATTTCGGCCAAGGCACTGAGTGTAACTTTTTTGTCATAGAAGTTCATGCCAATATAGTTCTCTCTCTCTCTCTCTCTCTCTCTCTCTCTCTGTGTGTGTGTGTGTGTGTGTGTGTGTGTGTGTGTGATGAAGATGATGCATCTTGTTTTCTGGACATTTGGGACGGGCCGATCAGGCCTTCGGCAGGAAACAAAAGCATGCATCGTATCGATCCAAAGAAACACAGTCATGACGGTTAGTTCGGAGGGAACTCAGGGCATCATCATGATTTCCATGGGGAGGTCATTGAAACCGATCGAGGAACATATGTTGTTGTGCGTACATCCCTTCGTTGCTGTGGAAAGGTCCCTTCGCTGAATGCCTTGCAGTCCTTTCACTAACCTTTACCATCTCCATTTGTCACCTTAAGAATACTGTCACCTTATTTGTCTCCATTTGATTTTGGCCTTGGCACTCTAAAAACAAAAATCACCAACCATGCAACTACTAAAACCATTCACAATAGGCCATCAGTGCAGCATCACTTTGTAGCATCAATTTGCATGGTTGGACTGCGAAATCAGATGGGCAGAGAGGCGTATTTTATCTCTGTCCCGAATTAACTGGCCAAGTCGTCGCAAAAAGAAAAAATTAACTGGCCAAGCCCCCTATTGAAAACGAAAAAAAAAAGATACTATGATCCTCAAGCCACAACCTGGCCCACCTCGATCTCTTTCGATCAAATCAAAAGAAGAAAAGCAGCTCCTCGATATATGCCATGAATCCAAGTAGAAAAATATAAATAAATAAAAGATCTTAACAACCAAATCTTAAAAATGATTTTTAAAATTTTAAATCTTCCTTATTTATCCTATTTTTATAAAATAAAAATTTAATAAATTCTATTACCTCCTAGAAGGTAACAGATGATCGTGACTGTTGGATCGGAATAAATGGATGGTTTACAGTCATTTCGGAGTACCCTATTAAAAGCCATCAATCAATGTTAGGAGAGATTGATAGAGGATCGGCGTGTGTGATATGATGGATCTCTCTCTTTTTAGTGCAAATGGCTTAGCATTTAGAACATTTGGATTGGGGTGGAGCAGTGGAGGGTGATTTTCTAAAGGATGAGAATTTTTTTTCATGGGGTTGGAATTGGGGGATTGCTTATGTTCCTCGTCTGTGTTACTGATTTTCTCTTTCTTCCCAGAGAACATGTCGCGGCCGCTCTCCATGACCCAACGCACGTTGGTGCTGGAGGGGTGGGCAGCTAGAAAAAATCTCGGCGATGAATTATCTGCCCTCGAAACGCACACTCTCCATGCGCAGGTCATGCTCCACATGGCCGGTAGTAAGGAGACCGGAAACCCGTCACTGGACTTTCTGCTGCTCCGGCTGCAGGAGGTGGTGCACGATGCCCATGTCGTGCTCAACGAGCTGGACTACTTCCGTGTCCAGGACGAGCTCCGCCATGGCACCTCCCGTGGTATGGATGTGCCCCCCAAGGGTCGTTGGCTCGACTGCCTCCACTCTCACGCTCGTCACGCGGCCCGAGTTGTTGCTGCTAAACTCGAGCCCTCCTTTAGCTCGCGTGATTTGGCTTCCATCAACCCAAGCTCTGTGTGTTTTTTTGGTGAGCACCTCCTCTTCTACTTTGTTTACCATCAATTTATAATTGTGTCCACTCTGGCATATATATGTCCGAGCTGATATGATCCTAACACGGCATGCAGGGAATGAACTGCAAGTTCAAGATGTGAAAGCACCCAAACCAAAGTTCAACAGGGTGGTTCTATCAACAAAAATGACAGAGATAGTTGAGAAGCTCAAGTCCTTGTCTGCTAAGGTCAGCGACGTTTTAAATAAGCGGTTAATAATAAGTGGAGCTTCTGTCCTCCACAACATCTAAGCGAAGCTATAGCCCAAGATGGCTGCAGCCGAGCGAGGGAAGGTGTGGAAGCCATGCTGGTGGAACCGCATTATGGTCCGGTGACATCCATAGGACTACCCTAGTGCCTGTTTTTTCTTCTCACTGGATCATCTTATCTGTTCCGCTGAATTCAGTAGTCCTTGGCTTTGTGTATCAGCTCCACTAGGTCAGCCAGTGTTTGGATGTTTCATCTATCTTTGTTTGTCCACAATGCAGCACTTCGATGTGTGTATTTAGCAGTGACTAGACCTTTTGGTATTTTGTGTGGATCATTAATTCGGCGCAATGTTATTTTACTGGCTTGCTCTCTGGAATCATGTTCTGGTTGGTGACATTCACTGGACTGCCCGGTGCATACTTGGGTGAGTGTGAGAGTGTTGCTTGTGCTCTTTTGCCCATTTGTTTTCCTTCTGTGCTTTCATAGCGAACCTCCTTTGGGATTAGTAGTTGTTCGTGGGCATTTGATCTTGTGGTTTTGCTAGAAGAGTGGCTTGGGTCGATCTTTGGGTGTAAGCGGCGGTAGTAGGAATCAGAGAGTAAGAGCAGAGAAAAATTGGGAAGGCTAGGTTCTAACGATATGCCCATTAAGAGAAACAGTTCAGTTTCATATGACCTTTTCTATTTAGCTTATTATCCTTTTTGTTAATCTTGTACTTAGCTTATCTTTCACCTTTGCCTTACAGCCAAGCCAAAGGATAGGCAACTCGCTCACGTCTTCCTTCTCACCTCACTTCTGTGAATCCATTCTGGGCCGGTTGTGCGGACGCTGGGCCGCATGGACTGAGTATCGCATCTTGGGCCTTCTCCATCCATGATGAGTTGGTGCCATCGTGACATTGGGATTTGGGTTAGTCATGTCTTGCATCTACTTGAAAAAAAAAATGTCTGCTGAGCGAGATAAACATTGAGGGTAACACTCACGTGTCCCTTGGATTGTTGCCGTTCATTTTCCTTGTTTTTAAATTGGAGGGGGTACCACTGGGACCAGTTTAAATAGAAAATCTAATCACTGAAATATTATGTCTATTGCACTTGGCCTATATACGTTGAATTTTTGTTGCATTGATTTTACCAATTATGGATAACGTTGGTTGCCCTTTGCATCAAAATAATTTTGGTTTCGCTCCTTCCATAGGTTCGCATGTCATAAGCAAGATGAGTGAACAACTGTTAGCAAGCCAATTCAGCCTAGGCACTTTTTAACCGAGAACCGAATCGAACCGAAATATTGGTTTTTCGGTTTCGGCTTCGGTTTTTATTTTCTACAGCTTTGGTTCTCGGTTTCGGCTTCGATTTGGGAGCAAGCAAAACCGATTAGCCGAATAAACCGAACAGAGCAGTCGATTCGCTGCTCAACTTCTGCATCGCACGTCGGCGCGTCCACCCCGACCATCCCCGCTCACCAATCCAGCCCACATCGGCCCAATATCCCTTCACTCACACCGCAGGCCCAACATAACTGCAGACCAGCACTCGCTCTTCAGGCCGCAGCTGTGCCGCACCCGCACTGCCCCCAAACCTAACCCTATCCCGACACGAGTGAGGCCGCGCGCTGCGGCGGAGAGACTGCGCTAGCACGAGGCGAGCGCTACGGCGGAGCGCTGGCGCTAGCGCGAGGCGACCGCTGCGGAGGAGTGAGCGACAGCGGCGGCGCGACTGCGACAAGCGAGCTCGGGCGCCCGCCGCCCTGGGCTTCGACGGCGCGAGCACGACCGCCAGCTTCGACTAGGCGAGCGCCGAACAGGGCGACGCCGCGTGCCCACGATTTTTCCCTGCGGATTTGTTCTTCCTCGTTCGTTGTTTCCTTTTGATTTTTCTTCTCCGTTCTGGCATTTTCCCTTCGTATCGGTTGATTCGGTTAAACCGACAAACCGAACCGATAACACCGTAACCGAACTTGTCGGTTTTCAATTCCAAAGAACACCGATCGGTTGCTAATATCTGGAAACCGAATTTTACAGGGACCGAACAAACCGAACCGATTTGTCGGTTAAAACCGAATGCCCAGGCTGAAAGCCAATCCATTTTAAAAAAATCAATATCCATCTTGACACAAGGGGTTTCGCATGGCTACCCAAACTTTGTGAGTCCACTTCCATTCATGCATGTTCGTTGTCGTAGGCATAGTGCCCTTGAATTCGTCCTAACCAAGGACAACTACCCATTTTGTACAATTGGAGCGAGTGCAAACTCGAGTCCAATTAACCTTGCATTTTTCACAAGTTATTTGTTCAGATCAGTCCACACAATGCAAAGCCCTTACGTTGCTTATCCAAGGACTATAACATTTCCTTTGAGACTTTCAATGTGGTTAAGAAATAGACCAATCAGGAAGTGAGATTAGATATTTAACCAATGTTGTATGACTTCCTGGTCCCATTTCTTGCATCGCCAACCTATTAAACGTCTTAGCTTCACTATAGACATTTTCGTTGTATTCCAAAATGGATTTTCATGACACTTTGTTTAAACATAGCGACTACTTTCCCGGAGTGATGAGAGCTAAGGGGGCTACCACAACAACAACAAAATCTAGTAACAGTAAAAAACCAATCCTGCTCTGTGGATAAGTTGTCCAAAAGAAGTGGTCCATTAAAAAATACAGAAACAAAGAGTTAGTTTTTTAGACAAAAATAGATAGCAAATAAATAAATAACCAAGGTTAGAGAGAGTTCGTACATTATTTTTCTGATCACGGCCTTATGCTTCTTGGCAAAGAGATTGTCTCCTCTAAGTGTTCGATTCAAATATCCTAATAGTGTCACTATGGTTCAAACTTTGTTCTGAAAACTAACACATTGGACTCCTTTCAATATTGGGTAGCCGTGCAACATCTAATATTACAATATTCTTCTCTGCATTGAACTATTGGATTGTGGTTTTAGCATCTACACTGGCACCAAATAATCTCGCTCATAACTCATAAGCATCATCTTCATGATTTTTTTTGGATTATATGGCAGGTGATCAATTTGCAGCCTCCTTTGTCAAGCTTGATGACAAAGGCGTTTCCTATAAAAACCTCAATCGTGTTCATTTCCTGCTTGCATGGAAGTTGCATCATTCTCTAGTTGTGCTGGTCGGAACTTCTCTGCGTTGGTGGAGCGGCTGCGGCTGTCGAAAGGTGATGGTTCTGGAGCGGTGGTTGTAGAGCAGTGGTGCTCGACAGCCGGATCTGGAGCGGTGAAGCTCGTCGTCTTTAATTTATATCTCGAGCGGTGAAGCTCGTCTGGTTTGATTCTCTTCCTTCTCTCTGAAACACTATGTTGCTTCATTTTGATACTTTTGAATCATATTGTGATCAATTTAGGTTTCGGATTCGCTAAATTAGCCCATGCTCACAAGTCTACCCACAAATTAACAAAACAATCTAAATGTCAAACAAATCACTTAAGGTTAGTGTAAGAAATATAAATACACCGTAAATGCTAGCTTAAATAGAGAATCTAATCATTCAAATATTATGTCTCTTACATTTGGCTTGAACTTGTGTTCCGAACATACTAAGGGGGAAGTAGAGAGGAGAGAGGTTGACAGTGGATAGCAGGACACATTAAGGTTTTGAGGAAACCACATAAGTAAGGGGAGAGAGTCCCCTACCCTAGTGTCCTCGGGCTCTATATATAGACAATGCCTGTTATTGGCCCATACACGACACTACACTTAGCACATATTTGGGCACTTGACTCATACACAATATGGGTTCTCCCAACACTATAATTAAGATTATCCTGGAGTCTATCTACAGTAGTAATTATCAATTGATGACACATAGAGCTCACATAGACAACAACTGTCTATATTGTTAGATATGCTCTAATAATATCGATGATGAAACGGTACTCATGTTCCTTCATTATTCTATACTCTCTTTGCTTGTAATATTATGGAGTTTTTTTTGAATGATATGGCACGAGATTGTGTCCAATTTCATTGAATAGAGTAGAAGAAACAAACCCTCCGGACAGTAAGAGTTTAAATTTAAAAGATACTAACAAAACGAAACGAAACGAAACAAAACAAAAAAAACTCTTCTAGGTGCTTTAATACATGCGAGCAACTAACAAATCTAACTTGGAGTTTGATTTTTGATATTATGCATAGCGCTCCTTGTGTTGAAAGATTCTTTGATTTTGCTCCTTCTAAAGATCCCATGTTACAAAAAAAAAATGATTGAACAGAGCCCCGTCTTCAGAATATTCTTTGTGCACGCATGCTCGACAACAACTCATGCATTGTCCTGGTTGGACTCTGGTTGGTTTGCGTGTAGCTGTGGGTATTATGTACTCAATCAAAAAATTATGTTCTTTTGTATTATGTACTCAATCAATATAGCGTGGGTATTTTGCAAAAAAAAAACTATTTTTAGAGGTGGTCGTCTTATAATGTCCGCTTCCATAAATTGACTTTCTGAGACGAGCAAAAATGACTGCCTCCGTTAATAGACTTGGATTTTCCGAGGAAGTTGAATTGGCGGAATTTTCACTCTGCCTCTTTAGGCCAAGCCAACCTGCCTCCTTCACGTTCTGCACTGTTCTGCATGTGTAGAACACTCTCCTCCTCTATGCCGCATCCTCCTTCAATTCCTTTGGACCGGCCTCAATAATCTGGTTTGGTCGTTCTTTATTACTTCCGTTTGGAAACATCATAGAAATAGCTGAGACAACATCACGCGGGCTTTGCCAACGGATCCATATTCTGAGCTCCAGAATAGTGCACTGGCACTATTGACAGTAATCGTGGTGGTTGCAGCAAATAGCTTCTGTCTTATCCGTCTTGCCACAAGGGGTTCTGCACTGCATGCCATAATCATCGATTTCGATAGAAGCAAGCCATTGTGAGTGGACAGAACAGAATCAGACACAGTTGATATTAGATAGATTACTCATCACAGGGAGCTAGAATGCTCGGTAGGGATGGGCCAAAATCAGCCTAGCCGACTCATATTTTGGCTGTCAATAGATACCTTGAACTTTCTACAAGATCAAATACGGAAAACAGTCAAGAGGATAAAATGAAGTGATCGACCACTTTCAAGAGCTATCATAGAGACTGTGACCAAATAGGTGGCTGATGCAGTGCCAACATATGTGATGAGTTGCTTTCGGCTTCCACCGTATTTGATACTACGGTGGCTAAACAAATATGCGGTGCTTTCCAGCTAGACAGTGTTGAAGAATGCTAGCTCCAGTATAGCAAAGACCTTACACATGCATGTATGAAGAAACAAGCAGAAGAAGGGTCTAGTGTAGTGGCTAGTGGGTCTTGGGTGCCTTAAGACACTTGCAGAGCTACAGCTACTGCAGAAGGGAGCAGTGGGGTGTTGGCAACGAAAGGAACAGTCACGATCACGAAGGATGGTGGTAAGCACGCTTGGTGCGCACATGCAGTAATTTGGGGCTCTCGCACGGACGTGCGACTGTGATGCATGCGTGTAACATGCTCGGACCGTGATGTAACTTTGCCGTTCGGTGCACCAGAGTCATCGTCATTTGCACAATCTACACACTACAATAGTGGATTTGCTCCAGAAACCCTTAACCAGTGTATTTTGGATACTTTTGCTTTGTAATTTATTATATGACTCTTGATCCGGGAAAAAATAACATTTATTTAGATTATGATAATTAAAAAATTATCCATTTAGTATGTTGCCACCACCCGGATTGGAAGCACCACCCTCTCCCTCGTGTATCTTCCCATGCTTGTCGAACTATTTTTTTTCAAGTGCTGAAACATTGGTAGTTGGATAAGGAGTTGCTGGAGAAAACTTTTTTTTTTTTTAAGTTTCAATCATGCAGAAAATAAGACTGGGAGTGAGTTTTGGGAACTATTGGAGATGTTCCGAGTAATTGAGTGGTTGAGTGGCTAAGTCAATGATTGATCGGATGACTGATAGTGCCAGGTAACAAACAAAAAAACTAATTGGATGCATGATCAAGTGATTGAGTTACTAAGTGTCCGATTAACTAACCAATGGAGTCTCTGGCTATGTTAGTGGCCAAGTGACTAAGTGGTTGAGTTATGAAGCAGCTGAGTGATGATCAAGTGATATTTTAAGAAAACAACCATGTTGCCTCATTAATGAAATAATTTATAAAACCATATATCTTACTAGAATAGTAAGACGTCAACCATTACAATTATAAACGCAGTGAAGCAAAGATAAAAAAAAAAAGAAGAAGTTCTTTTATAATAAAAAAAGTTCTTTTATAATTTTTAATCCGTTTCTTTAGATGAAAAGGCAAATATGAAAAGGCAAAAAGGATTTCTTTTATGATTTTTTAATCCGTTGTTTTGAGATGAAAAGGCAAATATAAAAAAGCAAAAAGGATTTCTTTTATGATTTTTTAATCCGTTGTTTTGAGATGAAAAGGAAAATATAAAAAAGCAAAAAGGTTGTTTGGCTACGCGTGCGTGTCGTACGCTAGCACCGTCTATCTAGCATTCAGGGGGCGATAGTGGCCATTTTCTGTGTTTTTGCGAAGCGTGCGTGCCGCACACACTTTTATCATCGCTTGCGCCATCTATCTCGCATTGGGGGGCGATAGATGGCGTTGTCAAGCTGACAAGGACTTGACGGTGTGCTTGTAAGAGGAGCACGCCACCCTCCAGACTTTCGTCCTAATGAAGCAGAACCCCCTAGCTAAGAATTACGAATAAAGTACAGACATTATTAATTCTCTACCATGTGGAACAAATTAAACGTACTAGCTATGCTTCCCCTCGTGCTGGCTAGGCCGTTCTGTTCCGGCCCGCTTCCGCTTCCTATCCGCTCAGCCCATCAACGATCAGATTGACTCCCTGGGCGTGGCCGCGCACCGCCAGGACCCGGACCAACAGAACAGAGCTAGCTAGCTGTCGAAAGCATGTTAGTGGTTGATTGATAGAGAAAAACAGCATGCACGTGCGTTCAAAGTGTCTATCCAAAGAGCGAGCGAGGAACGTGAGGTTCTAGGTCGGCGCTTCCTTGGGAGTTCGTCCACGCGAACCCCATCTTAACCACACACCCTACCTAACAACAAGGACTAAACGGCTAATAAACTACGGAGTACCGATTTACAAAGTCATATCGATCATCCTCGTAAGCGTTTTGATCTGTTGATGAAGAGGCACAGCCCGTCCTATCCTACACACAACATCTAGGACCACCTAGTCTAGTATCCCCTATTCTCTAGGTGTTTGAAATAATCGATCTGTCAGGCTAAGCACACAAGCTTACCCAGCACGCTGTAGACCCTGTTGCACGCAAGCACGCTTCAAGTGATCCGCCTCAAAGGAACTTGCAAGAGGCTCACCACACATGGTGAAGGACAAAAGGAACTTGCATTGTACCTGCTAGCTTTAAATTTGAATCTTTATCTCGATTGGTGATCGAGATGAATGATGTGACTTTAGGGCTTCACACTTGACTTGAGTTATGTTAAGGACATTGAGCCGGGATGTATTCTTGATCTTCCCTATCTACAGTTTTCTCACCTCGATCATGAGGTATGAGTTTTAACTAGATAAGTTGTTTGATGAGGTAACTATATATCATACTAAACATCTCACTTTATATTTTTTTTCTTCTAAATCATCTATGTTTTCCTCTAAAAATTGGACCTATACGTGTAAATTTCAATTATTGTATTTGCAAATTGAAGTTGTGGTTGTGCACTTAATGGACTTTGAGTTGTCTAAGGGGTTTCCTTCTCATAAGTGCCATGAGGGGCATGGGCATGCTAGGCTGCCATGCCAGTTTGGATGAGTTTTAGATTCTTAAAAGCCAATTTTGCCCTTAAGACTCTAAAATCTGGATTCTGAGCAAAAGATGCTGGTGGTGGTGTTTGGATCCCCCTAGTTTTTGAGAATCTGGCTTCATTTATTGCTCAAGGTCACAAGAAAATTGATAAAAGCTGGGTATCAACAGCTTCTTGGTTAATAAGAACCTAGCAACTGAAACAAGAAACTATGCAAAAACTAATCGGTTTGGAACCCATCCAGTTTTTAGAAACTAGATTGTCACAAATTAGAGGAATCTAAATAGGACCACAACAATACTGGCATGGGCCATCGCAGCATGACACGAATATATAGCCTACAATTGCCCAGTAATTAGTAGAGTTGCACCTGCAGGATCGACCGTCTATTTAGTCATCATGTATAATTGTATAGTGTTGTGCCTATTACTTTTCTTTATTTTCGCTTGTCGCAACTCTGTTGACGCTGAAAACGTACTCGTAATCATGTCGTTGGGTATTCATTACCCATATTCAAAACCCATGCCCACGTGAAACATGGAGGGTATGGATAAAATATGGTGTACCCGTTAGGGTGTGAATTTTTTTTCACGACTGAGACTTCATCTATTTTCTTTAAGAGGAATAAAGTTTAAAGTTATAAAAAATCAAGTTAGCGATGGTGTGAATAATATCTAATGAGAAGCGGGTAAGGGGAGGGTATGGATAAAACATGACGTACCCGTTTATCCTTTCCTGTCTTCGTCAACGAGGCATGCATGGTCACATGGTTACTCCACTATTGAATTATCTAATAAATACGGGGAAATCGGATACGAGTAAAAATGGAGAGGCGAAGAAATGGATAAACAAGACAGGGGGAGGCACTCGTAGATTTGCAACATGTGTCATGCACATGTGGTGCCGTAGATTCCCAAAAAGGACCGTGCACTTAGTTGCCGTGTGCATCGACGCGACCACCTTGTTACTGCACTGTACATGTTCACGCAGGCTCTATATATATAGCACCAAACCAGCTCTGTGCACGCCACACACAGGTTCGTTAACAGAAGCATACATGGAGAGCACCAACGTGGCAGTGCCACCAAGTGCACGGCCACGCACGCCATGCAGCCTCCAGGCACTCGTGCGCCGCAGAGTTCCCGCTGTCCGCACCAAGAACGCGATGACGAAACCACGGCCGCCGCGCCTCTCCTGCAAGGCCACGGGGGGCGACCACGGCGTCGTCGACCGCCGCGACGTGCTCCTCGGCCTGGGCGGATCGGCGGCCGCGGCAGCCACCGGGCTCGCGACGACGCACCGCAGCGCGCTCGCGGCGCCCGTCCAGGCCCCTGACCTCCAGAGCTGCCGGACGCCTGACGTCCCCGCGACGGCAGCGGACCCGTCCTGCTGCATGACGTACCGCGCCGGCCTGGCGGCCATCGACTTCCAGCCGCCGCGCGCGTCGTCGTCGCCGCTCCGCGTGCGCCCGGCGGCGCACCTGGTGGACAGCGCGTACGTTGCCAAGTACGAGAGAGCCGTGGCGCTCATGAGGGCGCTGCCGGACGATGACCCGCGCAGCTTCGTGCAGCAGGCGCACGTGCACTGCGCCTACTGCAACGGCGCGTACGGGCAGGGGGCCGGGTTCCCGGACCTGGACCTGCAGATCCACAACTGCTGGCTCTTCTTCCCGTGGCACAGGCTTTACTTGTACTTCCATGAGAGGATCCTCGGCAAGCTCATCGGCGACGACTCCTTCGCGCTGCCGTTCTGGAACTGGGACGCGCCGGGCGGCATGACTCTGCCGGCGATCTACACCAGCGATTCCTCGCCGCTGTACGACGAGAGACGCGACGCCGCGCATCAGCCACCGTCGTTCCTCGACCTCGACTTCAGTGACACCGACCCCAACATGCCGAGGGATCAGCAGGTCGACCAGAACCTAAAGTTCATGTACCGTCAGATGGTCTCGGGCGCGAAGAAGAGGGAGCTGTTCTTTGGGCAGCCGTACCGCGCGGGCGACGCGGCGGACCCGGGCGCGGGCACCATCGAGAACGTGCCGCACGGGCCGCTCCACGTGTGGGTGGGCGACCCGGCGCAGCCCAACGGCGAGGACATGGGCAACTTCTACTCGGCGGCGCGGGACCCGGTGTTCTTCGCGCACCACGCCAACATCGACCGGCTGTGGCACGTGTGGCGCGGCCTCAGCCCGCGGCGCAACACCGACTTCGCCGACGCCGACTGGCTGGACGCCAGCTTCCACTTCTACGACGAGGAGGCGCGGCTCGTGCGCGCCCGCGTCCGCGACTGCCTCGACCCGGCCGCGCTGCGCTACGCGTACCAGGACGTCGGCCTGCCGTGGCTGGACGCCAGGCCGGGAAAGACGGCCGGGACGCCGGTGCCCGCCACGGGCGGCGTGGTGTTCCCGGTGAAGCTGGACAAGACCGTCCGGGTGGCCGTGACGAGGCCCAGGGTCTCCAGGAGCCAGGAGGAGAAGGACGAGGAGGAGGAGGTGCTGGTCGTCGACGGGATACAGGTCGCGGATCATCTGAGGTACGTCAAGTTCGACGTCTTCGTGAACCAGTGCGCCGCCGGGGACACGGCGGCGGCCGAGTGCGCGGGGAGCTTCGTGCTCACGCCGCACGTGATCCAGCAGCAAAAGGAGGGAGGCTCGGTGAAGACGACGGCGAGGTTTGGCATCACCGACTTGCTGGACGAGATCGGAGCTGACGGGGACAAGACGATCGTGGTGTCGCTCGTGCCGAGGTGCGCCGGCGACGTGGTCACCGTGGGCGGCGTCAGTGTCACGTACGTACGTTAAGTGAAATGTAGATCGTTGATGGGCCGAGCGGATCGGAAACGGGCCGGAACAGAACGGGCTGGCACGTGGAGAAGGTAGCCAGCCAGTATGTTTGTTCCATATGTTTGAGAATTAATAAGGTACTTTAATACCACATCGTAATTCTTAGCACGGACGCTCTGCTTCATTAGGGCCCAAACCTGGAGGGTGGCGTGCTCCTCTTGAAAGCACACCCTACCCAGCCTAGGTTGCTGTGGTATATTTGTGTGCGGCACGCACACTTTGCAGACACACAAACAAAGTAAACAAATGGATTAGAAAATCGTCAAGGCATCATTAGCTTGACGTCGCCACTATCGCCCCTCAATGCAAGATAGATGGTGCTAGTGTATGACACGTACGCCTAGCCAGAACAACTTTTTGTTATTTTCATCTATACTATGTTTTCTGCGTGTATGTAGAAATTTTCATGTACAGAATTGAGATTACAAACGAAGCATGGATTAGTTTGGCATGCATGTGCCCCTAGCAATACTTTACCTCTTTGTTGTCCTTTCAATTTCCAACTTCATTTATCATTCCCTAATGAAGCGGAACGAGAAAACGAGAAACGCATGATCCGTCATGTACGGATCGACGAATATGATACTAGATGTTACCAGGATGTGCCGAGTGGGAAGCGAAGATCAAAAGTTGAAGCACGAATGTAGTTATCACCGAAGAAACAGAATCAAGCTATGCTACTTCTCACCAGGTGCTACTCGTTACACCGTACACGTCCGAGTGGCCGAGAGATATGAAAAGGCAGATGGGACAGGATAGGAGGATTTCCATCCAGATCGTCGTATCCATTAATTCCCTGCTTATACGACTACCGTCGCCGCCAAGCTGCACATCCATGGGCCTCCATCGTGCGTCTTGCCTTCGGGACACATGGTTGCTGTATCATCCGTATCGGGGCCTTCCTTCGTTTGTTTCTTCGGTTGTTACGTGTTTTTGATTCGTGCGTTTTCAGGCGCATGCACTCTAGCAATCATGGATTACTGGATTAGAAAAGTTAAAAAAATCGTCTGGTCTCTAATTTTAGTCCGTTCTTGCCATAAGCAACTTATAAGCTGCACCGAACATTGTCATCAAACTAGAAAATACAATGATAATTTAACGCATATATAGTACTAAACACGTGTTAACGTCGTGTTGCAGAACAGAAAACACCTACGACAAAGCTACACATGCACACATTTTTTTTTTTGTTTTGAGTCATGACAGACCGACAACTGCTGAATTCCAATCAAATTGGGCCGGCCCGTTTCCTAGACACCGCGACAGAACAGTGATTGGTCTTGGGCCTCAGGTTCAGTCTTGAGGAGCTGTGCGCTCTAGTGGCCTGGCTCTGTACTCCGCTCTGGTTGAATCCTAGACAACCATGATAATTTTTAATTTTTTTTTACACGAGCATTCCCCCGCAAGAATTTGTACCCAGGCATGCGGCGTTAGAACTGTTAAAGGAATGTAATGGTCGTAAGGTCAAATTCTGGCCTAGCCCTTTAATATTGGGAGGTAGTACATCTTGGTAAATTAAATGAGAAAGCAGTACAATAATAGTAGAGTTGTGGCCTTTGGGAGAGGTAATACCTTAAAAATGTGCTTTGAGCAGACGTGCAGATGCAAGGCTCATGAACTTATGGTTAAAGGTCGTCTGTAGCTTTAACTATCTGTTTTTAATAGCTAGGAAGATGCCATTTTTGGCAATTTAGTCCTAGAGGTTTGTATATTAATTCCTCTCAATCTCTATGTAGAATCTTAAATTTTAGGGGGGTGCAACGTCTCAGTGCTTTGGAAAATAAAACTACCTCTTGGAGTCCTTTTTTCAACTGTGGTTACTCTATAAAAATAAGCCATTAACTAGAGATAATTGAAGTATTAAGAAGAAAATAGAAGACATGTCTTGTGTTTTTTTGTTCTAAAAACGAAACAATTCATCTTTTTTTGGGAAGTGGCTTTCTGTTTTTAGGGTAATATATGGTTAAGTAAGATAAAGTTCATAGTGTGCATTATTTTTCTACTATGACCTTGTGCGGGCTCTCAAAACTTAGCAATAGTTTATATTTTTAAGAGGCCTCGATCTCATGGAGGGATAAAGGTTGCTACTTTGATCCAACTTTTTTGTATTTTTATTTTGATTCAACAGTTGGGTGATCCTATGTCCACCAAGCCATGTTCAAGAATTCATCACCTCGAGACCGACGGAGTTGAAGAAGCTAGCAATAAGACCAACGAGACTCATGTTTATACAATTTTGACTCAAAAAAAAAAGATACATTTCAATGCCATTTTAAGGTTTTGTTTCAAACGAAGCAATCAACCATTGAAGAACTCTATGCACCAACAATGTTCAAACATTAGGTGTTCACCAACTTACATATTCTTATAATTCAATGGATGCATACATTTTAGTCATTGTAGCGACTAAGGATGTATACAATCACTCAATTATACAAAATCTAAGTAGGTGCACATTTGAACCTTTTGGGTAGAGCCCACTGACCAATATTGTATTACTGACATTGTTCACACGTGATCAAGGATTAAGAACATGTTACTGAAAGTTTATTATTATTTTTTAGATCATAACATCAACATCCATATCATCCCATAGCAATCTTTAAACTACCTATTAAGGGGTACTGATCAGTTGGCATTTGGTGTGAACCAAGAGGAAGCCTTAGGTTAGGACCAATAGGGCCATCTCCACTTCCACCCAACACACGGATGGGGATGGCAACGACAGATGGAGGGGAACCACTCATCCTTTCAATATTATGTATGCACATATGATCATCGATATCGTGTGCAAATCCAAGAACCTTGCTCAAAAATTGATTGGATTTTGGTAAAAAGAAAAGTGCAAATACATGCAACATTATGACATATGTGATGAAAAATATAATGAAATTAATTTGGTATTTTAGATATTGATAATTTTCTTCTATAAACATCATTAAAAGCTGAGAATTTTGACTTGGAACAAAGCTAAAGTGCGAGCTGAGAGACTAGACGATCATGCTTGTTTTTCTAATAAAAAAAGGATAATTGTGACTATATTTATAATTATATTATTAATAGAATAGATAAATAATAATGTGAAGAAATCCATCAATGAGGATCCCATTTATGAATTTGTACGTAATACGTGAAGATTCTCGGTTATAGCTGCAGCAATTATGAATTTGTATACGTAATATAATATGTGAAGGAATTTATCAACGAGGATACCATTGCCTATCTTCTTTGATCGGGTAGTAACTTGCATTATTGGATCATCATCATGACTTGGGTTGTTTTCCTACGCGAAAGCAGACGTGCCTGTTTTGTGTTTTCCCCAATCAAGTTTCCTGGGCGTTACGTTTCGTGCGCGTGTGGGCCTTTACATAAACAACCCCGATCCCCCCACCTGTTTCCCCACCCACCGCCGCTTGCCTGGAAGACGAAGAAACCCTCGCCCCCACCAAGGCACCAACCCAATCCACCAAATCCGGTGAGTCCCGTGCGATCCTCCCCCGCTCTTCCATCAATCGGCTCAGGTTTCCGGCGATCGGGGGGGCTTCTTCTAATCGATCTGCTGTCTGTTTGGTCTGGGTGAACTCTAGGGCCAGGAGCAGTTCGCCGCCTCTTCGATTCGTTCGCATCCCCCGACGCGGTTCGATCTAACCGGTGAGGTTTACTCGACTGGCTCTTGGTTTTTGCTGCTCGATGGGCTCGATTGGTGTGCGGTTTTGTCGTCGGTGATATTTGATTGTGGGAGTGGTTGGTGTATGCAGGCAGGAAGGAGCGTGATGGCCAAGACGAGCTCGTTCAAGTTGGAGCACCCCCTCGGTTCGTATAATACTCCCATGCCAAAACTTTAGGTTTTGTGATTCTGTAGAAAACCGCTGATATCTGCTGCTTGTATATTGTGGTTTGGATGGTTGACTGTAGTACAAATTTAGTAGGGTATAATTTTTGCGGACTGGTAGTACTAAGGAAAGGAGCAGTTATCCATCTGGTTGCACTTGTTGCATAGATTTGTGAGCAATCGTGCATATCTTGTGCCAAAATTGTTAAGCAGGTTGCGATTATGGTGGGATTATGTTGCTGGTGTTGATTGGGTAGTAATTGTGACTGTAATTATGTGCTTTGACTAGTTCTGCCATTCATCAAGTTTATGTTACACAGTGATATTATGAAAATATAAACGAATCATTGTGTTTGTCATGTGAGATTTTCTGAATTGCTTCCTTATCTGGAGGATCATATATTTGAGATTTATTTACTAATTACTATATGAGTCACATGATACATTTGACTCACAAGAATTTTGTACCTTCCAAGACTTTGGGCAGCTGTAAAATTCTCTTTCATGGAAAGCTGCAATTGTCCTTTTACAAGTTGTATTTGGTATTGAAAGGTTGCTAATGGTTAACAATGTGGTCATACCTTACAGGGCAATGATTATTGTGCTTTTTTTTCCCTAAGTTGTTACTGTTTCCTATTTGAACTTTTACATTTATTACTACTTATCTTTCATTGTTGAATTGACATGGTTGGTTGAGCTGGTTACCATCAATTGATTGACACGTGTGCCCTACTTGACCTGGATAATAATAGTTTTTCTTCTTTTCCTTATATAAGAAGCAATTAAAATAAAATATGTGCTTGATAACATTTTATGTCTTGTTAGTTACAGTTGTCTTTGCACAAAGACAATTTTATGTCCCAGCTATGATTTCCAACATGTTCTCAGTTTAACCTTGTTCCATCATTTCCCTGCAAGACAATTTAGTTTTTTATTCAGATTTCTAACTGAACCCTTAACCTGCCATGCCTCTGTGTTACAGAGAAGAGGCAGTCTGAGGCTAACCGGATCAGAGAGAAGTACCCTGACAGAATTCCAGTAAGCTTCTACCTCCTGTATGCATTGCTTCTTTCCTCATGGTTGTTTTGATCCAATTTATGCGAATTTGTATAATGCAGGTGATTGTTGAGAAGGCTGAGAGGAGTGATATTCCTGACATCGACAAGAAAAAGTCAGTCCTCAACTTGTTAATCATAACTGCTATTCTGATATGTTCATTTTTAAATGTTTAACTGCTATACAGATATGGTTCATCTTTAAATGTTTTTGAGTTAATGCTAGTGAGATTTCAGTTTTCCTGGTAATTGATGATAGTTGGTGCCATCCATTTTGCTTTATATTGGGCTGCCATGATATAAATAGCATCATGGTCGTTTATGCACATATATTATTTCAGTTGTTCCAATTACTATATCATTATCTATGGTGCAATAGAAATCGTTTGATAATTGCAACAATTGGACATTATTCCTAATAAACAGACTTGTTGAGTATATTTACTTGGTTTCCATGCTTTGTGGTCCTCAAAATGTTGGTGGATTTAGTTTCTTTTTTTGTGATTAAAAAGGGGTTCCAGTACCATTTGTATATGAAGAAATGCCACTGCATATGTGCTGTCGGTCACAGTAAGCAGTAAGCTGTTCTGATTTTTCTGATTGCCATCACTTTGCAGGTACCTCGTCCCTGCTGATCTTACAGTTGGACAATTCGTGTATGTCGTTAGGAAGAGAATCAAGCTCAGTGCTGAGAAGGCTATCTTCATCTTTGTGAAGAACACCCTTCCACCAACAGGTCTGGAAAACAACAGAGCGACAACATTCTTATGACTTTGATTTTGCTTCCTAGAACTCTCCATTGAGCAGTTGGCCACATGATCCGTATTCTCACTTGATTTTGCTTTGCTGTTACTTGCGCAGCTGCTCTGATGTCTTCAATCTATGAAGAGAACAAGGACGAGGATGGGTTCCTCTACATGACTTACAGTGGTGAGAACACCTTCGGGCTGCTCTAGATGGATGGCGCATCGCCACAGCTCACTGCAATCAGGGTCGCCTTGCCCTTGTTTCCCTACTAATGCGCTGCCCATTGCCTCCTGTAAATAAGACCTGCCAAGCAACTGTGTATATTCTGGTTTCCTCGTGTCAAGTGATTGCACTCCACTGCTAAAACCTACTACCTATCAGATTGTCGTCGATGTAATGGACATCGTTTAATTTACCGGACCTGAATCATGGGTCGGTATGTGACGTCTCCTATGTCAGTCTACGGTTACTGGCTGTAACAAGGTCAATCTGGGTCGCAGTGTGCCATTGAATCCGGTTTCTGTTGCCGGTTTATTGCTTGGCTGCTGGCGCTACCGACAGCAGCAGCTGGTAGAAAAGCTCACCGGCAGGCACGAGGGCCTTGTGTCGCCGGTGCCATTACTGCGTTTAGCCTCTGTTGCTGGTGGCGGCAGAGCCTGGATGGCAATGGTGGTGGGCGTGGGTGTCAGGATTCTGCTGGGAATCCAGGCTCCTAGCGTTATAGAGTCGCCATTGCCTCTGCTGTGGACGTTGGGGCCGATTGCCTCTGCTGCTGCTACTAGCATTTAGGCTGTTGGTACGGCATGGGTTCTGCTCTTCTGGAATTTTGATTTTGGCCGTATGTTTTGCTGGCTCGTTGCTATAGATTGACAGGTTAGCATCTGTGGTTTAGTGCATGAAGGCGTAATACACATTTGAATCTCTTTGAAACCCACAGGTTGGACAGTCGTGTCCCTACGACAGCTGCTGATGGGAAGTTTGGACCTCTCTCAAATGACCCTGAAATTGCAGCAACAGTTCATAGCTACTAGACACCTTAGGCACAGAAGTAGGCATTTGACCTAAGGCTTGGCAAGCTAGAGTGGATGGACCAAGGCCGATCGCTTGGATGGTCCAATTTGCAGGCCGAGAAAAGGACAGCCCAACGTCTATGCTATGCATTCCCTCATCTATGTGTATGACGTGGGTGACACACTGTTGGCCACCAGTAGGCAGTAGCCCGGACAGGGGAGTAAGTATTATGATAGGGATATGATGATGCAAGTATTTACAAAAGAAGTAGACTTTGCTATATTTTTCCAGTTCCAGCGTATATACTAGGAGTATATAATAAGGCGTAACCACTTTTTATTCGTGCTCTCTCTAGGTCCTTGCCTCCTTGGTCTTTGAACCAACTCACCCGCCGGCCGCTGCCTTGAAAGTGGTAACCTTTTGCTCAGTTACTAGTTAGAAGTACTCCAGTTAGATCGATACCCACCATCCATCATCGATAGAGCAAATGAGGGATCCATGCATCCTCCCTGTGATTCCTAGAGTCGCATGCATGCAGAGCAGAGCTCGATCAGGTTCTATCTCGTGTCGTGGTCGTCGTTGTGCACGGCTCCACGGGGAGCGTAGCATCCGTGCATGCATGGTCCATGCGTCGTACTAGTAGTAATAGTAATTGTACGAGTATCTCCGGCCGTCCCCTGACGTTGCCATGTGTTGTCAGAATAATGTCAGCTACGAAACACGTAGGCAGGCAGGCAGGCTCCACATGTGACATGTGATCGATGTGCGTGCTGTTACGTACGCAAATGGTTTGTTCATTAGAATATAACAAGTGGTTTATTTTTTTTTGTATACATTTTCTAAGAGACGCAATGTATAATCACACGCAACGGAATGGAAGCACATGCCGGTTCAAGCACGAGCAACATCTTTCTCTTTCTCACGGCATGTACGCCTCGTCCGTGACCATGTTGCGTGACGCTAGCTAGCTCTCAATCACAATTCAAAATTCCTGCGGTCCGGACTGCCGGACACGGCCTGCTGCCGCCGGTGCGGCCTGGCTGCCTGGGCACAGCATGCATGGACTGGATCGAGTCGCAGGCGACTGCTGCTACGGAACGAGCGCAGGGGCGGCCGGGGACAAGCGCCATGCGGAGGCCACCTGCGACACAGCGACAGCGAGATGGCTTACGGGCCGGTTACCGAAGCAGCCGGCGACCCACTGATGAGCACTGACCCACTCACTGTATGTACGTCGTCAGCAACGTCCCGGCCAAAACCGGCTGGTTGCTTGGAGAGCATGGCTTACCGCGCCACAGCCGGCCGGCGGCGCGGCGTCGATCGATCGTGTCATATCATACACGCACACGGCACTCAGCACTCGATCAGCACTCGATAGTTTCCGTCAAGGCAATGCACACGCTTGTCCGTCGCCACATCCACACATGCCGGCCATGTCGCCATGATCGATCCATGCCATGCATGGCGCACAACGGCACAACGGTACGTCAGGCAGGCAGAGAGAGGACACGAACACGACGCGACGGCCAAGGCAGAGGCAAACATCCCGACCCATGCCATGCCTGCAGTATAGGCCGGGCGGACGTGCGTGATGGCAAGTTTACTACTGCAGCGCATTCACCGCGGCCTCCCCCAGCAGCAGGGCCCCCTGCCGCCTATGGGAATCCATCTTGAATTCCTCCCGGCTCCATCTCTCTCTCGCTCGAGGCATCTCGTTGTGCCATCGAGGGGCGTACGGTGTCAGGGTGTGTGTGTGTGACGAGACTCGCCCCCGGCCGCCGGCCATCGTCGGCCCGTGCGCTGTGTCTGTTGAATTCAATGTGGCACTTCAATTCTCCAACCCCCTCTTTGTTGGGTTGTTGGCGCATTCACTCGAGGCTCGAGCGGCCTCGCGCTCGCTCCTCGCTCGTCGATCGCCGCTACCACGCACCTAGGCCGCCTAGCTCAGCCTGCTCCTCTATGTAAGGGCACTGTGGCTGCTTCAATTCGGCGTTGCTGTCCTTCCATCCGTCCATCCTATATGTACCCATGAACGTCAGTAACGCGTACCACCGTGCTTTGCATGCTACCACTCTATCCCCTCGCCACGCTTACTTTAATCATTCAGAACAAGGGACAAGGAAGTGGCTTAGCTAGATCATCTATAAATTGGATGGGAGGTGCAAGTCGCATGTGGTTTATGCATTCAACTATTCAGGTTTTCAGTTCTCCTAAACTCGAGTTTAGGTGGGTTTTTTCTTAATGAAAAACCTTCTTAGCGGGGCTGTTTGCTGGCCTAGCTCTGTGGAAGTGATTTTCCATGAAAATCAACCCTTCCTAGCCAAACAACTAAATAATCTCGCATATACTAAGGTGCAGGGCAGGCAAGATTCACTTCTCCATTTACACTAAGTGGTGGGAGTTTTTTTTTTTCGAGAGCATGCAATCGTATGTATATCGTTAAGCAGAAGAAGAGCCCTTACATGTTAAACCGAAGCTTACCTACCCAAACACACATACCCAACCATCTCGCACGAGGTTGTAATTACATAAAAGGTGGAAGCTAAAAAACTACTTTCCACCGCTCCATGTTCAAAACCCATAAGAATACTCTAGAATTAATTCCCACATGCTCCTCGCCCTACTCATCCACCATACACTACGTCTGTACTCAATAACCGCAGCGGCGTTTTGCCTTTACCGTGGCGGGCAAGGGGCGTCCGCTTGCGGTGCCATGCCACGGTAAATGGCGGCAGCACCGCAGCGGGCGTCAGTGCCCGCTGCCGTAAACCACACGTACAGCAGCAGGCGCATTAGGATGCCCGCTGCGGTAAAGAATTTCAAAAAAACAAAAAAAAGAAAGAAAACCCTAAATGAGCCCGCCGAGCCTATCCATGGGCCCGACGAGCCCACGAGGGTTGCAGCGCCACCGCCGCCGGCTCAAGGATGCCGTGCCGCCAGATCGAGGCCTCCGCGCCGTCGAAAGGCCGGATCGAGGGAGCCACGCCGCCGGAAGGCCGGATCGAGGGAGCCGCGCCGCCAGACGACCGGATCGAGGGAGTCACGCCGCCAGAAGGCCGGATTGAGGGAGCCGCGCCGCCAGACGACCGGATTGAGGGAGCCACGCCGCCGGAAGGCCGGATCGAGGGAGCAGAGCCGCCGAAAGGCCGGATCGACGGAGCCGCGCCGCCAGACGACCGGATCGAGGGAGCCGTGCCGCCGGAGCACATGAGCACTTGGAGGAGCGCCGGTCAGAGCACCTCGATCTGAGGCCCCCGGAGCTACCACGCACTCGATCCGCGCCACACCGCCATGGACGCCGTCTGTAAAGGAAGAGGGATAATGAGAGAGATGCAGGAAGAGGAAGAAGGAGCTGAAGAGGGGATCTGAGAGAGGGGATTGGTGTACCCGGAGCCATGGCCTCGCGCCGGAGCCCAGCCTCCTTGCGCCACCGGGCCGAGGCCGCGGCCCCGCTCCACGCACCAACACCGGCGCGCCGGCCTGGTCAGCCTCGTGCACCCGAGCGCCGGGCCGCCATGGCCTCTCTCCTTGCGGCGCCGGGATTTAGAGGAGAGGGAGGAGTGGCGCCGGGATCTGGTGAGAGGAGAGGGAGGAGTGGAGGCGCCGCTGCCCGCTTGGGACTCGCGGTGGGGAGGAGTGGCGTTGGGATCTGGTGATGGAGAGAGTGGAGGGTGGAATTGGAAGAGAGAGTGGAGGGAGAGAGCCGGGGAGACTGCGGAGGAGACGAGGTGAGGCGTCGGGGAGGAGAGCCGCGCAAGCATGACTGCGCGAGGAGGCTGAGAGAGTGGTGACTTGAAACCCTAAGAGCCGCTTTTATACTTCCATGAGTAAATTGGGCCGAATTGGGCCTCGCCTGGCCTATTTGGGCTGCGGCGTTTTCCGTGGCGGGCAACTTAAAATGCCCGCTGCGGTAAATCGATTTACTGCAGCGGGTACTGTTGCCCGCTGCAGTAAATAAAAAGTGCCCGCTGCGGTAAATCGTGACGATTTACCCTAGCAGGCAGCCAAAACGTCTGCTGCAGACTCCAAAATTGCAACGTTGTGGTTATTCTGTTTTGACGTAGTGATAATCAAGTAGAATTACCCCACCAAAGAATCAAGGAACAGAGCTAGAGAATTTAGGAGTGCAGTTCTGCCAAACAGACCCTTACACATGTCATGTTAACGCTGATGCGAAGCTGAAGACGCAAACTTAAATAGTAGACAAGTTCCTAAACCCCTCCCCCGCGCCCCGGGCCCCGGCCTCCATCCCCTCCTCCCACACTTCCTGTCCTTTGCATCGCCTCCAACAAGTCCTATTAAAGAAGCCCGTGCCTTCCCCTCGTCCTGCTCTCGCTCTTCTTTCACCTTCCTCGGCATGAAACAAAAGGAGTGCCTTCAGTACTACGTAGCTGTGTCGTCGTCGTCGTTGAGCAAGTTAGTAGTCTTATTTCAGTGCTCTTCGGTCAATTCTCGTCCACAATGATGAGTTGTTATCGCAGTTTGTTAATTCCCAGCTCTCTCCTTCGGCTGCTGTCAAAATATCTGCTGTGTACGCGTGGTAAGAATGCTGTGCTTTACAGATCGATCGAGGAACGATCGATTGATTTTCTGGTAGGCCTACGGGATATTGGTGCGGTTCAATCAGAAAGCTTGCGCTCCAAACCCGAGGAGCTCCACTCTTTGATTGAGCCGTGCCAATATCACGTCCTCGCTTTGGCTATCCTCTCATTACTCTTCAGTTTCCTGATCTTTTGCCAGTTACCTGAATTTCCTGAATTACATGCATTTTCTCTTCTCGTGACTTGATCGTCTTGCAGCAGCACGGCAGCGCGGCGGCGTGGAGCGACTCACAGCGCGGCGGCGTGGAGTTGTGCGACTCAGCGGTGTTTGTGTTAATTTATGGAATCTCAAAGCATTCATTTGTAATGCACGCAAGTTTCTGCTAATGATACTTCCTTCAAAAAGAAAAATGATACTTGGTCATTCTTCTTATGTTTTCGTAGTTTCGTGTACTGCTACTACTACCCATCTCCACTTATGTGAGAGATCATTGTGTTAATGTTATTCTTCGTTTCATGCCTGCGAGAATTCCACCCTCGTATATATCTGCTAGTTTTTTTGCTATAAGAACTTCATCGTTCTTTTTTTTTGAAACGAGTTATTTACGTTATTTTTAAAATTATCTATGAAATAAGATGATCGACAAGGGTACGTAGCATTGTTTTCTAAAAGACAAAGATATGTATTCTCTCTCTCTCTCTCTCTCTCTCTCTCTCTCTCTCCCTCCCTCCCTCCCCTTACATATCATATTTATGGTGCATCATAGAACAATGTTTTTCTCTCACAACTGCAACAGTATTAGCATCGGTCTTTTTCTCAGCATCAGTACCCTCATTTTTATGAGAGTTACTCATGCATCATAAATATCATCTTTGTTTTCTAAAAGACAAAGATATGTATATTCTCTCTCTCTCTCTCCCTCCCCTTACATATCATATTTATGGTGCATCATGGAACAATGTTTTTCTCTCACAACTGCAACAGTATTAGCATCGGTCTTTTTCTCAGCATCAGTACCCTTATTTTTATGAGAGTTACTCCTGCATCATAATTCTAGCTGCATCATAATTCTAGATACTCTTCCCGGCCTTGTTTCCCGCATTTTTTTTTTCAAAAATGCTCGATTATATTGATAGTACATCAGCAGTTCATGCCTTAGTTGTTCTTCTTTTTCTTCTTACCAAATACTACATGCTTTTGCTCGATGTAGCATGACGTTTTTGTAGAATAGCACATAGATGCGAGATACAGTTCTTGTAGCTTTGGAGACCTGAACCTGATGTGTATCAAGTAGATGAGCAAAAGCGATATAGTACTAGTACTATATAGTACACTGCATGCATATTGCCATCGTATGGTATTACTACCTACAGCATGAACAGTTTCTGTAAAGTCGAAAGCTGATCATGAACGTGCCCCCGGAGGCTGGCGACGACCGATCTACTACTAGTACTATATAGCTCAGTGGCCCTGGCCTGATTTAAAGAGCGTAGCTTGAAAGGGTGCTTGCAGCCTGCAGAGTGCAGAAAGAGCATCTCGAATGGACAGTTGGAGCAAGCTTTCATGTTTCTGTATTTCCCTGACCTGCTTCAATTCATTATGGACCAGCAGAAAGACACTGTGTTTCGATCCCCAGTGTAACTAACAACAGACCATGGACCTCTTGTTTATCTATCTCTGCATTATTGTTTTTGTTTTTTTTTTCGTTTTGTTTTTTACGAGGAAGTGAGGAATTCTGGATTTTTTGTATATATTTCAGCGATAAAATTCCGTCTGTCCTAGTGTTCTTTCACATTGCATTGTGTGACGTCTGACGTGCCTCAGCTAAGCTCTGGTGTTTTGGGGACCGAGGAAGCAGATGTGGCCGTCATGAGTGCCCGGTCACTTAATTACTAGTACTACTACTAGCTAGAGGTACACTGGTCCTTCATGGACGTAGAGCGGCTTGCACGCAAATTCTGATTGCGTATTGGCATTTGCACAATCTCTTTGAAAAGCACATTAAGATTGTTAATGCCTGCATGGTCCTATATGATTTTTGAACGAATAGGCATGTAGGAGACTACTGCCAATTTCTATTATTACGATTTACGAATGAAATGAGCAATGTGCTATATAAATAGGTTATCAGGCTTTTTCTTTGAAGGTTTGTTCGGTTAGTCTCCAATCCAAGAATGAAGATCCAAGGGGCCGGGATTGAATCTATGCTGAGTTATATTTTTCCCGGGACCGGTGTCTCATGCCGGCTGGCGGGCACAGTCAGATCTGAATATCTGATAGCCTGAAAGTGCAGCTACGCGTTGCTGACCCACGGGCTTAACGTACGGTTGACAAGATTCCTCCATGATTGCTCGGATCGAAGTGCTGTCATGAGATGTGCATATCCAAGGCAACTCTTTTCAGGGTTCAAAGCAAACAAGCCCCAATTAAGTATTTAAGTATCTGATGGAGCTGTGAAGGTCGAGGTAATCAGGCTCCTTTGGGTGGCATGCATGCATGAGGCAACGAGAGTTCAGGGATAAGTGTTTTAGGAATGAGTAGGATGACTGACTGACATAGGATCCAAGGCTGGAAGCTGCAAGTACATGTATGTTGTAGCGTTGCAAGGTAGATTTTGTTTGCCTGAATGCTGCGTTTGGAAATTACAGTAGAATTCAAGATACAGACGATGCGCCAGACAGGCAGACACAAAGCATAAGTTGGCAGGGAAGAGAGGATCTGATCAGGGCGTCGGTAACTGGTTCAAGGCTAGCTCTACAGGCCGGCACAAAATATGAAATCTTCGTATGGCGGGAAATTAGAATACAGGCAAGTAACATTTGGTGCCGTAGTTCAGGCCTAGCAGAGAGCTTGTAGTGGCAGGTTCCACTTGGGTCGTATTATTGTGGCCCAACGGGACTTTCCAGCCCGTGATCCAACCACCAACTATGATCGGAGGATGCAGCACCCACTCACCCAGCAAGATTCACTTAAAATCACACAGGGACATCCTTTGCTTTTGGGAAACAAGGCATTATTAGGCAGGCATAGATAAAATATTAAGTTACAGTTGCGGCTTAAACAACCTGTCAAGGACAAGCCGCAACAAGAGAAATGCAACAGAAACACTGAGCGTCCCTTTGTACAAATCTACGAGGGCCTGTAGTACTTGGTGGGCACGAACGGCATCTTGGTGACCACAGCGTCGTAGGACTTTCCACGAACAACCACCTTGAATTCCGTCCCAGCCTTGTGCATTCCTGATTTCACGTAGCCCATTGCGATGTTCTTCTTCAGGCACGGGCTAAACCCTCCGCTGGTAACCTCGCCGATGCTCTCCCCCGAGCTGCTCACGAGCTCGCTGTGGCTCCGGGCAGGCGGTCCTTGTGTGATCATGCCGGCACGCCTGATCTTTGGGCCTTCCTGAAGCTGCTTCAGGATCACATCTGCGCCCAGGAAGCCGCCTTCGGCTCTCCTCCTCTTGCCGATTGCCCATGAGAGGCCGGCTTCGACTGGCGTGATGTGTTGCTCCATGTCGTTGCCGTACAGGCAGAGGCCTGCCTCCAGTCGGAGACTGTCACGGGCGCCCAGGCCAGTCAACCACACCTTGCCTTCAGATTTCTCCAGGATGGCCTTTGCAAGATCAACTGCATTCTCTGATGGAACAGAGATTTCAAAACCATCTTCACCGGTGTAACTGAAATAAGAAATAAGGCAATCCTTACAATACTGAAACTATGTTCAATTCTTCTGAAACAAGTATAGGAAAGTTCACATCAACTCCTCATCATCACAGTTAAAAAAAAAAACTTCCCATCATCCAAAAGATATAAACTACGTATTTTGGAAAGATGAAAAAAGAACAGCTATGTCAATAAATTGTGGAATTCACATAGTAGTGGATGTAAGATCCTACACTGAACAAAAGTTAACATAAGATAGTATTTTATTCGATCTACTACCCTACAGTTGGTTGAGCAACTGCTACCAAAGTGCATCACTTTGGCATGCTGGAACAAATAGGAAATGGTATAGATTTCTTTAGGTATAATGGAAGAGCGACAGGTAACTATGTGAGGGAGATAGTACTTGGGTTGTTAAGGGTTTTGTCTAGTTGAAAGGATAAGAATCATGAGTTGTGGGTTTTTTAAATTATGGCAGTGAAGAATCAAAGTAATACCCAGTTCTCGTGAGAAAGCATGAATATCCATTGATGTCAGTCATCTTGAAGTCACTGAAGTACATTTTGCTCAAATCTTCTTTCGTCAGCAACTGGAGAGTTGGTGCGGCAAGAGGACCCTGCTTATGTCAGGGAACAAGTTATAATGCAGCCTTTTTATGAACTCAGAAACTGGTACAGAACAGGACTCGAGAAATGAATACTTGCCACTAAAGTGAAAGTTGAACACTGTTATTAAGTATGCTTAGGGAGGGTACAGATTTGGAAGACTGGTACTTCCAAAGCAATTCGACATGAAAAACATATACACATCATGCGGATTGATTCTGTCCATGATTAGCAGTGTGAACAATTAGCTACCTACCCCATGAAGATTTTGGAACCAAGAATCAGGTTGAAAAAACGGTTCACCAGGAACCAGGTTCCATGTGTTTTCACAATTTCATAGGGCATTGGAATTGAATGTTTTGACAGTTAACACAAGGCATTTGTTAACCATAAAAGCAAAACTATGGAGGACAGTAGATTTACTTCCACCAACCAAGAAAAGGACATCCAGACCTGCTCAGCTCCTATCTTAGATAAACCAATCCAGTGAGGCCCAGAAGGCACTCTGAAGAAATCAAGTTTTGATTTAGTTATTAGCAATAAAGCATCACTGCTTGATACCTAAATCAATTAGTGGATACAACTAAATGACATTGATTTCTCTCTTATGATTCATCAAATTGAAAATCATCATTAACAAGTGTAAAGAATTTAACCAGACATGTAACATCACAAAAAATGATGTTTTCCCATCAATATATATCAAGATCAAACTTCTAGTCTTTCGTACTGAACTACTGCTGCCACCACATAGGCAGGACATTGACCAAACACAACAGTCTTGGTAAAAGGAATCACAACACAATGTTTTGACACAAATTCAAACACAACAGGCTATCACAGAATTCTCTGACGAACTGCAAACACTATGCACTATCCTAGCACTCAAGTTCATAGCATCACTTGGTACATACTGAAAATAAAAATCCTGTATATGCCACAGCTGAAACACAAAACAGATTTTGTTTTTCTGGGAACATTCTACATTCAGTCATAAATTACAATTGCAGTCATTGATATACTAGATTAAAACTGCAATGTATCAAACAAGTCTCTCCATCTATCTAGTTGTCCTGCACATTTGAAATCGACTGTGTCTTTTTTTTCTTCAAAATAACAACGATCACTTGGCCTGTTGTCAGCATATCTCCATATCCTAAAAACTCCATTCTCCAAAATAATCCTATAAATAAATAAGCACATATACCGTTCTGGACGCATAATATTATTTACCAACCGCAGTCAACTGAATCAGAGCATGGAGAGGGCAAGAAACGCAGTGACCTGCAATGCGAGCAGCGACCGCTCGTCGTGGATGTGCCACTTGACGTCCCCGCCCTTCTTATTGAACGCTTCCATGTGCGCCCCGATGTGGGCCAAATCCTTATCCCTGCACCCGGCGTTGACGACGAGGTAGATATGCCTATCATCGACCTTTGTAACAACGGAGTCGTCGATGGCGCCGCCCTTCTCGTTGGTGAAGACGGTGAGCGTGCCCGTGCCGTCCCTGAGCGCCGCGACGTCGGCGACGACGAGGGTCTCGAGGAACGGGACGGCGTCGCGTCCCCGCAGGCTGAGCCCGCACATGTGCGCCACGTCGAAGAGCCCCCCGTTGGCGCGGCAGTTGACGGTGGAGTCCATGATGGAGTCCTTGTACTGGATGGGCATGCTCCAGCCCGCGAACGGCACCATCTTGCCGCCGTGCGCGACGTGGAAGTCGTAGAGAGCCGTCTTCTTCAGCTCGGCCTCCGCCGCCGCCTCCGCCGCGCCCGCCAGGTGGCGGAAGCGCGCGGGCGCGGAGGCGGCGCGGCGGGCGAGGGCGAGGAGGCCTCTCATCGTCACGAGCCCCGGAAGGCAGGCTGGTGGCGCGGGGTTCGGTGAGATCGGGATCGGGTGGTGCGCGCGCTCGTGGCAAAAGGCGGCAATTGCTTGGTGGTGAATGGCGGGGATCAGTGAGTGATCAGTGGCTCGTGTTTTGTCAGGTTTTGGTGGTGGATCGTGACGGCTCCTCGACCTCGACTCACCAACCTCACCGCCCACCCGCTGCAGAACTGCAGGGTTTTGTTGCCATCCACGCTTTTTTTTTTTTTTGACTGCTTGCCATCCACGCTTTGGGGTTCGGATGGGGATAAAAAGATTGCTGCGGTTCAGTTGAGTTGTGGTCCTGTAAATAAGACAAATCAAAGATTCTTCAGCGCAGCATTGCTGATTTGGTAGCACATAAGAATGTTTAATGGCGACAAATTGTGATATCGTCATAATTAGGGACGAAGCTAACCAAATCCATTCAAAGATGTCCATGGATTCTTTCTGCTCTTGTAGTATTTGTGAACGATAACATAGCTGATGAGTTAAAACGAACACTGTCCGAAGTTTTCATAGCTATGCGTTTCTTTGTAGAGAATTTGAGAGTTCAGACACGAGATGGTGAGCTGGTGGCAGAACGGCTGAACGAGACCCCGGAAAGGATGCCAAAGGCTCATGCATTTGCAAACAGGGATAAACAGAGGGATGTCACTGTCCGGCAAGAAGCCATATGTCCTGGTGACCTGGTTAGATTATTAGAGATTATTTTGTGATGACCACTATCATATCTGAAACTGATGGTGAAGCATCTATCCCTTTCTGATTGCTTCACCACCGATAGGATTCAGCATGCAAAGGATAATCAATCCCATGCTTAAGTACATTACACCCGATTTCAGCAGCAACCAATTCACATTTGCAATCACATCCACCCTGTTACCACGGGTGAACCAAACACAACATGAAACCATCGATTCCCTTCCCATTCTAGCGACGAAGATATTCTCTACCAAACAGCACTAATAATAAAAGTTCAAAAGGCCTTTCCCTTTATGCAACCAAAAAGCACCTAAAAGTTCAAAACGCATGTCTCTTCGTTAATGTCAATCAGGACACAGCGCCTCACATTCACCTCAAAACTCTGATTAAAAAATTGTTAGTATCGATGGCATGGCTCTATGTAGGTGTATTCACAGGCTTTCATCTCCCAGACATGAATTCAGATAAAAAACCAGATATGAAAAACTTTACGACACTCTGATTAGTCTGGTGGTAGGCACACAGTGAGTTATGCGAGCGTCTTATGACTTGGACCCTGAAGATTTCTTTGAAGATGCTTTCTTCTGCTTCTTGGGTGCGGTCTCGCTTGCCTTCTCAGCAGCATCTGCAGCCTTCTTCTTGTCTTTCCTCTCCCTTTTCTTCAAAGCATTCATATGGGCTTTAAGCACTGTTGCGTATGAGGCCTGGAATTTTGCGTACTCCTTTAGAGAGACCTGGACATTCCACAAACCATGCAAATGACTTGAGAGTAAACACAGAGTTCCAACAAGTTGGGATAGTGTTTACGGAGCAGGAAGGATACATGGATTTCTCATGAATTAAGCACCACAAGTTCACAACAACAACAACAACAAATTGCAAATGAGTGTGCTCACCTTGGAAGACATTGCATGGAAAATACCAAAATAAACATCTAAGTAAATATTACACTAGCAGTCTTATCAATCTCTAGTCATTTGATCAAGAAGATGCCTTAATTGGCTGTGCACAAATTTGATTCAAGGACAAGTAATGTGCATGATAGAACAAAACTAATCGCATACTTAATCTGTGTTAACACTTAACAGACTACAATTTGCCTTGCAGTCACAGTTCCATGATTACAATTTTATGGTGAAATGGAGTTCACAAATATTCTGGATCCAAGTACCGATATTTTATCCTTAGATATGCAAATAGTTTATATCATCGCATCACATCATTAAATACAAGTTCAAGAAAAATTACTTATCTAGAAGACGAATAGGAACTCTAAAACATGTCATGCCTGTCCATGAAACAACTGGAAAGGTGTCCAGACTGACTGTTTGCAGGAGTATTATTATTATATACACATACAAAAAGCTGCATGCCTCGCTATTTTGAGGTGAAAAATTAACACATAACCTTGATAAAGGATTTCACAACAGCTAAAATGTAGAAACCAATGAATGTCATCACTGTTAAACGCAATTACAAACTGAACAGAGCAAGTAAATGACTCTCATTCTTTACAGATTTGATGCTTACAAGTGAGATATCTCAAGTTCTCCACACTTGATGAAAGAAAGACTAGGTTAGGGCATGAAAAGATGCAATACTTAGAAAGGGGTTCACAAACCTAGGAACAAACAACAGATACAATCGTCAAACATATGTGGTAGCCTCAAGCATTTCCTTTAGATCAACAAACTAGCTGAATGTTAAACATATTTGCTTGCTCATGTCATGCACCAAAGTTTGCAAGAATGACAACAATACAAACCAAACAATGTTTACGCTATTTCATGGTTAAGAAAGTACAACTCAGAAAACACAATGTATAAATGATATATTAATATTATTGGCTATGATATTTTATCGAATCTGGTACTAAGAAGCTGATTTCTTACTTTCCATCATCCTAGAATACCACAGAAGATAAACTCCATGTACTACCAAAGCTCTACCCCATTTGGCCATGGCCCTGACTAGTCTTCATATGACTTCTAGATACTGAGGACACTGTTTTAATTTTCGAAGGTAGCAGTGTTTACAATACTTCTTCTACATCCCTACATTCCCTATCAGAGAACACAAAATGGCACAACCTACAACTATGTGTCCATAATCAATAACCATGATGTTTTAGCATATAGGCAAATACACACGAAAATGTCTGATCCTAAATTCATAACCATATCAACCGAATGCACATAATCAGCAATGAATTTGCTAGCAAACTGCTGACCAATCACCACTACACAGTATGCACAAAACCAGCAATCTTATCCAAAACTAATCCCAGCAGCAGCACAAGGATAGTCGCAGTACCGAGGTGGCGATGCTCCTCTTGCCATCATTGGCGCGGATGAGGCACCGGTGCTCTACCTCCTGCCCCTTCTTCTCCATCTTTGCCAACTGTGCCTTGCTCTTGAGAGTCGCTGCCCCCCAAATCAACAACAACAACAACGCATCAGGGGTCAGACCTCAACTCCCCAGCCGCTCCAATCTGCAAATCAACACGCATCAGAGAGAGGGCACTCACAGCGCTTCATGGTGACCCACACGGATCCCTTCTCCGTGCTCCGCTCGTACATGCTCGTCAACTCGCTCAGGAACCGATCTGATTGCAGGACCACCTGAACAAAGCCACGCAGATCAGGGGCGGACACAACAAAGGACATAGGTGTACGCATCTACACCCTAACTTTTTTGCAGATAATCGAAGTTGGTAGGCATAATTCCAGTTGCGATTAGATCAGGTCCAATTACAAATTGCCAAATAGCTTAGGCTAGGTTTTGGGTGCTGCTAAGTTTCGCACGGCAGGAAGAGAAGAGAAGGGGCGGGCGTACCATCTTCGGGTGCTCAGTGCCGGAGAAGAGGCCGACGAAGATCTGGACCGTAGGGCGGCGACGGCGGCGTCGGCGGTAGCGTAGTCGTCGCGCTGAGATAGGAGAGACGGAGCACGCCAGGAGAACGACGAACGATATAGCCCAGTCGGCTCGGGGCTGTTCTTTTTTTTTTTTCTTTTTTTTGACAACTGGCTCGGGGCTGTTCGGCCGAGGGAAGCGCAACCGAACGGGCCTAGATCTCCCATATGGGCCCGTTCATTATTTCGAACATATTTTTACATCTTTTTCTTATTTCTTTCTTGTTTTTAGTTTTTATTATTCTTTCGGTTTATAAACAAAAAGGTTTTATTATTTTCTACAATTTATATTAAATTTTCATCTATATCTATCTATTCTTTTTTTATATATTTGTTCTTTCATTTCATCATCATCATTATTATATGGAAAAAATCTATTTTTGGCCACTGAACTTTTGGCGAAGTCCAAGAATGACCATCGAACTCCAAAACTAGAAATCTTTGGTCATCCAACTCTTAAAACCATTCATATTTGGCCATTGGGTAGTTTTGATGGGTGGTTTTGCTGATGTGGACGCCACATGATGATGGTGGGGCCTACTTGACAGCCCTCTTCTCACTTCTCTCTTTTTCTCCCTCTCATCTCTCTTTATTCTCTCCTCTCTCCTCCGCCGGCAGCAGCGTGCCCGCCTCCTCGAGCTGGTGGTGCTCAGCCCTCCTCCTCAGGAAGCCCTGGCGGAGCTCGGCCTAGCTCTCCTCCTCACCCTAGCGGACCCTTCTCCTCGCCTCCACCGGCACTCTCCACCGCCGTTACCCCCTCCTCACCTCCGGGTCGCGGCCACGACGAGCGTGCGGCCCGATGCTCCTCCTCGGCCCGAGCCATGGCTTTGGCGAGCGGCCGGGCGGCTTGCCGAGCTTGCGGGCATGGCCCCAGCGAGCGCTGGCCCTCTTCGCCTCCATGTGCCCTTCTCCATCGCCGCCGCGCCCTCCTTGCCTCCGGTCGCGGCTCCGACGAGCGGACACGGCGAGTGCGCGGCCCGATGCCCCTCCTCAGCCTAGGTCGCGGCTCCGGCGAGTGGTGAGGCGGCCAACGAGCTCGCGGGCACAACGGTAGGCGGCGGAGGAGAGAGGAGAGAAGAAAGAGAGATGAGAGGGAGAGAAAGAGAGAGAGAGGAGAGAAGAGGGCTGATAAGTGGTCCCCACCACCACCACGTGGAGTCCACGTCAGCGAAACCACCCACCAAAACTGCTCGATGGCCAAATATAAATGGTTTTAAGAGTTGGATGGCCAAAGATTTCTGGTTTTGAAGTTCGATGGTCATTCTTGGACTTCACCAAAAGTTCGATGGCCAAAAATAGACTTTTTCATTATTATCACACTATAAAAGAGTGAAACAATTGAGGGGAGCTTTCCCCTTATAATAAGGGTTCGATCTACGTATAGATTAAAAGGTTATGATAAAGGGAGGGTCCCTTAAAAATCCACTCTTTTATAGTTTCATAATAAGAAAATAAAAATCATGAGTAAAGACAAAATTGCATATATTATATCAAAAGTATATGCATGCATTGAGCAAGAACGGTTGTTTGTGTTGATACATGGCGCGCGTAGTCTCACACTAGATATGACATCTTAACGAAGGCGCTCTAACTAAACTCAATCTAATGGGCTGACTATGACGCGGAGGAACGCATTGCGCATTGATGGTTGTAAATCAGTAAATCCATCAATTTCATAGCTCTCTAAAAGCAACTACAACGATTTTGTATTTTTTGTTTGGCAAAATATGGAGTTCGCCAACTTATAAATTAATATGGGGCGGAAGAGAAAAAGATTATCTTCAACGGTTTGGTAAAATTGACTTGCCAAAATCAAAAAAAAAAAACCAGGGACGCGGGAGCATTGGAAAGTGTTTTGTAGACTTTTTTGCAAAAACAAGAATACAAAGTTTATTTGTAAAATCGTTGAAGTTGCACTAAGTTATTATTTCTCCTGACGAAAGAATCGATCAACATCAACCTCTTTATTTTTGCGAAGTTGCTCTAAGTTATTATTTCTCCTGACGAAAGAATCGATCAACATCAACCTCTTTATTTCTGCTATATACTTATGGTGGCTATCATTGACCTGCCAAAAATACACAAATAAAAGGATGTTTTATAACTACAATGAAACATCAACTGCCGCTGCTTGTAGGTGCCACCCCTTTACTTTTGTGATACTTATCATTTGTGTGATCTAGACTTGTAATCATCTTAAATTCTCTCGTCATGATATCGCATAATGCAATTTCCATGGCATTTGCAGGGAGGCGGTACGTAGTCTTGTTAGAATTAGTTTGTTTTTTATCACACTAATGTTAGGTACAACTAGCTTAGTGTCATGTACATATATTTAACATGGTCATGGAATTGGCCTCCCCTGGTTTTAAGGCACACCTGGCCATAATTTGTTTTAGAAACTCGCACTTTCCGATTATGCAGGAATAGAAATACAAACATCATCGGGTCGTGACAAAAACCATACATGCTTACCATGTATAAAGGATACTCTTGCAAGTCTATGTACATCACTATTGGTTATGCAATTTTCATGAACAAACTCCATAGAATCAAACTATTGTGCCCCTCTATAGGTGCCCATAGAACCTTCTTTGATATTCCTTATGATGTTGGCTCAATCACTTGCTAAACAAAACTTCTGGGCATGAATATCCTTAGCTAGAGCTAGACCTTCTCTACACTCACACTCTCCTTGTTCCACGCTTCCAGCAATCAAACACATCTAGTCCATATGAAAGGTTTTTCCCTGTGTGCCATTATAAAAGATCGACCCAGCCTCCATGCCACTAAAAAGCTCAATCCGGTCTGTGTGATCAACATCATCTTTGTTTTTCCCTCCATGTCATTCCGTCTATCTTCTGTCAGTTTTCAACGCTTTGACCGTCCTGACACGTGGGTCCCGCCTGATACAATGTCCAGAATACCCCCTCTCTCATATCCCCTTTGTCTCTGCATAGTGGGGCCCATTTGTAAGACCATGGGGCTCCTTCTTCTTCTTCCTCTCCCCGACTCCCTGCCCCCTGCCAGACGGCGGCGCTGCTCCGGGCGTGGCCGCAAAACGGCGCTGCTCCATAGCAGAGGGCGCGTGCGGCGACGCCACCTTGCGGGGGAGCGCCGCTGCGCCTCGCGTGCGCGCAGCCACGGGCGAGCGCGGCTCGGCCTCGCGCACCGGCCGCCGCGGGCGAGCGCTGCTCTGCCTCACGGGCGCGCCGCCGTGGGCGAGCGCGGATCGGCCTCGCGGGCACGCCGCCTCGGGCGAGCGCGGCTCGACCTCGCGTGCGCACCGCCATGGGCGAGCGCGGCTCGGCCTCGCGCACTGTTAGCAGCTTAAATGGATGGAATGGCATGAAGGAAAAAACAAAGATGATGTTGGTCACACAGGCCTGAATTAACTTTTCAGTGGCATGGAGGCTGGATCGATCTTTTCTAATGGCACACAGGGAAAAGCCTCTCCATATGACACATGGGTCAATCCTACCCAAAAAGGGTCCAATATGGATCGGTGCAGTAGCTTGTGTCATCCCCACAATGAGAGACCCCTTTGTAAATTGCTGTTGCCTTTATATAGTGCCAAGAGGATGGAGACAAAGGGTCTCTCTCTATCACTCATTTATAAACTCTAGTTGCCACCTCCCTTCTCTCTACTCGTCCTCTAACTTGTTTAGAACTAAGCTCCATTAATTGTTAATCTAATTCTATACAAATTTTGATTCTGAATATCTAGTGTGAACACTTTGTAGAGTGGTAGAAGGCTTCCATGATTCGTAAACTCTTCACGAGAATAGCTACAACAATTGTTAATCTAATTTTATGTCTCAACCTTTTTTAAAGTAGTTGAATACATTCATCATTTGTAAACACGAACAGTTATTTTTATATGTGATATTCATATATAGATTATGATACCCTGTTACTAGAAATTCCGCTTAGGCTTAACCAAATTCTAGGTCTCCCACTGCTCCTACTAGATTGTTTGTTGTATATGTTACCTAGAAAGAGTATATATATACATATACAACTGTAACTAGGACTGAGATACTATGTAGATATCAGTAGTTGTAATCCAAACTCGCAGCAAACTTTTGTTCTGTTGTTTGGTTATTTTGTGTACGATTTGCAAAACTAGAGAACTCTACTATATTCAGAGCAGGACATGATGCATGCAATGAATGAAATCTGGAAATGCCACCATCGAAACGTCTTAATTATGGGCATTAAATTTTTGAAGAGTCCGCCCACACACAGACTAGACGAGTGCATGACTCCTCCCCTCACTCCTCTACAATGGAAACTGTGACCACATGTCCGCTCGCTCCTCCGCTCGCCCACTCTCTCCACGCTCTAGAAACTGGTCTCACACCCTCTAGGATGGAAGCTCACGCCTGCTCTGTAGTTTGTTGTCGCCGCTCCACCCATCCTCCCTCCCCTAGCAACCTCCATCTAACCCTCACTAGAGACGAGGATGATGGCAACAACTATTGCGACCCTCACCGAAGACGAGGATGTTGGTGGCAACTTCGACGAGGTAGGTTGGTCTTCGATCTAGATCTGAACCCTTCTCCTTCTCCTCTGGATCTGAGAGATCCTCTTGCTCAGCTCTAGATCTGAGCCCTCCTCTTCCTTTTGATTTTGAGGGGCACGACGGGTATCTAGGGTTCCGTCGAGCTATGGTATTATTCTCTCCACCCTCCGGCGAGATCGAAGGTGACAAATTCTTTGTTTTCTTTTTCCGTTTCTACCGGTGTTGCAATAGATAATTTGGGATGTTGCAACATATGATTTTTTTAATGTTGCAATGTATTTTTTGGGTCGCTGCAACAATTGTTTTTGGATGTTGCAGTGGGATTTTTTGGGTCATTGCAACATATGGTTTTGCATTGTTGCAGTAGTTATGCTTCAGATGTTTCAGTATATAATGTTCGATGTTGCATTAAAACATTTACGGTGTTGCAGTACATATTTTTGCAAATTGCAGTATATGTTCTATGATGTTTGCAGTAAATATTTTTTGATGCAGTAAATATTTTTTGATGTTGTAGTGCATATTTTTTTATTATTGCAGTTCATATTTTATGTTGCAATGTTTTTCCAAGCGTGTTTCAGAGGAGTGTTTTCAAGTGTTTCAAAAACCTGTTTCAAGCATCTCAACTACGATCAGGCATATGTTGCACTTGTTGTTTTTCGATGTTTCAAGATGGGGGTTTCATGTTTGTCTTCATTTTTTCCGTTGTCTCATGTTTGCCTAAGTGTTTCTTCATCATCCTTCTAGCATCGGTTGGGCATCTGCATCCCTTCCCCCTCCTATTCCTAGATATTGTCTTTAGGTTCTTGGTCCAAATCTTGTTGAACTTTGGATTTTGGTCCTGAGTCGAAACTTTTTTGTGATTTTGGCCCTTCCATGCATTTGATAGATTAACTGTGTTAGCAGCATGGTAAAATAATCTTTTTACCCCTAGACAAAAATGAAACAATTTTATGTATATCAGGTTATATATTATCATAAATCATACTAAATGACCTTTAGATTTTGGATGATTTATGATAATATATAGCCTGATATACATAGAAATGTTCTATTTTTCTCCAAGGATAAAATGGTCATTTTACCATGCTGCTAACACCGTCAACCTGTCAAATTGACAGAAGGGCCAAAATCCTAAAAAATTCAACTCAGGGACAATAGCCAAAATTCGACGAGATTTAGGCCAAGAACCTAATGACAACTTTTTCCAGGGCCAAAAACCCAATTTGCTCTAAAGTTTAACTGTTTAGATATTGAGATAATACATTATTCGGGTATATTATATTTTAGTCCATGGAGTAGGCGAGATATCCGAGAATATGTGCATGTATGATGTATGACCCATGGTTAGATTCGTTAGTGCTAATGGTCATATAGCTAAATATTAGTATGAATATGAGCCACTTGTTAATACATGCTTGTATAAGTGGTTGAAGGTGCAAATAAATGAACCATTAGTGCTTCGGTGCTGCACAACAGCAGACGAATCAAAGCCTACATCCTCGAGCGACGAAGCATGTCGCTCTCAGTGATAACGCGATCGCGGGTGATTTCTTTCAGCGTCGTGCAGCCCATCAGCGCCATGGTGATCTCGAGCTCATCCCTCAGCATCCGCAGTGCATTCCTCACCCCAGCCTTGCCGTCCACAGCAAGGGCGAAGAGCACGGGCCTTCCAATCTGACAGGGGACAAACACGAACGCATGATGCAGTAAATGTCAACAAATATTCATGCGTTGTTCAGTCAGAGTAATCCAGCAGCGGCCTTACAAATACTCCTGAGGCTCCCAGTGCCAAGGCCTTGAACACGTCGGTGCCACGGCGGATGCCGCCGTCAAGGAACACAGGCACACGGCCCTTCGCTTCCGTTACAACCTGAATTTTTTCTTCTCAATGTAATTTAGCATCAAGCCATGAACCAGACAAACGTTCATGTGATCGATTTGCATACCTCTTCCAGGCAGCTGATGGTTGCAGGAAGATAGTCTAGCTGGCGGCCCCCGTGGTTGGACATGATAATGCCAGCAACACCGCATTCAATAGCAAGTCGAGCTGCAATTTTGCAAATATTTTATGGGATCATAGATCAGGCTGAGTGGCGTTGCTTTAAAAATTAACTGAAACCAAATACTTACCATCTTCTGCTGTTATGATTCCTTTCACTAAGATAGGCAGCCGGGTAATCGTCTGTAGCCACTTGATATCCTGCATTGCGTCATGTTGATATTTCATTTTCACTGAGGTTTATGGATGAGATATTTAACTGTCCTCTGATGGTTGAAGTCATTCATAGTAACTAACATTAGCATGTTACGAATCCTACCTTCCAAGAAAGAGAGCGGTCAATCTGGCTAGCGGAGTATGCAGCAAGGCCTGAAGCATTAGTCTGAAATATCAAATATCACAAAACAACTGTTGTGAAAATAAAATAAAAATGAAATGAAATATATTCATCTCAATTTCAACACCATGTAATTGGACCAGCTCAGTTTTCAGTAAACCTTGTCCATCTTACTAAGATCCAGTCCTTCAAAGCACTTCAATACCACATTTGCAGGCAGCTTGAATCTAGTGACACATAGAGCCATACATGATTCTCTGAAAAGTAAGTATTGCTTACATACAGAAATCCTGCTTAAACTACAATGATATATTCAAGATGCAGACCTGTTCCTAAGATCAGCTTCCCTGCGACCAAGCCATGGAGCATCGACAGTGACGACAATTGCCTTATAGCCAGCATTTTCAGCCCTTCTGACAAGTTGTTTCACCAAATCCCTGTCCTTGAATACCTAAATATGACAATGATGGTAAACAGGGGAAAGATCAAATGCAGGGAAAAAAGGTAAGAAAGTAATGATGAGTATGAACTTCATACTGAGAGTTGGAAGAAACGGATTCCTGGTGCACTTGAATTAACTTCCTCAATGCTGCAAGATGACCATGAAGACAATGTCTGAAAATGTAACCAGTAAAGGAATTAATATGTGAGCCATCATGTAGCACATAAAAACGTGCAATCTTGCAAACCATTATAGTCCCTGCAGCAGCTGTTCCCTGGGCAGAAGCAACCTCTCCTGCATTTCAGATGAAACTTTGTAAAAGAACTTTCTTTTTTAATGTGCCAGAAGAGGGAAAAAATTAATTATAGCAACAAGATAGAACCTTCTTGGTGGGCCAGTTTGTGCAAACCAGTGGGAGCCACCATAATAGGCATGGAAATTTTGTAACCCAATATACTCGTAGACATGTCAATGTGAGACACATCAATCAGCACCCGTGGTCGAAACCTAATACCATTCATTGGATAGACGCAGTGAGGTTCTCAATATCTATCTTATTTTCTTGTTTGGAAATTTGGATCAAACACAAAAGAGCAGAACTTGGACAATTCAAATGTATGTGCCATTTCACGACTCATATATTTTCTGCAAAAGAAATAAGCATAGGAGAACATGTTCCTATTCACTAAAGATAAACCAATTGCCAGTTTCTTTGCTCTTTAGTCTGCAGTTCAGAAATCAGAACTGATATATTAGAGCTACAGCAAGTCTTTTGAAACCTAAAACAAAACCCCCAAAAAAATCACAAGCGGATCAAGTGATGTAGGTCATCCAGTTGAGCTTATAAACACAGCCAAGACCTAGCAATCTGGAAGATAGCTTACAAAATCCTGGAGAATGCCATCTTATTCTCCTTGAGTGTCCACTGGTCTTCTGCACCCCCGGCATAGAAGTCATAAATCATCTTAGGCAGCTTCTGCTTTGCAAGCTCCTCATAGTCAGAGACATTCGTGATCAGCGCCATCTCCCTGCCCAAATTTGAAGCAAATCCAGAAGGTCAGGAAAAAAAAAAGTTTAGTAGTTGACATACGTCGTCAAGAAGGGCAAACACAACACAAGCAAAGGATGAAGGCAATTCATGAGCTGCACAGGGGCAAACTGAGGGAACATGTGAGAAGATCAAAACTATAAAGATAGGAAGAAATATCGGTGCAAAGCTACAAATCAAAACAGCCTAAGAGCTCCACAACCACAGGGTGATGAACTGAAATGGAAGTCAAACATCACGCATCGCTTCAATAAATCGACACAGACCCATCAAACCAAAATGAGGAGAAATAGCACTAACAAGTAACAACACAGCAGTTCTCGAGTTCTTTTGCAGGAGGGATCAACAAGAGGACTTACCAGACTGCGGAGAGCAGGCTCAGCGTTTCTGCCTGTGTGAGGGAACGGATTATCCTTGGGCTGGTGACTGTCTGTCCCTACCGGCTACCGCTAGAATAGGTACTGTTGGTTTGGTAATCAGTTTCGTCCTTTGCGCGCATATGCTGACAAATTTCGTCCTCTCCGTGCATATGCTGGAAAGACAAGTACAGTGTGATTGGTATCTGACTATCTGAATATGCGACAAGTACAGTGCAGTAGGAAATCTAAAATATCTCCTGTAATAATGCGCTCCGATTAAGACGGAGCACTTGTGCTCGAAGTAAATTCGTGGCCGAAATGTTCGCACCTGCTGTTCGGCCGTGGGATTCGACGCTCCGTAGCTACCGGTGACGACAGCCGTGTTCGCCATCCCTTCCCGCAGCAGTAGGACGACGATGCAGCTGTTGGCTGTGTCTGAGATAGCGATAGCCGATAGACTGAGAGCTAGGCGCTTAGTAGGATGAGACGCTTCGGCATGACGCGGACAATGGCTGGCTCCGGTCATCCGGCAAGGAAAAACGATGCCATGCCGCCGTTGGTTCAGTTAATTGGGGGACGGCGGAGGTGCGCTATGAGTTTGGAGCTAGGCGGCGGTAGTTGGGATTGGGACTAGGGGCGGCAGCATGGCGGTGGTGCTGGTTCGAAGGCTTCGAGCGGAGCCCTCAGAGTGGATGCGTCTGGAGCCGGGGCAGGCGGCGGCCCAGCGGCCGACCGCGGCGGAGTGGTCGTGTCGAAGGTCGGAGTGGAGGCCGCCGTACGGTTAATTTCGGGGTACACGTATGGATGATTTTTGGAAAATTTGAACTGATTTTGCTTTTTTTTTGTTTTTAGGCACTGATTTTGCTTTTACTGACCATCAAAAACTTCTTCATTTTGCTATTTTTTTCTGAAATTGGACCATTGTAGTCCTTATTTTGGGGCTTCCCACTCGAACATGCAACATTCTGCCCAGTATCCACCTGGGGTGTGTTTATTTCTCAAAAAAGAAAAATTTGGGGTGTGTTTGGTTTGAGAATAAGAGTAAATGAGATATTGACCATTTAATCTATTGATTATTTTTTAACCTTTAATAGTTAATACATTTTATCTGGGAAAAAACTAGATATATTTTGATGTGACAATACTTTTGATCTCTTCTGTTGATATGTTCCAAAACTTTATATAGCGAGGGTGTCTATTTGTGTCTATTTCTCCTGCTAACCTTTTAGTTCAATTTTCAAAATCTAACCGATGGAACGATCGAAGAAATAACAAAACTAAATGTTCCTTTGAAATGTTTGTTTTTAGGCAATTTTGTGTAATCTTCTTATTTTTTGATGGTTACTATTTTCTTTGCTAAATATCATATATGATGCACCTTTTTACTCTTTCATTAAAAAAAATCAACACACACTAGCGCAATTTTTGCTCTCATCGAGGGACCTATGAGAAGTGATTTGTCGAAGGAAAGTGTTTCTCTAATGATTTTTGTAGGTATAATATACATAGAGGAAGAAAGTGCATGCACAAGAAGTCAGGCTTTTAAACTCGCCTTCATGAATCACTTGATTCCCTTCAAAGTTCATTTGGCAAAGCTACCCCTTATAAATCTTCGCTCTGTTCGCTTGGTCGTTTCTGGCTGGCTGGTTCTGGCTGCTGCTGATTTTTTGTGAGAGAAAAATACTATTAAATGGCTGGCTGGTTTGGCTGATAAGTTCAAACGAACAGGCTGCTTTTAAGTGAGCTTGACCAAACATGGTCAATATCATGTAGCTCAACAAATCGGTTATTATTACATCTTGACAGAAATTACATTAGGAAATGAACAAAGAGAAAATAACATACAAATTAATGTAACCAACTTTTTTCAAGAACCTGCTTAGCACGTGTTTCGTTAAGGAAATGATAAGCATTATTTTATAGATAAAGGTCAAAATCTTTAAACTCTAATAAACAATTAGTCAAATTATACAAGTGTATAACTAAAACTTGCATAAGTGGATTGTATTCAAAGTGTCTCTAAATGATATTGGTTCTTTAACGAAAAAGCAATGTCACATGCCCAATGCAAGCTACAAACCTCGGTAGAACAAAATGGGCCAGCAAGGGCCCGGGGAGAGACGTCGGGAGGCCTCAATGGTGTGCCCTAAAGAGCACCAGGCCTGTTTCGGCCCAAAGCACTCCCGCTATGAATAGTACCCACCGTAGATTAGGTTAGATCAATTTAGGTTGCTTGCAGGTTAAATCCCTCAAGACTATAAATATCAGGGAAATGTAATTGGATTGATCAAGCAATAAACAACAATTCCTCCCCTACCACTTCTCCCTCTGCTCTCCCTGCACGCCGCCCTCTCTCTCTTTCATGCTTCACACCGCAGCTCTCCCTCATCCCACACGACCGCCCTACGCCACCTTGTTCCCTAGCGTCGCCGCCGCCAGAGGCCCTCCCTCGACAAGCCCCTGATAAGCAACATGTTATAATATATGTAAAAGTTAAGAGTAAAAAACATTATTATAAATTTTAAAATGGTTATCATTTCGAGATGGAGGGTATAACATTTAATATTTCTATACACTCCTAATAAAATATAAATCCATATGATAAGAGTTGGACTAGTGTATATCGAATTAAGGATGAGGGTTTCAAATCTCATAAACTCCTTTCCATGTACCGAAATCAGACCAACAAACAGTGTCAATCAACACTGCCAACTACGACTATAGTGCAAACAAACGTACGCAACTTCTTCCTTATTTGCCTAATAACATAAAATGAGAACACAACAACTACAAATATAATAGCGGTATCTCGAATCGGGACAGTTCAATTGAGACCAACATGCTGAGCTGAACTGTACATTCTACAATCGCGAGGGGCCGATCCTGTCACTGTCGGTGATGACGTGGGCCCGGGTGATCTCCCTTAGTGACGTGCAGCCGCTAAGCGCCATGGTGAGCTCTAGCTCGTCCCTCAGCATCTGCAGCACCTTTCGCACGCCGGCCTCCCCGTCCACTGCCAACGAGAACAGCACCGGTCGGCCGATCTACAACACCAAGCAAGTGTCAGGTGTCGAGCTTGAACGAGATAGCAGTGTTAGCAGTGGCCACTGGGCGTGTCGTCCTTACAAACACTCCTGAAGCTCCCAACGCCAGGGCCTTGAACACGTCCGTGCCACGGCGGATGCCACCGTCGAGGAACACCGGCAGGCGGCCTTTCGCCTCCCTGACAACCTGAATTCACGTGGCACTTTCTAGTAAAAACCTCAGCAGACATGGAAGATGGAAAGTGAGTAAGCACAAGCAAGCTTCTTTTGAAGATTCGGCCTGTCTCTGCGGAAAACGTAAGCAATGAAGCTCCAAATCTGAATACGGAAGGATAGTTAGCGTACCTCTTCCAGGCAGCTGATAGTTGCAGGAACATAATCTAGTTGGCGCGCGCCGTGATTGGACACGACGATCCCCGCAGCGCCATATTCAATTGCAAGTCTAGCTGCATTGGGTATATGTTTAATGTTGATGTAAAACTGAAGCTACACCTCAAAGTCTGAAAGTCACTTACTGTCTTCTGCAGTCACGACCCCTTTCACTAAGATCGGCAATGAGGTAATTGTCTGCAGCCACTTGATGTCCTGTTTGTTGCATTGCTACTTATCAGCATTTTATTGCCACATAATAGAACACTTGAATGCAAGCAGAAGTGAGACGCTATTGCATTTTTATTGCATCTTCCATTTGTGTTAAACTTCAGATTAGCTATCATTGAAACTAGGAAGCTAGGGTCTACAGATAATACCTTCCAGGAAAGAGTGCGATCAACTTGACCAGCAACATAGGAAGCAAGGCCAGAGTCGTTTGTCTGACACATCAAGAGATATTTAGTAAGAAAACCTGAAGAAACAGATGCATTTTTATAGCCCTATGTCGAGCTCAGTTTTCAGGTAACCTTGTCCATTGTGCCAAGATCCAGCGCTTCAAAGTTTTTTAATGTCAGATGTGGAGGTAAGGTGAATCTGCAAGGTTGCACAATATATATTTAGCGTGTATTTGATTTCTAATATAAATAATGAACATTCATCCTGTTCAACACATTGGGTTCAGTTGTTAGATTCGCACCTGTTTTTTATATCAGCTTCCCTGCGGCCAAGTATTGGAGTGTCTACAGTGAGTGCAATAGCCTTAAAGCCAGCCATTTCAGCCCTTTTCACGAGTTGCCGTACTATATTCCTGTCCTTGTAGACCTAATGGATACGATGATATATGGTAAGGTCAGTGTGATGAACAGAGAATAAGCAATACTTCTTGTAAGTTCATGCAGATAATAATACATACATAAAGCTGGAAGAAACGTATCCCCGGCCCAACTGAGTTAACCTCTTCAACACTGGATGTAGACCATGAGGACAATGTCTGAAAAAAAATCATAAGATTAGTCATAGGATCAGCATAATGGATTAGTGTTTGGGTCATGACTGAGGTGCCACAAGCAGTGTGATCTTTCAAACCATTATTGTTCCTGCAGATGCTGCTGCTCTTGCTGTAGCAAGCTCTCCTGCATTCCAGATAATTTCTCCATAAGAGCTTTCCTTTGGAAAAATTAGTAGAAAATCGTAATTGAGGATTGGTCTGAACCATCAGGATGAGCCATTTTCTGCATGGCTGAAGGAGCAATCATAATAGGCATGGAAATGTTGAAGCCCAGGACGTTTGTGGCCATGTCGATATGGGAGACGTCAATCAGTATCCGTGGTCGAAACCTGTGACCAGTTTCACAAGGAAGCACAAAATGAGGTTCTCAGAGAACAAAAGAGGCCAAGAGGGATTATAAAGTTATTGAGCAAAAAAAATCTTGGAGATAACTATTAACTGTGTACAACAAACATGCCAAATGCCATACTCAACGTCATCGAAAATTCAGAGTTGAGATGCATGACCGAAGAACTGAAACCTGTAAGGACAATATTGCACATGTCCATGCATTTCTGTTGTCATGTGTCGTATCTGAGAGTTCCTAATGAAGTTGCCATCTTCTTCTGACCATGCAGGCCACAAGTCACAAGACACATCTGATCTCGTGTCCTCTACTCCATGTGATTGGTCCACTTTGCTACCATTTACTTTTATTAATCAAAGGTGATTTTATCCACTTAGACTAAACAATTGGACAAAGTGACCTCAGACTAATTGTTATCATGAAGCTATGCATTTTCCACAAGGATTGGAGAGGCACCTCATGCAGTATCCTATACGCACGCAAAAACTTAAAATAAGAGTATATGGTTTTGATGGAGATAAGCCCTGCTTTTATAGAAAGCAAAACTAGATATCAAAAAAATATATGTCATCCTTGTATGCTTGTTCTGAACGTTTTCCATAAAGTTCCTGACTTTCAGTGAATTATTAGCTGCTGACGTGAGTAGAAACAAGAACAGTTGGATCAGCGGTGTGCTACCAATCGAATACGGCTAAAGCCTACTGTTTTGGAAGGTAGCTTGTCGCTTACAGAATTCTGGAGAAGGCCTCCCTGTTCTCCTTGAGCGTCCACTGATCTTCTGCGCCGGAGGCATAGTAGTCGTACACCATCTTGGGCAGCTTCTCCTTGGCGAGCTTCTCATACTCGGTGACATTGGTGATCAGCTCCATGTCTCTGCCCAGACAATTGCTCACAGTTAGTTCCAGTTCATCGGCAGTTCAGACAACCTCTGATCGGCTGAAACCATTTCCATCATAAGAATTCAGAACAAAATAATGATGTTCTTTTTAGACTGATATGATGAAAACTAACAAGAACAAGTGGGGGTTGCCGTATAGTTCATCAATATAGAGAAATTAAGGAAGGTAAACACAAATCAAAACATGGGGCAAAGCAACAGGGCCGCAACAACAGAATGATTCGCAGTGTTTGGGACATTCTTTGGTAGCCTAGCTAGGGGCATCGCATAAATCATCACTGCAAACTGCGAAGACATGAACCGATCCAATTGAGGCCTCCAATTGATTCCAGCGACCGAGAGGCGAGAGGAACGATTACCCAATCAAGAAAAAGGGCTTCAACCGGGCGGGAAGAACTAGACCGAATGGAATGAAATGATCAGATGCGAAGGTTGAAGGGGAAGATCAGAAGAACTCACTGAGCGCGCAAGCGAAGCGGAAGCGGCCGAGGCTGTGACAGCCGCCCGTGTGATTTGGAGTGATGGATTGGAGCAGGGGTCTCGTGGTGTGGCCAGCCGTGTGGGTATTTAACCACTCAGATCAGATGGTGTCACGCCGTCACGGGGTGCTGTCAGCCTGCCACTGTGTTAAGCGCCAACCCGTGAGGCCTAAGTTGAGTCCTGAGCATCTGACGTGGCCGCATATTTGCATGTGGGCATGCCATGTATGCATGTATAGAGGAATGAAGAATGAACAACTAGACCAGCGATTCAGAGAAATGTTTCAGTGCAGTGGGATGCAGTTTTGTAGCCGTTCAGGCTCTCCTGACTGCACGGCGCACGCACATGGAGGCAGGAGACAAGGATAGAGCAGACGCCAACTTGGGTTTGGAGTTCCGCGCTTGTATTGTCTATGTGAGTGTGACAAACATCTTCAGATTCCTGTTATCCTGTCATTTTGCAGTGTCATTTCGGTTAATTGGCATGGACACAATAATTCTTTTTCCGCAGCATCCAAGGCGCGTATTTTTTTCCGAGACCGAGCCTTCACCCGTTTTTTATTAAGAGGATCCGAAGCGCGCATGCCTGGAAGGCTGGAATCATATGTCCAGTCCAAACGATGACATAAAGAGAGCCTCAGCTTCTTGTACGGGAGTCGTGGCGTCTCAACTGGACAGGCTGATACATTTCAAGAATCGGAAACTACCCCGGATCCTGAGAGATGATAACACGTACAATGATGCATGATGGGCAAAGATCCTTTGAGCTGTTCCTTTCACATTGCAATTTGGACACTGTCAGATGTCGGATTGGATAATGTTATAGTATATTAACTTAGCATCAACCATGCATTTTTCCTACGCAATGACTCAACGAGGCCCGTGTTAAACTGATGGAGCTACAAACTCGTCTGAGTGATACCACTAAAATATGTACATATATCTCAGCTGTTGTATACAAACTGATGTTCTCAACTATAGAGCCTGCTTAATCTAGTTTGATCTCGTTGAATTGTGAGAGCTAGAAGCAGTGCATTTCGCTGTGTCTGCCTAGTGTTTTCTGCATCAGCCAAGTAGGCAAACATCATGTGGCATACTTGACGTCACCTGTAGAGCGAGTTTCAGACTTATTCACTGTCAGAGGCTCAGAGCACATAGTTTTGCTCCATGAGCGGTTTCCGGTATGTTTTCACAACAAAGTCAACAAATGAAAGGCTGAATCTTCAATTGCAATACATGCAAGGACGCACATCGGCGTCCTCAGCTTCCAGCTAGGGGCGCGTCCAGATGGCTTTCACTTCATCTGAATTTATGCCAGAATTATCGATAGATCGTCCGTGCGTAAACCTGAAAGTTGAGAAGAAGGCAAGAAGCCCAACCTGCGCATGGTGCTTAGATGCTGAGGACTTGCCAGTTTTGCGATTGAACTGAAGAGGAGTACCAAACTTGAGCATGGCCAGTTCCTCATATCCAAGTATCCAACGACCAGACCATGCACGACAAGAACTCCGCTTTCTCTTTGTCCCGTTCTCTGACACTGGATGTAGGATTTTGGACAGAACAGATTTGCAGACTTGTAGGGTTTGAAACTTTAAAGGGACCATGATACAGAGATTGCACTGAACTTTGCATCATTCTAACAGGAAGCAATACAGAGAGATTCTGCACTGAACTTTGCATGCACGAACAGTGTGATGCAATAGTGGCCGGCATCGGGCAAAGATTCTACCAGATATCCCTTTCACATCTTCGAGATGCCGGATTGGATGGTGATGCTATTACTTTAAATTAACCTCTTATCATCTCATTTATTTAACAAGGCCCGTGTCAAATTACTGCAGCGATTAGTGAGGGGCCCGTCGTCAGAAAGACGGATTATTCTAGTATAGGTTACATGCATGATGCGTGGGATCCCAACAACGGCAATCCCCGACGGCAAGTACGACGACACGGCGAGGACCAGTGGACGTAGACAAGTAGCTAGCCTTGTGTTGTGCGCACGCAGCGAACACGACACCTTGTGTGACTCCAAACTTCCCATAGGCCACATCCCCACGAACGATTTTTTTTTAAAAAAATATTAGTAATATCTTTTTAATGATTTTGTACAGAACTGAGATATGGGACCTGCCGGGGGCCGACAGGCCCCGCAACACCGTGCGACGTCACTGAATCTGGGGCCCACCACGAATCGCAATATAGAGTGCAAACTGTGGCCCGCTCGTCAGTAGCAAGGCAATCAAAATGACTACCGTACCCTCGCGGCATCGCCAGTTGCCGCCTACGGTTGCCGTTGCCACTCCCTCGCCGGCTCGCCCGTCCAAAGTCCAAACCCTTCCGCCGCCGGCGGTGGGCTTGCCGGCCGGCGGTGAGCGTTTCGTGCCTGGTAAGCGCATCCTCCGCCTCCCCCTCCCCCTATAGCCCTATCCCTCCGTCTCTCTGGGTGGGGTGAGTGACTTTCGTTTTTTCAGTTCTGATGAGTCGCGCACTCGCGCGCGTGCTAGTGTTCGTATTCGCACCAAGCGTCCCCATTCTTTGTGCTAGTGCGCGTGTGGTGGCCTGTGTGGTGAATTCGGTTAGGGACTGGATGGGGGCGTTTCAGTACAAGAGCCAGCGGGCGAGCGAGTTATGGCCGGATGATTTGGGGGAAAAGGTCTGAGCTTTTCGAGGGGAAATTTCAAGATTTCTGCAAGAGGTGCTTTGCGTTTTGGGTTCAGGGCATAAGATTAAGATGCTGTGTTCAAGGGTAACTGAGAGACGATGCTGGGTGTTACTGCTGAACCTTATGCGCAACCTGATTATATTGTAAGAGATGGGCGCAGAAATAGATGATGCATGTGTGAGTTGCATTTCCTGTAATTTTGCTGTGGTACTGAGTACTCTAGGTTTGGTGGGCTGAGGGTTTTTTTTTTTTTTTTTTTTTTGACTAATCTTACTATGGCTTATGATGAGGTAAAGCATTGTCATTGTTATGCATTCAATCATGCAATTCTCGATGTTTGGAAATACTTCTCATTTGATCATTGGAAAATGAATTTCTGCACTGTGTTATTAATATATTGATTTTACCAATTGATTCAGTTTAAACCTATAACCTCGGATCACCAGAGATTCAGAGTTTAATGTTATTTTTACTGTCACTGCAAAAAGTATGTGGATGGATTTTAAACCAAGTCTCTAGTCATTTTCCCTACTCTGATTTATATGATAGTTTCACTTGGATCGTTGGATTGACATACATGTATATGCATGTACAGGTGTGAGACTTGGTTCACCTAAGTCAAGGAATAATTGTTCGGTGTGTTGATTCCAGGTACACATCTTGCACAAAATGTCATCACTGGTTCTTCGCTTCAATCTGCTGAGGAACAACATACTGACTAGCTGTCCAGTTAGGCTTCTCAAGCAACATGCTGGATTTTCGTCTGGGAAACTGCTTCAACCTAATAAAAGCTATGAGAAACGACATTTTGCTACGAACCTTACAGAGGCAGTTAATTGGCACAAAACTGATCCAGGCTATTGTGTTCCTTAAATTCCGCCACTGTGGCTTCAGCAAACTTCTGGACATGATCAACCTGCAACTTTACTTGTCTTTGATGTTGAGACTACTGGTTCTCTACATGTGAGTCATAGAATTGTTGAGTTTGCACTTCGTGACCTTTCTGGAGGAAAGAATTGCACATTTCAGACTCTCATTAATCCTGAACGGAGTGTTTCCGAACGCGCTGCTGAGGTCACTAGGATTTCCACTGAATTGGTCTGCAATAGTGGTGTCCCAAGGTGTGTTCCTCTTTTGTACATGTATGCTGTTCTTGATCTCTTGATGAATTCACATTAGTTTATAAATGTGTCTACAAACACTGATATTGAAGAAAAAACATAAAATGCCTAATGCTCATTAATACTGTGTTATTCTCAGGAACTATAAAACCCATTTAGTTCATCGTGAAACCACAAAGGGCTGTTTCCATTGCAGTTTGTTTCGGAAATTAGTTAAGTAGCAAGAAAGTTATCAACTATTAACAACTTTCTTTCAGTGATATTTATGCAATTTCAGTGTGCTTGAGTTTATAGGATGTTTTATCCTTTAAGCATCATTATTCGGTAAAATTCATCATGCTCTTGTTATTAATTAAAATTCATCATGCTCTTGTTATTAGGTAATTTCAGTGTGCCTAATTTGCTTGTATTGTCTGATGTCTGTGACAAACATCTTCAGATTCCTGTTATCCTGTCATTTTGTAGTGTCATTTCTGTTAATTGGCATGACACAACAATTCTTGGAATCTTATGTCCAGTCCAAACGATGACATAAAAAGTGCCTCAGCTTCTTGTACGCAAGTTGTTGCGTCTCAACTGGACAGGCCGATACATTTCAAGAATCGGAAACTACACCGGATCCTGAGAGATGATAACACGTACAATGATGCATGATGGGCAATGATCCTTTGAGCTGTTCCTTTCACATTGCAATTTGGTGACTGTCAGATGTCGGATTGGATAATGTTTTATAGTATATTAAATTAGGATCAACCATGCATTTTTCCTACGCAATGACTCAACAAGGCCCGTGTTAAACTGATGGAGCTATGAACTCGTCTGAGTGATAATAATACCACTAAAATATACTCCTATATCTCAGCTGGTGTATACAAGTTGATGAGCCTGATTAATCTAGTTTCATCTCGTTGAATCGTAAGAACTAGAAACAGTGGATTTCGCTGTGTCTGGCTGTCTGCCTAGTGTTTCTGCATCAGCCAAGTAGGCAAACGTCATGTGGCATACTTGACGTCAGATGTAGTCTGTACTCCGTAGAGCGAGTTTCAGACTTGTTCATTGTCAGAGGCTCGGAGGACATAGTTTTGCTCCATGAGCGGTTTCCGGTTCTGTTTTCAGAGCAAAACTAACGGAAGGCTGAATCCTCAATTGCAATACATGCAAGGACGCACATCACCACATCGGCGTCCTGAGCTTCCAGCTAAAGCACGTAAGATCTGCAATATATCAGACCATGCTCTGTCCAGATAGACTACTCCTGGTTTTCACTTCATCTGAATTTATGCCAAACTTATCGCCAGGTCGTCCGTAAACCTGAAAGTTGAGGAGAAGCCCAACCTGCGCATGGTGCTTAGATGGTGTGGGCTTCCCAGTTTTGCGATTGAACTGAAGAGAACTAACAAACTTGAGCATGGACAATTCGTCATATCAAACAACCATGCATGACAAGAACTCCGTTTGCTATTTTGTCCCGTTCTCTCACACTAGATGTGAGATTTTGGACATGCCAAACTTTGGGAGGAAACAGCTTCAGACTTACAGGATTTGAAACTTTAAAGGGACCGTGAAACCAAAATAAATCAACTATACATCATTCTAACAAGAAGCGAAACTAGAATACAGAGATTCTGTACTGAACTTTGCACCTGCACGATACATTTACAGTCCTTGATGATAGTGATTGTGATGCACGATGTATTCCTCAATAGCAACAGTTGTATACATATAGACCACATGGGGAGCCGGGTACGGCAGGCCCATGGGCCGTGACACGTTTACAATCTAACACTCTCCCGCAGTCAGAACTGGGAGCACCGCGAACATTAAGACTGGATCTAAACTCAACAAAGACGGACGTCGGAAGCCCTTTGGTGAAGATGTCAGCATACTGTGAGGTAGTAGGGACATGCAAAACTCGAACTTCTCCAAGGGCCACACGGTCACGAACGAAGTGTAAGTCAATCTCCACATGCTTGGTCCGCTGGTGCTGAACGGGGTTGGTGGATAAATAAACGGCACTGACATTGTCACAATACACAACTGTAGCGCGTCGAAGAGGACAATGGAGTTCAAGCAGAAGCTGACGTAGCCAACACGCCTCCGCAACCCCATTGGCAACAGCGCGATACTCAGCCTCAGCACTGGATCTGGACACAGTTCCTTGACTCTTGGAGGACCACGAGACCAAATTATTACCCAGGAAGACTCCATAGCCAGAAGTAGAGCGGCGAGTCTCAGGGCAACCAGCCCAATCAGCATCAGAGTACACGGTGAGATCAGCAGGTGAGGTGCGATGGAGGTGAAATCCAAGATCCAAAGTTCCCTGTATATAGCGCAGGATGCGCTTCATGGCAGCAAGATGAGGCTCTCTCGGATCATGCATATATAGACAAATTTGCTGAACAGCATAGGCAATATCAGGACGGGTGAAAGTGAGATACTGAAGAGCGCCGGCGATGCTGCGGTAATGTGAAGGATCAGTCACAGGAACACCATCAGCAGGCAGCTTGGCATGAGTATCAACAGGTGTGCTGCAAGGCTTGCAGTCACGCATACCAGCACGGTCCAGGATATCCAGCATATATTGTTTCTGAGAGAGGAACAACTCCTCTGAGCGGCAATCAACAGAGACACCCAGAAAATGGTGAAGAGCACCCATATCAGTCATAGAGAATTCCTGTTGCAAAGCTGCGATGATGCGCTGAAGGAAACTCTGTGATGAAGCAGTGAGAACAATATCATCCACATAGAGAAGCAAAAAAGCTGTGTCAGCACCCCGGCGATAGATGAACAGGGAGGTGTCCGCTTTGGCCTCAACAAACCCAAGGGAGGTGATGTGTCGGGCGAAGCGACTATGCCATGCTCGGGGAGCCTGCTTCAATCCGTATAAGGACTTGTTCAATCGGCAAACAAAATTAGGCTTGGAAGAATCAACAAACCCAGTTGGTTGCTGGCAGTACACAGTCTCTGTCAAAATCCCGTGAAGAAAGGCATTCTTGACGTCCAGCTGATGAATGGGCCAAGAATATGACAGAGCAAGTGTGAGCACAACGCGAACGGTGGCCGGTTTAACAACGGGGCTGAAAGTTTCCTCGTAGTCAATACCAGGCCGCTGAGTGAAGCCTCTGAGAACCCATCTGGCCTTGTAACGATCAAGAGAACCATCAGCCAAAAATTTATGACGAAAAACCCATTTACCGGTGACGATATGCACTCCAGAGGGCCGAGGCACCAGGGTCCATGTGCCATTTGCCAGGAGGGCGTCGAACTCCGCTTGCATCGCAGCTCTCCAGTGAGGATCGGTGAGTGCCGAGCGAACGCTCTTCGGGACGGCCGAGAGCGTTGTCGTGTGCAGGTTCAGACGATCAACCGGCTGACGAAAGCCGGACTTGCCCCTAGTGCGCATGCCGTGATCATTGACCACAGGCTCGGCGGGTTGGGGCAGGGTAGAAGTCGTGCGGCCCCCCTACTGGCAGCTACCTGTGACGTAGAGTCAACAGGGGCAGCAGAGGGAGCTGTGCTTGGTTCCGAGGGTCCGGGCGCCGTAGTCGAAGTAGCTGGCGCCTGGGAAGCCGGTGTCGTGTGGGCGGCAGCCGAGCCACCGCCAGGGGGTTCCTGGGCAGGTGGCGACGTGTCGACAGCAGCCGAAGCTCCTCCAGCGGGTGCTGGCGAGCCGCCCGGGCTGGAGCCGTGCTCAACAGCGGGCAGCGCACCAGCTGGTGAGCCAGCGGGGGTCGGCGCACGAAGAGGTGTACCTGCAACCACAGAACTAGGCCCGATGGGCATAGTCGAAAAGTCATCCTCGCTCAGGAAGTCAGAAGTGGCTGGATCCGAAGGAGAGGTGGACATGGCTGAAAATGGGAACACGGATTCGTCAAACACTACATGTCGAGAGATGATAATTCGGTTGGAGTGTAGGTCGAGGCAGCGATATCCCTTGTGGTCGGATGAGTAGACAAGAAAGACGCAAAGGGATGAGCGAGGGGCCAATTTATGTGGTGCGGTAGAGGACAAATTGGGATAGCAGGCACACCCAAAAACACGAAGATGTGAATAAGTGGGATGGGTGCCATAGAGAGCATAGAATGGTGTCAGGCCATCTAGGGTCTTGGTGGGGTGACGGTTTAGAAGGTATGTGGCAGTATGGAGGGAGTCAGCCCAGTATACTGGTGGGAGGCTAGCCTGAAACAAAAGCGAGCGCACGATATTATTTATGGTGCGAAGGGCGCGCTCGGCTTTACCATTCTGCTGTGAAGTGTAGGGGCAGGACATACGGAAGAGGACACCATGGGAGAGGAAGAACGTGCGGACCGAAGAGTTGTCAAACTCACGACCGTTGTCGCACTGGACGGCCTTCACGATGGTGTCAAACTGTGTACGAACATAGGCAAAGAAATTAGATATGGTGGCAAATGTATCGGATTTTAGGCGAAGCGGAAATGTCCAAGCATAGTGAGAAAAATCATCAATAATTACGAGATAATATTTGTAACCTGACACGCTAGCAATAGGAGAGGTCCAAAGGTCACAATGGATTAAATCGAATTTATGAGTAGCACGAGAGCTAGATAAACTGAAAGGGAGGCGAACATGGCGCCCTAACTGACAAGCATGACATAGATGTTCATGTTTGGGTTTATTACAAGAAATGGCCTGAGTGCTAATAAGTTTGGACAATGCTTCAGAACCTAGGTGTCCGAGACGACGATGCCACAGGGTAGATGTAGAGGCGGCTGCGAGAGCTGGTGTGCTGCTGCTGGTGGACGGGAAGAATGGGTAGAGATCCCCCGTGCTATTGCACCTGGCGATTACGCTCCGTGTTTGGAGATCCTTCACAGAGAGGCCAAAAGGGTCAAACTCAATAGAGCAATTGTTATCAATTGTAAACCGACGAACAGATATCAAGTTCTTAATAATGCTAGGGGACACTAAGACATTATTGAGAACAAGAGGGCGTTGTGGTGTGGGAAAAGAGTATGAGCCAGTGGAAGTGATGGGCAAAAGTGCACCATTACCGACAATAATAGATGAAGGATCGGACAAGGAGGGTGAGCGAGGAGACGAGAGAATACCAGTGTGGGCGGTCATGTGAGAACCGGCCCCAGAATCAGCATACCACTCGGTAGGGGTTGACGGCGGCGTCAGGGTCATCGTGTTGAAGTTGTTGATGAGGGACGTCTGGTCGTAGGAACCGCCTGCCATGGGGTTCCATGCCGCGTACTGCGGCGTCGCAGCGCCGGACGAAGAGGAAGCCGACGAGCCAGCCACCGGGCCATAGCCGAAGCCGGGGGGCGGTGGAGGCTGGTAGTACCCGCCGTGGTACGGTGCCATGTGGAGGGCCGGCTGAGGCTGCTCGAAGGGCACGTACGGGCGCTGCAGCTGCTGTCCAGGGAGGCCACCGAACCCGTGTGGCCAGAGCTGGAGGGTGCCAGACCAGGGGTTATGCCCCGGCCGGGCAGCCGGATGACCTGCGCTCGGCGGGCCGGCGCCCGCCTTGCTGTTGGAGGTGCCGCCGTTGCCACCACGTCCCCGGCGGCGGCGAGAGTTGTTGGAGCCGCCCGAGCCGCCGCTCGGAGTGCTGGAGCCGGTGCGTGGCGGCGGTTTGGCCGCGAGCAGTGCCTGCGTCTCCGATGGCGGTGCGGGAGGAGCGTCGTCGTGGAGGTCGTTGACGTCGATCTCTTCGAGGAGCAGCAGGGTGCGTGCCTCGGCGAACGTGGGGAAGGGTGATCGCAACTTCAGATTGGACACCATGTGCTTGTACTTCCCATTGACGCCGCGCAGCAAGGTGAGAACGAGCTGCCTGTCGCCGATCGGGTCACCGAACTCCTTGAGGGAAGCCGCCATTGTCTCAAGGCGACGGCAGTAGTCCGTGACGGAGAGATCGCCTTGCCGGAAAGAGCGGAACTCGGCCTCCAGCAGCAGTGCACGCGATTCGCGTTGGCCAAGGAACTCGTCTTCAAGGTACAGCCAGGCGGATCGGGCGGTGGGATCGCGGATCAGCAGCGACTGTTGCAGGTCGTTGGAGATGGTGCAGATGATCCACGTGAGGACGCAGCTGTCCATGGTTGCCCACGCAGTGCGGGTGGGGTAGGCGGCGTCGGAGAGTGCGTGGTTCTTCAGGTTGTACTTGCCGAGTACGATCAAGAAGAGAGGCCGCCACCGGCCGTAGTTGTTGGACGTCTTGTCCAGCACCAGGGGGATCGCGCTCTTGATGTTGTGGAGAGCGATCGCCTGGGCATGGAGGGTCGCGTTGGCCGCCTCCTGGGCGGTGAGCTCCTTGTCGAGGGCCTCCGCGTCCTCGCGCCGTTTCTTCTCGGCAGCGGCGGCGGCGTCCCCCATTTAGGGTCCCTGGCGATGGATCGCGGCAGGAAGATTTCCTAGCGATGGATCGGCGGCAGGAGGGGTAGAAGAGGGGCCTGGCGAGGGTAGCTCGGCGGCAGGCGGGTGGAGCGGCCGGCGAGGGTCTCAGCGGCGGCCGTGGGAGGTGGAGCCGGCGGGCGAGTGCCCTGGCGGCGGCTAGGGTTGAGCGAAAGCGGGTCCGTGGAAGGACCGGCGTGATACCATGATAGTGATTGTGATGCACGATGTATTCCTCAATAGCAACAGTTGTATACATATAGACCACATGGGGAGCCGGGTACGGCAGGCCCATGGGCCGTGACACGTTTACAATCTAACACTTGAGACCTGTTCCGAATCCGGTAAAGATGCTACGAAATATCCCTTTCACATCTACGAGATGTCGGATTGGATAATGATGATGCTATTACTGCAGCGATTAGTGAAGAGCCCGTCGTCAGAAAGACGGATTATCCTAGTAGGTTACATGCATGCATGTGGGATCCCAATGGCAATCCCCGACGGCAGGTACGACGACACCGGCCCCTATGGATGTAAACAAGTAGCCTTGTGCGCACATAGCGAACACGACACCTTGTGTGACTCACCAAGTTTTGCTGCATGAGCATGCGGCATGCCTGCATCGCACATTCACGTAGGATAGGAAGGAAATAAGAGACCATTGAATGCAAGAAATGTTCAGCTCTGCAAATTCAGTCACAACTTGGACTGAATTTGCTCTCTGCAGTATGTAAGCAGACGCTGACGAGAATTCAGCATTCAAGCATGAATCTCGCGACAAATTGTTGGGGATGCGTCCTAAGGCCGGAGAGGCTTTTTACCTCTGATTGGGTAACTAACCGATGGACCAGGTGTCTCCCTTGTGTTTGTGTTTGCAGGCACTAAAGAAAAACCTCCAGAGGTAGGACCTTGGCCGAGAAGACTCCTTCGGAGGCTAGGGAACTGATCGGCAATGGAGGTCCGGCGGCGTCACCTTCCCTGATCGCGGAGGTCCTTCGGTCGAGCCTCCGACTCCCGCGGAGGTCCTCCGCGGAGGAGGTGATGAATGAAGACAATGGCCGTCAAGGTGGCGTGATGGACCGGGCTGAGGCTTATCGTCAAGCAGCGGACATGATGGGCCCTTCTTACGGGCGACGATGGGTCGCGGCCTGTGTGTCATGTTGGTGAAGTGATGGACAAACTTACCCTTAGAAGGTCCACATGTAATAGAGTCAATATCTAGGGTTTCGAGACTCCCATTGGGGGCATATTTGTACTTTTAATCTTGAGCTGGAAACTCATTATAAAAGGCGATGCCCCCTGTGTAATTAGGGCAGTTGTCCTCTGGTAGCTGCAATGCGACCTACCCTAAAGCCCACCTTGTAATTTCCCATTATTATTATATTAGCAGAGAGTTCATCTTGGTCCCACCATTCTACTTTATTCTAAATCTGCTGGAACCGTGTTCCAACAGTTGGCGCCTACCGTTTGTGTCTGGCCGGAGATAACGCCCGCAGATGCCACCTAGAAGAAAGGCCTCCGCGAGGAGACGTACCGCCGCTGAGGCGGAGGTACCCGAACCCTCGACTCGCGGGAGGCCGAGAAGAAATACCCGAAGCACCTATGCCTCCGCACCGGGAGACGGAGGTGACGACGAGAACAAAAACACCGTGCAAGGGGGATCCCACAACAACCTCAGCTTGTCCAAAACCAAGAAGATGAGCTGACTAGGCTGAGAGCTAAGATGAAGTGCATGGAAGCCGAAAGAGACAGGTTGAGGGCAGAGCAAGCTGCAACCCAAAGGACAATACAATCATCGCGACAAACAGAAGAAATAAGGCAGCAAATGGCCATATTGCAAGCGAAGATCCAGAGCATGCAACCTTCGACAGGAAGCCTCGCAGATACTGCTCAACCGATCACAGCAAACCGCCACCACGCTTCAAACATACAATCTACACACACCACGATACCAATCCTACCCACACCCCCGAGAATTTTCGACCCAAAGTCACCACTGTCCGAAGGCCTGCAAAGCTCACCATGGCCTCTGAGTTACAAGCCAGTGTCTCTGCCAAGGTTCAATGGCAATTCAGACCCAAGACAGTTCATAATGAGTTTCGAAGCAGCTGTAGCCTCCGCAGGTGGCAACGACCACGTCATGGCCAAATCATTTGTAATTTCAGCAGAAGGAGATGCACTGGCATGGTACTCAATGTTAAAACCAAGCACAGTATACTCATGGGAGAACCTACGAGACCAGATACTGGCAAACTTCAAAGGCTACACAAGTGAGTCACTAACATCATCAGACTTGTTTAGTAACAAGCACCTCAAAGGAGAGCCCCTCAGAGATTACTACTAGAGATTCCTGCATCTCCGGGCAAAAGCACCGGATGTCCCAGATGGAGTGGCCATAGAAGCAGCAATCAAAGGACTCAGGATCGGCCCATTTGCTAGTCACTTAGCGAGGAAAAAACCAAAGCAGGCAGTTCCCAGGAAAGAATAGAAGAGTTCGAGAAATACTGCAGGTCTGACAATGACCTCCGCAAAAGAATAGAAGAAGCAAACAACCAAAGCAGGCAGTTCTCGGGAAATGGCAACAGAAGAGAAAATAAAAACCAGCAAAGGCGACAATACCAAAACCAGCAGAAGCAAGTCTTCAACGTGCAGAGCAGCCAGCCTCAGCACAATGCTGACAAGAAAGAGGAGGCCAATCAAGAACAGATAAATCAAGGCGGGCAAGGTTATTCCAGAACCAACAAATCCAAGAACTGGAACAAGAACCAAAAACCAAAAAAGCCGTATTGTCTCCTTCACGGAGAAGACAAAGGGCATGTTACACGAGAGTGCCCGGAGGCCCTAGAAACATGGGAAAGAATAAAAAACAAACAGCAACAATCGCAGCCCCAGCAACAAAGCAATAGAGAAGTAAATCACACATATGGCTCTCAGTGGCATCAACAATACAACCCACGTTTCCCAAGATACGGTCCAGGACCACTACCGCAGCACAACCTGGCTCAACAGTACAATCTGACATCACTGCCAGCTTGGAGACCAGTCTATCAGCAAATAGGGCAACACCAGGGTTACACTCCGAATAGAGCAGAAAACGGTCTAACTTACATCAACCCAAGACCTCCGCACATAACGCTCATCGAACCAACACAGATGCAGACACCTCTGGTAGCAGAGCAAAGGCAGTATGACGCATTACCGGCACCTTCGCAGTATGCTTTAACCTCATCAATGACCCCGAAGGCGGAGCCTCCGACGGAGAACCAGATAAACCCGCATTCGGCCTTACCAACCATCGGCATGATACTACCTATAGACGGAGGCTCAGCTTTGGAGTTTGAAACCAAAAAGCAGAAAAAGGACCACCTCCGCATGGTAAATAATGTAGCAGTTCAGGGAGCATACAAATCAATGAAATGGTCCAAGATGCCAATAAAATTCACAGAGCAAGATCTCCAGGTACAAAGCTACCCGCACGTGGACGCTATGGTCATAAAGGCAAACATAGCAGCATGGGAAGTAAGCAGAATACTCATAGACTCAGGAAGTTCAGTAGACATCATTTTTGCCAGTGTCTTCGATCAAATGAAACTCAGCAGAAACCAGCTGCAACCGCCAGATACTCCGTTGATTGGATTTTATGGAAAAAGATCAACGCACTAGGCAAGATATCGTTACCAGTGTCATTCAAAGACGGAGATTGCGCTAGAATAGAGTACATCACCTTTGAAGTGGTAGACATCTACTACCAATACAACGCAATACTGGGAAGAGGTTTGCAAACAAGTTTAATGTGGCAATACACATGGGATACCTCTGCATGAAAATGCCAGCATTGCACGGGATCATCACAGTGCGAGGCAGTCAAAAAGAAGCAAGGAATATAGAGAAAGCAATTTACAAGGCACGTAGAAACATCAATACCGTAGCAACGGATGAGCCTCTAGACATGCCTGCGAGAAAGACCAACATGGCAGATCAGGAGGACACAATAACATTACCATTGGAAGAAGTAGTCCCTAACAGGAAAGTGACCATAGGAGCCAACCTATCGGAGGTAGAAAGAAAAGACCTGTTAAAACTGCTGATAAAGAACAAGGATGTATTTGCATGGTCAGCATCAGATCTGCAAGGGATCAGTTGTGACGTGATTGAGCACATCCTCGACCTGAACCCAAATGTCAAACCCAGGAAGCAAAAATAGAGAAAGATGTCTGAAGAACGCATAATTGCGGTAAAAGCGGAGGTGCAAAGATTGTTAGATCCAAGGTCATCAGAGAAGTCAAGTACTTAGATTGGCTAGCAAATGTTGTCCTAGTGCCAAAAAAGAATAGTAAAATGAGAATGCGTATAGATTTCACAGATCTCAACAAGGCCTGCAAAAAGGATCCCTTCCCACTACCAAGGATAGATGCATCAGTTGACAAGGTAGCAGGATGTAAGCGCTTCTCCTTGTTAGACTATTTCTCAGGATACCACTAGATATGGCTGAGAAAGGAGGATGAAGAGAAAACAAGCTTCACAACCCTCTTTGGCACTTATTGTTTTGTTAGGATGCCAAAGGGCCTCAAAAACGCAGGATCAACATTCTCAAGAATGATTCAGATCATATTGTGAGCTCAACTCCGAAGGAACATCATAGCCTATGTCGATGACCTAGCAGTGGTCAGCAAGCAAACCGGAGACCACCTGGAGGACCTAAAAGAAACATTTGCCAACCTCAGAGAAGCAGGGCTGAAGTTGAACCCAGAAACGTGCATCTTCGGAGTAAGCAAGGGAAAGATGCTCGGATACATTGTCGGCCCAGAAGGGCTAAGAGCAAACCCAGACAAAACAAGAACAGTGTTAGCAATGAGAGAACCAGCTACCAAGAAGGAAGTCCAACGACTGACAGGCAGAATAGCGGCACTCAACAGATTCATCTCAAAATCAGCAGAACGAAGTCTGCCATTTTTCAAAACACTCAAGCACTTAGAAAAATTTGAATGGGGCAGAGAGCAGTCAGAAGCATTCCAGCAGCTCAAAAGCTATATGACAAAATACCTCATGGTCATAGCACCAGAGAAAGACGCAACACTGTTGCTGTATATTGCAGCCTCCGCAGGAGCAACTGTACTGGTCCAAGAAAAGGAAGTTGACAACAAAAATATTCAGCAACCAGTATACTATGTATCAGAAGCACTGCAGGGGGCAAAACTAAACTATTCGGAAGTCGAGAAAATAGCATATGCAGTAGTCACGACATCAAGAAACTCAAACACTATTTCTAAGAACACGAGATTCTGGTCCTGACAGCACAGCCGCTCATCGACATCCTAGGAAACAAAGAAGCATCAGGGAGAATTGGTAAGTGGGCAATAGAGATTTCCCAGTTCAGCATTAAGTTCATCGCAAGAACAGCAGTCAAGTCACAAGCACTTGTAGACTTTTTAGCAGAATGGACGTCTCCGCAACACGCAGAAGACAAAGCGGAGGCCTCGATATGGAGAATATACACCGATGGGGCATGGGGTATCCAAGGTGTAGGAGCCTCCGCAGTATTAATATCACCATCAGGCATCAAAACCAAATATGCACCAAGATTATGCTTCAAAGGAACCAATAATGTAGCTGAGTACGAAGCAGTAATTCTAGGGCTCAACAAGGCCAAGGTACTAGGTGCAAAGCACATCATGGTCAGGACAGACTCACAAGTAGTCACAGGGCAAGTAGAGAAAGACTATGTTTTTAGAAACCCAGAGCTAGCCACATATATAGAGGTAATTAGGGGTCTAGAAAAAAGATTCTAGGGTTTCACTCTAAAGCATATCCCAAGGAGGATAACACAGAAGCAGACGAGTTGGCCAAAGCAGCAGCGAATCAATCGGAGGTACCTGAAGAAACATTCTTTCAAAAATTGACAACTCCAGCGACCACAAAAATATCCAAGGCATTTGCGGAGGTGCTCCTAGTAAGCACAAAGGATTGGAGAAAAGCAATAATCGACCATATTAACGGAGTTCATGTGACATCAGATGAAACATGCGCAGCAAGATTGGCCGCACGGGCAAGGAATTATACAATAATCGACGGAGTTCTGTACAAAAAAGGCATAGTTCAACCACTACTCAAGTGTATCACCGAGTCAGAAGGCAGAGACCTCTTGCAGGACATTCACTCAGGAATGTGTGGATCACATATTGGTCCTAGAGCACTCTCAGCCAAAGCAATCAAACAGGGGTTTTACTGACCCACTCATATCAAGGATGTGTTACACATAGTAACAACTTGCAAGGCGTGCTAGAGTTTCGCACCACACCAGACATCTCTGGGGGGGAACACAGCTGGTACCTCCGGTCTGGCCACTTCAAAGATGGGGAATAGACCTTGTCGGCCCATTACCTTCGGCGCAAGGCGGGAATAAGTATGCAGTAGTAGCAGTAGAATACTTCACAAGATGGATATAGGCCAAGCCACTCACAACCATAACCTCCAAAATAGTCACAAAATTCTTCTGGCAAAACATAATTTACAGATTCGGGGTGCCAAGAACACTCATAGTCGACAACGGCAAGCAGTTTGATTCAGATAAGTTCAAAGAATTATGCGAGAGCATCGGCACACGAATAGCCTTCGCCTCTGTGTATCATCCAGAAAGTAATGGAGCAGTGAAAAGATCAAACAGAATTATATTCTCAGCAATCTCAAAAATGTTGTTAGATCACAAGAAGGGCAAATAGGTCAAAGAACTACCCAAGGTGGTATGGTCCCACAACACAAACGTATCGAGAGCCACCGAGTTCACTCCATTCAAGTTACTGTACGGAGAAGAAGCAATGATGCCAGAAGAAATCAAGTATCAAGCCTCCGCGTAATCAAGCAAAACCTCATGAAAGATGAAGAATACAGCAAAGAGATGACCGAAGCCTACAGACTTGAGGCCATTGATAACATCAACAAATACCAAGACCAAACCAGAAGATGGACGGATGGAAAATTGGTCATCAGAAACATTCAAGATGGCGACTGGGTGATGAGACGGAGGCCAAACGCTCAAAACATAGGGAAGCTGCAACCAAAATGGGAAGGACCATGCATAGCAAAGCAAGGTGGAAGAAGGGGGTCTTTCTACCTACAAGATCAAGAAGGAAGGACGTCGACTCACTCCTGGAACATCGACAGCCTTAGAAAATATTACACATAGAATGTAAAGACTCCGTGGAACTATTAGCGGAGGTCCATAGATTTAAATTTCTGCAATTTACATTTCTTGTAAAACCGGCTTGCACTCTTTTCCTCACACAGGGGCTCCAAGTCGGAGGTGAGGTTTTTAATGAGGCAAGACCATATGTAATCAACCTCTGAAAATATAAAGAAGACCTCGAAAAAATGATACAAGCAATCGAAAGTAGCCAGCACCGCGGCTGCAATATTCGATAACACTTCACGATTTGAAAGGTCGCTTCACACCTATCATTAAGCAAGACGACAAGGCATGAAGCGACCTCCGGGGAACACCACAAGTCCTCGAAAAAGACCTGTCATATCAGGCATCGGGGCAGGCACCTGCAACCATGAGTTGCAAGATAATCGAAAAAAGACCTGCGAACCAATGCAGGCACCGGTAGCTCTAAAATGAGCATAATGCTAGTCAGCAGCAATAATGACCTCCGAAACAAAGCGTTACCAAACTGAAGGTAACATGAACCTACAAAGCAACCTCCGAGCCAAACACATTTCAAAGCGGAAGCAAGAACAATACAAAAAAACCTCCGCGACTTAAACATTCCAAAACGGAGGCAACAAATAATATAAATAATCTTTATTAATTAACTTTTCATTTAGAACCAATAAGGCTCATTGCGTCTTGCTCACAACAAGAACAATGAGCGAGACCAAAGTGCACAACCTCTGGGTCAAGATATCTAGCCACTCCACCCAGTTAACCTGCTACCACAAGACATGGAAGTGGCCCGGAGGTTGCCAACACTTCAGCCTACAAAAGAGCAAAGAGTGCAACCTCCGAAAGTACATCTGAAGGTAAGCAAACTAAGACTTCCTGAAAAGCAGGTGCTGGTGGAGGTAAGCCTTGATCAGTCACGGAATACCCCCTATCGCCTCGCGGCTGCATACCACCCTATGCCTCCGGAAACCCAGCCAGTTGAATCAAGTCCAATAGTCGCTCGGTACGAAGAGAAGGAGGTGAACCTCCAATGCCAGCTTGTACATGACAAACTCCACAATCATCTGTCAGCACACCACTTTGCACGTTCCATCAGCAAGCAACCACCGCATCCAAATCCTTACACCAACCACACTAAATAGGATCACAGCCGGCCGCCATCTCCGACGATACAAAGGGAATCCAGGTAGAGTATCGTTGACAGACAAAAGCATCACCATCTTTAACCGTTAGCAATAGGTTCACTGATGTGGCTATTCCATTACGAGTCCTCACATAATACCAACATAAAGACAGCTCCTAGGGAGCACCATCAGTATAATGTACACAACAAAGCAGCCTAAATGACAAAGGAGGAACAGATCTTTTTATAAGGACCTCCCAAGCATCATTAAACTAGCTGCAGCTACCTATCATTAAAGGAAGAAAGTACAAAATTAGTACCTATACCATCATGCCTCAAGAGGCAAAAGTACAAAATCAAAGGTAGTAAATAACAAAGATACTCAAAGTACATAGATGCACTATAAAAGAAGTGGAGCTTAAATGGCACACACCTCAACAGACAGGAAGCAAGTAACCACACGCAGCCCAGCACAGCAAAAATCAAAAACAACAGAGATGGAAGCTGATGTACGAATACGGCCAAATAGAAAACACAGGATACCGTGAAAGAATTCATAAAGGGTTTAGCAAAGTAGCCAACCCGGAGGCCACGAGGACCTCCGGAGAAGTGCAAAAGGAGCTAGCTGACAGCACAAGCCAATCCGGATCATCAACAACTAAGAGACAAGGGGGGATACTGCGTAAGAACTCGTAACGTCCCCCCGTCTCCGCTAATATCAACCAAAGGCTATCATCACTGATCAAGCGTCAGGACACGCGGAGGAAACTCCGAAGACAACAAGCACAAGAGCAACAAGGAAAAGCCGACATGTGGGAGAGACAAGGCCAGCCCTGGTCGAAGAGAAACAACGGCTATCATATCCATCTTGTAACCAAAGGAGAAATAAATTATTCATAAAGAAATATACATCAAAACAGTTACATCCTCCAAGGAGGAAAAGGAAAACATATTCGGAGGTCCCAACCATGATCCACCTCGAAGGCCTTCGACGGAACCAAATCGACCTCCGCAACTCAGCGGAGGTAAAAAACAAACAAACTATGAAACAACACTCTTATCACGGTGATGCACCTCCGCGTAAATCAGGAAAAGATTACAAAGGCCCAGTCGGGCCACGCCATGCAAAGCTAGAACGCTTATCATCTAAGTCGGAGGCGACAAAATCAAACATATTGTCCACAGTACGCCTAGGAAACACCGATTTCCAGTCATCCCATAGCTCACTGCTAACGAAAAAACCATCATGTATAAAAGTAACAGGGTCGACCCCCTTCACAGGCCCCAAACTGTAGACCTACGCAGGATGATCCAACCATTAATAATTTACATAACCAAAGAGTAGCTGAATGTGTTCCTTACGTCAACAAAAGACCAAATATACACAACTACGAGATAAGATTAATTCTACACCTCCACATCGGCAGTCAAGTTTCGAGTCTCTGCCTGAGCCTCCGGTGGTGCGTCAGCCTGCTCCGCTGCCATTTCAGCACCATCACCCGTAGAAAGAACCTGAGCCTCGGAGGTGCCGGCATCGGTAGAACCTCGAGTACGTGTAGAAGTATCGACAGAAACCGTCGAGCCCTGAACACCTCGTTTGCCATACCTCAGCTCCTAAAATAGGCAAAGGTAAGCAGAAGAAAAAGTCGTCGATAGAGGAAATAGAACTAAAGAAATCAAGGAAAGCAACCCATACCGTTTCACGAGTAACGTTAGCCATGGCCACGGTCTTGGACCGACCAAACTTGGACCAAAATTTCTCCATAAAGCTGCGTATGGTGGTCTTAACAAACCAATCCATCTTGCCAAGTTTGGTAGGATTAGACAACTCCGAGCAGGTAAAATTCCCAATTTGCACAATACCTTTAGATGCGAAGAACTTGCAAAGATAGGTGGCGAATGTTTTGGCACTGAAGTCGGAGACCCCAGTCAGAAATTCATTAAGCTTGCCAAGGTTGGCCTTGATCCAAGAGAAGACCCCAGAAGTAGAAGCTCCAGGTCAACCGGAGTAGCAACGCCACCAAATGCGTGAAGAGTGGAGACATAGGACTCCGCCACCTCCAGCCCGATTGACCTCAGGGCATTCATCTCCGCTTCAAGATCCTTGACCTTAGCTTTCAAAGCCTCCACCAACTGGCGCTCACCATCGACCTCCTTGCGAAGGATATCGGAGATCTCAGTAGCCTTGTCTGCTCGATTGGTAGCAAGGGTCACCAATTTCTGAGCTTCATCAAGAGACTTCTTTAACTCAGCAGACCGAGCCTCTAGGCTTGACAACTTCTCCTTCAGCTCAGATGTTTTTTGCACCAGCTCCTTTTTCTCATGAGTCTGGGACTCCACCTCCGCCTTCAGCGCAGCGATCGCGGCATTTTTTCTCTCAATCTCAGCATGATTGCTGGACTCAACCACCATGGACATAGCATGGCTCTGCAAAGATGACAAGTATCATTATTAAACGAGATGAATCCCAAAAAGAGATAATCAAAAAACAAGATAGAACATCACAAAGTAACTCACGATAATATGGTGGTCGACTTGGGCCTGCATCAGAATGTCATGGGGCAACTGCACAAGACGGCGAGTGAGATCAGCACCCATTACATCGGTCATCTGCCCGATGCCATCGACCCACCCCAAGATGAAACGCTTATCTTCATCGCCACCTCCTCCGGATCCCAAGCCACCAGTGACTGGCGGAGGCTCAGATGGACCAACAGCGCCCTTAGCAACTGCACCTTCCGTCGAAGGTGCAGAGGATGCCGGGGCCGTCGGAGGCGTCGCCTGCGCAGCCTTTGTGGCAATACGAGCTGGTGAAAATAAACAAAGTAAAACAAGTAAAAACTTAATTGATGAACATAAAGGGGCACAACCAGAGCATGCAGGCTCACCAAGCAAGGAAATCTCTCCCTCCGAAGCCCTACCACATGATACCTTCAAAGAAAGGAAATCTAGGTAAGTCATACTTCGAGTAAGAACCCCACCTTGGCTTGCAGTGTAAGCGTCCTCTTCCTCCGCCACGCTTTCCTTCTCATGTTGTACATTGTCCACGACTTCTCAGCATCATCAACATTAACCACCGCATTCTCCGCAAGCCTCTCAACATCATCAGCTTTCACCGCCGCCTCCTCCGACTCATCATCATAGCTAGCATCAACATACGTGCTAGCAAAAGGTCTCACAGTGATCTCCGATGAAATAATTTCTTTCTCCAGCCGGAGCAAAGGCACAGTAGACGACACGACTAGCCGGAGCGAAAACAAGCTGGAGGCATCACCCGCAAGAACAGGAGACACCGGCGGAGATGGCCGGGACAAACCCTCTGAATCAAGCGATGCTAGAGCCTCAGCATCGACCTCCGAGCCCACAACAAGATCCTCATCTTCATCATACAAACTCTCAAAGACATCATCAACCTCCGCAGTCTCAGCGGAGGCTCCCCTCTGTTTCTTCAACAACCCTCGGGTCAAGACACCAGCTTTCCTCTTCTTCCCCTCATCAGCCTTGGTAGCAGCAGTAGCACCAGCGACAACAGCAGTAGTAAGCAGATCCATCTTGTCTATCTTCTTCTTGATCTTGTCAGGAGCCTCACGCTCAATGTAATGCACTCCAAGCTCCTCAAAAACCCTGTTAAGGCGAGGCATAATGCCAGCCTTCGACCTCCGAGCAAGATATTCCTTTTTAGAAACTTCGCTAAGAATCTCAACAGCCTTACATTCAGTAGCATGAACAAACTCTTCCTTGCTCTGACCCTCGGGAAGACAAAGTCCAAAATACGGGCAAGGGATTCCACCAGCAACTCCAAAAATAGGGAGATCAAGTTTTTGCATAGTAAATTTTTTTTGGCCTGGACCATCGAGCAGAGGCCATAAATCGAAGGCTATCATCTCATCAACAAGGTCCCTACCACCCAAATAACGGCAAGCAGCAATAAAAGCCTCCGTGCAAGACCTCCGCTTCTCGGAATCAACCGAATCAGGCTTCACACTAGTCAACGGGCTCATCGGGGTCATCATGGAGGCGAAAGGAAACTGTGTAACATTTTTACCATCCTTCTCGGGCCGAGTGACGCTGGGGGGTCCGCACATAAAACCAGAAATCCAACTAGTCAATAGGCTCATACTTCCCCCTCTGGCACCAAGAGATAGCAATCTTCTCCTTACCCTTACCCAGGTTCCTTTTAGCCATAAAACTATAGGACGCAAACTGGGCTATTTTAGCCCCCAACATATCATGGTTGTTTCTGTAGCTCGTAATACTCCGCAAAAGTGTTCATACTAAGCTCACCACCATAAGACTCAATAGCCCACAGAAACTTGCTCAAATTCAGGAAAGCATGGGGGGTCATGTGATGAAGCTGAACTTCGAACCACTCAAGAACATACCAGAGGAAATTGGTTGAAGGGAAGCGAAGGCCACACGTGAAGAAATCCCGAAAAACAACGGCCTCATTCTTCTCAGGCTTGGGCACGGTCTCTCCACGCGGAGGTCGCCCATGACCAGCAGGAAAAAATCCTTTTCCCTCAAGCTCTGCAATCATGCTCTGGGTCATTCGACTACTACTAAAGTCGTAGGTGACCTCCGCGATAGCCGGATCAACCTTCGGAGACATCAGCTCACTCGGTGAAGCCTCGACGTTTGTTAAGGACTCTTCGAGATCTTTAGCCTCCGCGGAAGCCAGCATACACTGCTCAAAGAGATCTAAAAAGCCCCCGACTCCGACACCCTAGAAGTGGGAATAGGGGCCGGAGAACGGGCGACAACGCGCGCAGCAGGCGCGTTTGGGTGCCACAGCGATAAGATGCCAAGGCAAAACGGGCGAAGGCAGTAGCCGGAGGCACAAACTACACGGCGGTGAATCAAGGAGAGGTACGGGTCGTTTTCAACCCCCCTTTTATATAGGCGGTGAAGCGGTGCCTCGGCTTCTTAGCCCAACGGTCGCGTCGGTCCGCAAATCAAACAGCGAAAAATAAATCGGTTCAAAATCAACGGTCAAGATCGACCACTGTGCAATGATAATAAACTTAAGCCTCCGGTCCAACAATCAACGGGCTAGGGGGTCGGAGGTAAAAGCAGCCTCCGTGGCCAGAGGCGTGTTGATGGCTAGACCCGCCTTCGCTGGACCTAACCCTCAAGGGGGGAATGTTGGGGATGCGTCCTAAGATCGGAGAGGCTTTTTACCTCCGATTGGGTACCTAATCGATGGACCAGGTGTCTCCCTTGTGTTCGTGTTTGCAGGCACTAAAGAGAAGCCTCCGGAGGTAGGACTCCGCCGAGAAGACTCCTTCGGAGGCCAGGGAACTGGTCGGCAATGGAGGTCCGACGACGTCACTTTCCCTGATCACGGAGGTCCTTTGGTCGAGCCTCCGACTCCCGCGGAGGTCCTCCGCAGAGGAGGTGATGAATAAAAACAATGGCCGTCAAGGTGGCGTGATGGACCGGGCTGAGGCTTATCGTCAAGCAGCGGATATGATGGGCCCTTCTTACGGACGACGATGGGCCGCGACCTGTGTGCCATGTTGGTGAAGTGATGGACAAACTTACCCTTGGAAGGTCTACATGTAATAGAGTTTTGAGACTCTCATTGGGCGCACGCTTGTGCTTTTAATCTTGAGCTGGGCAGTCACTATAAAAGGCGATACCCCCTATGCAATTAGGACAGTTGTCCTCTGGTAGCTGCAATGCAACCTACCCTAGGGCCCACCTTATAATTTCCTATTATTATTATATTAGCAGAGAGTTCATCTTGATCCCACCATTCTACTCCATTCTAAATCTACTGGGACCGTGTTCCAACGCAAATAAAACATTGAAGTTTGAGGTGATAAACCAGTTGCGGCGAATATCAAAATTTTAGATTGGATCCGAACTCCAAACAGGAGCAGTTGAAATTTCGCTATTTCAGTTTCCCTCTCCACTCGATCTTTCTTTGGAAAAAAAAAAAAGTTTCCCTCTCCACTCTGCAGCGAAACCAAACCTCCCACGGCCACGTCGCCACGAACTGCTTTGCGATTTTATAACCGCAGCACCGCACCACGTCACTGAACCAGGGACCCACCACGTAGCGCAGTAAAAGTGGAAAATGTGGTCCTCTCACGGCACTTAAAATGACTAGCCTACCCTTCACTTGACCCATTATCTCCCTCCCATTCAATCCCCGTCGCCGTCGCCGTCGCCGTCGCGGCATCGCCCGTTGCCCGCGTACGGTTGCCAGTTGCCACACCACCCGGCCGCCTGGCTTAAACCCTCGTCGTCCATCCAAACCCTCCCGCCGCCGGCGGTGGCGGCGACGACTACGGAGAAAGGGGTGCGGGCTTTGCGATGGGCGTCTCGTACCTGGTAAACGCATCCTCCGCCTCCCCCCTCTCGTCTCTCTCGTGTCCTGTGTTCTTACTTGCCCCAAGCGTCCCCTTGCCTTGTGCTCCTTGCGTGTGTGGCGCCCTGCGCGTTGAATTGCTTATGGGAGCGTTTCAGTACAAGAGCCAGCGAGCGAGTGAGCTATGGCCGGATGATTTGGGGGGAAGGTATGAGCTTTTCGAGGGGGAATTTAGAGGATCTGCAAGAGGTGCTTTATGTTTTTGGCGCAAGGTTTTGCATTTCGAGGGGGAAAGGATCGTGAATTGGGGGACTGTGGGTTCTCATGGGTAACTGAGACAATGCTGGGTGTTATCGCTGAACCTTTTGCCCAACCTGATCACATTATAAGAGATGAGCGCTGAAACTAGATGACGCAGGATGGTATTTGTGAGTTTGATTTCCTATGTAGTTTTGCAGTGGTAGTGTGGTACTGAGTACTCTAGGTTTGGTGGGTTTTGAGTTTTGTTTTCGATCTCTAGTAGTCTGGCTTATAATGAGGAAAAGCATTATTTTGTATTCACTCATGCATTGCCCAATGTTTGGAAATACTTTTCATTTGATCATTAAGAAATGAATTTCTGAATTGTGTTATTAATAACTTAATATTACCAATTGAATAATTGATTCAATCTAAACCTGTAGTCTCAGATCATCCGAGATTCAGAGCTAAAGGTTACTTTTCCTGTCACTGCAAAAAGTATATGGATAAATTTTATACCAAATCTGCAATCATTTTCTCTTCTTTGATTTGATCTATATGATAGTTTCCTTACGACCGATGATGGATTGATATCCTTGTATATGCATGTGCAGGTGTGAGTCACCTAAGTCAAAGAGTAATTGTTCTGTGTTGATTCCAAGTACACATCTTGCACATAATGTCATCACTAGTTCTTCGCTTCAGTTTGCTGAGGAACAACATACGGACTAGCTGTCCAGTTAGGCTTCTGAAGCAACATGCTGGATTTTCATCTGGGAAACTGCTTCAACCTAATAAAAGCTATGAGAAACGACATTTCGCTACAAATCTTACAGAGGCAGTTAGTTGGCACAAAACTGATCCAGGCTCTTGTGTTCCTTCAATTCCGTCGCTGTGGCTTCAGCAAACTTCTGGACATGATCAACCTGCAACTTTACTTGTCTTTGATCTTGAGACTACTGGTTATTTCCATGTGGAAAATAGAATTGTTGAGTTTGCACTTCGTGACCTTTCTGGAGGAAAAGATTGCACATTTCAGACTCTCATTAATCCTGAACGGGATGTTCCCAAATATGCTTCCAAGCTCAATAACATTACCACTGAAATGGTCTGCAGGCCTGATGTCCCAAGGTGTGTTTCTCTTCTGTACATGTATGCTATTCTTCATCTCTCGGTCACATGAATTCACATTATTAGTTTATAAATGTGTCTATAAACACTGAAAATAGAACATAAATGTGTCTATAACGTATTCTCAGGAACCCATTCAGTTCATTGTGAAACCACAAAGGGTTGTTTCCATTGCAGTTTGTTTTGGAAACTAGTTAACTAGCAAGAAAGATATCAACTATTAACTTTCTTTCAGTGAGATTTATTCAATTTCGGTGTGCTTGAGTTTATAGGATGTATTATCCTTTCAGCATCATTATGAGTTTAAATTCATCATGCTCTACTTGATAGCATAACTACCCAAGCACCTTGAATGCATGATAACTTGAAATAAATTGGGTAAGTACTAAGTAAAGTGTATCCTGTTTTCTGTAACTAATGTAAATTGTGCTCTACTTGATAGCATAACTACCCAAGCACCTTGAATGCATGATAACTTGAAATAAATTGGGTAAGTACTAAGTAAAGTGTATCCTGTTGTCTGTAACTAATGCAAATTGTTCTAATCACACCTAGAGGCATTTCAGTTATTCGTTTATGATTTATTATGTGGCTTGCGTCCTTGGTAGCTGCCTCGTGTTCATGATAGTGGTGTGCTTAGATTTGTTGCAAATGCATGGCAGGTTTTTGTAAAGAATTCAGCCTCTAACAGTTTTCCCTTGAGATAGTGTTGTTAAAGCTTTTTTTATTCTGAGTCCAATTGACAATTTTAGTTAGCTCATAAGAGCATGTCTTGTGCACCAAATCCAACTGTTATGAGTGATGACATCACCACAGATTAACCTTGTGAGATATATACTCCATCCTAATTCTCAATTTCTTCATTCCTGAACATGACTCTGTCAGCACAGACCATAATTTGTAACCAATTATGTGAAAAGTTGAATTTGATCATTCAATTTTTTCCACCTTGGCAAATATCCATGCTACTAAAGGTTTTATAATAAGCAAGTATTTTCTAACTTTCTGTGCAAGAAGGTTTCAAGATTTTGTAATGAAAAATTTATTGAGTGTGTTCTGTTAACGCTCTCAACATTCCACTAACCCATATATGCTATCTCAATTTGGTTACCGTAGGTTCCGTGATGTTCTTCCAATACTACTAGCATATGTCCGAAGTCGCCAAGCCCCTGGCAAGCCAGTTCTGTGGATTGCACATAATGCAAAAAATTTTGATATCCCTTTTCTTAACCTAGAGTTTGGCCGTTGTTCGGCCCAGGTTCCTGCGGATTGGTTATTTGTCGACAGTCTTATTTTAGCGAAAAAGTTGAAGAAAATAGATGGTACGTCATCGTACATTTGGGTTCCTCTCATCATATATTGTTTGCTTGCACCTTGTTAAGACAATCCTGACAGCTCTTTTTGGCTCCTTTTAAGACTGCAACTTCTTTCTATTCACGCATAGTATTAGACAGAATGTGTTTCTGTTGCGAAATGTGTATGAATTCAGTATCATAACTCAATTAACCATCTTTGTGCTACTATTTGAATGGTTCTTGTGGTATATATCATTTTACACTTCTCAATTTAATTGCATATTTTTCGCTGTTTGCCTATTATGGGTATATCTGAAGCACAAGTAGATCTAGTTCTAAGTGGATTTTCTGTTCTACTGCAGGAGAGAAAAAGAAAAATCTTGTGAACTTGGAGGCATTGGGAGAACGCTATGGCATCAGTTCCAAAGGCCAGTCTCATAGAGCAATGCCAGATGTGGAAGCATTATGCGGCATTCTCCCAAAAATCACTCGGGATTTAAAATTGACATGTGACGATCTAATGAATGAGGCCATGAGATTTAGCGAAGCTAGAAATGTTTCTTGAATATGGGTTTCCGATCTCCTGGTTGTTTTAGTGACCATGGCTGTATTGAAAAGCTTATGGTGATTTCCTAGATAATCAAATTCTCAATGCCTATGGTGTAGTATGTCATATTCTCTATGCCTATGGGGATTTCTTAGATTATCTTACTTGTACTTGCTTTACTCATGGGTTGATGTGAAGAAACTGTGGTCAATCCAGTGATAGTATTTTGGTGTCTCTAGTCATCTTCTTGCATCGTGGTATTATATACTGATTCCACTCACTTGTTGGAAATGGTGGAACTGATTCCACTCGTTGGAAATGGTGGAATGTTGCACTTGGAGCTGAATTTATCGATCGATTGGGCCAAGTAATAGTGTGCCCCACTAAGCAGAGTGCACGATTGGCATGTTGATGTTTCGGCCTAAAAGTAGGGAAGTGTGGCGTCAAAATGTACACTTGTCACAATATTGTTCAAAAGAGTATTACCTTTTCTGCAGGATGTAATTGATGTTGATATACGTCTTTGTTGTATTTTTAGGTATTGTGAACGTCGTGGTGACAGCTTAGGTACCGTCGACTATGGCTCGTGTAAATCGAAAAGACTTTTTTTTTTTGGTACCAATTTGTTTGCAGATTTTATATATCATACCATCCAGGTTTCTTTGTTTGGTACAAGCTAGTGTGATTGTTTAACTTGGACGATCTCTTCATTCTGGTCTAGTTTGAGTTAGGTTCTCTGCTGTAGCACACCGTGCAGTGCGACTTTTTTTTGGTCCACTCATTTGTTGCACTTTACTTATGAAGATAGCACTACAGAAGTTCATAAGTGGTTCGCCTCTTGTTTATTAATAACTAACCCTCTATTGGGAAGTGTTTATCATTGTTTCCTAAAATCAGCTACGACTGTTAGTTGGCCAAATGTGGTCTGTAGGCATGTTATGTTAAGTCGTTGGTCCTTTTCTTGTTCCCAGTGTGGTGTGCCTTTCTCTGTTGACCAGTTTCTCGCAGAATCCTGGGTGAAAAAGAGAAAAACAAAATAATTAAGACGCCTTTTGGTATTTCCCAATGCTATAAGCTAGCTATCTATGTTGCCGTCCATCTCATGCAAGTTGTAAACTATAAAAATGTTTCTTTGTTTTGAACCCTATGTTGGAGACATGCGTTGTGCAGTGATGACAGATGACAACTAAGCAAACCACTTGTTGCCTTTAGTAGTTGCTTTGGGTGGAATCCATGCACATCATCGCTATCATCATCTTGTTAGGTTACAGGGCCTGCGCCTTGACCCCTTGAGTGCCACTTGGACTAGTATTTCGCTTTACCTGAAAGTGTTTTCGTTTTATAGCCGCTGATGCACAGTACTAGACTAGTTTACTTTTTGTTGAAAACGTCAACTATTTAGATCATGGTGACCTAATGGGCAACCTGGGTGTTTGGGTGACTCAGGAGGATCAGGTAACTGGCGGTTTCTGTCATTTGCATGGTTTATTACGTCACTACGACTCAGGAGTCAGGAGGAATAGGTGACCACAGCTCAGATGTATCAATCGCTAGTCCTGTGTTTCGTTCAGTTGGGAAATCTTGCTGGTCACGATCTTTAAGCGTGTGATTAGTCCGTCTGACCGACCATGCATAGATGTTTCCAGAGGTGTACTTTTTCCCAGCGTTCCGAAGGCAAGCTTTGTGTGCTCGATCGAGCATGTGTCTTGTAAGGCCGGTGCTCGTTTTCTTGCAAGCACACTTACAGCCACGTTTTTCTCTCTCTTGACCTTGATCCTTGTCAAACGCTTTGCTTGCGATCGTGATACAAACTGGCCATACAAGATCGTACTTGCGGCTCTCAAGAAATCTGCAGTGTGCTGGTTGAGAATCGTGGTATCCGCTGACGCAAACGGCTCGTGAGGCGCGGCACGTGCATGCGTGTCTCGATCTCCGGCCTCTTCTTGCTTGGGGTGAGCAGGTACTGATGACCTGGGCTCCACTTCCGAAAGCTTTGGACGTGTCAGCCGTGAATACGTAGTACTACGCCAAACCCCACAAGTGGCCAAGGCCCCAACTTCACCCGACTTGTCACGTTCTACGACCATGCATGACGCAGATGTCGCGCCGAACATGATCACAACCGACCGGTGTAGTGTAGTCCGATCCCTGATGCGGAATTCGGCCGCACGCGTGCAGATCACCATCACGATGGTCGGGAACACCGTGCCCGTGCGTGTGAGGGGATGCGGAATTGTGGATCATGTGGTGCTAGTGCGATGGTGACGGTATCAGCACCTACACGTCGTGTGGTGGTCGACTGCTCTGCTCGTGGTTGCCGTGCCCGCCGGCAGCCGCTGAGACCGGAGTGGCATGCGGAGCGCAGGCGGCGGCAGCGCAGCATCAGTACAGACATGAGACAATATGGGCGGGGTCGCTGCTGTCCTCCGCCGGCCCGAGCATGGCGGGGGCGTGTTCCGCGTGCATGAACGACGAGGCAGGCACTGGGGACGGGGACTCGAGCCGGGAGCGCATGATGATGGAGTTCCCCGGCCGACCGGACCCCGCATGCCCGCACCAAACCGACGGGGGATTCGCCGCGGATGCGGAGCCGTTCGTACCGGCGTCCGGGCCGGCCGGGTCTGGTGGCAGGCAGCAATGCAGCATCGGCCACGTACGCGTTTCGACTCGGCGCGCACCGCGCACCATCACCGAGTGATTCCGGTCCGTGAGAGTGAGGCTGGCGAGTCACGACACGAGACCAGGGTTGGTTGCCGCGGGGCACGGCACCAGCCAGGTGACCGCCGCGTGGGCGCGGGGGCGCTCACGCACTCGGGGCCCGCGCCCACGCACTCGGCGGTTTCGGGGCAGTCACCCACACAGGCCGCGGCGGCATTGGTCCGGAGTCCGGTGCACGGCCCTACGGATGCTGTTGCGCTGACCATGGGCTCGATGACGATCCAAACCATCTAATAACGGCACAGGGCGGGCAAGGAACCATTATTTCGCACTAGGAAGGAGCTGAGTATGACTGTACGAGGTCTCTCGCGTTCTACTGGCCGGCCGGGCGGGTACCCGCCTGCTAGCCGGCTACCCTGCTCAGTGCTCACGTCATGTGAGGCAAACACTGTGGTGCACACTGCACAGTGCACTGTTGGCGCGCGCACCATGCACTGCGGGTGCACATGAGCGTTCCAACGAGGTTTGGCCGGACGTCTTGTTCCCGAACATGGGTTGCCGCAACGGACAACGTCGTCGGGGCCAACACGTAGGATGCAGCAGGGCCGGGGATGCCCCCCGCACCGGCATGTACATACGGACCGGTGATGCTACAAACTAATATCTCCTCTCGTTCTCCACGTGCGCGAACCATATATGTGCGCACCTTAGAACATGGGATCCGATCCGTGTATATATTTGCTCACATATGAACATGGCGGCCTCTTTAGGCTCCCGCTTTGCGAAAGCTGGAAGAAGGACCTGACTCCTGAGTACGTACATGCCACCTCGCAACAATCGCGTAACCAGTACACTACTCTTAACAGTAGTAAGCACTAATTAAGCACGAGCTTCACATATGCACCATATGCAATGATCACCAATCATGTCACGAAATGCAATCAGTATTACCTCTTTTTTTTTCCTTATCTATGCCCTGTTTCAGACGTGGCAGTAGTTGGCACTCACATTTTTACTTGGCGACAGAGACGTGACCCCACCCTTGTTATCTCACACGTGAAAGTCAAGTCCGATCCTGTAGTACTAGTACATCAGAGCTGGTGATCTCAAAACAATTTATTCCACCGCCCACTTTCTTCCTAACCAAAATCAATTGCATCCTTAAACATTAAATCACTCGCACGGTCAGATTAATAAATAAATAAATGAGCATATTTGTGATACGGTGCGATTGCGTCATGATACGTGTCCGTCTGTGTGTGGCTGTGTGCTAGTTTTTGCGCTTGATCCTATCCGTTTTTTTCCCCACCGTTACGTTGTTGTTACGTTCTCATGCCCAAGATTGAAAGGTATGTATAATACTGTATGTGTGTATGTGCATGAGTATGTCATGTAGCCTACTCTACTTCTAGCGGCGTGTCAGCATCCGGGAAGCAGCCGAGTACACGTTCTTTTCATTTCACTGTCTCTCGCTGTTGTTACTGATTGCCACGTTTTGCCTGCCCGCCCCAAAAGCGCCAAGCAACACGTCAACAGTGTGGCACGTCCCTCAGTACTCCCCCAGGCTAGCTAGGAAATATATAAGGGCTGAAATTATTTGACCCCAGAAAATGACGGCAAATCCACTAATTAAATACTCTCTCGATTCCAAATCACATGTCTTTCATTTGAGTTTTTTTAAAGAATCAAAGCAACTCAAATTTGACCACAACAATAAAGAGAAGAGAATTACAAAGATGTATGGCATTAAATAGATATAATATCAAAATATAATCAATAAAGAATCTAAATGATACTAATTTAGTACTATAAATATAAATATTATTATATATATTTAAAGAATCAAAGTAACTCAAATTTAACCACAACAATAAAGATAAGAGAATTACAAAAAATTATGGCATTAAATAGATGTAGTATCAAAATATATTCAATAAAAAATCTAAATTATAATAATTTGGCAATATAAATGTTATTATATAGATTTAGTCAAAATATTGTTATCTAAGATATTTTGATTTTCAAAAGAACGCTGAAATGACTTATAATTTGGAATGGAGTGAGTAGTAAGATGGCAAACTCAAACTTACGCTCTAGTGCATAGTACATATTTGTGTAGTTTTTTTAAAGAAAATAACTACATATGGATAATTAATTTAGATATTGTGTTTAGTGACTCCTTGTTTGGCTACAGTAAAGACCACTAAAGCAGGTTGTTCTGTGTACACGTTAGCCACCTTTAGATATCTCTCTATTATGACTAAATTTACTAAACTTTATAGACCCCTTACCAAAATACCAAATAGACGCGCAACAACAATAAATGGGCCCACACGCACACACGACATACGGAGCTCTCACAAAATTAGCAGACTGCCATGTGCTCCTGCACACACTTCTTTCGCCATCGTTTTTTATTGTTAATTTGTTACGATACGATTCGGGCATTCATATGGCTCGTCGGAAAACGATATGAATGAAATGGAACCGGAAGGAAAAAAAAAAAAGGATCTTTCTCAGGCAGCACAACTCCCTCGTGCTCGTCCCGATGGACCCCTACGCCGAGAACGACGAACGGCAGCGTCACGGTGTGGCCGAGACGACACGATACCACATGTCCACACGGCCGGGTTTCTTTCGCCGCCGTCGTTTTCGTGGTGTTAATCCCGCGCCTCTCGTCGCCGGCCAGCAGGGTAGCAGACTAGCAGTAGTAATAACAACGATCGACTAACGAGCACGACGTGAGTGGACCTGTTCACTCGCGCGGCCACCGCATACGACAAACGTGCAAGGAATGCCCATCGCATTCGCTATGATTAGGGGTGCGAACGAATTGGATGCGGACCAATATAGTTGATATTACATTTGTTTTATATGTTATTTGAATTTGGATTTGAATTTAAATATGGATAGTATCAGCTATATGCCATAGATATAACTCATATAAGATACGGATAGATATGAATGTTACAAATATACGATTTGAGTATTTGGGTGAATATATGTATGTTATACCGATAGTATCAACTATGTTATCTCAACTTCACATTTTCCCCTTAGAGTTGGGTTTTGTGGAGTTGTATATTGTACCTATTTGACTCAAAAACATGGAGCAAAACTAAGAAACGTAGAGTGAAACAGTCTCAATCTCGATGAGTGCCATAATAATTAATAATTTATAAACTTCCAATAAGACATAAGTGGCACCATGAAACACCACATGGTCTCTGAGTCTGAGATCACATTCTTGGTGCCTACACCTTATTGTGTCCTATCTCAATCTCAATTAGTACCAGGATACATGCATGGGGTTGGAGGGGTTGGTGGGGCCTACACCTTAGAGTGTCCTATCTATGATGAGTAATGGGAACTCAACCCAGTTGGCAAGAAGCAATATCAAATCATTCCCCTTATGGTTCGTTTGGCAGAGCTGTGCTCCCTGATTCTTGAACTATGCTCCCTGATTCTCTAGTGAAGTAATTCGTTCCATGGCTGAAAGTGATTTCCTTTCGTTCTTTACCGTAAACTCTCAAAGCGCTGCATGCCTACATACTCCAACACTGCATTTACAAACTCCCCCATAGTGTCAAGTTTGGGCTAAAGAATTTTATGAGGCATTCTAAAGCCTTGTCTGACCCAAATTCAATCTCAAAGCATATGTTGGAGCTATACTCTATGATTCTTCACTATACCTCTAACTCATTGATGGTGTGACGTAGTGGGGGAGTAGGATGTGGAGCGGGTAGGAAGTGATTCTGGTAAGTATTGAACAGAAAACATTGAGGACTCAATTTTTTATCCTAGCTCCAATGTTTACGACAAAGTTTTTAGTGTCTAATCCTTAGGCCCTGTTGGCATGCATGCTTATTTTGGCTGGTTAGCCAGCCAAGTGGTTTGGCTGGTCAACCATCAGATTAAGCTGAAATCAGCCCAATCCTACCAACTGATCATGGCATAGGAGTGCTATAAATCGCCCTCCAAGCTCCCTTATATACATCATCTAAACAACAATAATAGGCTGTGTTCGGTTGAACCGGTGCTGGCTGAATTCGGCTGGACGGCAGGTCAAGCAGTCGGTGTTTTCAGCCAAAATCTGCCCAAGTCCAGTTCAGCCGAACACAACCATAATCAAAAGACTACAAATCATTTGTGACAATAATACTGTACGTACTCTATGCATCAAGCATCGTTCTAGAAACTTTGTGTAACACCTCTGGTGTTATATTAACTAAAACATGCCATGTCATCATATGCACTGCAAAGCATTCATGTTTAAGTCAAACTTAATATGCATTAACTAAAACAAGTTTACATTGCATAGGTTGATTGTGCTTCTGTAATGTTTGGTCACATGAAATAATAAAACCCTATTTTCGAATGTCATCGCAAATGCTTAGTTTATACTCTATGTACTTGAGGTGTAAACCATGTTGACACTAGTGTCAAGCATAGTGTATAAGTCTAAGTCCAATCCTAAAAATGATTTTCATATTTGAAGTTGAGTTTGGATTCCAAAACTTACTTCTAAGTCTGGTAATTCAAATTTAAATTCAAATTGAAAATGCTATAAAAGGTTTTTCAAAAGTCAACTTGGTCAACCAAGGGTGTCATTGGGTCAAAGACCTAAAAATGTCCTTGGATGATTTTTGTGATCACTAATAACCAACCAATTAAGTTAGAAACCAGATTGAGTTTAAATTCTATTTCAAAAACCCTTTATTCCAAAACCTAGTTTTATCCCCTTTTCTCTAACTTAAAATCTATAAAGAATTTGTGGATACTCTAAAAAGACAGTTTGTAGATCTTGACAAGGGCTACAAAGTTAGTATATAAAGTTTTTCAAGTTTTCAAAGAAAATTTCAAATGAAATTGAAAATACAGTTTTCCAACATTTGTCCTCTTTTAATTTTAAAACCATAATTCAAAAATTATTTATAATTTTAGAAAACTTTGTATATGAAAAAGGTTTGGTTTAGAAATTTAAACATTTCATAGCTTTGAAGATTTTCAAGTTTTACTGAAAATCAAAAGTAATTTCAAATGTTTATTTCTAGGGTTTCATCCCCTTTTGAATTTGAATTCAAATTTCAAAATCTAGACAGAATTTGAGGATGCCAGTTAAAGGAAAAGTGTAGCTCTCGAAAAGTTATGCAAATGATATTTTTAGAGATTTTTAAGTTCTTATATAAATTTTAGAGTAATTTGTATTTTGAAACGGATGGCAATTCTGTAATTATCTCGAACAGTATCGAAACCTATCGTCGGCCGCCATCGCCGGCTTCTCAACGCGCGCCGCCGTCCACCGCCGCACCTTCTCGGCCGCCCGCGCCCTCCTGGACGCGCGAAGGTTCACCGTCGTTTGTCGCTCGCTCAAGTATCGCCCCGTCCTATAAGTACCGGTCGGCCGCCGTCGTTTTTCTTCTTTTTTCTCCCCGCCACCGTCGCCGACGACCTCGCTCCGCCGTCCGAATTCGCCGCCGACGCTTCACCTCTGTCCAATTGCTCTTGCCAATAGCTCTGCCACATCCTCACGGTCATTTTGGGCTAGTTCGTGCTTGCTCTTCTCGCTCGAGCCACCCGCACGCCGCCTTCTTCTCCACGCCCGGCCAGTCGAGCCGCCGTGCCATCGCCGCCGTTTGCCGCCGCCGGAGGTGAAAATATATTACCTTTAACCCCTCTATCTGATCATCCGTGTTCCACTGCTCCTGATGCGCACCTTAGTTTGAGCAGCGCATCACCGGAGACCGCCGTGACGCCACCTTGCCATCGGAGCGCCGCCACCGCCGTCACCGCCGTCGACCACAGCTCGATTCAAGCACTCCGGACCTCCATTAACGTGCGCATCAGCACCGGGGCGAGCTCCTGCAGCTGTTTGCACCATCAATTTCATCATTTACATGTCGTGGCCGCCGGTAGCCGTAGCTCGCCGCCGGCGCAACGTTGCCAGCGCCGCCGCGCGCGAAGCCGCCGATGCTAGAGTTCTAGTCCGGTTCCATTTAGTAGCCAAACCAGTCCGTTTGAGTACCCTGCGCATACCCGTGACCTTGCCGTCGCCGAAAACCGCTCCGGTGAGCGACGCCGCCGCGCCCGAGCTCCGCCGCGCCGCCATGGCCGCCGGCGTGGGTGCCGCCGCCGCTCCGCCGCGCCGTTAGTTACCTTGTTCGACTCCCCGTGCCAAGCTGAGTCTAGTGGACCAAGTCCGGTCGCCGGAGACCTCGCCGTCGGCGAGCAATCGACGGTCAACCGCCGGCGGGCCGTCGGTCAGCGCGGGAGTACTGTGCCGATTTTCTTTTTCCATTTTCAGAAAATGATTTAAATGCTATTTTCTTTAAAAAATCATAGTAAATCATATATAGCTCCAAAAATTCTGAAAATTTTTGTGAGTGTTCTCTATGATGTCATCTACCTAGAAAAAATATGAAATGCCAAACTTGAGTACTTTTTGCATATGTTAAAATTAACCCTTTTAATAAAAAACGAACCTTCAATAATTTTTAATAAATAAAATAATTGGCTTTTAATTCTGAAATTTATTTTGTCATCTAATTAGGTTAAGAGCTTTCTAAAATAAAATTTTGGGTTTAATTTGATAACTTTAATTTTTATGCCTTTATTTAATGCTTTTAAATAATTAATTAACCCCTTTAATTAAGCTTAATCATTATAGGATTTGTTTGACTTTGGGATTGATTGATGACCTTGGGTCATTAACCCTAATGACCTTTGGTACTTTAATTAATTATTTACGCTTACCTTAGTCATGTCACTAGGGCTTAATTAACGTTATTTTATGCGTTTAATTAATTTCTTAAATGGTGTAGTTAACCCTAATGAGTTTTATTAACGAAGTTTTGTTAAGCTTGCAACTTTATCGTGAAAAAGAGTTGTACTCGATCCCTTAATCTGATCATGTATCCATCGAGCATCATGTTTACTATTCCATCATGTTAAAGCATATTAACTATCGAATAGTTTCTGTTAACGGAGAGTTAACATTATCGCCCAGATCTGAAGGAAGAGCAGATTCAAGAATCGGGAGTTGATCCAGAGTTTGAGACCGTCTACCTCGAATACCAAAGTAAGCCTCGGATGCATTCAAACCCTATTCTATTTATAAAAGTTTACCGCTTCAGCTATGATATGTTGCATTAAGTAATAGGAGTTGAGTGAAAACCCACCAGTTGCATTACCTGTCTTATTTCCTTATTCCTTGTTACCTGTTTAGAAAGATAAGTAGTAATGCTTAGCCCTGCTTATTTAATTATTTGTTCAAAGGCAAAAGAATAAAAAAGATGAGATTGGTTTTCTTGTGGGAATCTTGATATTAGTAATAAATCGAGTCCGGACGGCGAACTTGCATTGGGAATGGAGTCCCTCTGTAGTGTTTTCGTCTATTGATGCCCTAGGTCCCGTGTCGATGGTGATCTGTTGATATCGAGAAATTAGAAAATCCACATGCATGAAGTGATATACGGATGGTTGAAGCCGTGTATATCATGGAGTGACCTAGCGTGGGGCCAGCGATCCCATCTGTGTCATAGTGTGTTTTACTGTGGGGTTTAGGTTCCCACGTATCTCGGTACGCTGGGCCGCAGAGCTCACGTGTATCATGTGGTGATATATGACTGCGGTTGTTATCCCGGTATATCGGTTCATCTGGGGTGCATCGGAGTTAAAGTCTCCGGTATTCCAGTGACCTAGGTCCCAGCTGGGTATGAAAATGGATTCGAATCGCCGTTGCTTCTCGGAGAAGAAGACTCGATCGTTGTTCATCATCGTAGTAACAACTTGAACAAAGATTAAGATTTAATATGGTTTTTGGTTGATAATTGGAGTTAGATCAAGACAAACTTTTCTTTTATTCAGCTTTTCTGCAAAATCTCATATCCCTTACAAGCCTTACCTTGTCCCTCTAGCCTGCATTTCTTGAGTCTCCACCCCTCTTTTTCGTCAGGTCAGTCTTGTTGAGTACTCTTGTACTCAGGGTTTGTTGAACCCTTATTGCAGGTGAGCCTCATGGGCAGGAGTGTTTTGCATCCTGCTGCATGACAGTCGTCGAAGAAAGCGACGACGAGTAAAGTGTTTAGCTCGTGGGCAGAGCTTTTCGTTTGGTAGTGTAATAAGGTTATCTACTGCTGCTCCACTACTATTATGGTTTGTACAATTTAAATTTATGGTTGTAAATATTTGAAACCCAAGGTTTATAAACTTATGTTATTGTAAGTCTTCCGCTGTTTACTCCGTTGTATATTATTTATATCAAACTGTTGTAATACTGCAATGTCTCTCTACAACGATTGATCCTGCTCGGAGAATCGTGGATGATTCGGGATTTACCCGACAGACTTTTTAAGTCGTATGGAACACAGTCATGGTTATTTGGAGTCGGTTTAGACAATAATCATACGTGTGGGCCATATGATTTAGAAGGTTCTGCCACACTTTGTATGCGTCTTAACTTATTTTTATTATATATACATATAAAAATACACTCCTTTTGCCAGGGTGGACATTTTGTCGTTGGAAAGGAAAAGAAGAAAAAGAAATATCGCCTCACCCCTGACATGTAACATGTGGTCAGCAACCCTCGTCCTGTCGTCCAGCTACATCGCGCATCATCACCGTCGAAACGCGATCAAGCGCTCACGAGACCACGCGTTTGGTGGGGTCGGCGAGGCTGGACCCGGGTGGCGGGTAGCCGGGTAAGGTGACCTGGTGGTGCACGGGACCCTCCTCGTCGTCGCCGTCCAACGAAGCTATAAATTCCACCACCCAATCGCCGCACCACGCCACCGCCCCCGACCACCATTACCATTCACCAACGCCCAAAGCTCCCCCAAACGCCAGGAGACAGACAGCAGCAAGCCGGGAGAGGACTCCTCCTCCCTCTGCGCACCACCCACCGAGAGAGATCCTTCCCGGCTTCCTTCCTGTGCAAAGCAAAATCTCCAGTCCTTCGGCGCCCCGGCCAAGTTTCTGAGGTGGGTTTCATGAATTCGCGTGATTTCAGCCTGGTTTGCGGGGAGACCTGAAAGGTTGGGCTCTTTTTTTGTGCCTCCCTGGATTGCTTGCCTTCCGGGGTGGGATTCCGTGTCGGTTTCCCCGGGCTGCCTGGCGAATTTTGGAATTATTATCCTGGCCGGCCAGATTGCGTCGGAGGAGCGAACTTGTGCCTATTCCCCTCTCGTAGTGCCGCGAATCCTCCGATTTCTGTTGAAGCAGAGACGGAAATTTCATTTTTTTTTCTGTGACGAATTAACAGTTTGATTTCCCTGATTCTGCAGTGTTGCTTGCCCCGCCGGAGTTCTCCTCTGCTCCGCAGTTGAATCGGCTAGGAAGTTGATGGGATCGGGGGGACACTGGAAGCTTGTGTGAGATCGCGAAGGGGACCGTGAATTCCTGAGAGGAGGGACGGCTGCGGCGATTCGGCTGCGCGGCTGTATGAACTGTTTCGTGAACCTGGGACTCAACTTCAACTCGAACCACTACGTCGCCTGCCTACTCATCTTCCTGCTGCATTTCTCCCCCCAGTTATTAAATCCGTCCAATTCTTCTAATTCAAGTAGTAATTGTCAAGGAGGAGAAGAACAGAGCTGCACAGATGGCGAACAACAGTAAGTCCTGCTTCTTCTCCGGGAGCTCTTTCAGTTTCGGGCTCACAGTTGGCAGATTGGATTTTGTTCCGATTTCATTGGGAATATATCTTATATCGATGTGAATTGTTAAAGCTACTCAGGTGAAGAAGAATCGATTGGATGACTTGGAATCGTTTAGTATTTGTTTTCTCACATGATACGTTATTTATTGGGTTGTTGATTAGGTATTTGTTTGGTGGATCTGACACCACTTAGTGGCAAAATTGAATTTTTCCAACCTAAACTTCGGGTTTCTTGTGGTTGTTGGGAGGCAGCATGGACCCGATGAATTGGCCATGAACCATGAAGTCCCATATTCATTTGTCGGTGGAAGGAAGGAAAAAATAAACTAGACTGCAACTCTTCAAGTAGCTGTTTACACTTCACACTTTATACATCTTACGCAAGAGGGGACCGACCCCGACCACTTGGAACCTTCTCGGATTTGAGCCCATGTGGATTTGTGGACTCCTGTACCTCATTTTATATTTTTATAGTATTGGGGACCTTCATTCACTGATCTTCTCACAAGCACACCACTGTAGCACGATAAGGAAAATTAACATATACTGATTTCTACAAAAGCTGACTACTGAAAAGTATATGCTGTCAAGTGCTATGCTGCTTGTGTTAAGTGCTTCATTCCATGCTTGTGTGATCCACATCGTTGTCATGCTCACGAACAGGGGTAGACAAATGTATCATAATATTGGTTAGTGGATGTACCTTTCTACTCTAATGCTGCAATTTGCATGTACTTGTATGTTCTCGTTATAAGCTTTCTATTGTCATACATTCATGGATATTACTTTTGGTCTTAGTGTGTCTCTTTGTGCCTGCTATCACTAGGTGACAGATGCTTGGTGACCATTGAAGTCGGGCTGCTTTTAAGTGTCCTGAAGCATATCTGATAGAGGGGTTTGCTAAATAGGTGTCTTCCACAATACCAGACTTAGTGTTACCAAGGCGAACATTTGCCAATAGCCACAAGACATGGCATGCTTATTCCCTATAGTTTGGTGTCCATCTTGTCCAAACATGATCTAAAAGAGTGTACCAATCACTAATGACCTTGTGTCATGCCCATGCTCTGGCCTCTTTTTTTTTTAAAAAAAAAGATAAATAAAAAGTTGTTCTCACCATTGTGATCTTGTGAAACCCCCTAATTTATATGCTATAAAAATGTTAGTCAAGAGTGATCTGACTTGTGCCAGAGCATCCGCTGTTAATACAGACCAAGAACACTACACAAGCCCCAATTTAGTTGTTGAGAGGATAACTGAAAATCTGAAATTGTCCTGTCTTACCTCACCATCATTGTTCTGAGACAGGGGAACATGCCTCACTACTCACCCTCCATGGTGGAGGGGGGTAGAGGAGGGTTGATGTGAGAAGAACAGGCGATATCGGCAATTTCACAACTTGGTAGGCTTCTTTATGTTACTTCTGTATGAATTGGTCTTTTATCATTTGGAGGTACTCTGCTCTCCGGAGCAAACTATCAGTCTTATGCTAAACGCCTCTATACTAGTAACCACCCAATTGCATCAAAATTTGCAGAAGATAAATTTGAACAGGTTCTGTATGTCATCCAAGCACAATAGTAGTAACGGACATGAGAATGTTTCAGGAAGTTTCTTTTATGGATATAATTAAAGAAGCACAGCCATCAACCATTATTTCCTTCTTTTCTCTGTGTCCAAATTGTGATACTGATGGAATAACAAATTTGATTAGATTTGTCTTTGAAACTTACCTTTCCTTGTCAAATTGAACTTGTACTTAACATTTTATTTCTTGTGTTACCTTTACTGAGATAAAACATATTTTGTCTTCATGTCAGGCTCATACGGTGAAAATGCTAGGAGAAAGCCACACACACCATCCGCTATTGTTATTGGTGGTGGGTTTGCAGGTCTTGCTGCTGCTGATGCGCTCAGAAATGCGTCCTTCGAGGTATTTTTTAGTGTTATTTTTTTTTGTCATGTTTCTGTGTCGGTGATGAAATGTTACGACCCATATTTCTTTGACGTAATGAGAAGGCCTTTATGTGATGCATTTTAATTATTGTGACACATTCAAGGTTATTCTTCTGGAATCCCGTGATAGGATTGGTGGCAGAGTTCACACTGACTACTCTTTTGGGTTTCCAGTCGATTTGGGAGCATCTTGGTGAGTTTCATTCTTTTTAACATTCACCATGTGACCAAAAGTTTATCTTCAACGGTTTTTCATCATTTTTATTCATCAGGCTTCATGGCGTCTGTGAAGAAAATCCCTTGGCACCAATAATTGGAAGGCTTGGTCTTCCACTGTACCGCACAAGTGGAGACGATTCTGTGCTTTTTGATCATGATCTAGAGAGGTAAAACTTTACATTAGGCCAAATTCTACTTTGAGGGATGATGAAGGAAATGATGGGAGCTAACTTGTTCTATTGCCTTTCAGTTATGCACTCTATGACACTAATGGACGTCAAGTACCACAAGAGTTGGTAGAAAAGATTGGAAAGGTGTTTGAGACCATACTGGAAGAGGTATTCCTTCCTTTCAATTAGTGGTGTGTTGGTGCTTGTTGGTTTTAGGTAGTTCCTATTTTTGATTTACCCATAATACTTCTGTGCACAGACTGGCAAATTGAGGGAAGAAATCGATGGAGATATGTCTATTGCAAAAGCCATTGCAATTGTTATGGATAGAAATCCGCACTTCAGGTTTGTACTAATCTACTTTCTACCTTTGTGCACTGGCCAGCACAAACATTTTCCAGTCATTTTAATTGTGTTCACTACAGGCAAGAGGGTATTGCTCATGAAGTTCTTCAGTGGTATTTGTGCCGTATGGAGGGTTGGTTTGCCACTGATGCTGATTCAATTTCACTACAGGGTTGGGATCAGGTATGTTTTTTTGCTTAGTAGATTGCCAGTATACTTGTGTTATGAAGTTGCCATGCCTATGCATGATAATGTTGATGGATGCAGGAGGTGCTGCTTCCAGGTGGCCATGGCCTCATGGTTCGTGGATATCGTCCGGTTATAAATACTCTTGCAAAAGGCTTAGATATTCGCCTCAACCATAAGTATGCATATCTATCCTTTCCTTATTAATTTGGTATTGTAATTTTGTTTTCATCAGCCATTCCTTCAGTACTGATCCTTGTTCTTCGTTCTTCAGGGTTGTGGAAATTGTTCGCCACAGGAACAGAGTAGAGGTTACTGTAAGCAGTGGCAAAACATTTGTTGCCGATGCTGCAGTGGTCGCTGTTCCATTGGGTGTCCTGAAAGCTAAAACCATTAACTTTGAGCCGAGGCTGCCAGAGTGGAAAGAAGAAGCAATTAGAGAACTTACAGTTGGAGTTGAGAACAAAATTGTTCTTCACTTCGGCCAGGTTTTTTGGCCTAACGTGGAGTTCCTCGGCGTTGTTTCCTCAAGCACGTATGGATGCAGCTACTTCCTCAACCTTCACAAGGCAACAGGCCACCCTGTCCTTGTTTACATGCCTGCTGGCCGCCTCGCTCGTGACATCGAGAAGATGTCTGATGAGGCTGCTGCCCAGTTTGCCTTCTCTCAGTTGAAGAAGATCCTTCCCAATGCAGCTGAGCCGGTTAGTTTGTTGACAATAACTAGAGCAATAGATGAATCCTGCTATAGAAAATTTCTTTTCTTACAGCCTATCCTGGTCAAATTTATCGTTGCAGATAAATTACCTGGTGTCACACTGGGGCTCGGATGAGAACAGCCTTGGTTCCTACACGTTTGATGGGGTGAACAAACCCCGTGACCTCTACGAGAAGCTGCGCGTCCCTGTGGACAACCTGTTCTTCGCAGGAGAGGCCACGAGTCTCAAGTACACGGGCACAGTGCATGGCGCCTTCTCTACTGGCGTCATGGCAGCCGAGGAGTGCAAGATGCGGGTTCTGGAGCGGTTCAGGGAGCTGGACATGCTGGAGATGTGCCACCCTGCCATGGGCGAAGACAGCCCTGTCTCTGTGCCGCTGCTTATCTCTCGGCTCTAAGCAGATGAGCAGTTGTCATTGTCTATGGGATCGGCACCTGAGAGTACGCTGGGACGTCCCACTGATTGCCGGAGGGAAGCAGGCAGTGCAGGAAGAAACTCCCCTTGCCTCTCCCGGGCATGAGGCATGTGCTGGCATTACTTCTGGCGTGCCATATTATTATTGAACTTATGTGTGGGAACCTTATATGTGGGTCTCTGACTGAGATTGTGTGTGTTCTGGTAACACGACTTATATGCCATCTGCTCGCAGAAAAAGATATGTAACTTGACTATATTCCTACTCGGATTGTATAATAATAATATACAGATAGTTCCAATTTTTTGTTGCCGGTGGATTCAGTTCCGAGTTCCAATCGTTTGTTGCCGGTATTTAAGTATAAAATGGTCGATATAGCGACGGACGGTGCATCCTTTCCATCCAATTTGTACTCACCACGCAGCCGAACTGCACAGGGCACCATTGATCACAGACGGATCCAAGCAGACAATTAGGTCGGCTTCATGCAGTGCCTGGCGCGGGCGGTTGCACGGAGCGCTCGCGCAGCGGCAGAGGCTTCTTCTACAAGCAGCCGTTGCAGATGATATTGGCCAAGGTGGAGGGGAGCTTGGATAAGCTGGAGGCGTCGCAGGGAATAGTGGGATTCATGTTACGGAGCCGTTTTTCTGCCGTCATAAGTGGCTTCTTGGTAGGTCAGATTTTGTTTGGTATTACTAGTACTTTCTCGTCCCAAGAAAAAAAAAGTCTCTCCAAATAATACTTGGGTGTGACTAGATTTAGTATTATTTTTTGTATTAGAATATATTTGTTGTAAAAATATAACTTTGTAATAAATCTAGAGATACTTAGTATTACACAACATACGTGTTATTTTTAAGAGATCATAGTAGACGTTATTAATTTTGAGTTTGATTCTAAAAACAAGATTTTATTTCTTTTGGAACTTAGGAAGTACAAGTACCGTGAAATCTGGTTTGTGCATGAACTTTTGATGACAAATAACAGTGCTAATATAAGAGCATAGAGTTTGACTAGATTTATTAGTATTGTTTTTGTATGTGAATATAGTTATGAAAATATATATTCCCTCCATTTAAATTATAAGTCTTTCAATAATCTTGGAGAGTCAAAACATCTCAACTTTGATCAAATTCATAGAGAGAATTACAAAGATTTATGGCATCAAGTAAGTATACTATAAAAATATAACTAACAAAGAATCCAGTGATATTTAATTGACATCATAAAAATTTGTATCTTATTATATAAATTTAGTCAAACTTGAGATGTTTTAACTCTCTAAGATTTTTGGAATAAGTTATAATTTGAGATGGAGGAAGTATATTATATAATGAATCTAGAGATGCTTTAGTACACTTCAATTTGGGATGGACCCAAACCGACCCATTTCAGGCTAGACCCAGACCGCCGCATCCCGTTTTGAAGAGCAGGGCAACATGGTGGGATGTGGGCTGTGGCAAAAAATACTTATTTTTATCGTGTTATGAAAAAAAATGTTATGTTATATCCAAAGTTGTAAAAATAAAAAGATTCATCTCTCTCTCTCTATCCCAAATTATAAGTTATTACAATTTTCTTGAAAAGTTAAAGCATCAAAAATTTATGATACTAAATAGATATAATATGAAAATATAATTAATGAAGAATTTAATGATACTTATTTGAAATCATGAATGTTATTATTTTCTTATGTAAATTTGGCAAACTTGAGATTTTTTTTACTATTTAATAAGTTAAAAGACTTGTAATTTGGGACGAAAGGAGTAGATCATGTGTGCATCAATTAGATCTAAAAAAGATCTTCATATCTAAAACTTGCCTTATTTCACCTATTATCTCCTAGAAAGTAGTAGTCGATTTCAACCATCTCATCTAACTAAATGAACGGTTCATCGTTATTTGAGGATACTACAACAAAAGCCCATTAAAGTTCTCATTACACCAACCGACACATACAAAAATAATATCATAATCATAGTCACCAACATCAAGCAAATCATCAACCTTATACCTTATCATCCCCTAGCTCATCAATCTTCATAATCAAAGATAGCTTTGTATGAAGACCTTTCTTTTTTATTCCTTTGTCTTTGTTTTTACCTTGCCTCCACTACACATTACTCAGATGAGATGATTTCTCTACACTGAAGGAACAAATTAAATTATGCAATTGTATTATTACCATAAATTAAGTAAACACCTAAGTTGTACCACTCACTTTAAACTGTAGGCAAGTCAACCACGAGGGCCTCATTGCCTCCATGTGGGCCTCCTTACTCTGCCTGCGTCATTGATCCTCCCTTGCAGCTTGCTTAGTAGCCTCCATTTCAATCCTTTCATACCTCTCTATTCTTTCCTTCACAGCTCCAACAAATCACTTTCATGAAATAATATAACATTATTTCTTCTAGTTTGTCGAGCCAACTATTGAGCAACCCTAGTGCTCAAGACACTTTCTTCCTCAGTCTAGTCTGCTTGGATGGAAACGACGTTTTTTCGTACGGAGTTGCAATAGTTGTCACTTCCAGAACTTAAATTTGTTGAAACTGAAATTAATTTTTCCTTCCATCCCCATTTCTTTCAATAAGCCTTGCAAGGCTCATTGACGTTGATTGTTCGAAAAAGGCTCATTGATGTTAAGGTCCTCCAATAGCTTTGCACGGTACATTATAATGGTATAGCGGAGGGTTCACTACATGGTGTGCACTAGCAGTAGCCTTCTTCCCATCTGCCATTTCAGGAGGGTTTGTTGGAGAAAGCACCCAACGCTTGAACTCATCGTATGAGAAAAAGCATAATCCAGGGTCAACCATTTATAGTCTATCTATCCAATGAAGGGTTCATATCGATCGTTTCACTCGGCACATTACAGTAAACTCGAGCATCTAATTTGAGAAATCAAATGGGCACTAGTCACTGGTTTGAATCCTCCAAAAATATATTACAACTGTGTGTCCACATGTGGAGCCAAGGTGACGTGGAGAACATGTCCTTCCAGTGAGACGTACGATCTTTTTCGTAGGACACGCATCAACCATACGTGATGGGTCGCCGGTGGCCCAGGAAATATAAGCCAGAGGACTCAGGGTCCATCTCAATTTATTTTCATTCCCGTTGTCCACGGCAGTCTGCCCTTCTGCCGAAACAAGAATAGCCTCCGTTTCCCTCCCTATTCGGCTGTTTCCCATCGCAACCGTCCCCCAAAACCCCGACGCCCACCTCACGCTCGCCAGCACCGGCCATCACCGCCCTTGCCATCGGTGCTCTGCAGCGCCTTCTACAGCGAGCGTGGCTGCGAGCTCTGTGTGGCGCCGCCGGCTCGTCTCCCCTCTCGGAGCGCCTCCAGGAGCGTACCAGGGTGATGTTAAGAGGGCGACAGGCCTCGAGTTCACCGACCCTAGTCGCCGCCGAACGCCAGCCGCCGAAGGACGGCCACTGACGTCGAAGGATGGCCACCCGCCGTCGAAGGACGGCTACCCGCCGTCGAAGGACGGTCGCCGTAGAGCTGGTTTGGTGGAGCGGGCGAAGGTACTCTGGAGAGGCCCGACACAACCATCTTTCGGTTCACGAAACCAGGAAGCTCGATTTGTGGACCACGCGAAGCTACTTTGGAGAGACCGGACGCCATCATCGTTCGGCTCCCGAGACCCGTCGGAGATCTTGGGCGGGTCCAAGACTCGCGGCCCCACTACGGTGAGAACGCCCCTTGCTCGGATTCATTACATTTCACAAAGGAATTTAGGGTAGGAAGAACAGGGGCAAGGATTTGGGGAAGGAGTTTGGTAATTTTTTTGGAAAAAAACGGGTGGTCTGTGTAATTGCTCTGGGATGAAATTTGGTAAAATTTTTTTTTGGAAAGAACGGGTGATCTGCGTGTAATTGCTCTCGGCTTAGGCTCCTCCATAATTAATCATCCCACTAACATGTGAGCGTATATTTGTCAAAAAAACGTTTGAATGTATTCTCTACATTTTACCGACCATAATAATGAAAGTTCTAGACTCATATATGATGCCTAGCTTCAAAAAAGTGGTGTAGTTGGCATGGACTTTTGAACCCCCACATGGAACCTCTATCCAATTTGTTTTTCTGTGTCAATGAAACTGCACAGAGGCTGAAAAATCGATGTAGGGAGAGGAGAAGTGAGAGGCAACGGAAGGAAAAGAGTAGGTTATTGATAAGAGATGAGAGATTGGACCTAAACTTGCTTGCCTTATGTGGATAAATTCCCCCATATATATAGGGATTTACAAGAATGCTAATGGGTTTTGTGCCTCTTTAGCAATAGAGTCCATGATCCCCACTGTTTCTTTTAGATCTAATCTAAAAAAACTAGGCCTAGGTTCCTCCCTAATTAATTAGCTTACTAATATGTTTGAGTTTATTCTCCGACTATACATTTGAGGCTCAATAGAACTACAGAGAGGCTAAGAATGAAGCAAAAGCTTTTTAAGACTAAGGTTCAACGACAGATGGCGTCGAAAGTTGTTCTCAGGCTTGACAGCCTAGGAGTAGCCATAATAGAGAGAGGAGGAGAGAGATCTACATGCTAGGCTTAAACACAAAATTATTGTTTTAGTCCTAGGGCGAGCTAGGAAACACCGAAGCTCCTGGAGGTTGGGGGATGCCAATGCAAAGTTTTTCCACCTCAAGGGTAACTCCAGAAGAGCAAGAAGCAAATTTTCATCTAGGACCTACCAAGGGGAAACGACTGGGCGATGTCACGTGAGGGTAACAAGATTGGTGATCAGTGAGCATTTTCAAAATACCATTGGTCCTACGACACGACCTCTTTTACTCGATCCACACCTTTTTCCTATAGGTGGTTTGAGAAACTTCTTCTTTCTTGTGTGTTTCCTCTTCTTCTTTTTTTTGCCACCAAATAATGAGAAAGACTGATCTAAAACCTATTCTTCATAGACTCTCAGAAAGAAAATCAGAAATCGAAACGAAAAATCTAATTGCAATTTTGGACTCAAGACTCACCGCGTTGGCAATGGGCTGAGAGGCGAGGGGCGACCGAGCGACACGTGCAGCACGGAGAAAGCGCGAGCACCATCGGGCCGAGTCCCCCTCCCACCGCCCCAAGCAAAGGTGAGGTTGACGGCTTGAGGCCATGGGGAATGAATCCCCACCCAGGCCCAAACACCATGTCGGTCCAGCAGTTGTGAAGAAGTGGCGCTGTAACGGCCGGACGCGGGCCGCGGCAGAAGGGCCCGTTCCAGGTGCGGGCCGTGCGACTCCCGTACGTCAGCCCATGTCCACATGCGTTCTTCCTTGTCCTTTTTCGCTGTTTCTCACAATCGCGTTCATCGGCGCGGTGCTTGCCGGAGTCTGTCTCTCTGTCACTCACTCGGCAGCACAACCAGGTATGAATGAGCTCGGCGCAGCTCTACCGATGGCATGCTGCCCGAGTGCCCGAGCGACGAGCCGTTTTCCGGCGTTGTTGGCCTAAGTACCCGGCATAAACGCGCAGGCCGTCCGCTCGGAACGACACCTTGCCGCGTTCAAGCCTGTGTCCGGGCCGGGGTGCCACGCCGTCGCACTTCCGCAGCCCGCGTTTTCCCCCGTTCCTGGGTGGGTATGCTATCTAAATCGAGCGGTGGATCCCACTCCCACCACTCTGGAGCACCGCGGCCATGGCATGTTCGAGGAAATGCCACACCCGAAGCAGAGCAGCGCACTCCACTCTACCAGCCACCCGGTCAAGGTGGTGCGAATTATTCAGTGGAAAGTCTTTAATTAAGATATAAGATGTCCTGCTGCTACATACTGCCAGAGTTTTTTACTTTTTTATTTGCCACCATCGATGTTCTCGGTTGACACGATGATGCTTGTGTAGTGCAGACACACCAGCAGTACCGATCGGTTCAGCCCCATCCAAAGCCTGTTTACTTAAGTAAGAAAGTTCTTCGAGCCTCAGGTGTTTGTTTTACCTCTACGATATACGTTCAGGAATTGAAAGCACTCAGCTACGCTAGCCAAAAAGTATGCAACTTAGCTGCTTGTTGTCACTTTAAGCGTCATATACTCCTGCCGAGCTGTAAATATTCTCCCACTTCATCTCCAATCTGATCAGCTTTCGGTGTTGGGCTGTGTGAGACGTCAGTGTGCGGTGGTTTACAAGTCTTCCACTTTGAATTCGTTTAAAAAAAGGTCTTCCACTTTGAACATATCAACGTTCAGTATTTTGTATATTTTGGTGGTATATGCTGTAGCCAGCATAACTTAATTGCGACCTCCCCATACTTCTTTTCCTGGTGGTTCCAACCCCATACTTCTTTTCTTGGTGGTTCCAACGCTGATGACCTCCTAGTACCACATTTGACTCCCCTTTAATTTCCTCTCCCAGCCATCCCAATTCCATCTCTGCTCCTCATTTCTCCCCTCACCATTCATTCCATTTCTTCTTGCATCGTGCAACAACTGCCACTGCCTAGAGCTGACCGAGTTACGAGATGAAGCCAGCTGTGGGAGCCATGATGGGTGCAGCCATCTCATGGTTAGTGCAGGGCATCCGGGGAAACCGCTTTACTGAGAAGTTTTTTTTTTTTTTTTTTTTTGGCAAGAATCCTTACTGAGAAGCTGGAGGCATGGACTCACAAAATTGGCCTCGCCGGCGATTTGGACAAGCTCATTTCGGACATGAGATATATCCAGATGGTGGTTGCTGCTGCCAAAGGGAGGAAAATCGAGAACGAGCCATTGGCTTAATCCCTGGCTGATCTCAAGGAGCTGTTGTACGAAACTGAGGACGTGATGGATGACCTCGACTACTATCGCCTAAAAGCATGTCCAGAGTGGTACGTGTCATATATACTACTACAACAGAGACTAGTTAATTGTGTATTTTGTTTACTTCACGACTGAGCACTGCAAGATTGGTCTATCTTAGTTTACATTTCTCAACCTTGCTAATGCTCTCCTGCCTATACCTTTCCGCCTTCTTGCAGGCAATACTAGGGGTGGTACCGGTACAACTACTGCATCCAATGCTACAACTTCATCGACGTGGTCTTCATGTTCCATTCAACAGCATGGAAGCACCTTAACCAGAAATTTTGGTTACTCTATCTTCATGGGAGACTCTAGGGGCAAACGGAAAAGAGAAGTTGACCACAGCATTGCTGCCGGTGCACACCTCAACCGGAGTGAGTTTTCTCTAAGGATCAAAGATATCTGTGGTAAACTACGACACCTTGCGCGTGATGTCAGTGAGACTCTGAAAATAGATGGATGGATCGAACCTCCCTGTAGCTTCAAAGTGTACGGGAGGGATACAGAGTTGAAATCCATCCTTGAGTTGGTTGCAAGGAGCAGATCCAGCATAACTGTCCTAACAGTTGCAGGCAAGGGGAGGGACTGGAGTCCAGCTTGTGTACAACCATCCTAAGGTAGAAAGTCACTTTCAGAACAAGATATGGGTTTGTGTTCTGATAACTTTGACGTGCGTAGGGTGACAAGGGAGACATTAGACCGTGCCTTGGAAACAAGGCTACCTGAAACAGACAACTTGGATGGGCTTCGGAGGACCTAGTTAAACACATAGAATCCAAGAAGTTTCTAATTTCTCTTGGATGATGTGGGATGACATGAATCAGGACTCTTGGGAAAAACTGTTAGCTCCTTTAAAACATATTCAGACAACAGGTAATAATATGATACTTGTGACAACTCGGAAAGTATCTGTGGCAGAAATGACACGGACAGTTGAACCAGTCAAGTCAAGTGCTTTGGAAGCGTATGCTTTATGGCAAATGTTTATATCATGTGGGTTTGGTGATGAGAAATACGAAGAACATCCAAGTTTGTGCACTATTGGGAAGCAAATAACTAAACTGTTGAGGGGGGATTATTTCAAGAAAAATACTGAGGGGAAACCCATTAGCAGTGAGAATTGTTGGTGCTCTGTAAAGAAAGAATATTAGCATGGATAACTAGACTAACATACTAAACCATGAAGAATGGAGTCGGTAGGAGTTGAAGGGAAGGGGATTGCTTGTGTTATGAATGTGCTATCGAACTTGTTTTGACATCCCTACAGGATATGGAAGGCATTATGCCTGCATTGAAGGTCAATTATGATTACCTGCCGGACTCCTTACAGCAGTGCTTTAGGTATTGTTGTCTATTCCTTAACTTAATTACTTTCAGTTGCCATAGGATAGGACAGATTCGACCTTCATTCTACAACAACAAAAACTGCATATTCACATCTAAAAGTATCATAAATGGTGAGATACAAATTAGTACTTACAAGTCCTACATCAATTAATCATACAGAACCATCATGAAATGTTAGGGCCATAACCAAACAAAATGGAAATTATTCAACCTCGAGCTCATCCTTGATTTCTATCCAAATCACATCTAAATATTTCAGATTTGTGGACATAACTAAGGGAGGGGAGGGAGATAACCTTGCTTCACACCTAAATGGATATGGATAGATCAAAGAAGGGGACCAAGATATGGAATGGGAAATAATAACTTGTTGGTCCATTCGAGCAGGGCGAAGAAGAAAAAGTTCCCTAGACAGTGTGGGCTCTAGGAACCTACCTTAGGGCCGTGTCAGTTAGCGCCATTTAACACGTCGTCGAGTTGGGCACGATCGCCCTGGCGTCGATCCCTCGCTACATCAAACATACATATCCACAATGTCAACATGAAATTATTTGCGACAAAGATCATGGCACCGACCTGAGGTATTTTCTACTCCCTCCGTTTCAAATTGTAGTTCACTTTGACTTTTTTATACATGCATTTTGCTATGTATCTAGACATATTATTTATCTAGATCCATAGCAAAATACATTAACCAAAAAAATCAAAGTGAACTATAATTTAAAACGGAGGGAGTACGATTCTTTGTCTCATGGGTCCATGTAATTTTTTATGAAAACTCCCCCTTAAAAAATTGGTATTCTCACTTTCCAACAAATTTAACAAAATTTAAAGTTTGACCAAATTTTATATAAAAACATTAACATTTATGATGCCAAATTGGTATCATTAGATTAGTTAGGAAATATATTTGTATAGTACACTTATATATAGTGACATAAATATATGATATTATCTTTAAATACACTTGGTAAATTTAAAAATAATAACTTATTCTAAATTTAAAACTATTATTTTTTGATTGGAGGGATTAAACTGGAAACAGTTTTGGAGCGGGATTAAACTTTAAACAGGGGTTAAAGTGGTATGGATAATTCTCCACACCGATCCTCTCCAAACCGAATTTAAGGATACGGAGAAGCGTTTTTAACATCCATATGAATGTTAGTAATCCGAATCTGATTATATGCGGATGCGGTGTAGGATATGAGATTGGCGATATCCGATGGATATGGATTATCTGATAACTGAACGCGGATTATTTAACGTTTATAGTAGGATAATCTGAACATTTTAAAGAATCTAAGCAACAAGTATACAAGTCAGCCTATCCCATGACACCAACATAATTATATTGTGACCCACAGGCAAAGCTTATCAACTATATATACTAATCCTAGTCAATGGAAACTAGTATTTTCTTTAATCTCTGATGATGTATCTTGAAGCGGGATAATATAGATTTTGTTGCATACTAGTTGATTTATTTTTATTGTTTAGTAAGCAAAATAGCGTCATGAATTGTTTCTCATCTTAATAAACAACATGTATGTACACATTATCCAATTTTGAAAACCCTATTTCCAGTCCGACACCGGTCCAAATCCGTACCAATTCCGATATCCTAAAACATCTGCATTCTTATCTGAATTCGTACAATTTCCGATCCGCTCTGAATCCGATAAAAGAATATGGATTACGATATGGGGAAGCCATTATCCGCTCTGATCTGGTCCGTTTTTATCCCTACTGGTCAATCTATGTCATACCACTTGTAGTCTCATTATTTTGTTACTACAATGTCAAAGAGTAGTATGCATGCATGAGCTTTTCTTCTTCTCTCTCCTCCCAAAATTTAGCTTTTGTCACGCTCTTCAATATTCACCTCTGCTATGTGACATAAATGAATAAGGTGTTTGGTTGAATGGATATGCATGGATCGGGTATGGCAATCCAACATATGTGTTGTTTGGTTTGATAGATTGGTTAGATATGCCAAAAGAGAATATTCCAACTAGCTACTGGACAGTTACCTCCAAAAAATTTGTGGATAAGCACATCCATGTTTTCTAATCTTTATTATGAGCAAACAAATTATGGATTATTAGTATGTTATATTATTAATTAGTTAATATAATGACAAGATTAGTTTTGACAAGTACTAGTATGTTGTTTAGAGCAAATTTTACTAGTTTTACTATAACTATTGATTATCATGGAAATATTATGGGCAGTGTATACTTTTATTAGTGTTTAAGTGTTTATTGTTTTTAAATAAATAGACATAGTTAGCCAGCTATTCTCATTCCGTTCATTTTCATCTAAAAAATAGAAAATAATAACTGACCCCAATCATCCAAGTAAACAAGCAACATGGATTTCATATTCTAAAATCCATGAATGACTATATCTCATCTGCCATTGTCCTCCAACCAAAAGCATCCAAGTTATGTGTTTAAGTTTCCACGTTGGGAAGCCCAAAATAACAGCTACAATGATCCAATTTTAGCAAAAAAAAAAAACAAACACAAACAAATGAATTCTTTGATGGTCAACAAAAGCAAAATCAGTGCCTCAAAAAAAAGCAGAATCAATTTGAAGTTTCCAAAAATCATCCAATACATTCCATATTTCCATCTCCGAAATTAACCTCTCCTTGGCTGCCTCTGCTCCGACTTTCAACACGACAACTCCGCCGAGCAATGCTTGTTGTATAAATAAATAAATAAATAAATAAATAAGAATAAAAAACCTCCGCTGCGCACGGCCGCGTTGCCCGTTGCTGGTGGTGCCACTGCCCACCGCGGGAGCACCGCCTCTGCCAAGAAACATATACAATACTAGTAGATTGGCGTGCCTTTGCTCGCCCAGTTGGGAGGTGGATCTAGAGGTGAATTATTCGTATGTGGAGTGAAAACAGCTGGCGAGACAGTTCATATACTAATCTTACATACATTAGATAAGATTCACAGTTTCACCATACTTTGTTTAGGAAGCGCTGTTACATATGTAGGTTGGATATACAAAGTTAATAAGGACGGACCTGTATGCACAAAGCTTGTTCATGTGACAATGTCAGATCCATGTCGTTGCTTCATATACTGATATTTACTTGTAGGATGAGGAAAATGGTTAGTAGCATGAGTATGCAAGACACTTATTAAATCGGTCATAGTAGCAGAAAAAGACCTGGTATAATAGGTAGTATGGAAAGAAGAAGCCAAATCTGTTATCTGTTAAAAGAGTATAAATTCTAGGGATGCTATGCCATGCAAATGAAGTAAAATAAAAATAAATCGGTAGTGAGCAGTGTAGGAACTCAAGCAGCAGGAAAAGAGAGGAAGTGAAAAAGAAGAGACCTGTCATTTTAAGCATGTACCAAAAATTACTATATAAGAAAATTAGAGTAAATGAAGTATGCAGTTAACGTCATGTGGAACTGTGGAAGTATGTTTCACAAGATTTGACGAAGTTGAGCAGGAGAGGTAGAGACGCACCGTAGCACTTCTATTTAAAAGGAGTTAGGCTCAGTAACTCTATTCTAAAATATAGACACATACCAAAAATAGCCAAACATATGTGCTGGAAATCATGACTGCTCTTGTGGGTGTGTTACTCTAATTTCATATGGACCAAGATCCTTCATTTTCTTGAACTTGTAATGCACTGGTGTAAAATTTACTGCTCTATTCTATAGCAGAAGGAAGACACCTATTAGCAGCTGCACAACTGTAATACAAGCTTAGACGGGCCATGCAATCATTTTTGCGATAGAAACTAACATGATTTCCAACTAGCTGAGGTACGAATAATACTATTTTTTTTTGTAATGGTGGCACCAGATTTGCATGATAGGAGCAGATTTGCATGTCTTTAAATAATTTATTTTCATTACTGAAAGAAAATATGCCACCCTCTTAATTGAAAATTGGGTAGTCCTCATCATCGTTCCCCTGGCTAGTCTCAATTATAGTCCTCATTACAAAGGTAGACAACCACCATCAGGATGGAGAGAGAGCATTGCCCTCCTGTGGTGTTCAAGAAACAGTTAAAGAAAGAAATGGCAGGGAAGAAAGGGATAAATATTATGTGGCAATAACCAAACAACCTAATACTAACATTCTGGGATATAGAAGGTTCAAACAAGACCAATTCAGTTGGTTAATATATATAATAGGGGGCTCCATCAAATTGCCTTGGATAATAATGTATAATCAAATAGCCCAATTCCTACCCCCATGCATCTCCCTCTCATAATTCTAGGCTTTCTAACAGTACATTCTGGACACACCAAATAATGACTCTAGAGTATGCAATCAGCTATCCTTTTTGCCCATGAATGCAACTGGACACTCATTTCCTGCGAAAGCCAACTTGGAAAATTGAATTAACTGTACATATGTCCCGACATCCTTTTTCCTGCAGAAAGCTGAGCATGGTTACTTGGTTGGCAACCAAAACTGTTGTAAAGGCAAATCATCAACCACGTGGTGCACATCATCAACCATGCAGTTGCATTCATGAGTAGAATATGAAATTAGAGAGAGGTAGATAAAATTATTTTCTACTGCCAAAATAGAATCCAATATTAATCTGGTCTGACTGATATAGTTGAAATACCATTTCTAAGTGGTCATTCATCGCTAAATACAGGATATTAACAGGGCAACATTCGCCAACTACTTAAATCTAATACAACTATAGGAGGTTGAAGCTGATATATACCATGTTTCACAGATGGAAATCATGTAATGTGGCAAATATATTATTGGACACGTTTTGTTGGGTACGTACAGCCATGTTCAAGGCTAAATGGTACCTCAATGTCGACGATGTTGAGTACCCTTGCTCATGTTGGCAATACTGCAATGAGATGTAGCAAAGTAACCTTCAGAGGAAGAGAGTTATCCAAAGCAATTAACATCTTGAATATTAATAATTTACTTCAATGTTATGGAATATCTTGCAGACATCCAACCAACATAGAATTTAAATAAGTCATATGTTCAGTACAGCCGAAGCGTGTTGTAAGCAAACAATCATGTCAATAAGAAGTTAGGTCCACTCTGATAATCTGTAGTTGAAAGAGAATTTCACTCACCGAACACTTTGACAGTCCCAAAATGACATATCTTTTGCCCTTTCTCTTGTGTCCATGAGTAACGGTCAAATATATATTGCTGAACCAAAATTTTGAGAAAACGTAAAACCTGAAACCTATTAAGGATATAACAAGAGCATGAGTTCCACGGTTGTAATTATCTACCAAATCATCAAACAAGAAACTTGAAATCTGTGCAGGCTAAAACATGAGCATCATTTTTTCCCCTCCAGGCCCCCGCGTCGCTCCTCCTGTGGGGCGACACGGGTGGCTCCACGCCGCCGCCGCCGCACTAGGCTCCCGCACCACTGCCTCCCCGTCCTTGCCGCCGCTTGAGCACGTCGCCAGTTGCCCGCGACGGTGCAAGGACGGCGGCGGCGAGGATCCATATTCTCTCCCGGTATCCAATCCTCCCTGCGCTCGTGCTTCCAAGGACGACCTCCATCGTCGATTCCGGTGGTCGGGGCACGGTTCCGGTGGCCGGGCAGCCAGATCCGGTGGTCGTGGTGCCGGATCCGGTGGGTGGGAGTGCGGATTCGGTGGCCATGGGTGTGGATTTGGCAGCGGCGGCGGCACTGTCTCTGCTGACGCGAGCGTACTGCGCGGCTCTCTGCTGCAGCGCGTTGACGGCGGCAGAGGCACCTGGGTGGCGGTGCGGAGGTGCTGCCGACGAGTGACCTCCTCGCCGGAACCCTAGGCCGGCGGTGAGGTGCTGCCGGCGGTGGAGGTGTGTTCGTCGGATGCAGTTGCTCGCCTTGCGATGGTCACTGGTTGCTCTGGCGTCTCCCCCCGTCGGCAGTTGTGCGGCTTCTTCGGTGACGCCGCGGTGGCGTGGCCGGCCATGCCTCGAGCTCGTGTGCGGTGCCGTGGTGGTGCTACTGCGGTGCCGGGCCTGGTGGAGGTCGCCCTACTCCGTCGGGGCTCGACGGCGGACGCAGGGGCAGCGGCGGGGTTCCCCCCTCTCTGTTTGCCCCTCCTTCTTCTTGATGGTGGGCTCTCTGTGGTGGTGGCTGGGGCTATTGCTGGCGTTGGGGGGGCGGTCCTCGTCTACGCCGTCCCTCTCCCCTTTGGCCTTGACCGCCGTCGCGGGGCAGTTGCTGTGAAGACGGAGGCTTCGGCGTCTTTAGGGGCACTGGACTGGGACCCTGCTCCAGGTCCGGTACCTTCAGGCTTCGGTGGCCGTGCGTGGCGGCGGGTGATGCTGTTGGTGGACGTGCACGGCAATGGGAGGTCAGTCTTCGCATGTCGCCTGTTTGGAGCGGTGTTGGCGCAGCTTTGCGGCTACTGGCGTGGCCGGCGTGCCGATCTTTCCGGGGAGGCTTCTGCAGGTCTGGCAACGATGACTCGGGTGTCTGGTCAGGAACCGGGATCGTGACCAAGGTCCGTGCTGTGGGTACTTTGGGCGAAAGCCTGGCGATGGCGACACCTGCGGGTGCTATTCTCCCTGTTGAGGGCGTCGCGTCCCTTGCACTCTCCACGGGTGAAAACCCAGTCCTTCTCGAACAGGCGATGGCGGCGCTTGGACGTCGTAACCTTCTTGAAGGCGTCGTCGTGGTTTTGGACTCGGTCGGGATATCTTGTGGCAGGCCTGGTTCGTCGTTTCCGCTGTTGTGTCGTGGGGTTTTGTGCGAGTGGTGGAGTAGGAGTAGAGTGTTTTGCGCCGTGTTGAGGTCCCAATCCAACCGGTAGTTGTTTCTAGTAGTTTAGAGTTGAGTTGTAGTAGAGGCTCGCATCGATGACCCAATACGACCGAGTTGGTTGAGGCTTGTGTCGATGTCCCAATCCGACCAAGCAAAGAGTTGAGTGGGCGCTAGTTGTAGTGCGAGTTGAGTTGAATTGGTACCTAGGTGTGCAAGCAGAGTAGGGTACCCTCCACAATTGTATGATTTTTCTAGCTCGGTTTCCAGTCAAAAAACTGGGCTGATACTTGCCTTTTCATTTATTCGTCTAATAGAAATCACGGCAAAGCTTTTGCCGTCCTTTCGAAAAAAACATGAGCATCAATTTCTGTACTCGTCATTATGTACTCTATCTTTGCAATTGCAACTTTCTCTAAGGTGCTGCAAAATTTGTAGACGGTTCTAATTTAGACCACTAACAAATGAAAATAATGGCTAGAAAATAATTATTGCACCATTCTAGGTCATGTAGTGAAGCACTTGCTAGCCATTTGTCCAGAATTTAATAATAGTTAGAAGATACTTTGGACATTTAACTACTAACATAAATAAGAGGGGCAAAATATATGAGCATCGAGATAAGCTAAAAAGGCACAAGGAACAATGTGTAATTTATTTAGCCTAAGATATTTTGGACCTCTAACTAACACCATGAAACGAAGAAAGCACTATATATAGGTGTGTACATGACTCAAGAGACACCATACAATCTTGATGTAGCAGTAGAGTGGTTTTATATAGTTGAGAGTAGAAAATACGAGCACCAAAGACAGAAAGCACAACATGTAATATATTTAGCATATGATATTTTAGGCCTCTGAAACCACCACCACAAAAGAACAAATCATAATCTATCTAGGCCAAAGAACCCTTTCATTTAATCAGGTATAGTAGGCTTTTGTTGATGCGGAGATATGTAGATGTTGTCAAAAGAATTGAGAAAGTAAAGCCATGTATTATCAATTTCATCCTAAATTTATATAAAGCTCCACCCCCGTCTCAAAAAAAATCCAAGAAAAAAAAACTGAAGGTCCGAAGCCACCTTTCCCTTCTGGGCTCTGCCGCCTCCAACCGTGACGAGTCGCCACCCACCGCCACCATGAGGATGCATGGGGGCCCTGCCACGCCTCCTCGGGGCCGTCCTCTCCTACAACGCTTGGTGGAGAGCACCAAGGTCCTGTGGCGGGGACCCTCGCCCGCACTGACCCCTGCTCTGACCCCCGTCAGTGACCACCCACCTCGTCTCCAGGGCTTGGCAGACCACGCCAAGCTCCTCTGGAGGGTATACACCGCTCCGACCCCGACCTCCGCCAACTGCCCTCCGTCCGCTCTGACCTCGACCACCGCCGACAGTCTGCCGCGTCTTGAGGAGCACCACCCGATGCATCTCAAGAACCGCCACACCAGAGGGGCGCACCGGCGGTCCATTCGCCACTGCCTGACCATGGCGAGCCACTGAGCCCCTTCCTTCCTCTTCCATTAGGATTTAGGGTTTATGAGTGCATTGATAGCAGTAGTCGCAGGATTGTATACTTATCCGGGATGTCTAAAACAATGACAGCGGTTGAGGTGGCCTGTGGCCTCATGTGCGCAAGAGTGTTGAGGTGGCATGGTGGAATGAGAAAATTATTGAGCAGATTTTTATACATAATATTTTTTTCCAAGTTATACAGTTTGCCGCTAATAAGAGAGGGTGGAATTTCTAGTTGCGGTGCAACTTTTCCTCAAAAGAAAATTAGGAGAGGTCATGCCAGTTTTCTAGATTTGGTGCAACTTTTTCTGTCTGAATCCTTCTCAAATGAGATAGTGCTACTACTATATATTATATTTTTCCAAATTACACAGTGTAAACATTGATGCATGATTGGTAGGCCGACAATGTGAAGATGATACTCTAAAAAATTCTGTTTCCAAATTTGAAGATGATTTGTTTTTGTAGAAACAGAGATGACTAAAAGATGACTTGTTTTTATAGGCCGACAATGTGAAGATGATACTCTAAAAAGTTAACAGCATCGACCGGGTGAAGAACTTAGAGTCGGGCAAGGAGAACATGATCAAGTGGCTTTGTGAGGGCGGGGTTTCAGTTCTGGTCTGCAATACTGATAAAGTCTAGGACAACATGCAGAAGTTTAGGGACTACTTCAAGGAGCTTGCTAAGAACTCAAGAAGGTGAACTGCATGAGTCTGTCCTTTCGGTGCTAGGACCATGGCGATTACTTGAGCTTGCTAAGAACTCAGAGGTGAACTGCATGAGTCGGTCCTTTCAGTGCTAGGACCATGGTGATTACTTGAGCTTGCAAAGAACTCCTCCGTATTCCTGTGCTGGGTGGTAGTGATATTATGTACCTATAGTTGGATAATGATAGAGATTGATAGTGATTGATGTAATAGCTGGTTGATGCCCCTGTTGCAGAAATATTAGGACCATTCACTGTCCTAGAACGCATTGGAGCCGTGGCCTATCGCTTACAGCTGCCCGACAGTGCCCGTATTCACAATGTGGTGCATGTTTCTCAGCTGAAGCGTCATGTTCCACCTTCAGTTCGGATTGAGGATGACATTTCTCACGTACCTCTGGATCCGACAGCTACAACTGCTCCAATTCTGTTCCTTCAGTCTCGCTTGTGCAAGAAGGGTGCTTCCATGATCTCTCAAGTGCTGGTACTTTGGGAATCAATGTCTGCTTCTCTTGTCACCTGGGAAGAAGTGCATGATCTCCACCGTCGTTTCCTGAAGCACCCAGCTTGGGGGCAAGCTGGTTCTTATGGAGGGAGGTATGTCAGGACCAAGAAAAAGGACAAGATCGGTGCCAAGATCAGCAAGCTGCAACTGATTGAGAAGAGTGGCTAGTGTTGGGCCGCGTTGGGCTGAGTGGTGTAAGTAGTCTGTGGGCTTGGCCTGGTATGTTGTAGGGGCTCGGCTCGTGACGGAGCGTGTGTGCGGGTTGGCATAAAAGCCCGATGTAACTTTCCTTCCGCCAACGATTATGAATTATGAATGAACTGAATTCTGAACTCATCCCCGCTCCTCCGTTCTTCTTACCCGAGTTTCCTTCGCCCCCAAGTAGCTATCTCTTCCCCAAATTCTCGATTCGATTCTAGAATCCGTCCCGTTTCGATCCTGGATCGTGACATATCTCTAAATAATTTTATTAAAAAACTAGATTTAAAGATCTTTCCGATGATACTGATTACTTAATATAAATATTAATATATTTTAATATATAATTGCTAGCGGTTTTTTCTCAAGAAGCGAGAAGGTCTTTCTTTTTTGTGACGGAGGGAATAATGCTAGAAATATTTGTTTTAAAAAATTAAGCCCTCTTCGATTTGTGGATAAAAGTTCCAATTGCAGTTGCCTCATCTGGCACAACAGTATCAATGAAGGCACTGTAACGTCACTTTTGGGCCTACTGTGGATGTGAAAAAAAAAATATTGACAGAGCAGCCGCAATTGAGAGAGGAGAGAGATCTGCATAGGCTTAAAACGTTGCATTGTCATTAACTAACACCACGGCTTCGGCAAGCACAAGCTGCGCGTCGGCACCGATCGGCCCGCGGCTACACTCGTCGAACCCGACGTGGAGCGTGTGCAGCGGCACGCCCGCCGCACCACCGGCGAGGCCAAGGCGGTCGAGCAGCGCGGCGCTGGCGCGGTTGACCAAGGACGTGGCCCGGTCTTTGTCCCCGCTGTTGCCGCACGGGCCGTAGCCGGGGCTGTATCATCCTCCGTCGTCGTCGTCGTCCGGCCCCGGCTCCGGCTCGTCGAGGGACATGGTGTACACGTGGGCGAATGAAGACGTGGCGCAACCTCCGCGTCAGCGTGACGGCGCACGCCGCCTCGTCGGCGGGCAGGAACGGGACGTGGCCAACGTTGCGTCGCCGTCCGTGATGCGGGCAATGCTGGACCAGATGGTCGACGGATACTGCCGGTCGGCGCTGGTCCGCGGGGCGCTCACGTTCCGCGTGCGCCTGATCATCCACGACGCGGACTTCGGGTGGGGCTTTGTCGTCGCCTGCTCCAACAACACCGTGATCCAGACCTTCGTCGCCGCAGATCCCCTTCACCCGCCAGGAGAACACCGTGATCCAGACCTTCGTCGTCGCCTGCTCCAACATCACCTACAGCGGCGGCTTCGGCTCCTACCTCCTGGCGACGAGCAGGAACTCGGTCGAGGACGGCGCTGACTACGGTTGCACCAACCGCCAAGAACGACGACGAACCGCGCATCGCCCACCTGGTCGCGTTGCTCTTCCTCACCAGCTTCGTCGGCTTGTTCGCCGTCATGCCATTCAGGAACACCCTCGTCATCCGGCACCACCTCACGTTCCCGAGGGGCACCGCCACGGCGCACCTCGTCAACAGGCCAAACAAGCAAGGTAATTAATCCTACCTATAAGCGACAATTTTTGCGGTCATGTTCAAAACCTTCGTCGGAACCGTGGCCTGGCAGCTCTGGGAGTGGTTCTTCGCCAGCCGCGAGGGCTGCGGCTTCCAGTCGTTCCCAATTTTGGGCCTTGCAGCATTTGACCGGGGTGCGTATATAAGACAATACACATGAATTAAACAAGAACGCCATGAAGCAACATACTCGACTCGTAAATGGTAATCTCGATCGATGCAACGTTCGATCGTTTCAGGTTCTACTTCGACTTCTCGATGACCAACGTCAGCATGGAGCTGTTCAGCCCGTTGACGATGACCATCATCTCCTCGTGGGGTCCATGATATCATACGGGATCCTGTTGCCGTACATCGAGACGATGCCGGGCATCATCGGGCTATCCATGGTCTTCGCCGACGGCGCCGTCCACCTGCTTTGCATCCTGCTCCGGACGCTTCGCACGATGCGCAAGTGGCGGCACTCCCAGCTGGCCGCGCAGCCGTTCTTCATGTGCCTCGGCGTGGACGGACGTGAGGCCCGCGCACGTGGGTGGCCATCGTGCCGCTCTTCATGTTCTGCAACGCGCCTCGACGTGACGGACGTGAGCGTGGCGTCCACATACGGCAGGATCGTGCTGTTCCTCCTCGGCTCGTGGGTGGGGCTCGAGAATGGCGGCGTGGTCGCCGGCGGGCTCGCCGCGGGCATCGTCGTCATGTCCCATGTCCGCCGCCTCCACCGCCAGCGACCTCATGCAGGTGTTCAGGACGGGCTACCTCACCCTCAACTCGCCGCACGCCACGCTCATCAGCCATATCGCCGGGACGGCGCTGATTGCCTCGTGAACCCCATCATCTTCCAGATGTTGTACAGGGGGTACCACGACTGGGGCAAGGTCCTGGTTCCCCCGTACGCCAAGATGTAACGTGAGATGGCCATGATCGCCATGTGTGGTGAGGCCTGGTTTCCCAAGCAAAGCCTGCTGCTCTGCAAGATCGCCTTCGTCATAGCGTTGGCCCGGTCAACAGCGTGTTCCGCGAGGTGCCGCGCAGACGGGGTGGCGCGTCGGCCACTCGGCCGACGGCCGGTACCTCCCGTGCACTATCGCCGTGGCAGTCGCCTTCTTCCTGCCGCCCAGGATACCCATCGGCATGTTCTTTAGGAGCGTCGTCATGTACCTGTGGAGAGAAAGCTCGACGCCGACGGCGCGCGCGGTCCATGCTTGGCGGTGGGCGCCGGACTCATCTGCGGTGACGCTGTGGGGCCCTGCAGCAGTCCATGCTCGAGATGCTCAGGGTGCAACCGCCGATCTGCATCCTATGGGTCGGCATTTAGAGTTTCCGCTTTTCTAAAAAAAAAGTTTCCACTAAGTCGCGTTACGGAGCCGTTAATTGTTGACTTTGGTTTTTGTGGAAACTCGTACAGTAAAAGAAACGGCACCGCGCCCACGTGTGTGCGCGCGAAACCGAAGTACCTGCTTCGAGAAGTGAGCGGTAGCTCAGTGGCAAGGATTGCCGGTGTGTATCCTGCCCACCTGGCTTCGACGCTGGGTGTCTCATCTAAGAACAATAGGTTCCTTTATAAATAATTTTCGTTGTCTCTCACGCAGACGTATCATAATAGTCAAGTGACGTGTCCGTCACGCTTGAAGTCTGCGGATCTTCGAGTACCTCTTAGCTGTGTTTTAGGACTAGGTATAGTTATAGGTTTGTTTATATATCATGTGTGAGGGTGTGTATGTGTGAGTGTGGTGGTGTGTATTGTATACGAACAAATACTACAGCTGTATTTAGACGAGAGACAGTAAAAAAAAAGTACCTGCGTCAGCACCGTTTGGTTCGTTGGGCCTGAACCAGCCCAGGCTTGGTCTCCTACCGGGCCACAGCACCTCCGTCAGTCCATGGGGCCTTGGAGCGAAACTGCAAACTGGATCCGGTTATAGAGGAGAAAAGAGGGAACTTTTTTATTTTTAAATTTTTTTTAAAAAAAATTTACAAAAATAATCGTCCGTTTCGAAAAATGACAGAACTAGTCGCCTACAGTGGGCATTTTTTAAAAATCGCCCACTGTGTGGGCGTTTTTTTGTGACGTGGCAAACGGTCGGCCGGCGCCGGTGCCGGCCTTAGCGGCTGGCCACCTGGCGGCCAAAAAACGCCCACACAGTGGGCGTTTATTGTTGGAGAGGGGGCCGCCTGCAAAAGTGCGCGCAGTTTTGCGGGCGGGCCACGGAGCAGTAAAAAAACGCCCACTGTGTGGGCGTTTTTTCATTTCCAGGGGCCCGCCTGCAAAACAGGCGAGGCCGGCCGCGCTGTTTTGCAGGCGGCCCCCTCGGCGTGAAAAAACGCCCACACAGTGGGCGTTTTTTGCCGACCAGGGGGCCGCCTGGAAAACAGGCGAGGCAGGCCGCGCACTTTTGCAGGCGGCCCCCTTGCCCCCAAAAAACGCCCACACAGTGGGCGTTTTTTGGGGTCCCCCTA
>CM041642.1:7395302-7467624 GCA_023333625.1 Bothriochloa decipiens
AACCAGCAAGGTATACATACAAGCAGAAGAAATACTGAGCATCATCCTTACTTTCAAACTTCTAATTCATCTATGGCATGTAGATGCTGTCAACAGGGCATTATTTCCTTCTGATGCAGCCACCTACTCTATCATGATGAATTCATCTATTTCTTCCTCTGTTAGCATTTCATTCCCATCAGCATTTCCAGTCTCATTGGCATCACCTTCTCCATTTGCAGTTTGATCCGTAACACCCGAAGCAACCTCTCTGCTTGTTGATGCTTCCCCATTGAATGTGCTTGTGCCATGTTCTGATGTAGTCGTCTGTTCCTGTAAATACATTACTAGGTTGTATGAGCAATGGTTTTTGCTATTAAAGTATGACATGATTATATATCTGCGAATGGTTATTTTACATTGCTGTATTACCTGATCATCACTGATGTTGTTGAACAAATTTTGTTGCCAGTGCGTGTATTCTTCGTCGGATATCTCATCCTCATTCATGCTTGGCAGTTGTCTATTGTTGTCTCCACCATGATCCTGTCATGTGCAAAGGTAAGTATGTTCATTATTTTGTTTCAAGACAGTAACACAATACTTTTTTTATTTGAAATATGGCAAATTAAGCTAAAAGATTGAGGTTGTTTGTGTACCTGGTATGCTAGTGCTGAGTCTATGAAATCATTCTGTTGTTCAAATGCTTCATCAAGAGCGTTTGTGTCATTTGATAGTAACATCTGTGTCAGAGGTCCTGTTATGTCTTGCTCTACCTGCACTGTCTGTAATCATATTTTAGAATTAGACTTGAACTAAGCTCTAATCCCCGTTATTTTGCTTTTGTGTTTTGCAAGAGTTGAGGATCCAAATACGTACCTGTGCTGGCATTCTCTGTGTCGCATCATTATCTTCTTGTGAGCTGATGATTTGTTCATAAATCAGGTTAGTGTATCCTTACTGCAATGAAATTTAAAATAGGTTAGACCTCTATCATTTTATTCAATGCATATATGCTTCACAAGGATAAAGATTGAAATGAGAATTCATGTTTTGATTTGCTTACCATCTTGAATGGCATTTGTGGCTGCATGAATGGCATCATGTGATTACCAATTGATGCAGGATAACTACTGTTGCTACTGCCTGCATTTTCTTGACTTGAAGCCATCTGTGGCTGATTGAATGGCATGAAATGGTTGCCAATTGATGTAGGATAACTGCTGTTGTTACTTCCTGCATATCGTTGATTGAATGGCATCATTGGATAACTGTTGTTGCTACTGCCTGCATTTGCTAGACTTTGATCCATTTGTGCCTGATTGAATGCGATCATAGGGTTAGCAAATGACGTAGGATAACTTCTGTTGCTACTTCCTGCATTTTCTTGACTTGCACCCATCCTGATTGAATGGTATCATAGGGTTAGCAAACATGTTTAGCATGTCTTGTTGCCACTTTTGCATCCCTTCTACTGTGTTGAAATCATAATCTGGTCCTGAGTGCCCATCCATATTGAGGGTTACTTCCTAAAAATATAAGAAATGGTTTTGTCTTAATTGTTTAAGCAATCTGTCATTCCCCTAGAGGTTACACAGCACTATTTCCCTAGAGGTTAAGCAGCTAGACACTTAGTGTAAGAAACAAGAACTACCAGGCAATGTATTAACCCAACAACATGCTATACATGATTCAACTATCAGATATACAATTGCAAATGATTATACTATAAATTTCATTTACTTAAAACTGCAAATCTAGTTCTCAGGATATGGAATTTTATTTGTGGTCAATATAAACTTGTGGTTTTGGTTAGACACCACTATTTTTGTATAGGTTAAGCAGCTACTTTTTGGTAATTGTGTATAATATTCATTCTCCAACGGTTAGCAACCACATATAGCTATTGCAGATTTTGTTCAAAACTAATCTAATAAAGTTTGTTCTCTCTACACATTGTTTGAGATGAAGAAATAAATATTTGAGGGATCTAGGCATCAAGGATTGAGTCAGATCAACTAGTTTATGGATCTAGGAGAAGAATTAGATGCAAATGGTGTTTGCTCACCTTTGACTCTGCTGAGGTCAGTTGTTGCTCCCTGGATCTTGTGAATTCTTGTTTTTCTTCTTGTTCCTGATCTGAAACATGTGATTCTTCCTGGATTCATATCAAGAATTAAAGAGGTGATGGATACAGAATCAGATTGGTTTTTGCTGGCCATAAACAGAAGGGAAGACAGAGAAGGATTTGATAGAAATGTTGTTTGCTGACCTGTGATTATCCTGAGGTTAGTTGCTCCTGCTTGTTTCTGGTGATTCCTTCGTTTCCCCCTCTTTGTGATCGGGGGTTTTCTCCCCTTTTGCCCTCTCTGCGTGAGGAGAGCAGAGCTCTTCCTCATAACAGATCTGGCCGATCTGTTTAGTTAGGCTTTCTTCTTTGCCAAGGAAGTGATATATAAGGCCACTAGTATAGTTGCTGGGCTATTTAGGGTTTTGTAGTTGTTGACATGGTCTTTTTATTCTCATCAGGTTCCTAGGCTTTGTGGGCTGCAACAATGGTATAAGAGGAAATTAGGACAGATAGGCCTTTGTAGACAGATTTTTGGCCTGGCCCTTGTTGCAAAACTAGGATAGACGAGCCCAGTACAAGTACAAGTATAAATACATGTAAATACAGATCAGAATACAATTCGTGTGATTTTGTTTCAAAACACACGGATTGTGTTCCATGTTGGAATTCGTGTATTATTCTGCCCCAAAACACACGAATTTTCTTTTTATAAGGTGATGTGCGTTGGTCTTACTAGGATTTGAAAATTCGTGTGCTATCTTATAAAAAAACACATGAATCCTCTCTTGGTACAAATCCGTGTGTTTTTGTGCTACAAAACACGCGGGTGCTAGATCGACAAAAAACATACGTGCACAGACCGGGCCTTCTCATTCTTTTTAGAAGAGCAGGGCCACATGTCCAGTCTAAATTTGCAAAAATGAAAGGATTCGCCGTATCTAATTTAATTAGGACAGGTCGATGAACTGGAGCATATACTGATATACGGCAACTCGCACGATGGGTCACGGCCCCGCCGCCGTAGGACAGGCCGGTGTAGTGGAGCTCGAGGAGGCTGCCCTCCACCACGCAGCACGCACGTACGCTTTACGCGGCGTCGCTCACCATCTCCAGCGCCCTCAGGCTGCTGGCCGGATCGTTGAAGTAAACCAGCCGCGGCAGCGACACCAGCCGCACCGGGCCGCCACTGCCGCCAGGCGCCGGCGCCGGTGACAGCGGGACACAGCCGCGGTTGGCCCTCCGGAAGTTGGCCGCGTCGGGGCAGCTGCACTGCATGTCCGTGGCTCCGTGCACACACCGTAGGCGCCGCACACCGTCGGGAACGCGCAGTCGTCGGGGAAGAGGCGCGGGACGTCGAACACCGGCCGGTGCTCACCCCGCGGAATTTCCACTCGTACACCCGGAGGTGCCCATCGTGCTCCAGCCGCATGTACTGCACCGTCCCGGCGCCGATGGCGGGGAGCTGGATCGTGGCCAACGGCGTCGAAGAAGCAGGCGCCGCAGCCGGATCGAACACCGCCGGGCTGCCGTTGGCGTACGTCGCGTAGGCTCCGGCGGCCTTGCTGAAGCCCAGGTGGTAGTACCGTTGCGGCGGCTTGGCGTCGACGTAGGCGCTGAGGCTGTCGTCGGCGACGGCGAAGACGTGGCGCGCCCCGAGGTGCAGCGACTGCCCGACGAGCAGCAAGTCGGTGGGGTGGTCGAACGACTGCCACACTGTGGCGTTGAGCGCGTCGAGGAGCACCAGGTTGCCGCCGCGGGCGACAGTCATCGTGGCCACGGATCGCGGACCACACGACGGCGCCGGTGGCGCAGTTTGAGCTGAAGCAGCATGGTCTTCGCCATGGGGGAGCAGAGGTGGGCATCGAGAGAAGAAGCAGTCATGGGTCTTCGCCATGCGGAGCAGAGGTGGGGACTGGGGAGCAGGGGATCCGTTGCCAGGCGGCGGTGCACGTGCACGGAGAGGCCATCCGCGGCGCCGTGGCTGAGAGTGCAGGTCGTCGAGGCACGGTTATTTGGGGTGCCCCCGCTCCTGTATCGAGAACTGAATTGACTAGAACCACTCTGCCCATCGAGAACTGAATTGACTAGAACCACTCTTCCCATCTGTTCTTTAGATTTATGTGTTGAAAGCTGAGGCCAGTAGGTTACATGCTGAGAGCGGTAGGCCCAGATAGTTCTGGGAAAAGGATTCTTGCCGGTAGCCGAGGGTGGCAATGCACTGCTGAAGGACATACTGATCCATGTGTAGGGGGCACCACCGTACTCTTATGATAGTTGATCGACAGTCCGGTTGCATCAGAGAACAGACAATCAAGGTATCGTCTCCATGCTGTAGTGTCACACACCAAGAGTAGCTTTGCCACTTCTTTATTTCCATCAAGCCGAAAAAATGGAAACCCGAAAAAGCAGTGAACATTACGGTGGACCAATGGAAGGTCCAACGCCAACTCGTTGCAGAGAGAAGTAGTATGCCTTGCGTGTGGCTTTGGTGGCCCAACAGAGGAGTCGTTGGGAGGAGTCCACGGATGCAGCTCAGCCTCCGCACGTCTATCTGCTAAACACTATGGGGCTGTATGGGGCTGTTTGGTTCCTGCATGCCGCCGAACATGGCTAGCCGCATGCAGGACAGCCTCGTTTGGTTGGCTGTTGAAGCCACCGGGCCAGGCTCTGGCCATGCAGGGAGGGCGCCTCAGCCAGGCTCGGCAGGAACGCCCAAATCGGCTGTTCCTGCCCGGCCAGGCTCGCTGGCTGCGGTGATTAGCTCAACTAATGATCTATTAGGGTATGATTAGTAAATATTAAGTGATATTAATGTATTTTAAAGATGTTTAAGATATAATTAGATAAAATAAGAATGTTTAGACTGTATTTGTAAAAATAAAAATCACATAATTATGTCTTTTTGATATTGTTATCCCATGCAACGTATCTTTGTGTGGGCAACCAAACAACATCTCTTCTCAGCCAGACTGAAAAGATACAACCAACCAAACACGACTCATTGCATATGGCGGGCCTGTCCCATGTGAACCTAACTCTCAGAAACGAGCCAGGCTCTGCTGCTACGGGAACCAAACAGGCCCTATGGGCAGAGTCCTCACGGTGGAATGGCTTAGTGACTGACCAAGGCAACCGCGCCGCCATCACGACAACCATTTTGCAGTAGTGACTGAGAGCGGCAACCGGCAGACGGAGCTCAGAGGTGATAGTCTGGATGGCTTGGAGTTCGTCCCCTAACTACTTTGTCGCTAGCCGAGCGTGATATGGACGCGGTCGGTGGGCGAGCGGCGTGCCAGGGCGGCTGTCGGGCGCCGAGCATCCACGACGAGAATGAGCTGCCGTAAAGTACATCAGCCATGACCGATCCTACACCTTGTCGAGGCCCCTTTTGGGTCGACAGGCCCGCCCGCCTCTGCCTGTGCCGCCAGCTCTCGCGCTACCGCAGTATAGGGTGTGTTTGTTTCCTTTCTTGGTTCAGCCTGGCCAGCAAAACTTAGCCAGGCTAGCCCAAGCCAGGCTATATCAAGCTAACATGGCCGAGTTTAGTTTCGTGCATTATTTTAGCCTGGTTAGTATCCAATTGTGTTTGGTTTTGCGTTGGCTTGGTTAGAGTCACTTCTTCTTTGGACGGGTAGCTTTACCACCTTTGAGGCATTTCATCGAACATTTGTTGAGCAGATAAAGCAAGGCAGGCAGAGGCACCTCTGGGAAGTTCTATATGCAAAATACGATAATCTGACAAACTAAAACATATCTCAGCATGCTCCTCCGGAGGATCCGATCAATTTCAATAAAATCTGTACAAAAATCGAAGCATACACAAATTCATTCAATGTCAGCATGCTCTTCCAAGATGGTTGCCACGATCACCGCCTAAGCACTTGGCAACATGATCTGCGCCTTAGCAGGTCGAGCAGGAAGGCAAGGCGAGAAGCAGGGCAAGCACGGCCACCATGACGGTCGCTGTTCGAGCATGGCAACAGAGCACGACCACCACAGCGAGCATCCTGTCGAGCGCCATCTCTCTGCCACGACCACCGGCCTCCTTCCGCCCATGGCAGCAGGAGCCGCGGTGGTTCTCGCCGCCTCCTCCGCTGCGGAGGCTGTGTCCTCCGAGGATGCAGAGGAGCCGCACCACGCGATAAAGAAGATCGTCCGCGCGCAGCCGAGTCAGAATCTGCCTCGACCTCAGTTGGTGGAAGAGGAGCGGCATGCACCTCAGCTCGGGTTCGCGGTCCCGCCCGACCTCCGCGCCGTCCTCGCCGCGGGCCTGCCGTCGGGCCTGGGTTCCCCGACTGGCGCTCCCGCTCCGGGCTCCGCACCACGTTCGACCTCTCCATCGTCGCGGCGTCGCTGCAGATCGCGCGGGGCGCCCTGGGGCCGCGGTGCTGGGGCGCGCGCCTCGTCGACCCGGACAGCGCGCTGAGGCTCGCGCGGTCTGCTATTCGACGTGCGCCGCTGCTCGTGCCGCTCTTCGACCGCTGCTTCCCGCCTACCCCGACGCCGGCCAACATCGTTGCGCTCTGCTCCCCATCCTTCCTCACCAGCCCAGCCTCCAGATCTGCTCCTCCTCCCCCTCCTCCGCCACACCGCCCTTCTCGTGGCGGAAGCTCTGGCTCTTCACGGGCCATGGGCCTCCTCGTGCAGCTCCTCGCGGCGCTGCCTCGGCGTCGCCACGGGTCGCCAAGCTCTGCCGCGACGAGTACCCCTCCGCGCTGTCCTTCGCCGCGGGCGGCGACGGCGCGTCCACGGTCACCTCGACGCACAGCTTCGTGGCGGCGGCCCCGGTCCTCCTCGACGGACGGCTTCACGGCGCCTTCGGTCCTCCCCGATTTCCATCCATGGCCGGCCCCCTAGCCGCGGCGCCCGTCATGGTGGCCGTGCTCGGTCCTCCCTGCTCACCACCAGGCCACGGTTCAAACCAGACACCGCACTTTGCGCACATCATGCAATCCGAGCAATCTATGTTAAATAATTAGGCAGTTTTCACGTTAAAACAAGAACATAGATCATGACAAATCAAACAACTAGATTTAGCATATAAAATTTACTAGCATGACGTATATCACATATACTAGCAAGACAGATCATGGTATCATATAGCATTAACATGATAACTAGTGTAAACTTAACTTGTACGCTAGATAGGTTTATACCTGCCGATATAGATGTACTTGGTGGTAAAGATGCAGACGACGATAGTTTGTAACGACCTTCGGAAAACGAACCGTCGAAGAATTTGGGAGCAGTCATGCTGAGAGCGCTTCCCAAAAACCTTATTCGCCTTCTCCCGGTGCAGGATCGCAAAGACGAGGGTTCCGGAGACCTGCTCTCCCGATTATCCGTGCACGCTGACGGTCGGGATGGAGATACTACGGCGGTAGCGAGAAGAGAAAAATAAAAATTTACTACGTTAGAATTTTCTAATTGAAACTCCTAATTGTAGATTTTTTTCTAATTGAAACTCCTAATTGTAGATTTTGGTGTGTCTGTTTCTAAGAGGATTGGTACGTACATATGTGGAGGAAAACCCCATATCTCTATATCAACTAGTAATATGGTACTAATTGATGTTGTACCTCCCACCTCTACTCTTGGACTTAAATATTAAATCCCTTTAGAAACACATGTATTGGGCCTTTGAGATTTAATAGAATTTCTCATATGAAATTTGGGAATTATCCATACAAATTCTAACAATCCCCCACCAGATCTCAAATGCCCAGTATAGATATTTTTCTTCTCTCTCACTACTGTTTATATACTAGTATTTCAGCAGAGACTGTTAAGTTGAACATCCGCCTAGAGCTTCAAGTTACACTCATTCACAACTTGAATAATTGCAAGTTTTGTGTGAATGAGTTTTACTTAAAGTCGAACTAGTACTTGGCTGCGAGTATCCTTTCCCGTGGTTGGAGCATATGCGTCATACTCTTTTGTCTCTTCATGAGCTTACCAGAGATCAACCAATTCTCATAGACTGCGACGTTTAATAGTCAGAACTCATATAGGTATGTTCTTTCAAGAATGCTATGTAGGATAGCATCTTCGTTTGTTAAAGCCAACATAACATATTAAGGCATTAGCCAACCTGCCATACAGTGCCTCAACGCTTTTGAGAGTATTGCATCTTCACTTAGAGAGGGTTATTATTATACTATCCTCAGTTTACCATAGCTTGTTCTTCCTAGATCTTTAGTTATGGGATCTTCGATCAAAAAGGTTGGGTTACTACTACTGTAAACTCACATGAGTCTCATACCCATCTCCCTTGATGCGATTTCTATCATATTTCGTGATAGCCCTTTAGTAAAGGGATCTGCCAGGTTTTTATCTCTTTGGACATAAACCACAGTTATTACTCCGGAGTTTCTCAACTTCCTGACAGTCTTCAAACATCTTTTAACGTGTCTTGTTGACTTCGCATTATCCTTAGCACTATTCACTTTAGTGATCACTGTTTGATTATCACAGTTCATAAGGATAGCCGGTACTGGTTTCTCTACGACCGGCAAGTCAGACAAGAGCTCACGCAGCCACTCTGCCTTTGCAGATGTTGTATCTAAAGCAGTAAGTTCTGCTTCCATGGTTGATTTAGTCAAAATAGTCTGTTTACAAGACCTCCATGACACTGCGCCACCTCCAAGAGTAAATACATACCCACTAGTGGCGTAAATTTGATCAATATCAGAAATCCAGTTCGTATCACTATATCCCTCTAGCACAGCTGGGTGCCCAGAATAGTGAATTCCATAACTCATTGTACCCTTAAGATAACGCAAGATCCTTTCAAGTGCATGCCAATGATCATCACCCAGGTTGGACATGTACCTACTCAACTTGCTCACAGCAAAAGAGATATCTGGTCTAGTTGCGCTAGCTAAATACATGAGTGAACTAATGATTTGAGAATATTTCAATTGATCTCTAGCAATTCTCTTATTCTTTCTCAAAGTCACACTAGGATCATAAGGTGTTTGAGAAGACTTGCAATCAATAAAGCCAAATCGGCTCAAAATCTTCTCAACATAGTGAGATTGCAACAAAGTAATCCCACTCTCTTCCTTAATTAGCTTGATGTTCAGAATCACATCAGCCTCTCTTAGATCTTTTATGTCAAAACTCTTAGACAAGAAAGACTTGACTTCATTGATCACATCAATGTTTGATCCAAAAATTAGAATATCATCAACATATAAGCATAAAATAACAGATTGGCCCCCACCATGTTGATAATACACACATCTATTTTAACATCCTAGATGTTAATACGTAATTAAAATATTAATAATGTGTATTATCAAGCATAATCATTGAGCATCATGGCATAAATATATTCATGTTTTAATAATATATTTTATGTGATGCTTTGTTTTATATATGAAATGATGAGTTGAGTGCTAATTCAAAAACTACTTTCAAAATCCTATTTTACATCTCTTTCTATATTTCAAAATCTATAAGAAATTCAAAGATACTCTAAAAAGATAGTTTGTAAATCTTGATAAGAGCTACAAAGTTGGTATTCAAAGTTTTTCAAGTTTTTAAAAAGAATTTTAAATGAATTTAAAAATATAGTTTTCCTGCATTTGTCTCTTTTTAATTTTAAATCCATATTTCAAAAATTATGCATATTTTGGGAAAACTTTGTATATGAAAAATGTTTGGTTTGAAAAGTTGAGCATTCTATAGATTTAAATATTTTCAAGTTGTTTAAAAAAATTAAAATATTTTTAAAATGTTTGTATAGGGGTTTATTCCCCTTTTACTCTCTTTTCAAAATTTGATTTAAAAATGTAATTTCTATGTAGAATTTGATGTTCTTCATTTTGATAAAAGTGTAGAGCATAAAATTCTGAACATTCCATATATTGGGAGTTTTTCAAGTTTTCTATAGTGTGGTATACTGTGGGTTTGAGTTTCCAAGTATATTGGTACACTGGGTCGGAGTTCCCACGTGTATCATGTGGTGATATATGGCTGCGGTTGTTATCCCGGTATATCTATGATCTGATATCCCAGTATATCGGTAATCTAGGTCCCAGCTGGGTAAAATCGATTCGAATCGCTGTTGCTTCTCGGAGAAGAAGACTCGATCGGTGTTCATCATCGTAGTAACAACTTGAATGATGATTAGGTATCAAAATAAAGTTGGTTGGAAATCTTGAGCTAAGCAAGAACACTTTACTTTCTGCCGAACTTTTCTGTAAAAATTCTTATATTTTGCAAGCCTTACCCTGTCCCTCTAGCCTGCATTTCCTGAGTCTTCACCCCTCTTTTTCGTCGGGTAAGTCTTGTTGAGTACTTCTGTACTCAGGGTTTGTTCAACCCCTGTTGCAAGTGCTAATTGGTGTTCGAATCAAGTTCATATCGGTGGGCTCGACATGATCTGGTTGTCCCTCATGACTTAGGTGTCCTACCTAAGTTGTCTTCTGTAGTTCTGTTCGACTTCCGTTATTGAAGTTAAGTTTATACAAGATAACTTATTTATAATTTGTAAATTTACTTTTATCATTCTTTCGTACTCTGATTTTTATTTGGTAACAAATATTATAATATTGCAGCTACTCCTTTGTTGATCCTGGTATAAGTTGTCAAACGTGGTTTAATCGGGGTCCTTTGAGGGCACCCGATAGGGCTTTCTAAGTTATCTGGAACACATGCATGGCTGTCAGAGGTCTTCGGGACAATAATGGATGCATGTGGGCCATATAATTTAGGAGGTTCTGCCACATCTATCAGCCTCATTAGCAGCACAGCCCGCACTAGTTAAAGTGGAGTCAAACTTCTTATGCCATTGTTTAGGTGCTTCTTTTAAGCCATACAAAGATTTTAATAACTTACACACTTTCTGCTCTTCACCCTTTACTACAAATCCATCAGGCTGATCCATGTAAATCTCCTCATCCAACTCTTCATTAAGAAAAGTTGTCTTCACGTCCATTTGATCAACAAAAAGACCAAATGAGGCAGCCAAGAAAAGTAGTACTCGAATAGTGGTCATTCTAGCAACAGGTGAACAAGTATCAAAGAAATCCTCGTCTTCTTCTGGGTATAACCCTTAGCCACAAGCCGAGCCTCGTACTTGTCAATAGTACCATCAAGTCTAAGCTTCTTCTTGAACAACCACTTGCACCCAATAGGTTTACACCCAAATGGTAGCTCACATAATTCCCAAGTTCCATTAGAAAGAATTGAGTCCATCTCACTAGAACAGCTTCTTTCCAATCATCTGCATCTGGAGATGCATATGCCTCTATGATAGAAGTGGGAGTATTGTCCACAAGGTACACAATGAAATCATCACCAAAGGATTTTACAATCCTTCGTCTCTTGTTCCTCACAGGAACTTCATTGTCATCCTCCTCAAGGACTTCTTCAAGTGGTTGTCCAAATGACTCAATAGGATGCTTGATAGGTATAGCAAAATTAGGAGCTAATTCAGTAGAAAATTTAGCATTGCTACGCATATATTTCATAGGGAATATGTTCTCAAAAATTATAGCATCACAAGATTCAAAGATTATATCAACATGCATATCAGGAACTTCAGATTTTACTACTAAAAATCTATAGGCAATGCTATGAGGAGCATATCCTAGAAAGACACAATCCACTGTCTTTGGCCCAAACTTATGCTTCTTAGAAATTGGAACATTGACTTTCGCCAAACATCTCCACGTGCGCAAATATGAAAGTGATGGTTTCCTACCAACCCAATGCTCATATGGAGTTGTCTCTTTATTTCTGTTTAGAATTCTATTCAAGATATGACTCGCAGTCAATAAAGCTTCCCCCCACCATGCCTTAGATAGACCAGCTGTGTCCAACATGGCATTCACCAAGTCAGCCAACGTACGATTTTTTCTCTCGGCAATCCCGTTTGATTCATACGAATAGGGAAGTGTCCTCTCATGAATAATACCATGTTCCACACAGAATTCATCAAATGATGCAGAAAAATATTCACCACCACGATCTGACCTTAGACGCTTAATCTTTCTCTCTAGTTGATTTTCAACTTCAGCCTTATAGATTTTAAAGTAGTCTAATGCTTCATCTTTAGTTTTTAGCAAATAAACATAACAAAATCTAGTGGCATCATCAATTAAAGTCATGAAATATCTCTTTCCACCTTTTGTCAACACACCATTCATCTCACAAAGATCAGAATGTATGAGTTCTAGAGGTGCCAAGTGTCTCTCCTCCGCTGCCTTGTGAGGCTTTCGAGGTTGCTTAGATTGCACACAACTATGGCACTTAGAACCTTTGGCAATAGTGAAATCTGGAATTAAGCTCAAGCTAGACAATCGTGACATCAATCCAAAGTTTACATGAAATAAGGGAGAATGTCATACACTTGAACTATCACTAATTGTGCCACAAATGTGATTCACTAACTTGTTACAAAAATCTGCTAAAGATAGGCGAAATAAACCTCCACAATCATAGCCTTTACCAATAAATTATCCATGCTTAGATATTACAACTTTATTGGACTCTAACACTACCTTAAACCCATCTCTCGAAAGAAGGGAGGCGCTAACAAGGTTCTTACGAATTGTAGAAATATGTTGCACGTTCTTAAGTTACACAATTTTTTCCGAAGTAAACTTTAGTTCTACCGTGCCATCACCATGAATAGAAGCATGTGACCCATTTTTCATCAAAACAGAGGAACCTTGAAGCCCATGATAAGAAAAAAATAGAGATATATTAGCACACATATGAATATTAGCACCTGTATCAACCCACCAACTTAGGAATTGACACACTGAAAGTACGGTAGGAACATTACCATACTCCTCATCAGTACAGCTAATAGTCACGAGATTGACATTGTTTTTCACATTGGAAAAATGACCAAGCTCTCCACAAGTGAAGCAAGGCGACTCTGCTTTGGTTTTTTTCTTCTCGTAGGTAGTTACTATTTTGGCATTGGAAGGTTTATTGTTCAAGATTGTTCTTCTAAGAATAGTATTATCTTCTTTAAATCTTCTCTGATTTTCTCCAGAGATATTTCCCTTAGATGAGCCAACACTAATGAGAACACTTTAGCCTCTAGCCAGAGCATGGTCTTATCTCGCCACCTCTTAAAATGTGTACTAGAAAACTTTTCTAATCTCAGCACGTCAATGAAAATAGCCATACTTAAATCAAGAAAAAGCCTATAATAAGGTTTTTAGATTATTAAATAATTAGGCAATTTTCAGATTAAAACCAGAACATAGATCATGATAAATCGAACAACTAGATTTAGCATGTAAAGATTACTAGCATGACAGATCAGTATATCGCATATACTAGCAAGACAGATCATGATATCGCATAGCATGAACATGATAACTAGTGTAAACTCAACTGGTACACTAGATAGGTTTATACCCGCCGATTTAGATGTACTTGGTGGTGAAGATGCAGACGACAATAGTTTGCAACGACCTTCGGAAGACGAACCGTCGAAGAATTTGGGAGCAGTCACGCTGAGAGCGCTTCCCAAAAACCTTATTCGCCTTCTCCCGGTGCAGGATCGCAAAGACGAGGGTTCCGGAGACCTGCTCTCCCGATCGCCCGTACACGCTGATGCTTGGGATGGAGAGACTACAGTGGCAGCACAGTAGCGAGAAGAGAAAAATAAGAATTTACTACGTTAGGATTTTCTAATTGAAACTCCTAATTTTAGATTTTGGTGTGTCTGTTCCTAGGAGGATCGATATATATATGTGGAGAAAAACCCTCTATCTCTGCATCAACTAGCAATATGATACCAATTAATGTTTACCTCCCACCTCTATTCTTAGACTTAAATATTAAAAGCCCATTAAAAACATATGTATTAGCCCTTTAAAATTTATTAAAATTTCTCATATAAAATTAAAAAATTATCCATATAAATTCTAACAATCTATTCACATACCGGGCCAAAAAACGCCACGGTGTGAAAGGTGGGCTAGTTGCCGACCAAGAGTCGTTTGATCTTGAGTGAAGCCACGTAGTCGGCGTCAGCGCCGGCGGCCGCGAGTCCACGGGCGGTTGCGGCGACGCGGCTGTGGCGTGGATGGACTGCTCCCGCCGCCGCCGCCGCCTGCAGCAACTCCGGCTAACACCAGCCAAACACGGCGCATCATTGATGCTCGTAATACCAAGCAGGGCGCTGGTCCGCGCAGTTACGGCGCAGGCGCGCAGCAAGATGACACGGCGCGGCACATGGGAGAGGGCGTCCGATCGGATAACGATCTGTCGGATCTCCCGCCGTTGTTGGGCCGCGACACCGGTCCAACGGCCCAACAGACTCGCACCGCGTTTTGCTATAAAAATAAAAAAAGACCGCAGGTGCACTTTACTTAAAAATTAAAAAAAAAAAAACACTCAACTCGGCTCTCACTTACCCTTTCCTCTCGCTGGCACCCATCCCATTCAGCACCGCACCGCGACTGCGCCGCCGCGGTGTGCTCCACCACGGCTCTCTCCACTGTACCCGGCCGGACGCCAGTAGCGGGGACCTTCCTCTCTTCTTCTCCGCGACGGTTGCACCCGATCGAGGCCTCGGCGACGGCATCCAGCGACGCGGAGGAGATCGAACATGGTAATCCCGCACAGGAGGGGCGACTCACCCAGCAGTGCCGGCGATGAGAGTGCCGAGGATGCTGTTGCTGGGAGGAGGCGCGCTCATGTGGCAGTAAGGAAGGTGTCGATGAGCGAGAGAGGCCAACCATCTTCTAGCAGAGGAAAGAGCAACATTGGTGTGAGACTATCTCCATTGAAGAAGGGCCGCAAGCTGCAAGGTGGTGCGAGGCAATCTCCACTGAAAACGGGCCGCAAGCTGCACGGTATGAGTGCTATGTACTAGTTTTAGATGCGAGTGATTTTTAGTTGCAGATGTGATGCTGATTATGTAGATTACGCTACCAATATGCTAGGGTTTATGCTAGGGTTTCTAATGCTTCCTGATTTTAATTTGATTGATGTGTAGTTGGTGATTATGGTACCATTATGCTAGTGTGTAGGCATCGCTATGCTCTATCCCTTTATTTTTATCTGGTCACCAGTTTCCCCAGTTTTCTCTGCACCAATGCTCTTATCTGAAATCCTTTAGCGACACTTTTCCTCGATTCTGTCAATACACTTTACCTGTAACCAAGTCAAGTATCACAGCAATTTTTCCATGTCTATATCGGCCAATGTTACAGTTCCTTCTATACAATACAATTATTGCAACAATTTAGATTGCTACATGCTGAGGTGAATTTGTGTTATTTGTTTGTTTGTAGATAGTCATAAAGGAGCAACTGAGAAATTTAGAAGCAGATTTTCAGTTCATAGGATCCGTCAGCTTCTTCCTTTTGATGATGATCGAGAGAAATGGATTAAGGCGTCTGGCCATGGTTCTCTGCTTTCGTTGTCTGAATTCTCTATTCCAGTAAAGCTCGTCAAGTGGATAATGAAACACATAGATCCTGTGCTCCGCGAGTTCAAGTTTGATGGTAAGGTGATTGTATTTGATCGCCCTCTGGTTTGCAAGATATTAGGCTTTGAAAATGGCACAACACCTTTGGACCTATCTGTTGATCTTGAGAAGGTTGATGAGTTCGTGAAAATCCATGATGAGTTTAGGGAGGGCAATAGGGCTAAGCTGAAAAGGTGCAAAGAGGTGCTCGTGAAAAGTAAGGATAAAGATTCGTTCATGAGGGCTTTTATGCTTCTAGCTTTGTGGCCAGTGTATTGTCCTGGTACAACAAATGCTGTGTGCTTGAAGTATCTTCATAGCTTACATGATGTATCCAAGATCAAAGAATTCGATTGGGCTGGCCATATCTTAGAGGTGTTGATGGAAGAGGTGTATAAATACAAAAAATTATCTCCTGAACAACTAGAGCGTGACCACAACATTCAAGGTTGTCTTGCAATTTTTGCGGTATGTCAACTTTCCTTCTCTAGAGTGCTTATGATCCATGTACTGTACTGTCTTCAAATCATTTTATCGATCGATTTGTATTAATACCTAGTGAATTTGTATTAATACATAGTGAATTACTTGTGTGCAGATTGCTTACATGGATCACCTTGATATCCCAAAAGATCGTGATACACATCAAATTTGTTATGATCTACCTCGCATTTGCAATGTCTCCGAAAAGGACTTCGAGTTTGTGATGGAAGTGGACAAGCAGGGGCATGGGTTGCATTCATACGGGAGGCTACCGGTTTGTACATTTATGCTTTGTTCTTGTCTTTTTGGCCTTTCATAAATGCAATGCATTTAATTAAATAACAACGCTGACTCTCTCTCCAATTGAACTGTAAGTTTCGGGCTGTGACACTGTACTCAACTCCTCCAAGTACAACTGAAGATCCTATGGCTGCTGAAGTCCATGTTCATAGCTCTGCAACATCTCTGGATGATTGGTTGGACCCATCAGGTTCCAGCAATCAAAGAGCACAGCAGGTAAGGGCATTTTGAGACTGATACAATACTGCTGCAGCAAGCTCATCTGCTTTTTTTTTCTGTTTGTTGCAATAGATACCTTTCCATGTTGAGCTACATTCCCATCCGATCCATGTTTCGTAAATATTTTCAGTTCTGCTATACCCTTTATTTCACCTTCCTTTTTTCCTATCCAAACAGGTGCCTCCTCAATACCAACCCATTATCACAGAGACGATTTCTCTAATAGAGCGTGACATTGACGAGCTCACAGAGGCTATGGCTACAGATTTCAAGGTCAAACGCAAGGGTGTGTACAAGAATCGTTTGGCTGAGATGACAGCTAAGATGATCGACATAACCCATCAGGGCCCATGCAGCACATGCAATGCAACCACCAAGGCCACTACAAGTGGTGGTGTGCCCCGCTCTGACGTTTGTGATGTGAATGTGGGTCAGGGTGATAGCCGGTGCACCCATATGTCCAAGAAGAAAATACTCACCAAGCAACCAGGCTGCAGATCGCCATTGATTAAAGACAATCGATTCATCCAGCCGATTTCGCTAGATCCGATCTGATAGAGGGATAGGGCACGGCATGCAGCGCTCGTGCAGCGGCGGAGGGTTACTGCAGCTGGAGGTTTGCTAGACATTGTGATATATTAAGTAGATTTTTCTAATAGTTCGGAATGTTTGAGCTGTTAATTAGTTTTGACAAAAGATGACCTAACTGGTTTATTGGGACCATATTTGGCTTGCTTGTTACTTTGTTAGTACTGAACAATAACACAGATATCAACATTTATTTTTTCTAAGCAATATCAAACTGTATTGACATATTGTCCTGGAGCCTCCCCATTTTCTTGAATGCTCCTAGATATGATCCGTTACACACCTCTGTCATTGAGCAGATCTAACTCAATTCTTTACACAAGCTCATTCATGCATTTGATTCCATGAAACTATTGCTTCTCCATACTTTTGTAGTTTCGTTGATTAAGCATACATTTGCTCACCTCCTCCGGGTATCAACTTATTCATGTGTCTCAATCATTGCTTACATATCTTTATGTTGGTGCCTCATTATTCAATCTCTGTTTATTTGTGGAAGTATGTTCATAGTGTATATATCACTAATAGTGCTCTCTGACAATATAGTAATGTGTCAGATCTATTCTTCCTATTTAAATTTTATTTCAGTTTCCTTTGGCACTTGATTTACCATCCTTTAAGAGGGTAAAAACATGTATCCCACATGTTTTCTGTTTTGATTTGTCTTTCTACTTTCCAAGGGTTGCAGTTTGCACAGATATTAGAATAACGCATATCCTCTTATTTTTATTCTCTTTACCCGTCAGATTTCTTGGACCTAAAAAACAAGCATAGAAATATCCTCTTCTTTTGAACCTCAATCTTTCAGTGTATAGAAAACATGTGTGCTCTGCATTTCTTTTTTTTTTTTTGATCCCTGCTCTGCATTTCTTCTTTAAAGGTAGTTAACCTAGGTGTATTATAGTTCAAAGTCGAAATTGTTGTGGTTCGTCATGGTTAGAAAACTATGTGTTAAACAATTAGTCATTGTTTTGATCCATTGTAACTTAATTGAGCATGTCAATCAGATTGGGCAGCATGTTGGTCAAGTGAATCCTATTCTGGGAAATGTGTTCCTGTTATCCTGTAGTTTCAAGATTCTGTCTAGTAACTGAATTTCTGTTTTTATAGATCACATTCTAACAGTGGGGCCTCCCCTGTTGTATTTCTAGTCCATAAAAAAAGGAACTCTCAATTCAATTTGCCTTCCATTTTTGTACAGGTTTTGGTTTCTGTAATGAGCCTCTAGGAACATTTGAGGTATCCAGGAATCTACTATCTTACATTGTCAGGAAGTGCCAGGCTAAAATTCTCGGCAACAAAGTTGCCACCTCAACAGAGGTAATTGGGCGTGCTATGTTCAGCCATAGACTTCTAGTTACATGAATGTGCAAAAAATGGCAGCACAAATTGTTTGGAACTTTAAATTTAAATATCTAGTTGTATCTAGCATATCATGTCACTGTTATTTCTTTATTGAGAACATGAGGGTTTGTTTGACAATCTGGACCAATTAATGTCCTATTAGCTTATGTACTTTGGTTTAGGGTTGTGCTACTAAGGTGACTTCTCTTGTAGCATAATCTGTTCATATCTCTATGTTGTTGCACGCAATGGTTCGATGGGACATCAGGTAGCAAGATTGGCATGTATAATGTCATTTGCCAAATTTATTTCCTGAAAGCTTTGCATTCTATGCAAGAAGTAATTCTTTGCTATCACATGTTAATTGAATCAAAGTTTGAAAAAACCAGAGCTGTAAATAGTGGTGGTCTATGGACTACTATGGTAGGCTGGTAGCCTCCTGGCAGAGTAGAGAGCACAAACTATAGTAAGATCTTGGTCTGGTTCAGGTTTGTGAAAATCGAAGCCAGCAATGCCACACTGCATTAGAGGACATCATTATGAGAACAGAGCAGAAGAATATGCCAGGAATACTTCAAAAAGGATTTGGAATATGTAGAAAAGATGTATTTCTAGCTCCAGCCCGCACAGTTAGGTAGCATGAATTTTATCAAATTTATTGGCAGTCGATACAACACATCTTGTAGCGCCATGCATTGGCAGGAATTCCAAAATAATGTCTACAGTCCAAGTGTATACCAACAACGAATCACGTACTTATAACTAGTGAAGGGGCGCGCGCCATCGCACGCACGTGCAGGCACAAATTTGAAGAAATAGGATAGTCTCTTGGACATTGCATAGCATTGCATAATGCGAAATCCTATGTTGGAATTTTGTACCAGTTTAAACTAATATACAAATTTGTACACGCATACGTACTTATAGTAGTGCAAAAGGTAAGAGGTCTGCATAGACATATATTCGAGGCAGTGATATTTATTTTGGAATTTGTTGGTAACTTGGAATTCATCTTTGATTGCCTCTTGAATAGTCTGTGGGAAGATGCCATGACTGGTGTGGTCTGGGAACTTTGCCTTGACAGCGTCCTCTAACTGCATGGCTCCAAGCAAAAAGCTGTGATCTTCAATAATTGTGACAATGGGGTACGTAGGTTTAGTAAAGAATAATAAGAACAGGGCACCAACAAGTTTCAGAGGCTGTGTGTATATATGCAAAGTTTTATTGTAGGAAAAGAGGAATTTGTACAGTACAGCACTACAGCAGCTGCCACCGTTCAAAGCCACGGTTGAAACCGGTGCCCTCTCACAGACTACCGTAAATCCAAACCTTGCACGGGTCCTTGCAGCATGGTGCTGCTAATATATTGCTGTCTCTTGTCAAAAAAAAAAAAAAAACCCCCACGGCGGCCGGAGGTTTGCTTCCACTAGCAGCCATGGTGGCCAGGGATTGGAAGACGAACTCCACATGCTGCAGAAGATAGGGAGCCAAGTCATTTAGAAACATGTGTGGCGTCGGATTTTGTGCCTTCTCGGTAGGTTACTTCTCGCGTAAGTGGAATCTCATTGATCGATTTAGAACCGAGGAAGTACCGTGAAATCGGATTGTGCGTGCAGACATAGCAGTGCTAATAATATAAGAAGTTTATTGTGGGCAAATTTTTTTTTTTTTTTTGGTAACGATGGTGGCCGCTCACCTTCCTGCGAAAACAGAGCTGGGCTCTCAAATCCACAAGCTCTACTCCTCGTCTGTTCCCAACAGCTGTACTTACTGTCTCACTGAGACGGCGGCCCCATCGCACTATGACCCACATGACAGTGACCTGTGCCCCAACGATTAGTCAAAACCCAAGCGTCCACGCCCACGCAACGACTCGTGCAGACGGAAGCCTCGAGCCATCGCATCCGTCCACTCGCCACACCAACGACGCAGATCCCTCCTCTCCCGGCGCCGGCCACATCCGCCCGCCCCCACTTGCGGAAAAAAAAAATATCGCGTCGTCTCCACTCCACCCGCTCCCCTCTCCCCTCGCTCCCGTGCTCTCCTCCCGGATCCGAATTGCCAGCGCAGCAGCCGAGCTCGCGGGACCTCGCCGGCGCCGGCGATGGCCTCCGCCCTGCTGGCCGGACGGGGCGGCACGCACCATCACAGCTGGGGGGAGACGCGCGCCCCGCTCGTGCCCAACCCTAGCCCCAGCCAGCCCCACCCGCGCGCCAACGGGTCCAAGTCCAAGTCCAAGCAGCGGGCGGCGTCGGCCTCGCCGGCGGCCGGCCACGTTACGTTCCGCCCGTCCTCCCTGGGCCAGCGCGAGGCCCGCGCGCTCCGGGACCGCCTCGCAGGGGAGCTGGGCCAGGTCCGCGCCCTCCTCTCCCGCATCGACACCTGGCAGCAGCAGGCCCCGCTCCCCGCGCCGCCGCCCGCGAAGCAGCCGCAGCAGCAGCTCCGAGGGGCGATGCGGAAGCGATGCGGCCAGATCCTCACCAGGCTGCGCAAGGACAAGCGGAGCGTGTGGTTCAACGCGCCCGTCGAGGTGGAGCGCCTCGGCCTGCACGACTACCACGCCGTCATCAAGCGCCCCATGGATCTCGGCACCGTCAAGGAGGGCCTCGCCGCCGGGAGGTACACCTCGCACGACGACTTCGCGGCCGATGTCCGCCTCACCTTCACCAACGCGCTGCGGTACAACCCCGTCGGCCACGAGGTCCACACCTTCGCTGGCGCCCTCCTCGCCTACTTCGAGAGGATGTACAAGGAGGCGCTCGCTGCTTTCGAGGAAGAGTGCAAGAGCCTTGAGCCCCCGCCAAGGCCAGTGGCGGCTGAATTGCCACCTCCACCGACAGTTGAGCCTGTTGAGGCGAAGGTTAAGCCGAGAGCAGGGAGTGCGAGGATGCGGAAGCCGAAGGCGAGGGAGCCCAACAAGAGGGAGATGAGCCTGGAGGAGAAGAACATGCTCAGGATTGGGCTGGAGAGTTTGCCTGAGGAGAAGATGCATAATGTGCTTCAGATTGTGCGCAAGAGGAACAACAACCCGGAGATGCTGGGGGATGAGATCGAGCTTGATATTGATGAGATGGATGTCGAGACACAGTGGGAGCTTGATCGTTTCGTAACTAACTTCAACAAGGCGCTCAAGAAGTCTCAGCGTGCTGCAATGGTGAATGGTGGCGGGACTGCTGATGTAACCAGTGCTGCTGTGGCTGAGGATGACACTGCACCTGCTGGCGATGTGCCTTCACTGATTGACAATGATGATGCGGTAATGACAATAGGAGCAACACATTTGTTTTTTGTTGCAGCTAGTGGATGTGTGGATTGAGCTCTGATACTAGTTTGTTTATTTATTATTTTATTACAGGAGAGTGAGAGACCCATGAAGAGCACTGCAATGGCTGAGCAGGTGGATGAGTATGTTGATATTGGGGATGAGATGCCAACAGCCACTTACCAATCCATGGAGATCGAGAAGGACGCCGAAGGTGTGACTGGCTCTGGTGGTTCTGGCAGTGGCTCTTCATCGTCCAGTGGTACGATCAAGCTGGCATTGTGTATTCCTTCAACGATTCCAAAATTTCTTCAGGGATCAGATATTTTACATTTACTATTCCTTGTTTACAGGTTCTGAGTCGAGGAGCTCAGGAGACAGTGCCTCAGGAGCTGGCAATGCTCATTCTTTGGCTTAGGGGAGGTTGTTAACACTAGGATTTGAACATTTGGATGATCTGAGTTCGTGTTCTTGGATGATTTGCGTAGAGCTAGATGTAATTGTAAGTATGTAGCTGTTTCTGGGACGTGGTGCCTGTGTAGGCTTCGATTACACAGTTAGTACTAGATAACAAACTGGCTTTGTGGGTGTCTTGATACCATCATGTGTATGTAAGCTGGAGGTGGATGGTACTGGGGTGTTAAGGTAGTTGATCGACCCTCTGGTATGAAGGGGGCCAGGCTAGTGTCTGTGTTCTTTGTAGTACAGTTGTTCTGGTGCAGATCTCTTATGTAATTGATGCTTTGTGCATGGCATTAAAGTATGGTTTTATAAGTAACAATGCAGTATCTTTTGTTCGGTGATGACTTTGGTGTAAGTTATTTCAGCATTTCGCATAGGCCTAGGCAAGATGAATTTCAGTTACCATGCAAATCTGTCTTGGGTTTGTTCTGGTGGTGTTGCTTGATAGGAAAGTTATCATCCTCTGGTAGGCCTGTGCTTCTTTATTGTCTTACACCACATGACCAGGGCTTGACGTGTGTTTATGGTAATTTGGAATTTTAGGGGTTCATGTTCGAGATTCAGGTCACTGGGTTTTTCGAGATTTGTATAAATGGAAATGCCATTAAAGGTGCAGGTGGAAAATTCTGGTAAATTATCTGACTATATCTGTGCAACATGTGAGTTCCACTTCCATTGCTTCACTGATAGATAAGGCTCCAACGTTTAAGAAAGGAAGGATGAAGTACCCTGTTTTGTTGCTACAAATAGGAATAGACATTGGTGGTCCTTTCTAACGATTCCTTGTGTTCAATCAGACAACTTATCGTACACTTGCTTACATTGTTGACAACTTTGTTTCATCGGCATTTCCTTACAGTTCATTCAGACGGTAGGCCCCCTCAAGCCTGAAGTACAAAGTTGATCACTAGTGTGCTAACTGACACTTATATTCTGAACTCATGTACGTTAAGGCGCATGTCCAAAAGTATTGGCTCGACATCAGGAACAATGCAACCTCAAGATTCGAACATGATCTACAGATTTGTGTTGAACAGGCCAATAAGGAAAAATAAATTTAACCGAGACCTGACATATGACATAACCAAAATCAAGCAAACAAACAAAACATATGCAGAGAGGGAACTGACACTCTGACAGCACCGGACATCAGACATCCAACGTTGGACATAAGCTAAATATAGTAATCCACTGACAGAGCTCAACTCTGGTATCTCCTGTTGTGTAAGCAGCTGCTACTTCGGCGCGGCAGAAGAAAAACCTCCAAGACCAGCTACGATTACCAGTGGAAGAATGGAAAACCCCATGACGATCTTACCGACAAATCGCCGGCCAGCAGGGTCGCCTGACACCCAGAAGCCTACGGCCGCCTCTGCGAGGCCGAACACGACAATGGCGATCAGAGCAGCATAGTACACGTAGCTGAGCGCCTTCTCGCCGTGGTGGAGGAACGCTGCCCCCGGCACCCTGAAGAAGACGAGGGAGAGCGCTGCCGCGGCTTCAAGGACGCCGCACAGGATCAGTGCTCCCGGCAGCTTCTCGGGGTCCTGCAGGGCGTCAGAAATGGCGCGCGTCATCTTGCCGAGGACGTCCATGTCTGCACTGTGTAGTGTGTACGTGCTCAGCGCTGCTGGGATAGTAAGATTTGAGAAATGGTTTTGCTTCGAGCTTGGAATGGATCATGAAGACCGCTTTGTCGTCCAGGTATTTATAGAGAAGGCCAACCCGAATCACAAACCAAACCGAGAAGTGAATAAACCGAATAATGTCACTGGCAGGCTCGCTTTGCAGTGCATACGAGTCAATGGCTGCTTTGGGGACACCTGACAACGACGTATGGACGTGGACACCACCCGAACCGAAACCGAAACCGAAACCGAGGGCACGCTTTTGATGTTGTCAGTTTAAAATCTTATATCAGACCCCACTGGTAAATCTTGCAGTTCTGCCTCTCGTTCAAAGGCTCGAAAGTGATTTTCATTTTGGATAAAATTTTTATTAAAAATAGAAAAACGTTTGGGTAAATTAAAATGTTTACATAAATTTTAAAAGTAAAACAAGATCAAACTAATTCAAACCATATTGACCATACATATAAATTTGGGATCCGGTTGTATAAATCTGGTATTGGCAGAGAAAAAGAACAAAGCCTCTCCGCCTCCACGCGGGCGGAACCCTAACCCGCGCCGCCGCCTTCCCTCCCCGCCTCCCTCTCTGCCATGCCGCCGCCGGAGCAGGCAGCCGGCAAGGCCAGCGCTGCCTGCCATGATGGCGGTGGCGGGGCCACTGTTTCTGGTGGAGTGGCACGTCGCGAATCGGAGGGGCGACTCGCCTGCGCTGCATGGGGCGCGGCGAGGTCGCCGCTCGCGACCGAGGCGGCGCCGGCCAGGAGCCCGGGCAGGCGCAGGCGGCGAGGATGGAAGGGTCCTCCGATCGGGGGGGGGGCGCCCGAAGGCCGCGGCTTGGAGGCGGCGGGACGACGCGGCGATGAATGTAGAGCGCAGGCAGCTTGGGCGAATCAGGGCAAGTTGGGCGGATCTGTGTGCGGCGGCGGTGAGCGACGTGGTCGCCGATCCACCGTCATCGTGGACAGATGTTGATCTGTGTGCGGTGGCGGCGGTGAGCGATGTGGTCGCCGATCTACCGTCGTCGTGGACGGATGTTGCAGGGGTTGGGCGGATCTGTGTGCGGCGGCGGCTGTGAGCGGCATGGTCGTCGATCCACCGTCTTCGTGCTTGGTCTGCCGGTGGTGGTGGCAGCCGATGCCGTTGGCTGCTGACCGCGGTTGCAACAATGGCAACGGTGGTTCGTGCAGGCGAGAGGGGGGTGATCCCTGCCCCTCCCACACGACTTTACTGGCCGCGTCGGTGGCAAACAGCCTAGGCGGTTACGGTGGCGGTCAGATCAAGGTAGGGGCGCTGGGTTTGGAGGTGTCCAAACCCGATGACCCTAGGGCAGGAGGAGGCGCCCACACTGGTGATGGTTTCGTCGTCCGCAATGGGCAACTAGTCGGTGGAGCTCAGTTTTCCGGATTTGATGGATTGATCCAGTGATGCTAAATGTCGCTGGTGTATGGCGTAACAGCACGGCTCTTGGAGACAGTGGCAGTGCTACCATGTTTGGACGGCGGTGATGCCTGTGGGCGCTATTTTTCTCGCTGGAGGCATCGTCTTGTCCTCCATGAGGATCTCCCCGGGTGAAAACCCAACACCGGTGTATATGATGGGTGATGATGGCGTCTTTGGATGTCATATGCTCGCTGGAGACGTCGCTTTTGGATGATCCCATGGTTTGTCGGCTTTGGTGCCGAATTGGTATTGGTAGGTCCCTTGCAGGTGTACCAGAAGCTTCGTTCCGTTGCCAGGTTACAGTATCCAGAATCTCCAATGGCGGTCGTCGTCCTACGTTCTTTCAGTATCCTCTAGATCTGATAGACGTGTTTTGGTGTCGATTTGTAACTTGGTGGTCATATCAGTGCAAGTCAGAGTTTCTTATTGGAGATGTAATTTTTTCATCAGTTTTGTTTTAGTTGATCCAGTGTACTCAGGTGACGTAGGTCTTACCTGTTTTACCGGATGTCCGATGTAATACTTGACCTGATGTAATCCTCGAGAGAGGATGACTGAAGCCGAAAATATAAATTTTCTTTATCTAAAAAAATCTGGTATTGGCTACTTCATGTTGCAACTAGTCGGTCAAAAGCGCAGACTTGACTCTTGAGAGCTTGTTTTGCGTAGCTTCTTCAGGATCCAGTAGAATCGTTGTACCGTCAAACTCTTCCTGCTTTATGCGCTACGGCGTATTCTCAAAAAAAAAAAAAAAAAGGAGAGAGAGAGCTTGTTTTGCGGCTTGAAAGGTCGAACCGAAACCGGAGCCCAGAGAGTTCGGTTTCCAGCCCTGTGGTGGATCAGTGGATGTGCTAGCGATGTGACAGTCTGCTCAGAAAGGCACGTCCTATTGTTTCTGCTGGGGAAAACTTCCCACTTGAATCTGTCAGCTCGACTGCAGATATCGGTAAGATACCAGAGCCTCGTCTAGATTGCTAAATTTTTTTACTCTTTATTAATTTTTAGATTTATATATAAAATATTAAATATAGATAAAAAATAATTAATTATATAGTTTAGTTTAAAATCATGAAATAAATCTTTTAAGTCTAGTTAGTATACGATTAGATAATATTTATTGAATAAGACAAAAAAGTTACTATTTATTAGGTTAAAATTTTTTTTAATCTAAACAAGGCTTAGATACGGAAATGCATTAGCACCATCACAGCTTAAATAATTTTGATGATACAACGAGCATACTCTCCTCGTCCCAAAACAAGCGTCGTTTTGGTTTTCGTGTCTTTGACTTTGATTTATAAAAAACATATGTAATATTTATATTTTTAAATAAATTTATTAAAAATTAAAAAAAAAATTCGATAATACTAATTATTTAACATAAATATTTATATATTTTAATTATATTTACTGATAGTTATTTCTCAGAAAGCAAATAATAATTATTTTAGGACGGAGGAAGTGTCCCTTAAGTGACAACTGATTAGCACCAATGGAGAAGCGGGGAAGCAGTGAGCCTTTTATTTTAGCGAGATTGATGTTCTTGTCCCTCTTTTGAAGACCAATCATAATTGTACCCTTGTTTTTTCATTTTACTTTGTTATTCTATCTTTGTTTTTTTTATTCGAAGCCACCGTCATTAATTGTTCTAGACCATGTTAGATGAAGGCCCCGAATAAATACTTTAAATAAACGAAAAAGGCAAAAAAAATTACAAGAGGATACTAACCTGTAACCTTATCTTGGACGCTCTTGGCTTCCACAAATAATTGCTTAAGTACATACAACTTGTTAAACTTTGCTTAGATTTGAATATTTACAAAATTTCCTATAAATATTATTTCGAATACTGATAACATATTTTATGTCAAAATCATATAAAAATAAAAAATAGGACAGATCAAATAAGTTTTTTAGCTAAAAATAGGATCACGAGTATTTTTAGGTAAACCGACACCATTAACTCCTCTAATCTAAATAGAAAAAGGGTAAACTTGTACCTTTGTTTTGAAAAGAAAAACCGAGATAGAATTACAAAGTTAAATAAATGAGGACAAAATCATGATTTAAACTTTAAAACATGAGTAAAAACATGGGCAACGCAGTAGCCTGTTTTGACTTTGACGTGTGCTTAAGCTTTGAACCGAACTGAACCCGAGCTTAAACCCGATCGTGTGGTTTATCTATCCTGTCCTTTACGGCGAGTCTTAGTGCAACTGGGACCGATCGTCTATTGACCTACTGACAGGTGGACTCTGGTGTCAGCCTTGAGACTCACGAGCTCTTGTGCTTTATATAACCTGTTGTTCGACCTATGGCGTCGCGTTTCTAAGGCTTTTTTGCTCAACGCTATATATTTGTAGGAACATGTGTCACACTCTATTTTTAAGGAAAAAAGTAGAATACATAAATAGTCTTATATGCGCCTCAGGAACAGTCGCACATATAGGATGATAAATTATAAAGAGTATCATCACCTTGTTTATTACATAGCGAACCAATATTTATTACAGAGTATTGCGCATAAACAATAAATAATTAAGACATCTTTATTACGGAAGCTCCACACAGGGACACGTCAACTAGTGAACACCAAGCCTAGTACTCATCACGATAGCTTTCATTCCAACCTTCATCTGTTACCCATCCGGGATTTTCCAAATTTGAAAATAAAGCAAGCGTAAGTACACAACCGTACTCAACAAGCATAACATGGGTTAATGAGGCTTAAATAAGCTGACACTGTTTGACTGCATTTAGCTTTTATAACTTAATCATATTAAAGCATAGCATCAAGGTAGTGATAATTCCCATATTCTCATGATCAAAATAACATTAACCAGTGTGTAACAAGAACGACATTAAGATGCACACATTAACAAATTAAGAACCATTATCTTTTGTAAATGTGTCAAGGCCGCCCTAACCGAAGGGCACGGATAATATATTGATTTAAACTCTGATCAGAGGTGTACACTTTCACTGTGAGTCATGTTTTGCAACTGAGTGGACTTATAACTTTCAAACCACCACAAAACATATAAAGCCTCCTATAGGTTCTCCTAACCAATCAGAGATACGGAAATACCGTTGTGTTAGGAACTCCCCTTTTAATATGGCACACACCTACCCGGCTATACTTATAAGGACAGAGGCAGTCCTAAACCCCAACTTCCAGACCACCAACCAGTTAGAAAAGGGCCTACAAGTGACTAGAGCCAGAGCCATATAGCCCTCACAGCTGTACGGATTCTCCATGATAAATCACTTACAGACAAAAGTCCATGTTTGTTAAAAGTCATCTTTTTCGTTAATAGCATAACACACATCAAGTTATAAGATCATGGCCATTAGAGCACTAGCATCATAACTACCCAATGCAACCCAGAAGGTTCAAGGAATCAGGATATCAAAGCTAGTTATAATCTCTAGGTCATCAAAGACACATGCATATGAATGATTATTTATAGTGAATAGGTAACAAGGATGGTCCATGCTATACTTGCCTTGATTCACAAAGTCCTGTTGATCATGCTGATCCTCAAAGTAGCCTTGCTCAACAAAAACCTCACCGTCTGAACTCGACATTAACAATCAACACCAGACAATCCAATCGAGCATACATACACGAAGCAAACAAGGAACTATTAGAGAAATAGTACATCAATCTTATCAAAACAGAATAAAAAGGTTATAAAACTATTCTACTCATTTCTACGATTACACAGACGTCAAATTCACCGAAATCGGACTTATAACGGCGAAGATATGAATTTTCAAAGATTTCCTGTATACAAATAAATAATTTAAATATAGACTAAAAATATAAACTTTCCAAAATGCTTTAAAAATAGTACCACTGCGTAGATTATGAAATTATGAATCTAACGCAATTTGAACGGACCAAATCGGAGTTAAAACGTGAAAGTTATAAGCTTTTAAAGATAATGGCAAAACTGTAAATAGCTGAAAACGTATTCTGAACTGAAACGGAAAAATACGTTTTCCAGAGAAGAAAATGTATTCTGGAAACAGTTATAAAGGAAATACGCTTTCCCAAGAACAAAGCGTATTGTGGATCTGTTAAGTAGAATTTACGCTTTCTCGTGGGGAAAACGGATTCTGACCACGGCGCCAGGGACTCTTAACAGAATACCTCAAAACCCAGGGGGTTTTCTACAAAAGTACCCCGCGAAGGGGTACGGGCTGTTTCTGGCCATCCAAATCAAAACGGACGATGCGGATTGACCTGGTCCGTCGGGCTCGTCGGAGACGACGCACGACACGACGGCGGCCATCGCCGGCGGCGAGAAAACTCGCCGGAGTTCATGGAACTCGCGGCTCCGGTCACCACAAACCACAAGACCGGTACCAAACGAACGGGGAGCTTACACCGCGCTCACCTATGAAGTCAATGGAAGCCGAGGCGATGCGAGGACGGCGTGCGGCTCGGAGCGGCGGCCGGCGGCGAGCTGCACACGATCGGAGCTCGAGTTAGGCAAAATTCGACCAAAAGAACCACACCAATGCTCTCAGGAGACCAAGGTAAGACTTGCCGACCGGTTAATGGCAAAGATGTACCGTCGGTGGCGGGGAATTTGAAGTTTTGGCGGCCGGCGGAAGAATCGGCGGCGGCTAGGGTTCCAGCGTCGGCGCGGCGACTTTGGCGAGACGAAGGCAGAGGCGGCGCTGAATTAGGGTTGCGGGTGGGGGCTTGATTCCTTATAAAGCCCGAAGGCAAGGACGTGCGACCGAGCGGCGTGCGGGGGTGGCACGGGTCGGACTTGCCGTCGCGACTCGAGGCCGAGTCGGAGGAGGACGATGGCGATGCGGGGCCCGCTGGTCAGTGTCTGGAGGGAGCGAACGCGGACGACGCGATCGTCGTCTTGATGGGCTGCGGCCTGACGGCCCAAGAAGGAGGACAAAGGCGGAGGGGAAGGCGCTGGCGCCGGTTGGGCCGGAGCGGAGGCAGGGAGAAGCGGGCCGCCGGCAGGCCGAGCGGGGCGAAAGCCAGGAAGGACAAAAGAAATGGTTTTCCATTTATTTGAAACATTTTGAAAGCAAATTTCAAATGAATTTTGAATTCCAAACCAAATTCAAACATCACACAAGAAAAATATGCACCAGCATGAATGCTCAAGCATGTTTCTACCATGTTGCAACTTTATTTTCATGAAAACATTTATTTTGCCATTTATTTATCCACCCAAAAATCATTTTGACTATTTATATATATATATTTTTGGAAATTGAAACTAGGGTGTTACAATAGGCGATGTACTTTTTGGGCTTGACTGCTCGCAGGATCTCCGGAGGGGCCTGCGGACTCCTCCGAAACCAAATCCCAGTTTTGGTTCTGTGACTTGCTCCTCTCCGGCCCCGTTGCTGTGTTCGTTTCCGAAGGATGTGTTCGGAGGATCATCATTAATCATTCATCATGCATGAACAAAGGCATGACTCATGACTCATGAGAATCGCTAGCTACAATATACCCTTGTAAAGGTCCTGGTATGTGATTATTTTGTAATTTTAGGGTTCTTGTTGAATCTTCAGTCCGTTGTTGAAATGTCTGGTAAATTATTTGTGCAGCAAGTGGTTTAGTTGTGTCACTGATCGATATGACTCCCAACACTAAAGAAAGGATGCTTAGTGACGTGTTTTGTTGCCGCAAAAAAAGAAATGAATAGCCGTTGCTGGTAACTTGGCTTACACCTCCTTACAGTTTTCCTTTTTTTATAACAAACGATATTTATATTAATAGCAAGATGTTGTAAGTATCCGAAAGAGTGCACTGATGGTGGGCTACACTTGTGCATTTACAAGTTAAACTTGTAGACTCAGAAGATAGAAACTGATATAGCGCTTGCCTTGCAAGGGCATCAGCAGTCTGATTCTGGTTGAGAGTTTATTTCCCTGGAACTTTTCAGTTCATTCACACAGTAAAACAGTAGGTCCCTTAAGTACAAAATAACTTGAACACCACGACTGCTAACGATTTGCAAATGCATATACATATCACAGTAGCACAACTACGCCCTACATTCTGAACTCATACAGGCAGACAACATAGCACAATCGTAAGGCATGTCCAAATTATTGTCTCAAAATCAGGAGCAGTGCAATCTGAATATTCAAGCAATATCTTTACAGATCTACCATCAACAAGCCAATAAGGCAAAGTGGACTCGTAAGTCAGCATACTACATTCAGGGAAAATAGGTCAGCAGTGACCAGTGACAGAACATGTTGAAATTTATGAAAGGACTAGCTGACTGCTCGCTACCCCATCCTGATTTGTGCCATTCAAATGAGACCTGTGATTTGGAAAGTTGCACTATTTTTTGTTACAGGGCATCTCTCATGTTAGCAAGAAAGCGCATTGTATCTTCTCATACAAAATAATAAACCTTTTGATTTCTGAACTTGCTTGAAGATATTACAAATAACAAGAATGAAACAGCCTCTTTTCAGTAGTAACCATGTTGGACATATCGTAGCTCAGGAAATCCTCTGTTTACCAAAACGTGAGAACCACAGCCAGCAACATGACCGCCTGACCACGTGAGGGCCAGGTGATTCAGAGGTGACATAAAACCTGTGTACATTCTGCACAATATATTCAATCTTGATGCTCCCAACCCAAAAACAACTTAAGTCTGGCCTAGGGCCTCATCACTTTTTCGAACAGCTTGTTACTGGTCTACTCCGGGAGACAGTCCACAGTATCAATGGAATGTCGTACCGCAGCTTGAAAGCCTGGAAAAACATTGCTAATTTTATCATACAGTGAGCTCTGTAATCTCTGAAGAGAAGTACAAACATCACGGCCAGCTATATTAACTGTAAAAGCATACCTTGGAAGGCCAAACCATGAAACCTGCTGGCTGCATGCTGTGCTGGTAGACACTTGCTCCACAAGCTGCCCAGCGATCAATTCACTTAATCCTCATCAATTTTGACCTTTAGCATGCTTGTCGCTAGCAACCTGCACTTGCTAGTTAGCTCCTCGCTGCAACCCTTGATCTCAAGTTCTTCTAGTGAAGGTGGGAGGCCGTTTTCTGGCAGCCTTAAAATATGCCGGCAGCGAAGAATCTTCAACCTTTTGACGGAGGACAGACTGTGCAGACCCACTGGAAGATCTACGAGTTCAAAGCAATAATCAAATTCCAGGTCCTGCAGAGTCGTGATGAGCTGAAGCGCTATATCTTGCTCGCCTGTTAGTCTTTCTGCTTTGCAGAATGACCCCCGAGTTGTAGGTGTTGGAGGGAGGTGAGGTGCTTGCAGAATGACGTGGTGAGGAAAGAGTACTCATCTATCTCAAGCCTCTCAAGTCGTGGGAACAGCTCACTGACCTGCCCTGACACTGACAGACGCTCCAGAAACAGAGGCAAACGAGGGCAGCCCCGTATGTTCAAATACCTGAGACCTCCGAGGGATTGAAGGCCCTCTAGTGCGGTGAGCGAACGAAAAGATCGAATTGTCAACTCTTCCAGTGCTGTGCAGGAATGCAGCTTTAGAGATTTTATATATAAATCGCCATCTCCGGTCATCTTTAATTTTTTGAGGCAGTTTAGACTCGTCCGAGGGCAGAGCTGTGGCTTTTGTAGGGATTCAAGTTGAACAATACCAGGTTCGCCAGGTGAATACGGGAGAAGGCATCCCCCGTTTGCATGGTCACTGTTTTCGTCTTTAGGCCCAATATACGAGATGAGCTCAGGGCATCCCCGAATTTGTAGCTCCTCAAGGGAGGTGAATGCAGAGAAGCTAGCCTTTTTCTCCAGAAATGTTAGTGCATGGCAAACCGAGATAGACAACTTTTTGAAAGAGGAGACAAGATTTGATGGAATGTGCACAACTCCATCTAGAGTTGAGCTTGTCGATGTGTTATCTAGATTCCCTGGTGATGAAGCCCATGGACTTGAGTTGTGATTCGATAAACAACTCTCTTTTCCTTCTATCAAAAGCCACTCTCTTTTCCTTCTATCAAAAGCCCTGATATCTCATCACAATAACGTAAATGCAGTTCCTCTAGGACCGGCGCATGTCGCAGCATCACGGATAGCCACTTCCCTGATATTTTATTTGATCTAAGGGGGTCACTTGAAGTAATGCTGAGATGCTTGAGAGTTGGGAAGGCATTGAAATTTGCAGTTCCCATGTCTTCATGAGCATGCTCAGGTAGAACACCTGAAGAGAAAAACTCCATACAGTTTAGTATTTCCAAAGTCTTTAGGTTGATGAGTTGCTTGAAACCTTTGAGTGAAACAAATGACAGATTTTTGCACCCTGCTATTTTCAAGTGAGTTAGAACCCTCAGATTATGGAATGTCAAAATTTTGTCATCAAATTTCCTCAACTGATTGGAATTCTCATGAAAAAAATAACCATCGTCAACAGCCCCAATTATCAACTCACCATTGGACAACCCATACATAGTTGGAAGTGTCGAAGCTCTTGAGATGGATAATTTACAAGTGCTACTTGAAGGTGGCAGAGGATTTGATACTATTAATCGAGGACAGTCATGGATGGTAAGGTTACTAAGACCAGACAACCATGACTTATTCTCGATTCTGAGTTTCTTGCAGCTTTCAAAAAGGGGAAAGGCCTTCAGTACATCACATCTCTCAATCATCAGTACCCTTAAGCTAGAGTTCAAGTCCCTTATTGATTGCAGGAGCATCTCTCCAGCTTTCTCATTTTAATCAACACGAGCTCCTTCAATGGAGGAATTGATACTTGTGTTACTGTTGACATATTCCTTAACTTCAGCTTTGTAAGGAAAGGAAGCCTTTCTAGCATGGGAAGTGCTTGCCACTCTCCACAATCCTCTAGATGAAGTGTCTGCAAGGAGGTCAATAAGACAACACTGGAAAACCAATTTGGGGAGGTAGCACTGCTATAACCAGAGATTCGAAGATGCTTTAGGTTTTGATGTGGTTCAAGTACTTCAAGAACTTCTTTTGCTGTGACTGTAAATTGTTCATAAGTTAGGATGTTGTTAGCACCATCCTGCGATAAAGCATCCTTCCACGACAAGTGCAGACTTTCCAAGTATTGTTTGTCTCTCAATTTTGCTCCATTAGCCTCATCTCTACTAACATTTTCGAGCTGATATACATCAAGTTGTACAAGCTCGTTCATGGATTGAAGTATCTCAAAGCAGTTAGAGTGTTGATCTATAACTTGTGCTCCCTTTTTTACAGCAAGACGGCGCATGGCAACAAGACCATTGATACTGCTAGTTATAGTTGGGTGTCAACATCTAATACTTAAAGATGGTAAAAGTTGTTCAGAGGCATATGCAACTCTTCAATACCGCTTTTGTTCTCAAGTTTAAGGTACCGAAGATGGGAGCAATTTACCAATTTGCACATGAAAGAATTGAAATCAGCATATGTTGCAGAAATTTGTAGCATGCGCAAATATTGTGCCTTTTGGAATATGTCTGCAAATGACTGGAAGAAGAAAGAATCGTACTTTCCAATTAAGACCAACGTCCTCAGTTTTGTAGCTGATGTAACCACACCTCGAAGTTTTTCTTCAAATTCCCAATTACAACTTGGGCTCCCATGCTGATCTTTTTTACAGTATGCAGAGTCAGTTAAAATTGACAAATGACGTATTGTTGGCAGCATTTCTTTGTACTCTGTACCATGTATAGCTGCACACTCAGTTCCTGAAATCAGCCTTGCAAAATCATGTACAATACCACACATAACGTAGCACAGTTGATTGCCTACTGCTCAAAGAAACACCAGTCCACCAGACAATTGAGGTTGTCCCGTCCAATATCCTCTGGTATCTTACTTGAGTTGATACGCCTCATAAATCCTTGTGCAATCCAGGTAAAAACCAGATCCTCAGCAATAAACTCATAATTGTTAGGAAATATTGAACAAAACAGGAAACACTGCTGTAGATTGTAGGGAAGCTTATCATAGCTAAGCTTCAATGCATGCATGATGCTTTTATTAAGTTGCATGGATTTCCACTCTTCACTTTTCAGGATGCTACTCCAATGATCTATAGTAAGATGTCCGTTCAACAATTCTCCTGCAGTTTCTGCTGCTAATGGGTTGCCCTTTAACTTTGCAGCTATTTGACGGCCAATGATGGTTAGACTTGGATGCCCTTCATAGTTGTCATCACCAAATGCACATGCTTTAAAAAGTAACCAGAAAGCCTTGTTTTCCAGAACACCTAACTTTCTCGGTTCTACTGTGCCTAGCCTTCGTGCAACTGATAAATTTCTAGTTGTTATAACAATCACATTGCCCTTTTTGTCACTTGATTTCAAAGGAGCCAGTAGTTGCTTCCATCGTGTGCTGTCCATGCAGTCACTGACATCATCTAGAACAAGCAAAAACCTTTTTGGCCGGCACCTCATATTTTCCTGTAAGATCTCTTGAAGGGCGGCTCTGGTGCAAGCGGTAGAGCTTTACCGTCTGTGACCAAGAGGTCCAGGGTTTAAGCCCCAGCCTCTGCACATTTGTGCAGGGATGACTGCTGGCTATTTTCCCTTCCCCAGACCCCGCAGTGCGGGAGCCTAGGGCACTGGGTACGTTCTTTTTTTTATCTCTTGAAGCTTTGAGTAGTACCTATTCTTTCATGCCTTTCTTTGTTATGAGGAGATCCTTCATGGCAAACGGCATCTAACATCTCCCTTGTAAGTCTCACTTCATCAAAACTGTCTGAAACCCAAACCCATATCCGCTCAAATTCACTTTTAACAGCTGGATCATCGTATACAAGTTGAGCTACAGCTGTCTTCCCAACTCCAACAATGCCCACAATAGGCAGTACAGTTATGCTGTCAGATTCAGCTGCTGTGATCACCCTTATGATGTATTCCTTCTCCACATCCCTCCCATACACTTTTCGAGGAGCAAAGCTTGATGTTCTTATTCGTGTATCTGTATTACTCTGACATTGATCTGAACATGCAACAGAATCCTTGAGAAAGTCACACACTTCCTCTCGGAGACCTTGTAACTCAGAAACTATTTGATGTATGGTATTGGAAAATCCATCCTTGTCCCAAGGGCATGTGTTAGATGCAGTGCTGTGCGTTGATGCCTCATCGATTCTCATCCTTTTTCCTCTGAATGAATTCCGAGTCACATCAGTGATATCATTTGGTGCAGCATCCATGGCACTACAGCAAAAAGAACGATGGTCGGTTGGTTATTATAAGTTCAAAAACGGAGGGAGTAGCATGGTTGATAGCAGCTGGGTACTTTTCCCCCAAAAACTAATCAGTATTGACTATTCAGTAAAATAGAACCTTTCAGATGAAAGATGTTATGTGCATGTATTGTGAGGAAATATTCATTGTTTTGGGTATGTCAATTACACTAACCTTGCAGGATTTGGCGGTTGGGTATGTGCTTGACGATTTCTCTGACATTTTTTACTATTGATATGTGTCTTTAAACCTTTTCTCCCGGTGTTACCGCTGCAGCTTATTACCCCCTCATCAGATGGGCAGTATTTACAATTTGCGCTCTGAAGATTTCCATTAGCATCTCTTATCTCGGTAAAGTGATCCCATTCGGGGCACCGATTTTTGTGCTTCTTGTTCTGTAGGTTGGGATTGCCCCTGGATCCTTCGACTTGCTCTGCTCCTCCTCCATCTCCATCTGTGCCCTCAGGATCATTAACACAAGCAATCGTACTACCTGTGCCAAAAGAAACCAGCATGGACAGGAAAGCTGCTCTATGAATTCAAGAAAACGCTTGAGGTTCCTTTATCATCACAAAGGATCAGTCTATATACTGCACATACCTCCTCCTTCGACCTGCTCTTGTAGCCTGAAGTAGTCGAGGTCGTCGACCAAGTCGTCGGCGTCATACAGTAGCTCCTTGAGACGAGCGAGCGACCGGGCCAGCGGCTTGTTCCTGGTGGCCCTCCCCTTGACATCAGCAACCACTGTCTCAATCCTCTCGATCTCAGACGTGAGCTTCTTCATGCCTTCAAGCCCAGCACGGCGAATCCATTCAGCGAGCTTGCCGTTGGAAGTGCTCTCCAGGATGGTCTGCACCAGCCATAGGATCTTGCCCTCGACAAAGGCGTTCTCCATGGATACCGCCTCCGCCTCCATCAGACCCGGCCGGAGCAGATCTAGAGCGAGGGTCAACGGGGGAAGCAGAGGACAAAGGCTGGGGAGTGGAGAAACACTACTAGACGGCACTGTCGGTAGGACTTTGAAGTTTGAACCTTTGACAACGTTCGTAGAACAACGGGCCCCGGCATCTCTGGAAACGGACCAGGCCTAACCTCTCAATGATGAGCCACTTTAATCTCTCAAAGATGGGACAACTCTCACCTAAAGATGGGCCTGGCCCAGTGTTGCAACCTAGTGCCCGTACAGCCGAAATTTTTTTTGAATTTCAAATGAGAAAAAAATCCAAATTTATTTTTCCTTCGATAGAAAATTTCAAATAAAAAAGTTGTCTAACATAAAGTTTTATAACTCTTTGAGTTCTACAACTTTACTTTTTGTTGTTTCTCTAGCCGAAGTCATTTGAAAATTAAAAATTACTGTGCAACTCATATTATTTCTATTTCTAGCCGTCTCTTAAAAATTGATTTCTAGGAATAGAGCTGCCTCTAAAGTTATTTTTTTGATATGACTAGGAATAGAGCCACCTCTAAATATTATTAGAGAGGAATAGAGCCACCTTTAAAAATAAATTGATTTTTAGAGAGGAATAGAGCCATCTCTAAAGACATTTGTAGAGACGGCTTGGTTCGGATGCTCCGGCAAGTGACCAGCAGTAGATTAAGCCATATCTACATAAAAAATAAAGCTCTTGTTGCTAAAAAATGTTATTTCTCTAGCGGTGAATCATGCCTTACCACACGACCGGATCCCTGATCCCGTTTCATTAGTCCCGGTTTCAATTTGGTGGCAACAAACTATTTGTAAGTTGGATCCTACTAGTCCCGGTACCTGATGTAATCCCGGTTCTCCCCTGTCCATGAAAACGGAGCCATCAGATCACGCACAATTAAAAATGGCCGTGGTCTACTCTTGCTTTGTTGGTGTCATTGACCATTGAAGTGTGACGGCCGATTGGTTAAGTCCCTGTCCCTAATCCCGGTTCTCCTAGTCCCAGTCCCTGATCCTTGTGTATGCACTCAAGCACGCCACCGAACCCTTCCTCCGTCCACGAAGATTGTTTTTAGTCCCGATCCCTGATCCCGTTTCAAGTCCCAATTTTACAATCTAGTGCACCCTGTTAAGTGGACGACACTAGACTATAGCAAGTTCCTTAACCACTCTAAGTTGGCGCGACAACAATTTGGTTCAGTTATTTTCTTCGCCGCAATACAAGGAGCATGATAATAAATACCCCTTCTATCCCTAAATAGTACATCTTCTAGAGCTGTGTCATTTTTTAAAAAACAAATTAGTCAAAATTTTAAAAAAATACCAATGTTAATGATACTAAATAAACATATTGTAAAAATATATTTCATAGTGTATTTAATTATTAATGTGGTGTCATAAATATTAATGTTTTTTGTATTAATAAATAATATCTTGGCTCCGCCTACCATTGCACCACGCTTGCTGCTTGCCTCTGGCCGCGAACGCGGGTCTCTAGCGCTGTCCCCTCTTTGGCCAGTCAACATGCATGCCCTGTTTATACGCTGCCTGGTAGGAGAAAAGCGCTGTATTTTGTGGCTTGAGATAGGAAAAACACAACATCAATTATGTACAAAACAACACGTTGGTACCAGGAACCAAATTTATTTTGGTACTTGTACATACAATCACAGCATGCATATGCATGAAAGATGAAACCTCACGTACAGACTCGCTGAACCACACAAAATGGTAAGATTTGAAACCCCCAAGAACCACTGAACAATTAAAGTCTGAAACCTCACATGATGCTGACACAGGAAAACTGTTTTTTGACATAAAAAAAAGAATAAGAGAACGCACACTGCTGGCTGCAGCTGCTAAGCAAAACAACCGAGGCCCGCGACGATGATCAAAGCGAAGATGGAGATTTCCAGGATTGCCTTCCCGATGGCCGCCTGGTGACTTGTCATCAGGTCCTCTGTAACTGTGATGAGCCACACGCCGGTGAAGGCTTCGACGAGCCCAAACATCACCCCTGTAATCAACGCGGCGTAGTACAACTTCAATTGCAAAGGGGCCTCACGGCGGTGGAGAAAGACGTCGTCGTCCCTCGGAGGCGGAGCCTTGTTGATGACAAGTTTGAGCCCTGCCGCAGCTAGCACGCTGCCGGCCATGATCAGTTGCGCCGGCAGCTTCTCCACGTCGTTCAAAGCCTCACAGGTCGATGACAGGATGTTGATGAGGATAGCCATCGGATCTCTGGTATCGGTGTCTAGTCAGAGAGAACTGGCTCTCGTTTTGAGGCTTGGAATGGTAGTAGAATACCGGGTGGAGCTGCGTCTGTTCGAGTTCGACCTTGCACCGATGGCAAATATGTATGTGTGTATATATAGAGCTCGAGCCTCGAGCATTCCAGCGTGTCACGTGTGGATACAGGGAAATTCCGGATGGGCCGGTCCTTCCTAATCCCTGTACGTAATCCCGGTCCCTAATCTCGAACAGGGATAATCGACTACTCAGATAGCAATAATCTACTACTCAGATAATCTCAGCCATCACATCATGACTACTCAGATAGCAATAATCTACTACTATGTGAGCTTTTCTCACATACATGATCTCACGCTCCTGGCTCCTGCCTTACCACACAACACACGCGGCTTGCATACAATTTAATTTAATTTCCAACAGTTTGGTCCCGGTCCTTGAATCCCTGATCCCGTTTCATCAAGTCCAGGTTCCAAATTTTTTTTGGCAACCCGGTTCCAATTTGGTAGCAACAAGTTGTCTATTTGTAAGTTCGATCCTACTAGTCCCGGTCCCTGATGTAATCCCGGTTCTCCCCTGTCCATGAACACGGAGCCATCACATCATGCACGAGATTAAAAAAAAATCGCCGTGGTCTACTCTTGCTTCGTTGGCGAGAAGAGACTGCCAAAGTGAGGGGAAAGTGAGAGCGGTCACAGCGCAAGGGAAGCAAGGGGAAAGCGCTGTCTGAACGCGCAGGCCGAAGGAGCACGGCGGCTGCGACAGAACACAAGCCGTGGGAGTCAATCGCTGTCCACTGTGATTCTGTGAGTCAGCCAAGAAGGTCCATTGATGCGCTTGACCGAGCCTCAAAACCGAAAACCGAACCCGGAACCAAAATCCGAACCCGAAAACCGATTTACCCCACCCGTGACTTGTCAGCTTCCGCAAGCATGTGGCATCGCGCTTTAAACTGCTGGTGCAGATGTGTCATGTGTTTTATTAGATTGTGAATATTTCTTTGAAATTTTTACACAATATAAGTAACACTTCTAGGCTTAAACTTTGGCGTGCAGGACAGTTTCATGCCGTTGAATACACTATCCGGCTAAGATGTTCCAAGTTTTAATCCTAACAGGTAACAGGGATTAATAAAAGAATTGGTTGACGTTTTTTTCTCGAATATGCACACGTATGCATATCATTATATTAAAAGAAAAATATTTAAATTACAAATAACATTTTGGACGACACATAATTTCTTAGGCACTATATTTTAAAAATTTGACATTCAAAGAAGCCTTGTCCTAAAGAGCTAGGCGTGTGCTTGGATTGAGGGTTAAGGTGGGTTGGTGTGGGTCAAACCTAGATGGACCCGTGTTTGGTATGGGGTTCAGTGGGAGCGGGTCGACCCGGGTCGGTATATTCCCCTCAGATACGGGTTCTCCTGCTCCCTCCAAATTCAGCGAACGCACTCAACCCACAGCAACGGCGTCGCGGCCTCCGTCATCTCCTTTTTCCCTCCCGTTCATCACGACCTTCCTCGGCGCCACCATCAAGACCAGCCTCGAGGAGGAGAGCACTGCCATGCTGCTTGGCCTCGGGCCATCGTCTTGCTCCCCTGCTCCTCAAGCTGTGTGTGAGTCCTCCGTCTCCACCTCCACCGCTCCGATGCGTGGCGCGTGCTGGCCGTCGGTGCGTGGCGGCGCGGCGCGAGCTGGCCGAGGCGGTGCGGACCGGCGGGGCAGGGACAGGGCGCGCCGGTGGGGCGAGGCGGCGTTGCTGGGGGTCGAGCCGCCGGGGCGAGGCCGTGGCGGCGGGGCGGGGCGGGCTGCTGGCAGCTCTCCTGCCACTGGCGCTCGACATCGGGAGTCTGCTCTTGCTGCTGCTTCTCGTCCGTCAGCGGCGATGGAGGAGGAGAGACGGCGAGAGCGGGAGGCGGGGCGGAGCCGAGGCGGAGGAGGGAGATGAGCAGGAGCAGGGAGGAGAGCGAGGCCGGCGGTGGGGCGGCTGCTGCTGCCGCTGGTCCTCGCCGCCGGGGCAGGCAGGGAGCTCTTGCGTGGCCGGTGCCGGCGGGGAGGAGGACGGCAAGGGAGCGCCAACCGGAGTGGCCATTTATGGCCGGAGCAGGGCAGGGAGGGGCAACGGTGGCCGCCATGGTGGTGCTCGGAGGTGGGATGTGCGTACGAGAGAGCAGAGGAAGAAGATAAGGAAAAGAAAAGGTGAATGACATGTGGGCCCAACTAATTGTAGCCTTGACGGTGTCAACATGGCATCCATTTCAACCCTCTTCGTCTCCGGCAACCAAACAGAAAATTGAGTCCAACCCCACTCCTTAACCAAACACGAAGTGGGTTTATCTCATCCTAGAAAATTGGGTTTAACTCAACCCAATCTACTTGGACCCAAAACCAAACACACGCTAGGCTACCCATGAGCTAGATAGACTTCTCAGCCCTTCCGCTCTGCCTACGATCCGTTCATCGGCTTCGACTTTGATGATTTGTAGCGTGTGGCTGACTAATGCCGACGCATAAGAATTGGTTTGTTGTGGGCAGACTGTACAGATCAATTATATAGTAAGCAGTAGACTAGTAGCCCTATTTTTATGTGCCTTAATTAATATTTTCTTTCTTGCGGCCACGTTGTTGTTTTTATCACTGGGAATATAATAACAGCTTTGAAAAAAAAAATCAAGGTGCAAAGACGTGTATAATAAGAACTGAAAAACCGAAGACTTATATCAACCAAAATCCGAACGTTGTTTATAATGCTTCCCAGAACCCGAACGTCGTTATCATGGTTCTGGGCTTCTGGCATCCTTTAGTGAAAAGGAGTCAGATACGTGCATTGGAACACGAACGCGTAGTTTAATCCGAAACCGGAAACCGGAGAAACCGAATCAGTGACGTGATTGGAACATCTTCAATCCGAACCGAAACCGAAGCCTCCGTGCGAGACGATGTCAGGTCAGGATTATTCGTCACCCGGTAAAATACTGACACAAGTGGGCCCCACACCCACGTCACTGAGAGAAGAGAAGAGGGACAGTTCCTCCGGCGTATCGTGCTATGCTAGTGAGTAGTGACGGCGACCATGGGCGTCCCGCTCGTTCTGGAATCTGGACGTTGTGACAATGGCAGAAAAAGCAACAGCGTGCTGTGCTGCTGCTGCTGCTGCAATGCAATTTCAGATTTCTCTACAGTATCACCATTACATCTGAAATTATGTGTGCATTGCAATTCATTAGTTGTACACTTTGTGCTAGATTATTGCTTACACATGTCCAGGCCATTGTCCAAGTGCAGTCTGGACCGGGTGGGCTTGGATCTATTTTATTTTATTATTATGAAACAAATTTAGAAACCAATTTTAGAGACAAGACACAATGCGAACTAGTACGTATGTCTCAAAACTAAAGATGAGTAGTTTGTAAGCTGGCCTTTGTTCAGACCTTTCTCATTAGTGGTGAAAATTTTCAGTGGACTACTTAGCAAAACAGAGATATAACAATAAGACGCGAAGCAAAACAGAACGGCATCAAAATCCAGAAAGAAACATTCCATTCCCTTTGATAACAGGTAGTACAACACTTGCCTAAATCCCACATGATACATCAAACCTGACGACACATAGCAATCTGAATTTCGTAGGCTAACAAAATACGTGAAATTCATACATACTCATACAACATGCTGTAGTATATAAATCTCAGTGTAATATGACAAAGCCTCCAAGCGCAGCCACAAGTACAATGGGCAAAACAGAGACCCAAAGGATGGTCATCCCCATGGCGCGCCGCTGAGTCAGGTCGCCGGACACGTAGAAGCCGACGGCCGCCTCCAGGAATCCAAAGATCACGATGGCAATGAGAATGCCGTAATACAGGTACCAGAGCGCCTTCCCATGGCCAAGAAAAATACCTTCAGGGGACTTGAATATTGCAAGCGCGAGAGCCGCCGTCGCTTGGATGACGCCGCTCACGATCATCGCCGGCGGCAGCTTCTCCACGTTGCGGCAGGCCTCGGCGATCAGGTTCACCATGTTGATGAGGACGGCCGCGAGCTCCATCGCCCCGGCTGTATGGTAGATCGAAGTGGCGCTCTCTGCTTTGTTTGTTTTGAGCTCGGAGAAAGGCTATGGCGGAGCTCGCTCGGGAACTTCGTTGGAGAATGGCTTCGCAGAGTAAACACCGGCCCACTGCTGCATATACAAGCCTAGACAGGGTAGTAGGAGACAAAAGACAATGGCGCGCTTGACTTCAGCCTGCAGAAACCGAACCCGAAACCGATTATCCAACCCGTCCCCCGCCGGCGTCGCGTCGTTGTCAGCTTCCGCAAGCATGTGGGCGTGGCCTCGCGCTTTATCGAACTGCTGGTGTAGATGTGTGTGATTAGATTGTGGATATTACTTGGGAATTTTTATACTTCTTGGCTTAAACTTTTGGGTGCAGAAAGGTGCATGCCGTTCAATACACTAACACCAGCAGGGTGATGTTCCAAGCTTTAATCCTGACACAGTTTTAAGTAAAAGAATTGGTTGGTGCGTGGGCAGACTGCGCAGTTCAATTGTACTGTATAGTTGTAGCCTATTTGTATGTGTCCTAAACATTTTGTTTTTCAGGTTTACGAGACCTTTTACTTCTCGGTTGTTTTGGGGGGTACGGTCGTTTTTTTTTTTATTTTATCACAGGGAATCAATGGTGCCAAGACGTATGGAACCGAAAACCGAACGTCCTAATCACGGTTCTGGCAATCCTTTCTCTACCTTGAATTTCCGCATCAACAATCCCTGGTCAAAAGGAGTTAGATACGTGCATAGCTCAAGCAACACGGACACAGACATGATTGGGACATCTTTAACCCGAAACCGGAACCGAACTGACGACGTGATTAGAATATCTTCAATCCGAAACCGAAACCGCTTTTCCACGCGGGGAGATGTCAGGATTAGTCACCGGTAAAGTTGACAACCTGATCAGCGTGTTGCTGGCACAAGAAGCCCCGCATCCACGTCAGTGAGAGAAGAGAGGGGCACAATTCCTTTGGCATACCGTGGTGCCAGTGCTGTGACCGCAAGTCGGCTCGTTCTGGACGTTTGTGACAATGGCAGCAAAAGCGTCAGCGTGTTGTGCGGCAATGCATTTTCCGATTTCTCTATGGTATTTGACGGGCGGCATCTGAAATGTTCTTTTGTTAGGAAACATGACGGATCAAGCGCCCCTGCTGAAATATTATTGCAATAAAAATAGCTATTAAATACAAAAGGTCGAACCAAAGAATAGGAAAAATTACATGTGACTAAACAGCAATATTTTCATGGAACTCTCTCTCTCTCTCTCTCTCTATTGATAACCAAGGCAAATTCATGCGTAAAGGATCTCTTGCTGATCTGTTATGAAGCCTATTGCTGCTTGAAAACAATGCCATTGCACGCAGTCTAAATGCTCCAGCACATTAGAATAATCTTCTCCATGGAGAAAGCTACAGGTCTTTGCAAAAAGGATCTAGATTACTCTGTATTTGTAGATTCACATGACTCCAACATCTCTTTGCAAAAAGGGCAGAGAAGGAAGATATGATAAATTCGTTTCATCAATACTTCATCAGGAACATAATACACATTTATAGCTGCCTAGAGTCATCGTTGTGACGACAGCCACTCATAACAACTCGAGTTAAATGCTAAAATCTTGCTAACCAGAACTATACTGTTTGCATTGCATCACAACGAAATGATGGAGAAGGTCTGCAACAGACAACAGCACCAATACATCACAGGCTAACGAATTCGAATTTCTTGTGCAAATGAGTAGTTGAACCTCAAGTCCCTACCGGATTGGTCAGGTCATCACACACCGTCACTGGAGATTCCAATTTATCAGCTGGACAGCTGCATGCGTGCCTCGGTCACGGTGTCTGTCTGCGTAAGGCCATTTCTTTCTGCCATGTGCAGATATGATAGACGACCCTGGCCATCCAAGGGCGAAATCTGAAGAAAGGCGTGTATTCTGTACTGAATTGTCTCTCCATGTGTGTCACCTTTCGATGAAACTTGTACGATGACCTTGAAGAATCGGAATGCCCAGGTTCCTGCAGAATGAATGCTTAAGCTTGGCAGACGGGCAATGAGGGCGTGCTATTAACAGATTGCGAAGTTAAACATGATTTATGATGTAGTGCGTACCTGACAGGTGGGGAAATAAAGGTTGACAGTAGGAGCCTGTTGCACGAGCACAAAATGTGAGTGAACGTGTCCAACAATCCGTCCAGAAGTTAGTTGACAAATACCCAATCAATTTTGACCCTTAGCTTATCTGTTGCAAGCATCCTGCATTCTTCATTTAGCTCTGCGCTGCATCTCCAGATGCTCAGCTCTTCCAAAGACCGTGGAAGGCCCTTGTCAGGCAACCTTGATATGCCTCTAGAACACGGGATGTCTAACCTTTTGAGCGAGTGAAGACTGTGTAGCACATCAGGAAGTCGCTCGAGTTTGTTGCATGATAAAAACACCAGGCTCTGCAGAGACGTGAGGAGCTGAAGCGCCCTTTCTTGCTCATCTGTGAAGAGGGCCACATTTACATCCTTACATTCTAGGTGACGGAGAGAGGTCAGGTGTTTGCAGAAAGATATGGTAAGTGCAGACAAGTCATTAATACGGAGTGTTTCCAGTCGAGGGAATATGTCAAAACCCTCAGCCTGTCGTGGCAACGGCGGAGGTATGCTGTGACAGTGTATTTCTAATTCAGCAAGGTTCACAAGGGATTGCAAGCTTTCCAGGGAAGCAAGCCATTCACAACTATAGGCTGTACATTGTTTCAATGCTGGGGGCGAACCGAGCTGCAAAGAAGTTAAATTCTGACAGTCACAAATAAAAACTTTCAGTTCCGGGAGGAAGCCTTGCAGAGATTTGATGGAGCCACAATGCTGAATCTTCAACTCTTCCAATGCTGTGAGGGTACCGAGCTCCAGCTCTTCAAAGCATTGAGTTACTATCTCTGGTACAAGATAGATATTGATAAGCGTAAGCTTCCTAAGGAATGGAAGCTTTTCAAGTGGTGGAAGTACTCTCAGTTCCTTGCAATTTTCTAGATGAAGCAGCTGCAAAGATGTAAGTTCAATGGACATCCAACTTGGAAAGAAAGAGCCGCTGTAGCCAATTATCCGGAGATGCTTAATGTTTGGATGAGGCTTAAGCCCCTCAAGAACCTCACTTGTTGTCTCTCTTGAAATCCCCACATTAAAGTTATCAGAATCCAATGATTCAGAATTGTCGGACTCAAAATCAGGTTCCCACGACTCCCATGACAAGCGCAATTCTTCTAGGATCCCTTTATCTGTTAGTCTTGCTTCACCAGCCTCTTGTTTGCTTTTGACATTCTGAAGTCCATAAATACGAAGTTTCACAAGCTGGTCCAAGGATTGAAGTTGTCTTATACCAAACTCACTGGCAGTTCGAACATTGAACACAGTAAGTTCCTGAAGAGCGGTCATTTTGCCAATGCAAGCAATGGTCGACTGTATTTCACTAGGAACAAGAAGATGTTGCATGCTGACCAGATTACTCATTCCACTAGGAACAGTTACATATGATTCGCTAAGATCTAAAACTTGAAGATGGAAAAAGTTGGTCAAAGCTTGCGGAAGGACTCCATTCTCAGACAAACGTGTATTACACATATAACGAATATGTGTGCAACTTACCAAATTGTTGATGAAACAGTCAAAATCAGCAAATGTTGAAAGTATTTGAAGCAAACGTAAAGTTTCCACTTCTCTAAACATATTCAAGAAAAATGTGAAAAAGGACGGGTCATAAGCACCAGTTATCACTAGGGACCGAAGTCTTCTCATTGATGTAACTTGGAGCAGGTTTTTCTTCAAGTTCTCACCAGAAAATGGAGTCCCATAATTATAACCAGTTACTATTGACAAATGTCTCGTAGTTGGCAAGATTTTTTTACATTCTTTGTCATCTATAGTCGCAAAATCAGCTCCTGAAAGTTCCCTTGCTAAATCATGCATAAGATCGGGCATGTAAAACCAATTTGAATCTTGGACGAGTTCTTCAAAGAAGCCAGAGTTCACTAAATTAGCCAAATAAGCCTTCCCCAAATCCTCTAGTTTTTTCCCAGTATGGTTACCATGCACATATCCTTGCGAAATCCACATTCTGAATAAATCCACTCCATTAAAAGGTTCCACGTTGGGGAACAGACAACAATACCTGAAGCATTGTTGCAAGTTCACAGGCAGGTTGTCATAGCTGAGCTTCAAAGAAGCCATGATGCCTCCGTTGAGCTGAAGGGATTTCCATTTTTCATTCTTCAGAATGTTACCCCAATGGTCAGCAGTAAGATGCTGCCTTAGAAGCATCCCGGCAGTTTCAGCTGCTAATGGGTTATGATGTAATTTCTTTGCTATTTGCCGGCCGATGTTGTTTAGACTTGGCTGCTCATGGTAAGTTTCATCACCAAATGAACATGTTTTAAACAATAACCAGAAATCATCACTTTGCATACCACATAACTCGATCTGTTTGACTGTGCCTATCCTTTTTGCAATAGACAATTTTCTAGTAGTGACAAGGATGACATTGCCTTCATATCTGAAAGGAGCCAACAGTTTATTCCATCGCCAATCATCGATGTCATCCCATACATCATCCAAAATAAGTAGAGTCTTGTTTGATGTGACATGACTCGATAAAATCTCTTGAAGTTTAGCCAAGCTGCTTATTCCTGCATGCTTTTCTTGTGAAACAAAGTCCAACATCTCCATTGTAAGCCTCACTTCGTCAAAGCTGTTAGACACCCAAATCCAAATCCTGTGAACAAATTGGCCTTTCACAGTTGGATCATTGTATACACTTTGAGCAAGAGCCGTCTTCCCAATACCACCGATGCCTAAAATAGGCACAACAAGTACACCATCAGATGTGCTTTCTGTCATAACCTTTAAGATGGAGTTCTTCTCAGCATCCCTGCCAAACATTTTGCGTTGGATAAGACTTGACGTCCTTCGGCATGGATCTGCAACTGTATCCTGACAAATATTCGAACTAGCAACAGAGACTGACCCATATAACTTCTGAACCTCACTGATAACCTGGTGTAACTCATGAGTCGTTTGTTGGATTCTATCACAGAATTTGTCCTTGTCCCAGGTGTGTGAGTTAGCTGGCGTATTGAGTGCAACTGCTGAAACCTCGTCAATTCTTTTTCTTTTTCTGCTGTATGAAGCATGAGTCGAAGACGTCACACCATTTTGTGTACCATCAACGGCACTACATGAGGAAAAAGAACATGGTCTGGTTGTTAGAAGTTTATAACTACAACTAAGCAGTGCACTGGCAATGGTAATTTAAATATCTTTGTGTTTAAAAAAAATAATGAGCATATTCTAAGCCCTAAAGTGCTGTTTTTGGTGCCGCTTTTTAGCAACAGAGGGAGTGTCATCTGTCAATAGATTTCATGTGGTCAAATTTGTCAGATTTTTTGACAAATACAATCCATGTGCAGTTATGACCCTAAAGCAAGATCCAGCATGCAAAAATTTCACAAATTTAGCATAAAAATTCCAGATGGCAGATAAATAGCAAAAAGAAAAAAAACAAGGAGGCCTTAATCATGATCATTACTATGAAAGTTCCCCAATACAAAGGGCGTGGATTATTCATGGATCCTCAAGCTAGCTAAGTAGTTCTAGTACCTTGAAAGGATTGGCATTTGTTCAACTGCTGCACGTTTCGTCCTGCAATTGTTACTCTTGAGGTGATTATGCAACACCGATGTCCCTTTGGTAGTCTCGCACTGGAGTTCCGTGCCACAGTATTTACATTTTGCTCTGCCAGGTGCAATCCCCTCAAAATGATCCCATGCCTTGGACCGCTTTTTTCCAGTACGGCTGCTACTCGGTATGTCAGGATTAGCCCTGGATCCATCTACTTGCTCTGCTCCATCTCCATCTCCATCAGTTCCTTCCTGCTCATCAGCACTAGCAAACACACCTGCACCAAAAGGAAGCGTTTCAGAGGAAACCAGAGAAGCTTTTACTATCTCGTTAATCGATCTGCACAAGAGCATATACATGTATGCTGCATACCTCCTTGGACCTGATGTTGGAGCCGATAGTAGTCAAGCTCGTCCACCATGTCGTCGGCGTCATACATGAGCTCCTTGAGTCGAGCGAGCGACCGGGTAAGCGGCCTGATCCCGTTCGCCCTCCCCCTCGCAGCAGCAACCACCATCTCGACCCTCTCGACCTCAGACATGAGCCTCTCGGTCTCGTCGGCGAGCCCGACATGGCGAAGCCACGCATCGAGCTTGTCGAGTAGGAGATTTGAAAGGATGGTTTGTGCCAGCCATAGGATCGTGCTCTCCACGAGAGCGTTATCTAGCGCCTCCATGAGATCCGGCACAAACAATCAGTGGCAGTGCTCCTGAGCCGAGAGAGATCAATGGAGAAACAGCGGTTGCGCAAGAGCGGAAGCGAGGGGGTGGAACACTGGAACAGGGGAGATGTCGAGGGAAGAGACTGCCAAAGTGAGGGGAAAGTGAGAGGCTTGCGGTCACAGCGCAATGGAAGTGAGGGGAACTTGCAGTGTGAACGCGCGGGCCGAAAGAGCACGGCGGCTACGACACGAGTCGTGGGAGTCGATCGGCGATCGCTGTCCACCGTGACTCTGTGGTGGGGTTTAGCGGACACAGGTGCATCGACATTTGTGTCGGCGTGAGGAGCTCCGAAGAGATCTATCGGGAAAAACTGTGGCTCGAGAAAGCACTGTTGGATGATAATCAAAACCACTTTTGGATTACAGTCTTACTTCCTCCATGTTCCTAAACTATAATGGTATCTAGAAATCAGGAATTTGTAGGGCAGCTACTCAATAACCTGCGAAAATTAATTTATTTCCTCAAAAAATTAATTTATAAGGACAATACATCTTACCAACTATAGAGCATTGCAAGGCGTAGCAAAAAAGAACTAGGCATTTTCACTTCAAACTTTGGCACTATTTGGACACGTGTTGACCGCGCAGTGCGTAGCGGAGCCCTGTTCAGGGAGTCATGTTACGAGAAATCAAACTCCCAGTTCAAACCCACGGTGGGTGAATCGTGTGTGAAAAGAATCATCTATACCGCAAGACAATTGGCGGGATTTTTTTCGATACTTGCATGGAGCGACCGTGAATCTGTTTATAATCAATTCAAAATAGGGCCTTTATTTCCAATGATGAACCATGGGCGCAGTCTGACATTTGTTTTTGGGCCTGCCCATTTTTTCGCTGAAAATTATTAAAATAATTATTTTGAGCACAAAAGTGTTTCGCAGGTTGCTTCTCAATGTCCAGGCCATGTCCAATTGTTATAAAAAAACATTAGAGCCTTGTGGGTGATGATATTTGTAGTTTTTTTTAAAGCGTGCATTACACGTTCTTTATTAAATGGAAGTGGAAAATTTCACAGGTTTTACAAGTAATCCGTGGATTACCGGTGAATGGAATCCTAAAAAAATTATTAAAATAACTATTTTGAGCATAAAAGTGTTTCGCAGGTTGCTATAAAAAAATTAGAGCATTGTAGGTGATGATATTTGCAGTTTTTTTAAAGCGTGCATTGCACGTTCTTTATTAAATGGAAGCGGAAAATTTCATAGGTTTCACAAGTAATCTGTGGATTACCAGTGAATGGGACTCTAAAAAAATTACCAGCGAATCCCACAGTGTTGGAATTATTTACTCCGGCAATGATCGACCACGTATCGCAAAGATCGAATCAGAATGGTAGCACCCGAGACACCACAATTTATACTGGTTCGGGGGTATGACGTGTGCTAAACCCTATGTCTAGTGGCTTTGTTGTTGTTCTTGATGTTCATGTACCCGGTTATAGGGGGTTGTTGCTCTCTAGCTATGCGTATATGGAAGTAAAAAGTTGGATCCCGAGCTCGGGGTCCCTATTGTCCTTTATATAGGTTAGGGAGCAGGATTACAAGGATGGTGATCCGGTTTCTTGGAGGGTTTCCTTATTGTTCATATAACTTGAAACCTAAATATCTTTGCGATATTTGCATCTCAGGTGCCGACGGCGCACATTGCTTGACGTCTAAACCTTTGGGCGAGAGTCTTGGTTGGCTTTCCCCCTCGATGGGTTCTTGTGCTGACAGGTCGATCACGTCGTATATCCAGACGACGAGGATACCCTTGGTCCATATATCCGACACACAGACACAACACATACAACAAGAGAATGCAAAGGGGGAGGGACCTCCACCTTATAACCCCAGCCAACTAAACTTGATACATAACAAGACTCAACGCTATGTTAGGCAGCAGGGTAGTGTAATTGCATAAGCGACAACCACGGTGGTCAAACATCTGCGGGAACTGCAGCTACACCAACCACTAGCAAGACGAACAATGAAGAGTAATATGAAGCACGATCAGGCACAACACAGCGACCAAACGGTGGCATAGAGACGAGACATAGGTGATTCTTCAACAACGCCTTCAGGAAGGAGGTGACGACCAAGGAAATCTAGACGCCATCGTCGCTAGCCTAAGAAGGCAGGACAAGAGTCTAGAAATCGGCGAAGCCTGGGCAGCTACACCGGGTTGAACAACGATGCCCCCAGGGAGGTGCATGGCGCTCAAAGCGTCAACGTCGTCTACCAGGCCGAAGCCGGGCCGAGCTTTTGCCCCTTCCACCATGCGGCACCCCGGTGACACCGCGCCCGGGCCCTAGGGCCAGCCGGCCGCACCATAGGCACATGCCAACCACGACCATCTTTCTCGCCGGCGCCCAGCCCCCTGTGGCTACCCACCTAGGCGGGCTACGCCAAATCTGTAGCCCGTAGGCTCCGGCGTGACGCAGATGGCCGTGGCACGGGAGCCCTTGATTTCCTTGGCCATCGTCTACACTAGAGCCTCCACGACTGCCTTGGACGTCGTGTATGCACAGTACCTCGGTAGGAGGGGCCCACCAAGGACGACGACATGATCCGCCCCGCCGCTACCGCGTGAGAGCTGGATGGACGCCTCCCACAAGCACAGGAATGCACCGCTCAGGTTAACCACGCGCACCCGGTCGAAGGCCTCGGTGGAGTTGCCACAGGCCCGGTAGCCGGACAGGTGCACCGGTGCGGGCCCGCCACGACTAGGGGATGCCCAGCCATGGAGGCTGCTCAGCTGGACATGCCCCACTGGCCATCGCAGGTTGACGTGGTGACCTGCGGACGCCAGATCCGGGGCCCTAGGGCTCGGATCCGGCCGGGCGCCACCGATCTTGGATGTCGTCCCGCCATGGCACTGGCGGGCCATCACCAAGGACATCGGAGGGGGTGAGCGCCACCAACCGCCAAATCTCACCCACAGGGGAGTGGATCCAGCCGGCTGACTGCCCCCATGGCCATCGAGGTCGCCGGAGGGGGAGGTGTGGAGGGGGCAAGAGAAGAGGGGGTGGAAAAGGGGCGGATGCGGCGGAGCCCCTTTTGAGGGCAACCGCTGCTGATCGTTGCCGCTGCCACCGCATGCTGAAGGGCGGTGACGGCGGCCAGGGAGGAGAGAGCCCGACGGGGACGACATGTTGCCCCCGAGTCGCCAGATGGTGATATACCAGATGTGGCCAACAACAGAGCGATCATACTCGTTCCAAAAATAAAGAACCCACAGGAGTTGACGCAATTCTGGCCAATTGCTCTATATAATGTTTTGTATAAAATCTGCTCCAAAGTGATCACCCAATGGATGGCCCATGTTTTGAACGGGGTGAGGAATAGGTTTTTTAGCTCCTAGTTCCCAGTTTAAATGATAGTGATTATTTTCTATCCCCAGCAGCTCAAATTTACCAAAATCTGTAAGAGATTTTGCATTTGGTTAGAGAGGATTGGTTCTCATAGCGGATACGCTCCAAAGAACCCTCCCGAATGGCCGCATAGACCAAAGATTTGTGTCCTAAGCATTTTCGTTTTGCTGGTTTTTGAGACCCCACATCGTTTTCGATCACTGGGAGTATAATAATAATAAAAGCTTTGAAAAAAAAAAAACCAAGGATGCCAAGACGTCACGTGTATACGAACTGAAAAACGAAGATTTATATCAGCCAAAACCCTTTCTCCAACTTCTGCTCAACTGGAGTCACAAACGTGCGTAGCTTAGGCAACACAGACAGACAGAGAGAGAGGACATGATTGCGACATCTTTAACCCGAAACCGGAACCGACGACAAGATCAGAACATCTTGACCAAGGCCTTGTTTAGATCGTGGAAAAAAATAAATTCGATAAATAGTATCATTTTCGTCTTATTTGATAAATATTGTCCGATCGTGGATCAACTAGGCTCAAAAGGTTCATCTCGTGATTTTCAACTAAACTGTGTAATTAGTTATTTTTTTACCTACATTTAATGCTCCATGCAAACAGCTAAAATATTAATATGATGGAGAGAGAGTAAAAAAATTATAACTTTTAGAGTGAACTAAACAAGGCCCAAAACTATTTTTCAAAGCAAGATGTCAAGACACGTCACTGATAAAATTGATGCCTCAGGATTGGCAACTTGAACCGCTTGTTACTAACACAATAGGCCCCACATCACGGTGTGCTTGGGCTAAAAAAAATGAAACACCCTTCGAAATCTACTTTTGGAGACAAATCACTTTGCAAACCACGTCTCTAAATCGAATTTCAGCTGAGTTTGTAAAGGTGGGGACTCTGTTCTCCTTATTTCTAGAGGCTGTTCACAGCCGTGTGAAAAGCGGACCTCCCTAAATCGTTTCTTATTACTGGTGAAAATTTTCAACAGATTCCTTAGAAAACATAGATATAATTAACAATAACAAGCAAAGCAAAACAGAACGGCATAAAAATCCAAAATTTTTTCATTCTCGTTGAATAACAGGTACTAGTACACTAGTTGCCTAAACCCCACATGCACCGGATCCCATACACCTGGCTAAGAATGGAAAAAACACATCAAACCTGACAACACATAGCATTCAGAATTTTGATATACGCTAACAAAATTCGTGAAATATATTCATACATACAACATACTGTATACTGAACACTTCGTCACTTCCTGCAAGTAACTAGCTAGTATATTATTTCAATGCAATATGACGATGCCTCCAAGCCCAGCCACAAGAACAATCGGCAAAATAGAGACCCAAAGGATGGTCATCCCCATGGCACGCCGCTGAGTGAGATCGCCGGACACGTAGAAGCCGGCGGCCGCCTCCAGGAATCCAAAGATCATGACGCCAACGAGAATGCCGTAATACAGGTACCACAGCGCCTTTCCATGGCCAGAAAAATACCTCCCGGAGACTTGAAGATGGCGAGCGAGAGCGCCGCCGTCGCTTGAATGACGCCGCTCAAGATCATCGCCGGCGGCAGCTTCTCCGTGTTGCGACAGGCCTCGGCGATCAAGGTCACCATTTTGATGAGGACGGCCGCGAGCTCCATCCCTCTTGCGGTATGGCAGATCGATCGAGTGGCGCGCTTGCTATTTCTTTTGAGCTCGGAGAATGGCTATGGCAGAGCTCGGGGGTTTGCGTGGGGAATGACTTCGCAAAGTGATGAACACTGCTGCATATATAGGAAGGGCTGGACAGGGTAGGAACCGAAACCTAATGGCGCTCGCTGACTTCAGCAGCGTGTACTTCGTAGCTTTTAGACATTTTCTTGCCCAGATCTTTCGAAAAAAAGGACATTTTCTTGCCCCGGCCAGCTGCCGAAACCGCCGAACCCGAAACCGATTATCCCACCCATCCCCGTCTCCAGCGTCGCGTCGTTGACAGCTTGCCGCAAGCATGTGGCTTGTGGCATCATGCTTTTCTTAAACTGCTGTGTGTGCAGACGTGTGTTATTATATGTTGTGGGTATTACTTTGAAATTTTTACACAATATAAGTAAAACTTGTATTCTAGGCTTAAACTTTTGGGGTGCAGAACAGTGCGTATGCCGTTCAACGGTTCGATACACTATCAGGTTAAGACCTTCTAAGTTTTAATCCTAACACAGTTCAATAATAAAAGAATTGGTTAGTGTGGGCGGACTGCGCTGTTCAATTATACAGCAGTAGTCCTATTTTTATGTGTCTTAAATATTTCCTTTTTTCAGATTTGAGAGGCGGCCTTATACCTTCTCTTTTCTTGGCTACGGTCGTTTTCGATCACAGGGAATATATATAGAAAATCAATCGTGCCGACGTGTATACATATGAACCGAAAACCGAAGACTTAACAGCCAAAACCCGAACGTTGTAATCATGATTCTGGCATCCTTTCTCTATCCTTGAATTTCCGCATCAACAACCCCGGGTCAAAAGGAGTCAGTTACGTGCATAGCTTAAGCAACCGGAACCGATCCGACGACGTGATTAGAACATCTTCAGTCCAAAACCGAAACCGCTTTTGCACACGGGGAGATGTCATGACTCAGGATTTCGTCACCGATTTCGTCACAACCTGACCCCGCGTGCTGCTGGCACAAGAAGCCCCACATCCACGTCAGTGAGGGAAGAGGGGCACAATTCCTTTGGCATACCGTGGTGCCAGTGCTGTGACCGCAAGTCATTTCGTTCTGGACGTTTGTGACAATGGCAGCAAAAGCATCAGCGTGTTGTGCTGCAATGCAATTTCCGATTTCTCTATGGTATTTGACGGGCGGCATCTGAAATGTTCTTTTGTTAGGAAACATGAGGGATCAAGCGCCCCTGCTGAAATATTATTGCAATAAAAATAGCTATTAATACAAAAGGTCGAACCAAAGAATAGGAAAAATTACATGTGACTAAATAGCAATATTTTCATGGGAGGAACTCTTTCTCTCTCTGTATTGATAATCAAGGCCAATTCATGCGTAAAGGATCTCTTGCTGATCTGTTCCGAAGCCTGTTGCTGACTTGCTGCTTCAAAACAATGCCATTGCACGCTGTCCAAATGCTTAGGACATTAAATAATCATCTCCATGGAGAAAGCTACAGTCTTTGCAAAAAGGATCTAGATTACTCTGTATCTATAGATTCACATGATTCCAACATGCCCAACATCTCTTTACAAAAAGGGCAGAGCAGGAAGATACGATAAATTCGTTTCCTCCATACTTCATCAGGAACATAATACACATTTATGAGAAATTTTACTACACTTAAAAACAAATGATAGCCATTTATTTCGTTAGATCTAGGTGGAAGCAGAGGAAAGAAACTTAACTTGTGGGCCTGAAGTGAACCAACAAATACGTGGACCTAGAACTAAATTCTAATTAATTTTGGAGGATATAATAGTATTTTGATCTATTAGAAGCCGCTTGTCTGAATCAAAAAAAAAAAAAAACAGCTGCTTCTCTCAATAACAAGGAAGCTGCTTCAAATTTCCTTGAAGCTGCTTCAAATCTTCGTCACTTATCTGTTCTGTGTTCTTCCTCAGCTGTGCCGCTCCTCTCGACACGCCGGCGGTGCGGCAGCCCCGTGATCCTTGGACGCATGGACTCCGATAGCCGGCGATCGTCGCCACATAACCTCGCGAGTTCTATCTCCTTCATGTCTCCACAGCTCCCTTCCTCTCCAGAGCGCTGAGCCGCCTCCGGCCATCTCACTCGCGGGTCTCCGTGTCGGTGTCCGCGGCAGCGGCGGCCGTGAGGAACTGACGCGCGCAGGCGCCAGTGGCGGCGGGTTCGCGGCGTTGTCCTGCAGCAGCGCCGTCGCAGCGTTGCCCTGCACCAGCGCCGGCCCGCCTTCGGCCATCTCGCTCGCGCCGCTTCGCCCTCGCGCACCCCAGCAGCGGCAACTGCCGCATCTCCGGCCGTCTCCCTCTCCACCGCCGCGACCTCCTCCGCGCTCAGCTGTAGCCGCTGCTCCTTGGCCTCCACCCCCCAGCGAGGAGGGCGGCGAGGCTGGCGGCGCAGGGAGGAGGCGATCCGCGATGCACAGGATTTGAGTTAGCGATTGGGAGAGATTAAGCACAGAAGTACAAAACTGCCCTTAATTAAAATTAACTGATTTTCGTAATTAACTGGTGGCGGTTCCTCCCAAGCACAGTAACAAAAACCTCCACATTTATAGCTGCCTAGAACCATCGTTGTGACGACAGCCACTCATAATAACTCAAGTTAAATGCTAAAATCTTGCTAACCAGAAATATACAGTTTGCATCACAACGAAATGATGGAGAAAGGTCTGCGATAGACAACGGCACCAATACATCACAGGCTGACGAATTCGAATTTCTTGTGCAAATGAGTAGTTGAACCTCAAGTCCGTACGACGATGGTCGGTTCTTTTTTTTCGCGGGTAGGCATACATGCCCGTATTTCATTAAGAGAACAAGAATGATCAATAGACCTATAACATATGAGAAGTTAACAATGGCGAGCAGCCATCGTCAACACACGATAAAAGCACAAAACAAAAAAACACAAATAGCAAGAATACATGGGGGGAGACCCGCCTCAACACGATGAACAACTATGCCTGACGAAGACTAGACAAAAGCATCGACACGAGGATTGCCAAGGTGTTGGCCAAACATCTCCAGTGACCAGGTAGCCACTGCGAGGTAGAAACGACAACAACGTCCGGCAGCGGCCAGGTAGCCACTGCGAGACAGAACCGTCCGCCAGCGGTCAGGTAGCCGCTGCGAGATAGAACGACGACGACGACACCAAACACCAGGCAATCCAATGCGAAGATGAGCATGAGGCGCACACAGGCACAGTCAAGAAGCTACGATGACACCTTGAAAAAGGGCATGGCGCTGTCCGCGCCACTGTCGCCGGTCCGGGCTGGCCAGGCAGGATTTTCACCCCGCAGAATTACGTCCATCCGGCACAACGACCAATCACCGGACCTGCAGACGACAGGACGAGGACAGAGAGCAGCAAGCACCACCTTCCATCGGCTCCCGCAGGAGTGAAGTCTGCAGCGGCGCCCCCAGGAGGGTTGTGACGCACAGTTGCGCCACTGTCGCTGGCCCATTCGCAGAGCAGCTGCTAGGGCAGGGTTTTCACCCGACTTCACTACCCTGCAGAGCACCGAAGCTGCAGCCCCAAGGCCGCAACTAGAAGGAGAGGTGGGGACGGGGCTCGCTGGCCGCCGCGCCAAGGAAGCCCGCATGGGATGCCGGCTCGCCGGCCGCCGGGCCAGACGGGGAGGTCGGGGAGCAGGAGCTCCGGCCGCCGCATAGGAGCCAGCGAGAGAAGCGGGTTCGCTAGCCGCCACCCTAAGGCAGATGGGGAGGTCGGGGAGAGAGGAGAAACGGCCATCATCACCGCCATGGAAGCCCGCGTGGAGCGGACTCGCCAGCCGCCACCCAAAGCCATACGGGGAGGTTGGGGAGCAGGAGCTCCGGCTGCTGCCGCCATGGAAGCCCACAGGCTCGCCGGCCGCCGTCGCCAACGGAGCCCCTGTCGGGCGCGCAGGTACCGAATCCGGGCCCGGAACCCGTGGATCTAGATTCACCGCCGGCAAACACCAAGGCGCTCGCCGGCCACCCACATGCCGGATCTAGGACCAGGACCACCGGATCTGGGCTCAGGGAGCTCGGAACTGGTCTCTCCCCGATCCGACCGGCCGACCATGTTCAGGTGAGAGAAGCGGGGGTGCGGGGAGAGGAGAGCGAGGGAGGAGCTGCTGATGCTGCCAGTGGCCTTTTTTCGGCATGGCAGTGGGCCACCGTCACCGCCGGCCGGAGCGGCGATGGCAGCGACCTAGGATGGGCGGCGGCGGGTCACCCCCGAGTCGGCCGGGGAGGACGACGGGGGCGGGATACATTGGTCGGTTCATCACACACCGTAACTGGAGATTCCAATTTATCAGCTACATGCGTGCCTCGGTGTCTGTCTGTGTAATGCCATTTCTTTCGAATTCAAAAAAATGCCATTTCTTTCGCCATGTGCAGATATGATAGACGACCCTGGCCATCCAAGGGCGAAAGGCGTGCTATTAACAGATTACGAAGTTAAACACGATTTATGATGTATGCATACCTGACAAGTGGAGAAAGGCTGACAGTAGCAGCCTGTTGCACGAGCACAAAATGTGAGTGAACGTGTCCAACAATCCGTCTAGAAGTTAGTTGACAAATACCCAATCAATTTTGACCCTTAGCTTCTCTATTGCAAGCATCCTGCATTCTTTATTTAGTTCTGTGCTGCATCTGTAGATATTCAGCTCTTCCAAAGACCATGGAAGGCCCTTGTCAGGCAACCTTGGAATGCCTTGACAATATGCTATGTCTAACATTTTGAGCGAGTGAAGACTCTGTAGCACATGATGAAAACTTTAGGTCTGCAGAGACGTGAGGAGCTGAAGCGCCTTTTCTTGCTCATCTGTGAAGTGGGCCACATATGAATCCTGACACACTAGGTGACAGAGAGAGATCAGGTGTTTGCAGAAAGATATGGTAAGTGTAGATAAGTCATGAATACGGAGTGTTCCCAGTCGAGGGAATATGCCAAAACCCTCAGCCTGTTGTGGCAACGGCGGAGGTATGCTGTGACAGCGTATTTCCAATTCAGCAAGGTTCACAAGGGATTGCAAGCTTTCCAGTGAAGCGAGACATTCACAGCTATAGGCTGTCCATTGTTTCAATGCTGTGGGCGAACCGAGCTGCAAAGAACTTAATTTCTGACTATCACAAATAAAAAATTTTAGTTCTGGGAGGAAGCCTTTCAGAGATTTGAGGGAGCAATGCTCAATCTGCAGCTCTTCCAATGTGTGAGAGAACCGAGCTGAAAAGATACCAAGCCTGGACTATCAAGTACCTCTAGTTTAGAGAGGCTATGTTTTTCAATTGAAGAAGGAAGCTGAAAAATGTGATTACTTCCGTCTTCCACCTGAAGGGAGCTCAGCTCCAACTCTTCTAAGCATGGAATTACTATCTCTGGTACATGATAGATATTGATAAGCGTAAGCTTCCTAAGGAATGGAAGCTTTTCAAGTGGTGGAAGTACTCTCAGTTCCTTGCAATTTTCTAGATGAAGCAGCTGCAAAGATGTAAGTTCAATGGACATCCAACTTGGAAAGAAAGAGCCGCTGTAGCCAATTATCCGGAGATGCTTAATGTTTTGATGAGGCTTAAGCCCCTCAAGAACCTCACTTGTTGTCTCTCTTGAAATCCCCACATTAAAGTTATCAGAATCCAATGATTCAGAATTGTCGGACTCAAAATCAGGTTCCCACGACTCCCATGACAAGCACAATTCTTCTAGGATCCCTTTATCTGTTAGTCTTGCTTCACCAGCCTCTTGTTTGCTTTTGACATTCTTAAGTCCATAAATATGAAGTTCCACAAGCTGGTCCAAGGATTGAAGTTGTCTTATACCAAACTCACTGGCAGTTCGAACATTGAACACAGTAAGTTCCTGAAGAGCGGTCATTTTGCCAATGCAAGCAATGGTCGAGTGTATTCCATAACCCGGATCAAGATGCCGCATGCTCACCAGATTACTCATTTCACTAGGAAGAGTTACAGATGATTCCTCATGCAAGCCTAAAACTTGAAGATGGAAAAAGTTGGTCAAAGCTTGCGGAAGAACTCCACCCTTACACCAACTGTCCATGAAGTGTGCATATATATAACGAATATGTGTGCAACTCAACAAATTGTCGATGAAACAGTCAAAATCAGCAAATGTTGCATGTATTTGAAGCAAACGTAAATTTTCCACTTCTCTAAACATATTCAAGAAGTATGTGAAAAAAGACGGGTCATAATCACCAACTATCAACAGGGACCGAAGTCTTCTCATTGATGTAACTTGGAGCAGGTTTTTCTTCAAGTTCTCACCAGAAAATGGAGTCCCATAATTATAACCAGTCACTATTGACAAATGTCTCGTAGTTGGCAAGATTTTTTTACAGTCTTTGTCATCTATAGTCGCAAAATCAGCTCCTGAAAGTTCCCTTGTTAAATCAAGCATAAGATCGGGCATGTCAAACCAATTTGAATCTTGGACGGGTTTTGCAAAGAAGCCAGAGTTCACTAAATCAGCCAAATAAGCCTTCCCCAAATCCTCTAGTTTTTTCCAGTATGGTTACCATGCACATCCTTGCGAAATCCACATTCTGACTAACTCCACTCCATCTAATGTGACTAACTGCACTTCATCTAATCATTCCTTTTCGAGGAACAGACAACAATACCGAAACCATCGTTGCAAGTTCTCAGGTAGGTTGTCATAGCTGAGCTTCAAAGTGCGAACACATGGTTTTTCTATACCATTGTGTAGCGTCTTTGTGTTGAGTGTGATGAGTGATTGTTAATGTACCAATACTTTGGTTCGTGGTTGGTTCGGTGGTTCTACTAATCCCTGGCATAGGGTTATGTGCCGAAACATGTCTCTTGGCTTATGTTGTGCAGGTGTGGAGTCCGGAGGCGGTGGCAACGGTCAGGAGAAGGTCAAGTAGGGCGTGCCGTGCCGACGGACCGGTGCGGTGAAGGGCGGACGCTAGGCTTAGACTGACGGACCACACGGTCGGGTGGCCAGCCGTGGTGGCTGACACTTGGGACATCAACAAGCGCAAGTGTACATGACGAGGGACGCGTACGCGGTACTCTACTCGCGAGGAGGTTTGGTGGTTTGTCCTCAAAACTATCGGCGAGGGACGCGTATGGACTACGCTACTCGCGGACGGTTTGGTGATTTGTCCTCAAAACCATCGGCGACGGTTTGGTGGTATTGCCTCAAGACCACCTGTGGCGGGTTTCGCGGGTTTGCGCCTCAAAACCCGGACGGAGGTCCCGATGCGGGACGGACGACACGTGGCGGCATCGGGGAGATTGCGTTGACGCAAGGCTACCGGTGGGAAGGCGCGGTGGTGTCGGATCGATAAAGAAAAACTGGACGGTTTTACCCCTAGAGGGTATTTGGGTTGTGTGCTTCATGTAAGGGCATTTGAGTCTTTTGACGGGTGCCTATATATATGTGAAAGGGCTGGTTGGACAGCTATCCTTAGAGGGTCACTCTTATTTGTGTTGTGTTGAGAAGAGACTAGGGTTGAAGAGAGGAGTGACTCTTGTTCATGAGTTTTTGGTCGTTCATAGCTTTGATTTGCTTAGAGTGGCTCTTAGCCAGACCTTGTGAAATAATCCAAGGATCAATTTTCGTGCCCCTCTTGTTCCCTCTCTGAATCTGAGTTTATCTGTTTTTTTTATTTTCGAGCTATTTTTCTGTGATTTTTATTCTAGGGATTTGGCTGCGATTTAGGGCAGATTTCTTGAGGGATTTTTGTGCAAGGACAAGTGATGATGCTTCTCTATAAGTGACTCGAACTAATTTCACTTGAGCACGAACAGATCGGGAGATTTTCGTTTTGGACGAAAAAAATGTGTTCTTGATCTCGATCTGATTTTTCTGGAGTTCTATCAAATCTTGAGCGATGATCTTCTAAGGATAGCTCATCAACTACCTTGTGCTGACCTGAGTGAAATTTGGTTGGAGTTGGTTTAGATTTGATAGAGTTTCCTTTGATTTTGGAGCTCGCTTTCTTCTGTTCGTCGTTCTGTGCTGAGCTCTGTTCTTTCGCACGGGCTGCCTGGCTCCCTGCTGGGCGGCTGCTTGTACGGGCGGGCCTAGCGCCGAGCGCGCCTGGCCGAGCGAGAGCAGACCCACGCCGTAGCAGCGCTACCAGCACCGGTGCATCAGCACCGTGCTTGCTCAGTTGAGCGGCTCTCATCTGCAGGTTGTCGTGCTCCTGCCCGGCGCCGCTTGCCTAGGCCTTGCAAGGCCGAGCTTTGTCTGTGCTGTGGTTCATCTACCTCTGTCTGTTTGTTCCTGTGCACGTCCGTTCTGCAGCAGTGGAGCAGCTGCTCGTCCATCTCCTTGTGGTGCAGGTGATTGAATCTTCAGAGCAGTTGGCGTCTTGGTGAGCGGCAGGCCGAGCCACCTTGTTCTTCGCGTGTGAAGCCAAGCTCGGTTGGTGTGCTGGTTTTGCATGAGCTTTTCAGCAGGCATCCTACGGTCTTGTCCAGTTCTTGCCTGCTCGCAACCAGGTACAGAGAGAAGCTGCCCGTCGGCAACCAGGTAAGAAGGTAAGCAGGCTATCATTTCATTTGCTTGGACTAGCAATCCGTTCAACATTCAGAAAGCAGCAGTTTGCATATAGCTTTTGAGAGGCAATCGGAGTAATGAAAATTATGTGCTTGTAATTGTTTTGGGCTCCCATCATCACTGCTTCTTGCTGTTGCCCGTGGCTAGCAATTTGGCCTTGCCTCTTCGTTCAAGAAGACAGCAGCAAAAATAGGTTGGCTTGCTTGTTTCGTTTGCTTTTGTGATTGAGTACTAGCAGCAACGAGGTTCTGTACTAATCCATTTGCTAGCTCGGTCAGTGGCAGTTTCAGCAGTCCGTGCTTGCACTTGAGCTTTGAGTTTAATTGTTCATGAGCATGGTTGTTGCTTCCGTGAAATACTACTGCAATCATTAGCTAAACATTGATGGATTAAATTACTTTGTTTGCTTGAGGAGTTCACGGCTGGAAGATCAAGTAGCTTTCTGTGCAGCATTGGTTGGAATTTCGATCACAAGGCAGGCTGCAGTTCGCGCTCTTGATTTATCTCTCAGTGTCAGTTTTCTGTTCTCAGTAGCAAGGCAACTGGCCTTGTGCACCAGTGAGCAGCACCTTTGCCTGCTCTTCTTTGTTAGATCCTGTGTGTGCTCATCTTCTGCAGGTCATCGGTGACGACATCGCTACTCCCGCGTTTTGAGAGCAGCTGTGCTCTTTTTGATGAATATCAAATTGCTGGTAGGCCGTGCACCTTCGAGTGCCGAGCAAATCCAGCATAGTGCTTGTTTTGTAGGTATCCGCGGTTCTCATTGACTCGCTATCTCGTTTGCGGATTTTGTGTTTTAAGATCCGATTTGAGTTTCACCTTTTGCGTTGGCTTTCCGTGCTCATTTGTGATGTCCCGCTGTGTCCTAGGGAACATCCACCCACTAGTTGGGTCATGGACATCACAGTATTTTATTTGCACATTTGGTGATGATTTTGAGACAGTGGCCTAAATATTTTGAAAGAAATTTTTTACGGCTCCCATTCAAAACCCCCCTCTGATCGCTGTTTTCAGTCCTTCACAAAGAAGCCATGATGCCTCCCTTGAGCTTAAGAGATTTCCATTTTTCGTTCTTCAAAATGGTACTCCAATGGTCAGTGGTAAGATGCTGCCTTAGAAGCATCCCAGCATTCTGTGCTGCTAATGGGTTATGATGTAATTTCTCTGCTATTTGCTGGCCGATGATGTTTAGACTTGGCTGCTCTTGGTAAGTTTCATCACCAAATGAACATTTTTTAAACAATAACCAGAAATCATCACTTTGCATACCACATAACTCGATCTGTTTGACTCTGCCTATCCTTTTTGCAATATACAATTTTCTAGTAGTGACAAGAATGACATTGCCTTCCATATTGTCAGACCTGAAAGGAGCCAACAGTTTATTCCATCGCCAATCATCGATGTCATCCCATACATCATCCAAAATAAGCATAGTCTTGTTTGATGTGACATGGCTCGATAAAATCTCTTGAAGTTTAGCCAAGCTGTTTATTCCTGAATGCATTCCTCCAACATCTCCATTGTAATTCTCACTTCGTCAAAGTTGTTAGACACCCAAATCCAAATCCTGTGAACAAATTGGTCTTTCACAGTTGGATCGTTTTATACACTTTGAGCAAGTGATGTCTTGCCAATACCTTCGATGCCTAAAATAGGCACAACAAGTACACCGTCAGGAGATGTGCCTTCTGTCATCAGCTTTAAGATGGAGTTCTTCTCAGCATGCCTCCCATACATTTTGCACTGGATAAGACTTGATGTCCTTCGGCATGGATCTGCAATTGTATGACAAACATTCGAACTAGCAACAGGGGCAGATCCGTATAACTTCTGAACCTCAATGATAATCTGGTGTAACTCATGAGTTGTTTGTTGGATTCTATCACAGAATTTGGCCTTGTTCCAGGGGTGTAAGTTAGCTGTTGTGTTGGGTGCTACTGCTGAAACCTCATCAATTCTTTTTCTTTTTCTGCTGTCTGAAGCATGAGTCGAAGACATCACACCGTTTTGCGCACCATCAACGGCACTACATGAGGAAAAAGATCATGGCCTGGTTGTCAGAAGTTTGTAACTGCAATTAAGCAGTGCACTGGCAATGATAATATAGACGTTTTTTTATATAAAAAAAATCTAATGAGCATATTCTAAGCCCTAAAGCGCTGTTTTTGTGCCCCGTTTTAGCAGTAGTTATCTGTCAAAAGATTTCAGGTGGTCAGATACAATCCATGTGCAGTTATGACCATAAAACACGATCCAGTATACAGAAATTTTACAAATTTAGCATAAAAATTTCAGGTGGCAGATAAATAGCAAAAAACAACAAGGAGGCGTTAATCATGATCGTTACTACGAAAGTTCCCAAAATGCAAGGATGTGGATTATGCATGGATCCTCAAGCTAGCTAAGTAGTTCTATTACCTTGAAAGGATTGGCGTTTGTTCAATTGCTGCACGCTTGGTCCTGCAATTGTTACTCTTGAGGTGATTGTGCAACACGGATGTCCCTTTGGTAGTCTCGCACTGGAGTTCTGTGCCACAGTATTTACATTTTGCTATGTCATGTGCAATCACCTCAAAATGAGCCCATGCCTTGGACCGCCTTTTGCCAGTGCTGCTGCTACTCGGTATGTCAGGATTAGCCCTGGATCCATCTACTTGCTCTGCTGCTACTGCATCTCCAGAGCCATCTACTTGCTCTGCTGCTGCTGCATCTCCATTTCCATCTATACTTGCTCTGCTGCTGCTGCTGCTGCATCTCCACCCGTTTTTTCCTGCTCATTAGCACTAGCAAACATACCTGCACCAAAAGGAAGCGTTTCAGAGGAAACCAGAGAAGCTTTTACTATCTCGCTAATCGATCTGCACAAGAGCATATAGTAGTCAAGCTCCTTGGACCTGATGTTGGAGCCTATAGTAGTCAAGCTCGTCCACCACGTCGTCGGCGTCATACATGAGCTCCTTGAGTCGAGCGAGCGACCGGGTAAGCGGCCTGTTCCCGTTCGCCCTCCCCCTCGCAGGGGCAACCACCATCTCGACCCTCTCGACAGCAGACATGAGCCTCTCGGTCTCGTCGGCGAGCCCCACATGGCGAAGCCAGGAATCAAGCTTGTCGAGCAGGAGATTCGAAAGGATGGTCTGCGCCAGCCATAGGATCGCGCCCTCCACGAGGGCGTTATCTACCACCTCCATGAGATCCGGCACAAGCAAGCAGTGGCAGTACTCCCGAGCCGAGAGAGATCAATGGACGCGAATGACAAGGTGACTCGGGAGTCGGGAAGGTCTTGCGTTCTTGGCTTCTTGCTGGGTCTTGCGGTCATAGTGTAGGAAGCGAAGGGGAAAGTGCGAATGTGAACGCAGCTCGATGGGTCAATCAAAAGACTCAGGAGTCGCACAGCTGCAAGAAAAGTCGTGGAGTTTAAGAAGACTGCTTTTTTTCTGAGTGAGTTTAAGACTGCTTTTTTTCTTTCTGAGGGGAGTTTAATAAGACTGCTAACAATCGTTTTAATCGACGATCTATTGGGGGTTTTTTTTTTTTTGGAACTGGGCCTTCTAAATAGTGGCCTAATAGGAAGCGCAAATTAGCAGGCCTAAGGCCCTTGCAAGTCGGCCTTTTAAATAGTGGCCCAATGGGTTGACTAAGTTACCGGGCCTCATCCTTTATTTGTTCTAGCTCAACTCATCTGAAACAAAGGAAAACTTAGGACCGTCTTCAATTCAGCAACAGTGCTAAGTGTTATTAATCAACTGATGTCCATGTCTCTTTTTTTTCCTCAAAAAAAAAAAAAAAAAAAAACTGATGTCCATGTCTTTCCGCGTACGCGTACACTAGTTCTAGTTCTCCTTCCACTGGTATTCTGGTTCCGGCAATGGCAATTAAGCCTGAGAGCAGCTGGGACATACGGTACAGACCTGAAATCGCACCAATAAATCATCACAGGGTGACGTATCTGAATTCATGCATCATCAACGAGATGTGAATCAGTTGAACCGAAGTCACCACCGTACTGGTCCGTTCATCACTCACGGGATGATCTCCAAATTCCTGCACAAAGCAGGACAGATGCTTAATTTACCAATAGGGCAATGAGGGTATATCCTATCAAACAAATTGCAAAGGTAACACCGTAACATGATCAATGGTAGTGCATACCTGAAGAGCAGAAAAGAGGCTCACGGTACAGCTTTGTTTTGCAGGAAGAAATGTGTGTCCAACAGAGACACCCAAACTGCCAGTTCAACGATGATAATTATAAATTTGGACCCTTAGCTTCCCTGTTGCTAGCATCCTGCACTGCCTGAAGCTCCACACTGCAGTCGTTTATCTCCATCATTTCCAGCGACGGTGGAAGGCCCTTTTCGGGCAGCCTTGAGATGTGTGGACAACCCCTGACGTCTAGCCTTTTGAGGGAGTGAAGACTGTGCAGCACAGCAGGGAGCTCTTCAAGATTCACAAACCCCAAAAATGCAAGACCTTGCAGAGACGTGAGGAGCTGAAGCGCCTTTTCTTGTTCATCCGTGAAGCGGACACTGTTTCTGTTTGAATCATAAGTTAGTCTTAGGTAACGGAGAGAGGTGAGGTGTTTGAAGAAAGGCATGGCAAGGGCAGATAAGCCGTCGACATAGAGCTTTTCCAGTCGGGGAAATACATTAGAACCTTCAGGCTGTTGTGTCAAAAGCTCCAACAGCGGGCCTATGCTGCGACACTCGTATATTGCCAAATCAGCAAGGTTCCTGAACAATGCCAGGGTTTCCAGTGAAGTGATCCAGTCACAACTATAGACTGTCAAGTCTTCCAATGCTGTGAGTGCACCGAGCTGCAGGGAAGTCAAGTTTTGGCTGTCACACAAACACACTTCTAGTTTGGGGAGGACGCCTTGCAGAGATGTGAGGGAACCACAATCCTGAACCTGCAGGTCTCTCAGTGTTGCAAGGGAACCCAGCTGCAAAGATGTCAGGTTTGGACTGTCCTCTACCATGAGCGTGGAGAGGAACGTTCCATGGGTCAGCAAATAGGGTGCCAAGCCATCCTGGAGATGTCCGATGCTAAGTTCCTCAAGCGATCGAGGAAGCAGATGGGTGTGGCCACTTCCCTGTTGCATGTCTTGACACCTTCGAACCCATGAAGCAGATAGTTCAGGATTCATATCAATTGACAAGACTCGGAGGGATCTCAGATACTGCATGCCCTCCAACGCAGCCACCTGTCGACAACTCTGGATCTGGAGCTCCTGCAAAGCCATGCAGCAATGCAGCCGTAGAGACTGCAAGTCGGGGCTCTCCCGCACTGATAAAAAAAAACGAAGTCGGGGCCAACTAGGAAGTTGAGAAAAAAACGAGCAGGTCATCAGAACATTGGAACTGCCAAGAAAAAGGGGAGAGGCCACGAAGTGCAAATGAGTGCGTGACTTTAAAATTCATTTTTTTGGAAAAAAAAATTATCAGGGAAGGCGACTTGCGTTGTACAATTTGTGTGTTAGAAGTTAGAACAGGAGGGGCAAGGAGCCCCTACTGGAGATTAAATTGAATGAAACATGCAGTTTGTTACAGATAAAGAAATACAGCAGCAAAAGAAAAAGGCTATGGAATTAAGAAGGGAGTGTTAGATTTAGTGGTTACTTCCTCGCAAAGTCGTGATTAAGCTATGCTGACTACAGCATACCTACAAACTATACAAAATACCAAAAGTTGATCTGTTCAAAGTGGAAGACATGTAAACCACACACACTCGCACAGCCCAAAGCCGAAAGTTGATCAGATCAGAAATCAGAGATGAAGTGGGAGAATATTCAGCAGATCTTTTCTGCATTGACCCTTAAAGTGACAAGCATCCAAGTTGTAATACTTTGGCTAACGGTCTAACAGAGTGCTTTGAATTACCGAACACGTTATGGTCATTATGGACGGAAGGAGGCCAGTGCAGAGGAAAAAACAAAACTAGCATGTTAACTAATAACTACATGCCGTACATGTAAAATCCCAGAGGGTGAGGCGTGACTAACTTACTTGAGTAAACAGGCTTTGGATGGGGCTGAGCCGTTGGCCCGTTGCTGGTACTGCTGCTGTGTCGCTTCACTCATTCTGCACCACACAAGCAGCAGCGCGTCTTGGCGTGGTCTCAAAAAAAAAAAAGAAAAAAAAAGAAAAAGCAGCGCGTCAATCCCAATCCCGTCGTTAGTGGCGGCAAAAAAACTCTAGCAGTACGTAGCACTAGTGCATCTGATTAAAGACATCCACTGAATTCGCAGCACCTTGACAGCTTGACTGGTAGAGCGTAGTGCGCGTGGTAGAACCGTTGACCGGTAGACGAGACGACACGATGCTCTGCTTCGGGTTTGGCATTTCCTCGAACATGCCAAGGGAGCGCCGCGCCAGAGCGGTGATTGGGACCGCCATCGCTCGAGTTCGATAGCATACCCACCCAGGACCGGGGGCAAATGCGAGCTGCGAAAGTGTGACGGCGTGGCACGTCAGCCCGGACGGACGCAGGCATGGACGCGGCAAGGTGCCGTTCCGAGCGGACGGCCTACGCGTTTGTCCCGGCAGCCGGCACTTGAGCTTGAGGACAGCAAGGCAACAACGCGGGAAAACGGCTCGTCGCTCGGGCACTTGGGCAGCATGCCATCGGTAGAGCTGCGCAGAGCTCATACCTGGTTGTGCTGCCGAGTGAGTGACAGAGAGACAGACTCCGGCAAGCGCCGGCGGCCGGCGTACGCGAATGTGAGAAACAGCGAAAAAGGACAGGGGAGAACGCACGTGGGCGTGGGCTGACGTACGGGAGTTGCACGGCCGCACCTCGGACACACACCGAGTCACGGACTGGAGCGGGCCGCATCCGGCCATGATGGCGCCACTTCTTCACAAGGCCGGACATGGTGTTGGGCCTGGGCATGCATTCTCCATGGCCTCAGCCTCAACCTCAACCTTGCTTGGCTGGCTACAGGGAACAAAACGAACGGGCACGAACACGTCCTCTGAAGCCTGAACCTCAAATCGTTCCCGCGTCGACACGCTATCCGTGCTTCTTGCCTCTTCTCTCGGAGCAAACACAGGCCACCTCCCTTGTGTGTTCCCAAAAAAAAAAAAAAAAAAGGCACCTCCCTTGTGTATAAGTAGGGGCTCCCAACTCTTTTTTCCTGCTTGGTCGCGTCGTTTCTCCGCCTCTTTCTCTCCCGTCCCCGGCGGCCGGCCGGGCGTCGTGTTCGTCGTCAGCGCAGGCTAGCTCCCTCTCGGCCATGGCGACGCCGGTATCCTTCTCTTACCCTTCATGCATGCTCTATTTGCTTCTCCTCATGTCTGGCGCATACTAGATCTATGGATCGGTCGCATGTGCATCAATGCACAATGCATGCATTGCCAATTTGCCATTCCCAGTATCTGCCCTCAGATGCATCTCAATTTCATTCTAAGATCGGGAGTTGCATACTGACCTGGACGGTCGAGTTATCGACTGACGCGCATCCATGCCGTTGTGTTTCAGGACAAGGGGCCCGGGCGTCCCCTGCCCAAGTTTGGGGAGTGGGACGTGAAGAACCCGGCCACGTCCGAGGGCTTCACCGTCATATTCCAGAAAGCCCGCGACGGCAAGAAGACCACCGGCGGCCCTGGGAACGTGAACGCGGGCATACCGCCGGCCTTCAGGAACGGCGGCGCCGACGGCGGGTACAGGCCCGACTTCAAATACGGCGACAGCAACCAGTACACGCCGCCCAAACGCATCAAGGTACGTCGTACGTACACAATGCTCGTGGTTATATATGCATACACACCGTGGATCTTGCGTGTGCTGACACGTTGACCTCTGGATCGCAGAAGAAATGGGCCTTCTGTGGCTGCTGATTCAAAGCTCGCTGCTGCTTCTGATTACTGGGAAGGAGAACGATGGTGACGCACCTGAGGCAATCCAGGATGGGAGCGCCGGGACAGACGGGAAAACATTTCAGCCATGCTGTTTCGTCGTTTTAACATTTTGCTCATTTCTACCTACGAACAGTAGTTCCATTGAGGTTGAAACGGGTTGGCAGAATGGCTTGTAACTGAATCTGCAAATCTTCATGATGAAACCGTCGCGTCGTTTGTTTCATGCCTCTATTACCGTACTTGCATAAAACTCGACGATCGCCCCTGCCGCCAGCGCAAGCAACGATGCAAACGAGCACTCTAATCATTCACCAATCACAAACTTTCTGATGCTACACAGATCTTGCCAAATTATACGGTCAGCGAATATACATGTTCAGGCAACCATATGCTATTCATCGAAAGCTCAACAGCCCCAGCAAGTCAGCCGGCTGGAGTTCATGGCTACTAAAATTTGACACATGCTGAGTTGCTGACATGAACCAGATGTACCAGAGGTCGTTTATATAACAGATGAATTAAGCACCAAGTACCTTGAACAAATAGAAGCTATATTCTTTAGTTTACACAAATTTGAAACAAGTCCTAATTATGACAACAATCAACTGACTGCATTTGAGCCAAAATTTTCGTACAAATAGCACCAACTACAGTAATGGACATGTAGCCAGACCAGATATCACCTATTCACCTATCAGTTATTTACCAGACTGACACAACCAGAACCCCACTATGTGGTTGAAGAAAGAAGGCTACTTTCAGAATTTTGCATCTCGATGCAGCCCACAGACCACAGGCACATAGCAATAAACCACCATTAAATTATGTTACATAGCAAA
>CM041642.1:7487624-7528030 GCA_023333625.1 Bothriochloa decipiens
GACTCTGTTTCCGTTGAAGAAATTGGTGGTACTCGAGTATGTTCTACCCCCTTTGTGCTTTTAGAGAAGATCTATCTTTATGCTTCCTCGCCAACATTCATTTTATTTTGTTTTTTATAAGGTTACTGTCATCAAGAATGAAGGTGGAAATTCAGTGGCTACTGTTGTGTTGAGAGGCAGTACTGACAGTATACTAGATGATCTTGAAAAAGCTGTTCATGATGGTGTCAATACGTACAAGGTATATCTATATTGTGTGGTATCTAACATAGTTGTGACCTAACTCTTTTATTGTATTGTAACATTTATGTCTGTTTAGCTAATCTATCCGAGTTCTCACTGTTTTTGTTTCTGCTAGTCAATGTGCAGGGACAGTAGGATAATTCCTGGTGCTGCTGCAACAGAAATAGAGCTTGCAAAGAGATTGAAGGAGTTCTCATTGAAGGAAACAGGGTAAGTTTGTTTTTACCATGGCAGTTAATAACTTCTCATGTACAGGGTAAGAATACATCTGCTTTCAATATGATGAGCAGGGTTAACAGTCAACTTATGTTCCCTCAATCGTTTGTTGGTTGCTGTTAATAATTGTACAGGTTGGACCAATATGCCATTGCAAAATTTGCTGAAAGCTTTGAAATGGTTCCAAGAACCCTGGCAGAAAATGCTGGACTTAGCGCAATGGATATAATATCCTCTCTTTATGCTGAGCATGCTAGTGGCAATGTGAAAGTTGGCATTGACCTGAAGGAAGGTGCCTGCAAGGATATCTCGGCCTTGAAAATATGGGACCTCTATGTCACAAAGTAAGTTGATCAGATGTAGGCATCATGTGTAAACTGGTTTAAGAATGTTTTCAATCTTTTCTGGTAACAGAACATGTGCTCATTGGATGTGTAAAATGCTTGCCCCGTTGTTAGTCTACATATGCTTGTCCTCAAATTGGGGCATGGGTTTGCACATCTTATGTGGCAGTTTAAGCTGCTTATGATGATCTCTTAGCAGATTTCTCACTTTTGCTTATTTTGCTGTACAGGTTTTTTGCCCTAAAATACTCTGCCGATGCTGCATGCACTGTGCTGCGGGTTGACCAGGTATGACTGCTAAGCTTACGTTCAAAATTCTTCTGGATGCTTGTGTTTCATAGGAGCACATGGTAATATTTGAATAAATATGAACTGTTCAGATCATTATGGCCAAGCCGGCAGGAGGTCCAAGAAGAGATGCTCAGCCTGGTGGTGGGATGGATGAGGATTAGTTTTGATTGTGATTGTTTTCTTTGCATCACGTATGCGAAGTTTAAGAGCAAAGAACATCCTATCTTGTCTAGGCTGGTGCTAAGGGACTGTCCCTGCACACAGCTCAGGATGATGGTTAGAGTGTCTTTTGGTCAGGTCTTTCATCTCAGTCATAGGTGATTAGTTTTAGTCAGTAAGCAGGTGTGTGTTTGGGTCTTTGTATGACTCTTTTCTCTACTATTAATGCAATGATACGCAGTTCTCCTGCGTATTTGAGGAAAGAAAAAAAAACACTCCTATCTTACCTAGGCCTTGGTTCTTAGAAGGTTTTGGGTGCCTACAGTTCACGTTTGGAAGGGTTGCTCATCCGTGCTGATATCACAAGGGGAATTTGCATGTTCTTTCCTGGTGTATTGCAGTGCCGATGTATCAAATGATTCATTCCAGGGCTCGTTCCTTCAGTTCGTCACACCAACTGAGCTATGTAAAGAGTGTTACTTAGTTCTAGCTGAAAGAGTTAAAAGGTGTCTCGATGGATATTCAGCCTGTTCGTTTGAACTTGTCAGCCAAATCAGCCAGTCATTTAACAGTATTTTTCTCTCACAGAAAATCAGCAGCAGCCAGAACCAGCCAGCCAGAAACGACCAAGCGAACAGGACAATTGTTTTGGGTGACGTTGAATGCACTGTGGCATCTTTCTTACATAGAACTTGTGTATGTATGAAAGTGACACGGATGGATCATGCTACACAAAAACTCCACATAAATGCTTTTTTTTTTATAACCTCTCTTGCAGGACCAATAATTTATAACCTCTCTTGCAGGATCATGATACACACTGATGTAGCACACAACATGCACCAACCATCTTTGGGTGATAAGCAACTCAAACAAAATGTAGCATCTGCAACAAAACCAATCCGCTTCTACAACCAGAATGCTTCAGGAGCAAAACTATACGCATGCCTAGATACTAAGTAGGATCGTCTGGACTGGTGATGCGTCGTCTGCAGCTCTCCCTTCAGATTGTGCCTGAGGCCAAACATGGTGACATGGAGCCAGTAACCGTCCTGGTTATCCAAGTTGCGCTCCATATCCACGCCCTCTCGTATCACGCTCTCCACGAGACAGAACCTGCTGCCGCCCATGTAGGTGAGGGAAGCACTGAGGTGATCCTCCGCCGGGTCCCTGCAGAACAGCTTCTCCGCCGTCTGCCAGTCCAGCTCCATTATCCGAGTCAGGCTGCGGCTGCGTGAGGCAACTCGGCAGGAACAGGCGTGCCCGTCCCGACGAAGGCCAACCCACCGGTCCAGGCCGGCGTCGAAGTGGCCCTGGCCGACGAACGGCAACGCCCACTCGCCGTGCCACCTCCACACGCCGCTCTCGGTGTCGAACGAGAAGGTGCCCACGTGAAGGCCCGGGGTCTCCCTGTACGCGGTGGTCATGAAGACGGTCCGGCCGTCCGGGTGCACGGCGTGGGAGGTGACGAACTGGTTGTGGGTGAACGACGTCGGTGGCGGTGCCGGCAGCGATTTCCAGGACCAGCTGCCCTCGGTCTTCGGACGCTGCAGCAGCTCGTCCAATCCATCATTGGGGCTGGGATCGTCCCGCCACGACATGGCCTCCAGCGACTGCTGCTTGTCGGAGAAGCGGTGCGACAGGGCGTAGAGCGTCTCGCCGACGGGCACGGTGACGCCGGAGTCGAACAACGTCTGGGCGGGGGCGTAAGGACCGACGGATAGTCCGCCTGTCCTGGTGTCGTAGACGAGCGCGCAACGCTGGTTCGTGAAGACGAAGATCTTGCTGCCCAGGGCGGCGAAGGACGTGCCCGCGTGGGGCACGGTGCCGGCTGGTGACTCTATGCGGATGACCGGAGAACCAGGGAGGAGGGAGGCGTCGTGCCGGTCGCCGGAGTCGGAGTGGAAGCTGTCGGCGTCGATCCTGTGGATCGTGAACCCCTTCCTCCAGCCATCCAACAACAGGTAGAGGTGCTTCCGCCGCACGGGCAGCGACCGCGACCTCTTCCTGTCACCGTCATCGCCGTCCTGCCATCGACGCTTAGTAGGCATCCCTGGGGGTTGGAGTGCTTGTGGATAGATCTTCTTCTGATACATCCCAAGCATTAGGAGTTTATATAGAGGAAAAAAATCAAATCTAATTCCGAATTTGATCTGCAATCGATATCTAAGAGGAGTCGGATTCGCTGACGACTGACAAGAGGCCGGCTGATCCGGGACGCCACCGCCAGATCCGAGTAGCTCAGCGAGGCCGGAGCGATCGAGTCGATGTAGCCGTGTTTATCTCTAGCTAATCTGCCTATACCCTATATGTAATCGATGCACTATTTGTACAGGCCAGGAACCTCTCGACTGCTGTTCTAAGCAGTGCACCACTGCTCTGCACACCCATTCAGGACTTGTCTTCATTGACCAAGGATCAGCTGGGTCTGGGTATTATCTTCTACACTGACCAAGTTAAAAACACTGGAATAATAATTTACATACATGACAAACAAGAATGTGTTTGCATCTGAATACCTCAGACATTTCTCTTTCATGCTAAAATCAAGGAATGCTGACTTCTAGAGGGTGGAATTCAGATTTCCCACCACTATTATCCCAAACCATTAATACTAGTTATCGAAGACTACTATCTCCTAAGGTCCACAGAAGCATCCACTGCAGCATAGGATACTTGATCCTGGAACTCGTCCTGTTTGGCGAATCTTCTCCGCCTTCTGAACTGCTATTGCTGCTTGCTGGTTCATTTTGGCATTGGCTGAAGCTCGTTTCTCTTCAGCAATGCGGCGTGTCATCTCTAGCTTTTCTGCCATCTTTGGCATGGCCTCACTTCTCATTCTCTCAGCATATTCCTGTTGTAAAATGATTGTCAATGTTACAAGCACATATCCAGATCATTAAATTCAAAATATCATAGTATGCAAAATCGTTGCATTCAAAACATCATATGAAAGGTTACTGCATTAAAATTTTGAAGAAGAAAATTGGGCAGAGGAAGCCAAGTACAGTGCATTTTCGAAAAAGAGAGACAAGTACACTGGGGATAAACAATAAACTGGAACTGTACCTCTATTCTTCTCATTTCAGATTCAATTTTTGATCTTCGACGACTTTCCCAAGCTTCAATCTTCACCTCTTCTTTTTTGAATCTGAAAAATACAATCGCCATTACATGATAAAAATGGATAAGACTAATATCTAAAACCCTTTTTTGTTCTCTTTCGAAGTGAACAGCAGATGAAACCAACAGGAATGGTCAAATATTTCAGAGAATAATACCTTGCTGTATGTTTGGTATTTTCTGCCTCCTCATATGATGCAGCACGAGCAGCGTATTCCTTCCTCATGCGCTCCAAATCAGCAATGCTTGGTGCTGCAGAGACTAGTTCTAGTTCTTCTTTGCTGGCCCATGTAGCAATGTTCATCTTTCCTAGCTGTATACCAAGAGCAGCAATTTCTTGCCTTGTTTTAAGCCTTGTTTCAGTATCTGACAATTCATTGCCTTTTCTGTTGAAATATGGACCATCATCTGTGCATTCTTCACCAGGAGATGCTATTGACCTCCGTCCTACAGGTGTTGAAGGTATCGAACAATTAGGGCTTCGAGTTGGTGTTCTTGACCCGAGTGGAGTTCCAGTTCTTGAAGGTTCCTGGCTAGGAATTGGGGTCATTTCTGTACCCACATCTCTCACGGACACCGACTGAACTGTTGGGATAGCTGCACATAACAATTCACACGTTCAAATCAGTGTGAGTTTCAGAGACAGGTAAGGTTTTAACTTCAATATGCTATACTCGGTTCATGATCATGATACAGTTAATTTCTGGCCAAAATAGGGGGGAAAGTTACCGTTTGTATCGTTGCAGGGCTTCACTTCAATTGATGAACCAGTATCAGTTGCCTTGTGACACTCCGAGTTAGCATTAGCATTACTAACTGGACAGACATCTGCATGCCTAACCAACTTAGGCTGATACGAAGCAAACGACAACCTCTCTAATATGCTGCGCGGAGCAGACAAAGTTGGATTCACCCTCTTCATTTTCTGCACTGGACGACCAGAAATTTTGGGGACAATGGCGCCCCTGGATGTAGCAGGATTCATCTGGTTTACAGTCTGGTTCTGTGCTGTGCCCTTGGTGATGTTCTGATTAACATTCTGCCGGTTCACGATCCATTTCTCTGCATCATTCCACTTGGAGGAAATGGAAGTCTGTCTAGATAAATACCCCATTGCTGGATTCTGCGTTGCTGTCTTCTCAACTCCATGGAACTCAAAGCTACTAGTACTAGCATTGTCAAGACCACTATCACATTCAGTACTGTCTTCTTCCACAGGTCTCACTGGGTGTATCATGCTCGAGCTGCCTGTTGCTGGTTGAGGAACCGAACTCTTGGAAGTGTTCTGAACTTTATTGCTGTCCTCTGCTGAATCCTTTTCAGACGCTTCAGTTTTGTTGACTTCTGAAGGGTGTTTGGCGCTATCTGCTGTGCTGTCTGAAACTGGTTACAGAACAAGAAGGATGAGTTATTGACTTAGTCAGGAAAAAAGGGTAACTAATCCAATCAATGGCCAATTCGTCTGTACCTTCGTCGAGAACATCACAGACTAGTAGCCTGTTCTGCGCTTGTGAAGCCTCGGTGTTTTTTGCAGGTGACGTCCGCGATGATGAGTTGCTGGTGATGACTCTGACTCGATTGTGGGCTCCCATAATCTTCATCCTTAGCTTTGTTGGAGAAAGAGCACCAGGCTGCAGCAACCTCAAAGCTATAAGTCTTTTTTTTTCCATGATGAAAGCCCCAGCTTATAATTTCATAATCAGACTAGTTACTTTTTCAGAGACAAAAAAAAAAAGGCAAATTCATCAATGTGGGTGTAGGCCAAAGGGCATTCTAGTACTCTGAGAACTGGGAGGTCTTTCAAGGGGGAAAGGAACTGCGAGATGTGAGGCACTGAGGCAATACTGAAATTTTAGTGGAACTGTGGAAGGATACTGCTATATGTTAGCCTGGATGAAGATGTCAAAAAATAATTAAAAATGCTGCAAAATTAATAAAGCCGTCGTAAATGTCATACAAAATACTAGGATACACTGTACCAGCGCTAAATCCTGCAGAATAAGCATTCTAGCTACGCATTCACTCACAGCCTCCGAAAGATGCTTTTGCTGATAATAAGGATACGGGTGTATTCACAGCTGGTGGGTATCGCTTCCATTGAGAAGGCAGATTAACCGGAAGCTCTCTAAACCAGAAACATTCTACTCAACTATTTTTTGGCATTCAAAACTCTACCCACTTACCGCATCCTTCAAATTTCAGGAAAATAGCCTGAAAATGAAACGGATGACCATACCAACACGCAGGAAAATAATCTGAGAGGGGGGAGAACAGGGGGAGAGAAATGGCAGCAGGGCAAGAGCGACATTCCGCTTGACGAACTTGGAAGCAAATTGACTAGCCAGCAACAGATAGTGAAGTACTAGCTCGGATCACTGCACTGGATGGCAACTTGGCGTAGAGCGCGCGCTTACCTGGGCTTTCTGATGAATCCTCTCGTACTCCATTCTTCCTTCTTGCTGCTGGCCTGCTGGGGAGGAGGAGGAGGGTGCGACGAGTGGCCAGCGAGAAGGGGAGGGTTGAAGACTGAAGAGTGAAGCAAGAGAGGAGTGTGGAGAGCACTGGCCACTGGGCACCAGAGGTCCAAAGACCAGGAGCAGAGCAGGACCGAGATCTAAGCAACGCGATGTCATGTCTCGCGTTTTTTAGCCCTCCATTATCATCAGAGCTAGAGTTAGTACTAGACAGCTAGTACTGCCTAGTGAAGTACTGTACTCGTAGCAGTCGTAGACAGGAGTCCACAAGTCAGTTTCTCGCTTTTCTCCAGCCATGACCATGAGAAATTTCTTTCCAGAAAAGCTTTTCATTTTTTTCCTCCATGCAAATACAAGTGTGAGGTGTCTCATCACATGAATGACCACACGCAAAGCTACGAGTACTGCGCTAGAAAGTCACCCACATGTGCTGCTGATGTGCGCCTCTACAAACAACGTTAGCCATCATTTTGTACCTGTACACAGAAAGTGTTCATCCCCTTTACAGTACTTGGCCTTTATATATTTATCTAAATCACACGAGCCTTTTACTATTTCACAAAGCTATCCTGATTCCTCCTTTCTGCACTGCACATGAGTTCTACTATACTGATATACCATCATACCATAACAACAGAGATTAAGAGAAGTTAATATCTTTCCTCGAGATGTGCGTACCTTTTTACCAACCCCCACAGTCCAAAGCGCTCCAAATAACTAATGTTATTCCTTTTGGTTGTACAGTGCTAGTATAGTACTAGCGCTCCGTATAAACTATGGCGGTCAAACAGAGGTCCCTAGGTGTAGTAGCACGCAGCACGCAAAGCAGCACGGAGAGAGGAGACTGCTGCTGCACCGCCACATCTTTCTGTGTCAGCGTCGTGATCGTGGCGCTGGGACCGGGACCCGTGCCCGTGGGCCCGTGTGGCCCTGCATGCAAGATTTTTATTGCCCTGGCATTTTCACTTTCACCGCACCGGCCCATCTCATCTTATGTCATCAAGGCGCGGATGCTGCCGGTGCCAGCGCCACTGACTATATGAAACTGAATATACGTTTGTCCTCTACCCGCTCTGGCATTCGCAAGATTTGACCAAAATTTTCCTCTCCTTGCGTTGGCAGTTGACAAACGCACCGTGTCACGTCGGTTACACCGGGTGACCTCACTGCGATTTTGTGATGACTGTGGACAGGTTTCACATGCATGTGAGGTCTGGACTCTGGAGATTGACATGCATGGCCTGCATTCGTACCGTCAGTACTACGTATTATTACCGGGTACGATTGTACGAAGCCTAGCCGAGCTCATTGAATTGATCAGTTCGTCGGCTATTTGATTTGTGACTTGTTTAATTCCTCGAACTAGGCTCTCAATTTTAGTATTGGCACAATACAAAAATAAGATGTTTCGTCGCATCAAAATACCGGTACATGCATAGAGTACTAAATATAGATGAAATTAAAATCTAATTGCACAGTTTGGTTGTACTTTGCGAGACAGCATTTTGAGCCTAAGGGGCTGCTTGGTTGCCGGCCAATGCCTGCCATCGCCACGGAGGCGGCGCCAAAAGTCTGTGGCGAAGAAGTTGTGGCAGCCACACCTCTGTTATGGCGGCGCCGCAGTTTGTGGTGAGGAAATTCGGCACCTAACCTTCGGCAGAAAATTGCACTTGCATGCGCTGTGGCTGCCACAGCTTTGTGGTAAACCAAACAGCCTCCTCGTTTCCCGTGGCTACCAATAACTGTAGCGTGGCGTGCTCTGACGCAGAACCAAACAGCTGCCAAGAGGTCTGTGGCTCGACGAAGGTTACGCAGGTAAAGTGTGGCCATGAACCAAAAAGCCTCTAATTAGTCAAAGTTTAGATAATTTTTACCAAATACAAGCGAAATGCTACAGAAATTCTGATACAGGAATTATAGCTCCAATTCAGAGAACTAAACAATTCCTTAGAACGCGTACTGCATGTGTTGGCCTCACTGCCTCGGACCATTTATTGGCTCTATTCAAACACTACTGACCTTAAACACCGTGGTCCAGCTTGCTGCCCCATCGTGCTTGCCCTTGGCCGGGCATCACCAATGACGGACGCCTTCAGAATTTAGCAGCTTGATGATGAGTGTATATGGTCCTGGTGACCTAGCTGGTCCATCCATGTCTCGCATCGTTGATTAGTCCATTCAGTTCTCAAAACTTTGGTCCAAATCACGTAGAATGTGCATTTTCATATGTACTTCGGTTCAAATCACATATGTGAATTTTCATTTGTCTCCTAGCACTTATGTGGTCGTCATCTTTGTTTGGTCACACAAATCCATGTCACGTCTATTGGCATACTGTACTACTCGGTAATCTACTGCAAACCGACATTTTTGTCCTGTCCTAGGTCCTGGTCCCGTTATTGTCTCTTGCAAGACAGATAGGGCGTGTTATGGTCTATTAGTAGTACTTATCAAAGGCCAAAACATGGGACGCAGTGTAGTCACGGTGTTTGTTAACGTCGATGACCTGCAGCTTGCCTCATACCCATGACTGATTCTGCACGCAGCTCAAGTATCAGGTTTGGAGTACTAGCAAACTTGTTCGTCAGCATACTAGTACGTCCATGCATTTTTCTCAGCGACAGAGGAGGAGGCAGGGCCGTGGGTCGTCCTCCAATCCAGTGCAGTCACGCAGCAGCCCTGTCCTCTGTTCGTCAAATGAAACAGCTAGCTCATGACACTCCTGATTCCTGAATGAATGAACGCACAGTGACAGCGAATCCTGCCTAACCTCGGGACGGGCCACTACAAATGATTGTTTGGTGCACAAACCCAGGGCATGGTGAGAAAGACTGTCTCGAGCGCAGCAGAGTCCTCGAGGCCAATTGAAAGTTATTGGACGGCACACTTTGTCAGCAGATAGTACCCGGACTAGTTTGAGCCTCTAGTTTGGGCGCATTCCAACGGCAAGTCTAGAGCGACCGTTACAGCAATCAGACAAGGAGGGGCGGCGGCTCTCGGTTTGAGGAATTCCCTCAGGATTCTCTATGACCAGTAGTTATCGCATTGTAATTTGTAATCGCCTGCGTGGAAAGAATCTTTTGTGTGTAGTGTAGGACTAGGGCGTTGTTTAGATTGCCAAATTTTTTCACACTCTCTCCATCATAATTTTTAGACTCATGCATGGAGCATTAAATGTAGATAAAAAATAACTAATTACACAGTTTAGTTTGAAATCACGAGATGAATCTTTTAAGTCTAGTTGGTCCACGATTGGACAATATTTGTTAAATAAGACAAAAAAGTTACTATTTATCAGGTTGAAATTTTTTCGTAATCTAAACAAGGCCTAGGATAGGACACAGCAGTGTTTTGATCCAACATCCGAGCATGTTTCTTTGGCAGACACTGGCCGACTGGGCCCCCGCGTGCACCAATCATGGGTTCTCGTTTTGGACAGTTTATTGGCTGATTGCAATGAAATGAAGCACCGGAAGCTGGATTCCAGGTCCAAATGATGCATTGCATGGGTTTCCAATGAGCTTAGCTCTTAAGTACATTGCACCAAACCGATCCACACAAACGACAGGTTACAGGATCACAGAGAGAGGCAGAGAGGGGGGCTCCATGTGTCCCTGGTGTGTTTGCCATTCATGTGAACTTGCCATGTGCAGTGCAGACTTGAAGGCCAGCAGCAGCTCGATCCACTGCCTCCGCTGTTTTACGGCTGCTGTAAATTCGGATAAGCCGGCCACGGATAGGAAAATGGAAATGGAAATGGAACCTTTCCCTGCAAACGACTCCGCCATGCCCCATGCGGCATATAATTTGCCGATCCCGTGCTTTCGACGAAAGGCTTTCTGGCCATTTTTGTGAGCTCTGATGAGTTCTGACTCCGCCCCATGTGAGCAGCATAAACAAATTGGTGACGTGCAGGGCTAAACCCTGAAAAGCTGAGAGCATCTTCAGGAGGGTCTCGAGGAGGAAGAAGAGGTGGAGTGGAGGAACTGTTAACGTGTGTGCCTGGGAAGGCTGGTGAAAGGCGAAAAGCTACAGCGTCGGAGGATGGCGAGCGCAGCCCTTTTTCAGAGGACGAGGAGGTATGGCGATCGATCGGCGAAGGTAGATTTGCTCTTTTTTTTTTTTCCTTGACGTACTCCTACTTTTTTTATTTTTAACTTTTTTTAAAAGTATTTTTAAAATTAATCATGATTTTTTTATTTATAAAACTAACCGTTTTAGTGGCGTCATCAAATATGACGCTGCAGGGAATGACATGGCATAAGGGTCTAATGCCCTGGCACCACTTATGGCGCCATTAATGATGGCGTCATAAGTGGGGTCCTTAGTACCACATCGTAGCGTAAAAATACGGTGTCATGATTGATAGCGTCACTAAAACGGTTAGTATTAAAAATAAAAAAAATTTATGGTTTTTTTAAAAATATTTTTTAAAAACGGTTAAAAATAAAAAGAATTCGATAGGGGTAGGGTGGTACTCCTACGTTGCAGTGGATTGGATGGATTCGTCAGGTTCGTGCCGCCGCGCTGACCTGGCTACAGTTTCCTTGCTGCAGTACCAGCGCTGATTGATTGCTCAACGTGTTCGTTCATGTCGAACGTTCAGTATCCACTTTGTTTAGAAACTCCGAAAAGAAATACTACTCCCACTACAGAACAGGGTCAACCTTGGAGGTCCACCGATAATGCAGCTAGGACTTGTTTAGATTGTAAAAAAATTTCAATCTGATAAATAGTAATTTTTTTATCATATTTAATAAATATTGTCTAATCGTGGATCAACTAGACTTAAAAGATTCATCTCATGATTTTAAACTAAACTGTGTAATTAATTTTTTTACCTATATTTAATTCTCTATATATGAGTCTAAAAATTGATGTGATGAAGAGAGAGTGAAAAAACTTGGAATTTAGAGGCAATGCCTTAGTAACTTTTCCGATGCCTGTGACGTGAGCTGATTATTCGATGCTTGGAGGCCCACTTAGCCACTTGGCCTTGTTGAGTTTGCGAAAAAAATTGAATCTAATGAATAGTATTATTTTTGTCTTATTTGATAAATATTATTTAATCATGGACCAATTAGGCTTAAAAGATTCATCTCGTGATTTCCAACTAACTTGTGTAATTATTTATTTTTTACCTATATTTAATACTCCATACATGCAGATAAAAATTGATGTGATAGAGAGAGAGTGAAAAAACTTAGAATTTGAGGATGAACTAAACAAGGCCTTGGTGAGCTGATATGCTATTTCTGCCCTGCATTTCGACATGCAAAATGTTTTCTTTTTGAAGCAGCAACATGCAAACCTTGCTAGTGAAGTGGATGTCCTACAGATGACGTTTTCTTTTGACTGCGGTCACTATCAACGGGCATCCTGGGTACCCCGTACCCACAACCGCTTGTGGTTGGTTGTTTATCTGTGTTTTCTCTTTGTTCGCTGACATCCTTGCTCCCGTTACTTGCTGGACACTTGCAGGAAATGCCTCATTGGCACCTGACCTACCAACCCAAAGCTTTTGATCTGGGAATTCACCTGCTCCTCGCTCATGGCCACAGTGTGAGATCAGGTTGTGGTCTGTACACTTGAAGCATCTAGTTGGCTTGATACTCTCTCGATTTAAATTATAGGATGTTTTAGTTTTTCTTTTCTTATAATTTATAGTCCTAAATAATATCTCGCTTCTTAAGACATGTTGCTCAATCTAACGGTACTTATTATATGTCATAAATATTAATACTTTCTATATAAATTATGTTAAATTTAAGAATTTTGACTTTTCAAGATGGGAGATTATTTTAGAACAAAGTGAGTAATGTATATCTAAGTATATAGCAAAAAAATATGTATTTGAAAAGCCAAAACATATTTTAATTTAGAATAGAGAACATGTTCTATCTCATCTCAGAGCTACTCCTGCTCCAGGAGAAGAACATGTTTTGTCGCGACTTCAACAGTTCTATTTACAAGTTGCAATTATGCCCACTATATAAGGAGTTAGGTGCAAGGGACAATATATAAGGATTAGGCTGAAACCAAACCGTGTACATGCAGCGATGCGGTGACCCAGCAACAACAGCTCTTGGCTTCAAAAACAATTGCAGAGACGATCCCACGGAGGAATTTGCAGAGACGACGTCTATGCTGACGAAGAGACTAGTGATGACTTTTGCTCATCAGCTTGGTCAAAGCTATTATAACTCTTTTTTTCCACTTAACACAGATTCTGACTTTATCTTGTGATCTTCGTTTTTCTTCTCTGTCATCAGCTGCATGTTTTGTTAAGAATAAGAATTCAGGTGCACACAGTCAGCTGGTAAATTGTGGTATTTTGTGCAGGAGTCAGTCTGGAGATCGAGCTTTGCAGAGGGTCTTTTCACTCTTTAGAATGGTCGTTGTCGCACTGTTGAACGTCACAACGTGCCGGTTGTTTCGAAGAAGACATCTTTTTCCTCATGAAATATCTGTGTTGACAACAACGGCTAAGACTTTTTGTGCTCCTGCGACAACAAGAGCAACACCAATGGCAATGAGGCAACCATCAACGACCGGCCCAAAAAAGAAACTAGAGATGTGTTTGGTGACTCCCTGTGAATTGTCATTTTTTTTCCCTCCTGGCTCCTTTTCCCCCGCACGGGCGACACGGGCGGCTCCCAGCCCTAGCCGCCGCCCGGCGCCCTCCCACCCTTCTTCGCTCCCCTCGTCGCCGCCGGAGGGCGCCGCCGGGACGCACGCGCGGCTCCTCGTGTGGGCGGCGGCGGGGCTCCTCTCCGAGGCAGGGTTCGCGGCTTAGCGTGGGGAGGCGCGAGCTCAGGCAGCAAGTGGCGGTCGACGGCGGCGGCGGCTTCATCCCGGGCGCCGGAGCCCAGATCCGCGGTGCCCATGCCCGGATCCGGCGAAGTGGGGGGTGGATCCGGCCTGCCCTGCTCGGGGTTGGCGGCTTCCACGGCGTCTTGCTCGTGTGCGGCCGCACTGGGCAAGGCAGGAAGGCGGGGCTTGGCGGCCATGGCGGCTTGCCATGGTGGCGGCGCGGCGACCCGAGCTGGGCGGCAACGGCCACTCGTATGGAGGCATGGGGGTGGCGCGGTGGCGGTGCCGGCTGCGTGGCACATCTGGAGGTGACTGGCTCCTGGACGGCGCGGTGGTTTTGACGGCGGAGGTGCCTGGGTGGTGGTGACTAGAGGGGCTGCCAGCGGCTCCTCGTGGATAGGGCCTCCATCCCCACATTGCTCCGGCCAAGGGTCAATGCTGAAATGAGTATTGTGGAATCTAGAACCTAAAATCCATATTTTAATAGACAATAAAAAAAGAAAGTTTGAGTAAAAAATACAACAATCGATAAAGTTTCAACTTACACGTGTATAAAATTTGCAATAGCCAATATGATCAGAAGTTAAAAGTCAGACTAGAGATGGTGTAAAAAGTGTAACAAAAACAAATAAAACTTAAATTTTCAACAAAATATGTATTAAAAACCTACACAGGTGCAATACAAAGGATGGAAAAACACATAGTGGAGTCAAGACACATCCATGCTGACGACTCCGTTCAATTGGGTAATTTGGTCAAAGCTAGATCGACCAGTTTCATCGAAGCATCGGGGTATGACTTGACGCAGCAGCACTCATCTGCAGAAGGCCCAACAACACCGCACCGCACGCTCACTTTTCTTGAAGCGATTTTCTCCGTAATAAGAGGGACATCTTGGTCGCATTCGACGCGAGTAGCAAGTACTATAGTAACTATTCTATTTCTTTGATCAACGGACTTTGACTGCCCAAGTGCCCAAGAGCAGACGTCAGGGACAAGCTGGAACAGAGAAATCGTTTACGGTGCGTTCAGTAGAGATTTCTTCGAACTGTCTCTCTCTACAAAAGACACAATCTCCACTAAACCAAATTTGTTTCTCGAAATCGAGTCCTGCCCAACCAAACGAAGAGAACTCGTGTCGTGCTACTGCACAAATCAGAACGAACACGACCCTGTTCCGCCATATTCGGAGTGCGCCGAGCAAAGCAATGGGCCTCGCGATAGCTCTTTTCTTTGACTTTCCATGTACTTCCTTCATCTTAAATTATAGTTTATTTATTTTTTTTAACTTTAAATTTAACTACTCTTTTTATTTAAAAAATTTAAACCAAACTAGTTAAATTTAAATTATTTTTAAAAATCTTTTTATTAATAAAGCAAACCACAATAAAATAAATAATATTTTTAATAATTTTTTAAATAAAACGAGATAGTTAAATTTAAAAAAAAAATCAAACAAACTACAATCTTGTTCACGTGGGCAGACCTGCCAGTGTCCCCCGATTGGCTTGCTCGTCAGCAATGACGTTGCCTAGCTCGAACCTCAATAGCCGCCACCGAATGTGACGCGTGGTCGCGAGTGGGGAACCGAAACCACTCCATTTTTAAATCGGAATGGCAGAGAAGTGGAAGTGGAGCTACGGACGCCGGATCACTGCATCACAGGATTTGAGGGCAGCGCTACTCCTTTTATTTTTTTATTAAAGAAGATAAAAAGAAAAAAAAAGGGAGGGCTGCGATACTCATCGACAATAACTAGACTGGATAAACAAAAGGTTGATGATAGCATGAGCTTTTATAAGAAAAACAAGTAGTGGTCCAATTTTATTATCCTCTCCCCCACTATCGAACATGGAGTTATTATAGTCTGATGGAACATGCCATACAAGTGTCTTGTACTCGTCCTGCTCAAAAAGCTTGTTATGTTTAATTTGGCGGTCTTGTATTCTTAAAGGTAAATTCATTTTTGAATCCTTCAAATTTATTAAATTTTGTAAGTATTTCGAGTACAAACCTACACATAATACTCATATGTTTCTATTCTACTACTAAATATGTTTAAAAGATTGTGTGTGTCAGGAAAAATGTTTAAAAGATTGGTGTTTGTAGTTGTTATTTGACCAAATATTGTATTTTTATGATATGATTTTAGGAGGACCTTATCTATAAAATTAATCCATATCTCATGGTGGTTATTAAATATTTGTACTTATGAACTACTAGATTACTAGAGTAGGCTAAAAAAGATCGAATGTTGATTGGAAAAAGCTACAATGTTTTTTTTTCGGAGGGAAACATGGTACAAGCTGCCCAACCGGTTCCAATCGTGAGGCTTTCTACCTGCCACTACAAGCCAGAACTCATAAACCTCCACTAAATTTCCAAAGGTGATAGAGTATGCCCACGATATCATAATCAGCCAATGATCTGTGTGTGGTCCAAAGTCCAAACACAAAAAGGTAAGCGGCTGCGGCCAGCAGCCACCAACCCCACTGACGAAACCAGCCAAGTACTGTACGTACTAGTACTTTTTTTTTCTTGAGCAGAATATATTTTTCTCTCCTGATTGATGATGAAAAAAAGGGCTGATGGTAGAAAAAAAAAGGGGTTGGTAGAAGAATCCGAATACAGTCAGTCCCCCAAGGCCCAGCGCCGGCGCCTTCAAATCCAAACCCATAAATAAACCTCTCATTCAGAGCACCAGTTTATTCTCCAACCACTTCCTCCGCACCTTCGTCCTTCCCTCGAAGGCGAGCGAGGGGGTGTGCCGCCCTGTGCCCGCCACGGCGTGGGATGCTGACGCTTCTCCGTCTCCGCCTCCGCCACCGCCTCTCCGCTTGATCCGCCCGCCGCCGAGGTGAGCTCTCCGTTCCCGCCCATGGATCCTCCCGATTGCGAGCCACGCCGTGGCCTCTTCCCGCGGCGCGCGTCCCTCTGATTTCGATGCCTTGTCGCGTAGCCCCTGTCGCTTTGGGTTGGGTGGCTCTCGTTGGGCGCCCGCCCTCGCGCGCGCGAGAGGAAGAGATAAACAGGAGTTTGTTTTACCGGGAAAGTTGTTGTTGCTGGCGAGTTTTCCCTTTCCAGATATTTTTGTGGTAGGAGGATCTCGCGAGGATGGACCATTCACGGGCGCGGACTCTCCTCGATTCTGTCGAGATGATAAAGCCTCGTTTCAGTCGTTGTTAATATCGCCTTTTGCCCTTTTTTTCGTGCCTGGAGGTGGAGTGGCGTAGTGGACTGCGCATGTGCGGCACCGCTCGTTCGTCAGAATAGTATAGGGTGCAGTTGCGTGGAGATCCACAACCCGGTCGTCGATTGGCTTCTCCTTCGGCTTGCAACTGGCAGGTGATTCTGCCTTGGTTGGATTTGTTCTCTTGTTCCATTTTATTAGTTTCGGTTGTGTGTGCTTCGTGCTGTGGTGTCCTGTCCATCCCATCCATCCTTGGCTTGATGAGGTGATGGTTCTTCACTTCTTCAGTACGCCGGTCAACTCGAAAAATCTGCTTCTGTGTACATCTTCATTTGCTGAAATTATCTTCACCAGAGTACTTAGAAACCGAAGTGTTTGTTCCAGTTGATTTTTGGTTAGTATATAAGTTTCCTGTCAGGTTGGTGCTGAATGACAGTGCTCATTATCTGGATTATCTCTTATTTCATTGGTTTAATTCCCAATTATAAAGCTGGGTCCAGTTTTGTTTTTGTGGGTGTCAACTCTCTTCTGTGTATATCTTCATTTTGTGAAATTATCTGCATCGGAGTACTTATAAACCGAAGTGTTTGCTCTAGTTGATTTTTGGGTTAGTAGATAACTTACCTGTTAGGTTGGTGTTGAATGGCAGTGCTCATTATCTGGACTATCTCTTATTTCATTGGTTTAATTCTTGAATTCAGGAGAACATCAGAACTGATTGAATAACAGGGTTGGTAAGTGGAGGGAGCGAGATGGGGTTCGACCCACTGGAGTGGTACTGCCAGCCGGTCAAGGATGGTGTGTGGTCGCATGTGGTGGAGAATGCGTTCGGTGCCTACACTCCGTGCGGCACTGACACCCTGGTGGTCTGCATCTCATACCTCGCCCTCTTTGGCGTTTGCTTCTATCGTATATGGAGGACGACGAGGGACTATACAGTGCAACGGTACAAGTTACGCTCACCATACTACAACTACCTGCTTGGACTACTTGTGGTGTACTGCATTGCAGAGCCGATTTATCGGATCGCCACTGGTACATCCATCATGAACTTGGATGGGCAGCCTGGCCTTGCTCCATTTGAGGTGAGAAGGATCTACATGACATTGTTATCAAGTTCTGCTGAATACATAGCTGATATGCTGTTGCCCAATACATAGCTGATATGCTGTTGCCCCTTTACATGTATGTTTACATAGTGCCAGTATGTATCACTACATTGTAGGAAGTACTTTATGTGATATGCAGAAATTATTGCCTTTCATATTCAGTACAGTATATATTTTCTTTGGTGGTTTTTCTCAGCCCCGTTGCAAAGATTGCCAAGTTGGAAAAAAATACCACCCAAGTAATTTGAATGTGTGCCCTTGGCCCTTGCTCATGTCATCGTCATATCAGACAGTAGTTTCCACTTTGTACATTATTATGATGGCAGGGACCGAAGTTTCTCCTTGATTTGTTACCACTAGATATGCAGAAAATGCTGATAGAGTATATAACGACAACTCAAATGGACAGTTCCTTAATTACTTGTCAAAAAAAAAAGAACAGTTCCTTAATTGTTATACAATTATGTAAAATATGATCTAGCCTTTACTTCTTACATATTCTTGTACTTCTTTTTCCTTATGTGTCATTTAAAAATCTCCATTTCTACAGATTGTCTCATTGATCATTGAGTCTGCTGCTTGGTGCTGTATGCTTGTAATGATTCTGCTCGAGACAAGAATTTACATCAATGAGTTCAGATGGTACATTCGGTTTGTGGTCATTTACGTGATGGTTGGTGAAGCTGCTATGTTCAGTCTTGTGCTTTCGGTGAGGCAGTACTACAGTTCAAGGTACACTACATCTGTAACATTTACTTTCTTGATGGGACCTTTATTGGTCATGACCCAACTTTTTGTCACGTTATCACTTCTAATATTGGCTAACTTTGATATTTTTTCCTATGCAGTTCAATCTTTTACCTATACTGCAGTGAGATTGCATGTCAGGTCTGTATCTTCATTTCTAGTGTCCTATAACCATATTTTTATTATTACTCAGCACTCTAATACTGAACCTTTATTTTCTACAGCTCTTGTTTGGAATTCTCATGGTGGTTTATCTGCCTAGTGTGGATCCATATCCAGGTTATACCCCGATCAGGAATGAGGTGCTGGTTGATAATACTGATTATGAACCTCTTCCCGGCGGAGAGCAGATTTGCCCTGAGAGACATGTCAACGTATTTTCCAGTACGTGAATAGAAGTTCTTGCATACTGTCACATATATATGCACACAATTAACTTTCTACCACTGTTCAAATAATGACAGATTTTGATATCTTGTGACTTTGCTAGGAATATTCTTTTCATGGATGACTCCTCTAATGCAACAAGGATTTAAAAGGCCCATTACAGATAAGGATATCTGGAAATTGGACAGCTGGGACAAGACTGAAACTTTGTATAGCCAGTATGTTTTTTTTTTCCATTTCCTTGTTAAAATGTCAAATACTTGAGCCTGCAAATCTTAACATGGAAAACCTATCTCAGATTCCAGAAATGCTGGAATGATGAGCTTCGAAAGCCAAAACCTTGGCTGTTACGAGCTCTTCATAGTAGTCTATGGGGAAGGTATGCACATTTGACACCTGATACCTATACATCTGATTTGATGTTTCTGCCTATAGTGATTAGTTATTTTCATTTTCAGGTTCTGGCTGGGTGGATTTTTCAAGGTACGTTTTCTTTAGATGATGTGCCCTGTAGTTTCCTTACAATATTTTTGTGATATTCTCAGCAGCTCATCTCTTTTCTCTCTCAACTTTGTAGATTGGCAATGATGCTTCTCAATTTGTTGGTCCACTTGTATTAAACCTGTTGTTAGAGGTATGCTTTTCATGCCAAGACTCTCTCTCTCTCTCTCCCCCTCCCTCCCTCCCTCCCCCAACCCCCAAATTGTTAACAGTGCTACTGGCGTGCATTGATTCTAGAACAGAATGTGCAATTATGCATATCTTAGCACACCTTTATTATGCTCTTTGCACGAATGAACTTTGTTTTTTTGACAGTCTATGCAAAAAGGTGATCCATCTTGGAGCGGATACATCTATGCTTTCTCGATCTTTGCTGGAGTGGTATGGATCATTTTTGTTTCCTGCATGTTGTGCACCCCATTTCTTTGTAGTTTTGGTTTAGTTGAACCAACAAAATTATAGTACTTGTGACTCTTTTCATTTTTCAGTCACTTGGGGTTCTTGCTGAGGCACAGTACTTTCAGAACGTCATGCGTGTGGGTTTCAGGTTAAGGTCCACATTGGTATGTGTTTCTTTTATATGAAGAACTTTTATTGTACTAAAGTAAGAGGTTGTACAGTAAATAGGCATCCTTGACAATTGAAATATCTTGTTCCACTTTCTTGATATAGTAAGAGGTTTCAGGTTGAGGTCCACATTGGTATGTTTTTCCTGCATGTTGTACAGTATGTGTTTCTTAATTTTATTTAGGTTGGCTTGGGGATCACAATTCCTGATTTGTGATAACATGTGGATTCCGTACAAAGCCTTTTAGTCCGAGCAGATTGTGGTAGGGAACGTAATGACATAACAATTGAGAGTGTTTTTGCACCCTTTTAACATCATAGAATAGCCATGCTTTTGTTGGTAATGATATTAGTTTAATGTGAATTTTTCTTAGCATCTAGAATACAGACCTGCTATTAGGTTTCTACGTTAAAGGTTTTGTATTCTTCTTTTAGCTACGGTCATCAAAGTTTTCATCGAAATCTTACCTTTTGTTCTTGTACAGGTTGCAGCTGTTTTCCGCAAGTCTTTGCGACTAACTAATGAGAGTCGTAGAAAGTTTGCTTCTGGGAGGATTACCAATTTGATTTCAACTGATGCGGAGTCCCTTCAGGTATATTTTTGTGTTAGACTGGCTCAATGTTACAAAGGATGGAAGGACTGAAGGAAGGATAAAGTGCCGTGTGTGGATGTCATGCATGCTGGCCATTTATGGCTTTCTGTTTTGCACCCTTCTAATTTAGATTTGTACCTTTGCAGCAAGTGTGCCAACAGCTTCACAGCCTATGGTCTGCTCCTTTCCGCATTGTTATTTCCATGGTCCTTCTATATGCACAGCTTGGTCCTGCAGCATTAGTCGGCGCACTTATGCTGGTTCTTTTGTTTCCAATTCAGGTACACTTCTCTTTGTCAACATGTATCCCTGGAATTTCTGACATTGCATGTCTAAATGTGTCTATACTGTCTGTTTTAGTGACAGTTCCAATGTTACTAGTGAATTGGCTTCTACATTTGCTAGAGAAAAGATGTTCACTATGTACAAATCCTTGAGGACTTTGGGGTTGACATAGGAGCCTTACTGTAATCACGCAGTTGTGAAATTTTGATTCATCTGTTGATATTGTATTCCCTTTTGGCTTGCACCTATTTGTGCTGTCAGCAATCAGCATGTATGTTTTCTTAGCAAGTTCAGCTCCTATTTAGAAATATCAATTAGAATTTATCTATTAATATGTTGGTTGTTGGGATTTCTAGGAAGAACCACTGGTTATGGTCTCTGTATGTCAAAAATAAATAGCCCTGGAAGTTTAGTTGTTAAGTATTCTCTCTGTTCCAAATTATAAGACGTTTTTGCTTTTCTAGATACAATTGCTTTTACTATGTATCTAGATCTAAATGCATAGCAAAAGTTCTGTATCTAAAAAGCGAAAACATCTTATAACTTGGAATGGAGGCAGTAGCTATTTAACACTTCATATAGATGAAGTGGTCCTGGAAAGCTGGAACTAAAATTTTAAACGCTTTATGATGGATCTGTTCATTTAACGGCCTATATTTTTCCAGTCAAGGTTGATAACACAGATTGTGGGGTCAGTTTGTTGTCATAGCATCTTCAGGACAATCTATTTGTAAATTTTGGCAAATCTCTGTCAAATAAGTTGTGGTTTGTGAAGTTCCTTTAAGTTTTCAGCTTTGAACATAGATTTGCCTGGTTAATCTATTTGTATTTAATTTTTCAGACAGTAATCATCAGCAAAATGCAAAAACTTACTAAGGAGGGGTTACAAAGGACTGACAAGCGAATCGGTCTCATGAATGAAGTATTAGCTGCCATGGATACGGTCAAGTATGTTATATTCACTTTTTTGTTATTACGATTAGTAACATTTAGTTTTGGTTATAACTGTTCCAACTTCCAAAAACTTAATTTTTAGGTGCTATGCTTGGGAGCAAAGTTTCCAGTCAAAGGTGCAGGACATCCGTGATGATGAACTTTCTTGGTTCCGCAGGGCTCAGTTGCTTGCTGCGGTATATTCCTTTAATTTTGCAATAGTTCCAAGATTGATGTTTTTGTACATAAGATGACAGCGAAGAGCTGTCATGCACTATGTATGTGCCTTCAAAATTAAACTCAAGTTTTCACTTTTTATCATTTGTCTTGCTTGTTGCAGCTGAATAGCTTTATCCTGAACAGTATACCGGTCGTTGTCACTGTTGTTTCGTTTGGTGTATATTCTCTACTGGGAGGTGATTTGACACCAGCAAAGGCATTTACTTCTCTTTCATTATTTGCAGTCTTAAGGTTCCCACTTTTCATGCTCCCGAATCTGATAACTCAGGTATGCATGACAGACAGTCTTGTTTTCCTTTTATTAAATTATTGGTAAAGCTACTTGGAAGTTGCACAGCATTTCGCATTTCTGTGTCTATAAAAAGTAGTTTCTTATGTCCTTTTATAATTGTTTTCCCTTTGTTCTGCTTTCATTTGGCTTAGAAAAGTTAAGCGCTAAATATTTGTTGCTTAGAAAATTTATCCAGCTAGATTTCTGTCTGGGATTTTGACTCTAACTATTTTTGGCTTGATTTTCTGTGTTGTTTTTCCTTCAGCAGTTATGTTTGGTACTCACAGTTTCTTAACAGTGTTGCTTTCCTTTTAAATTCAACAGGTGGTTAATTGTAAGGTGTCATTGAAGCGTCTAGAAGATCACCTGTTGGCTGAAGAGAGGTTACTTCTGCCAAATCCGCCTATTGATCTCGATCTTCCAGCCATTTCTATCAAGAATGGGTATTTTTCATGGGAATCAGAGGTATTAAAATCATGTTTCATATATTTTTATATACTTGCCACTTTCATTTATTTATTGTTCACTCTTGTGATTGCTGCACTTAGGATTTATGGTACTCCCTCTGTTCCAAATTATGATGTACCAAAAAAGTCAAAGTGGCTTATAATTTGGAACGGAGGAAGTAGTTGATTTCTTGTCCTCTGATTCTCTAGCTATCAGATATTGAAAAATATGTCATTAGCACAACTCTTTTCGTGGTAGGTCTGATATGGACAGTGAATCAAAGTATTTATAGGCTATCATGCTCCATGGGCAGGAGTAATCAGTGTTAGGTTTCATGCACCAACCAAGTGAACCCAAAAGCTTAAGCGATTGGGAAGAGGTGGGCAATCTACTAATACTTCACAACACTCCCACTCACTTGCAGCCAGAACAAGGCACAAACGTGGAAATCAATAAGATCGCGGAGGACTTAAAAGATGCAGCTACCAGGACTCGAACTCGAGACCTCTAGCTTTGATACCATGTTAGGTTTGATGCACCAACCAAGTGAACCCAAAAGCTTAAGTGATTGGGAAGAGGTGGGCAATCTACTAATACTTAACAACAATCAGGACTAGAGATAGAAACTTATTACCAAATAGCCCATTGGTTTTGTAAGATAGCTAAAAGCAGATGACATCTGTTGATATGTTCCTAGTTGATCATAGGACTCAAGGTGCTACTCACATTGCCCATATAGTCTTATATCAAAATCCTTTTTGCCAATATGAGTGTAAAGCTATCAATGTGAACTTCATCTGATTTTAAGATGCATATTAAAAACCATAATTTTGGATGTTGGCAGGCTCAGAGACCAACTTTATCAAATGTCAATCTGGATGTACCTGTTGGAAGTTTAGTTGCAATAGTTGGAAGCACTGGTGAGGGTAAAACTTCTCTCATATCTGCAATGCTTGGAGAAATACCACCAGTATCTGGATCAGATACGTCAGTGGTCATTCGTGGATCTGTGGCTTATGTTCCTCAAGTTTCCTGGATCTTCAATGCTACTGTGAGATTCTCTGCTGCTTTGTTGTGTCAAAACAAACCATATATAACTTCTGCAGAGATCTAACCGTGACCCCACAGGTACGGGACAATATTTTGTTTGGGTCTCCCTTTCAACCCCCACGCTATGAGAAAGCGATTGATGTCACTTCATTGCGGCATGACCTTGACCTACTCCCAGTAAGTTCTAAATACAAGTATTCCAACTTCACTGTTCAGATGGAAATTTTGGAAAATTATGGCATCCATTTGATGAAGAAAGAGCTTCTTGGAGAACATGTTCCTTCATTTGGCATGTTATAGTCCAGTGATGCCATTGTATTTTTCTAATACTGGTGCACTGTGTTTTAATTTGCTACTGCACATTAACAATAATGGATTTGGTTATGCTTGCTATCAGGGAGGTGATCTGACAGAGATTGGCGAAAGAGGAGTTAATATTAGTGGAGGGCAGAAGCAAAGAGTTTCTATGGCAAGAGCTGTGTATTCTGATTCAGATGTGTACATATTTGATGATCCACTCAGTGCATTAGATGCCCATGTTGGCCGTCAGGTGCATTCACCATCTTGTTTGTGCTTTCTATTTTTATGATCTATACTCACATACTGAAAAGGACAAATCGTCGACAATGTTCTGATCCTTATTATTAGATTCCCTTTACCTAAGGAGGCATGGAGACTAGTCTGGACAGGATAGCAGGATAAAAATTAACTCTTGCCACCCTAGAACACAGATATTAATAACAACTTAGTTATGTTCATTGACACAAGGATTTGTGCAAACTAAAAAGTATAAAATGATATCAACAAACACTAATGTATTGCAGCCTGACCATACATAATAGATTCATCATTCACATTAATTACTTGATTCATAGTTTATACAACCCATCTCAAATGGTTTCTTGTACATAAACTCTCTTTCTCTATCTTAATTGAAGGCAGAGCTCCTGCCATTGCTTTAAAAAAATCCCAAATGGCTTTCTGTGGATATTTCATGTATCACACATCATGTAATAATCATATGGTCTTAATTTGTTGCATTGTCTGAGATTAGCGATTGCAATTTAGGTTTCTGCTGTAATAAAATTCTTGGGCTTTCTGCATTGTGTTCTTTATATTTTTCTTTATTCTTAATTTACTTTTGAGGTTGAGCTCTAGAATCTCAAGTCTTGAGTGGTTAGAGGTTGTGTTTTTTCTTCAGAGCTGTAACTTTTTTGCCCGGTGTGTGTCCAGTGTACTGGGAGATGCTTCTTTAGCCTCTATTGTACTATTATTTCTTTTGCCTTAATTGAAATGACACACAGCTCTCCTTCGTTGTTTGGAAAAAAAATTACTTTTGCCGACTATTATCACTGATATTAGTGCATGTGCAGGTATTTGATAAATGTATCAAAGGGGAACTACAGCATAAAACCCGGGTTCTTGTTACCAATCAGCTGCATTTTCTGCCATATGTTGATAAAATACTGCTAATTCATGATGGTGTAGTTAAAGAGGAGGGTACTTTTGATGAACTTAGCAACAGCGGGGAGCTCTTCAAGAAGCTCATGGAAAATGCTGGAAAAATGGAGGAACAGGTGGAAGAGGATGAAAGTAAACCAAAGGATGTTGCAAAACAAACTGAAAATGGGGATGTTATAATAGCTGATGAAGGTTCACAGAAGAGTCAGGATAATTCTAGTAAAACAAAACCAGGAAAATCTGTGCTTATTAAACAAGAGGAAAGGGAAACTGGGGTTGTCAGTACGAAGGTCCTTTCACGGTAAGAAAATTCTGTGATTGTCCTTAATCCTTTGGGGTGTATAATATAAATATAAAGCATGATTTCTGAGTATTATGGTCTGATCTTCGCAGTTACAAAAATGCACTGGGAGGGATGTGGGTGGTGTCCATACTCTTCTTTTGCTATGCGCTGACTGAAGTTCTTCGCATTTCAAGTAGCACATGGTTGAGCATTTGGACTGATCAGGGTTCTCTGAAAATTCATGGCCCTGGTTACTATAATTTGATCTATGGAATTCTTTCTTTTGGGCAGGTATTTCTACCCAGTGTTTACTTATTCAATATTTTGCACCCTCTTTTGTCTCTGATTAATGGGATTTGAACTAATAAAGTGGAACTTTTGGTTTAGGTTCTAGTCACTCTCTCAAATTCATACTGGTTGATTATATCAAGTCTTCGGGCAGCCAAAAGGCTTCATGATGCCATGCTCCGATCAATATTGAGAGCTCCCATGGTATTTTTTCATACAAACCCACTCGGGCGGATCATCAACAGATTTTCGAAGGATTTGGGTGACATTGACCGAAATGTTGCTGTATTTGTCAATATGTTTATGGCACAAATATCTCAATTGCTCTCAACTTTCGTTCTCATCGGTTTTGTCAGCACCATGTCTCTTTGGGCTATCATGCCACTCCTGATTTTGTTTTATGCAGCTTACCTCTATTACCAGGTATGACAAATTGACAACCAAAAACTACATCGCTGAAATCAAAGTTTGTATTACAGAACACATGAAAATAAGCACCACCATGACATCCAGATGGGAATGACCAATGAACCCAATGTTTTCTTACCTATCACCCAGAAATAAGCTGTCACGCACCACAAAACCAAATAATTTCATCCCATCTACTAGTATTGCATGAAACAAGTTGCATAGATTAATATTGATTAGACCAGTCAGGCATTTATGGAAGGAAAAGTTTTCATACGCTTACTCTCCTCAGTATTATAGATGAATTTATCATTACCTTTTGCCTTGTTGACACTTTATATTCCATCTTCTCAGGCAACATCTCGCGAGGTGAAGCGTCTGGATTCCATTACCAGGTCTCCTGTGTATGCTCAGTTTTCAGAGGCTTTGAATGGTCTGTCCACGATCCGTGCCTATAAAGCCTATGATAGAATGGCAAACATCAACGGAAGATCAATGGACAACAACATTAGGTTCACACTTGTGAACATGAGTGCAAATAGGTGGCTAGCTATTCGTCTGGAAACATTGGGTGGCATCATGATATGGTTTACAGCAACTTTTGCTGTTATGCAAAATCAGCGAGCAGAGAATCAGAAGGCCTTTGCTTCTACAATGGGTCTTCTTCTTACTTACACTCTCAATATTACAAATTTACTCACAGCTGTTCTTCGTCTTGCTAGTCTTGCCGAAAATAGTTTAAATGCTGTTGAACGGGTTGGAACATACATTGAGTTACCATCGGAAGCTCCTCCTGTCATCGAGGATCATAGGCCACCTCCTGGTTGGCCATCATCAGGTGTCATCAAGTTTGAAGACGTCGTGCTTCGATATCGACCAGAACTTCCTCCTGTTCTTCATGGCATATCTTTTCTTATTAATGGAAGTGAAAAGGTAGGAATAGTTGGCAGAACAGGTGCTGGTAAATCTAGCATGCTTAATGCTTTGTTCCGTATTGTGGAGCTTGAACGAGGGAGAATATTAATTGATGATTGTGACACTTCTGAGTTTGGAATTTGGGACCTGCGCAAAGTTCTAGGAATAATTCCACAGGCACCAGTTCTATTCTCAGGTATGTTAGTGAAAAATACAAGTTAGCTTCTGGAGATTGCTTTTTTGCAACTTGTGTTTCTAGCTCTTCTTTTGTGGCAAATTTTTATTGATGCCCTTTCAGGTTCTGTTCGGTTTAATCTGGATCCCTTTAATGAGCACAATGATGCGGATCTCTGGGAGGCTCTAGAAAGGGCTCATCTAAAAGATGTTATAAGGAGGAATCCTTTAGGATTAGATGCTGAGGTATGCAGTTTTCATGATTTTATCCATGGCATCATTAGGTCTGTATTGATTCTCGGTTGTCATTTTATTTTACAAATGATATACGTATATGCTTGTACAAATATTCCACTTTTTTCTTACGAAACACAAGGTAGTCTTCAGTGAGACTCTTAATTCAGACATGTGTTAGCATTTGGTATACTTTAATTACCACTATTTTACAAGTGATGTCAAAGGACTTTGTTTTATAATGTTAGGAAGAATCACTAAACAATATAATTGTGTTTTAGTCCTATAGAAAACAATCCTAAATTAAGTGATTAGCTCTGTATTAGAGAATTTTCAGGTTCCTTTTGGGGTTTAGAAAAAAAACTAGACCAACCTAGGAGGAACTTTGTGGCATTTTATTTAGAGAAAATAGGCATCCAAATTTGCCTTGACAGGACTTGAATCTGGGTGGTCTGGGCATACATCCACACCCTTGACCAACTGAGCTAGCTTAGCTTCTCTCTCTCTCTCTCTCTCTCTCTCAAGTTTTCAGTAACTTGAATTTCACTTTATTGACACAGGTCTCTGAAGCTGGTGAAAATTTCAGTGTTGGACAACGGCAGCTGCTGAGCTTAGCTCGTGCGCTGCTGAGAAGAGCGAAGATACTTGTTCTTGATGAGGCAACAGCAGCAGTTGACGTGCGGACTGATGCTCTTATTCAGAAAACTATCCGAGAAGAATTCAAGAGTTGCACAATGCTCATAATTGCCCATCGTTTGAACACTGTCATTGACTGTGACAGGTTGCTTATTCTAAGTTCTGGGCAGGTATGTACTAACCTTTTGTCTTCTTTTGTTGTGCTTGACTTGATTCTTATAATAGCTGTATGCTTAACATTTTCATGTCATGTGACGATTATTGTATTTGTCTAAGTTACAGTACTTTCAGTTTCTCTTACGGGTAACAATTCTTTAGGCCTTTTTAATGTTTTTTCTGTATTTGTCTGAACAAATACTAAATTTGACCATGATGAACTAGTTTCAACATAGCCGGTCCCAAGCCCGGATAAAGGAGGAGGGTGTGTTAGGTCCGGCTAGCCAACATGTCAAAACCAGCCACTCTCATGGATATGAAACCCACAAGAGATTCGTTGGGGCGTAACCCTCTTAGCGACGCGCTACATCGGAACCCGGGTGTAGTGTCAAATGGGCAAGGGCCGGGTCATCATCCCATTGTGGCGCGTCGTATCGTGATCCGGGTACGATGATAAATGAGCAAGGGTCGGGTCGTCGCAACCTTTGTGACGCGCTACATATGCGCCCTGGTGTAGTGAAAAATGAGCAAGGGTCTTCGCACTTCCCTCGACGGGTGCGAAGGGTAAGGAAGTTAGCCGAGCCAACTAGGATTCGTCTAGGTAGCTGGAATGTAGGGTCCCTAACGGGTAAGTTAAGAGAGCTAGTCGATACAGCAATTAGGAGGCGTGTAAATATCCTATGCGTTCAGAAGACTAAATGGAAGGGCAAGAAGGCGAAGGAGGTGGAGGATACTGGCTACAAACTTTGGTACACGGGGACAACATCGGGTAGGAATGGTGTAGGCATCTTAATCGATAGGAGCCTTAAGGATGGAGTAGTTGATGTGCGGAGGCAAGGCGACCGGATTATCCTAGTCCGGTTGGTAGTAGGAGATTCGGCCCTGAATGTGATCAGTGTCTATGCCCCACAGGTAGGTCTTTGCGAGAGCACCAAGAGGCAGTTTTGGGAAGATCTTGATAGCATGGTTAGTACTGTGCCTATCAGCGAGAAACTCTTCATAGGTAGAGACCTCAACGGCCATGTGGGTGCGACTAATGTAGGTTTCGAGCGGGTGCATGGAGGTTTCGGGTATGGTAGTAGAAATCAAGAGGGGGAGGATGTTTTGAACTTCGCGTTGGCCTTCGATTTGTTGATAGCGAACACCGTCTTTAAGAAGAGGGAATCTCATCTAGTGACATTTCGTAGTGGACAACACCTGAGCCAGATCGACTTTATCCTTACAAGGAGGAGAGATAGACGTGCTTGCTTAGATTGTAAGGTGTTACCTGGGGAGTGTTATCCCTCAACACAAGCTTGTAGTGGCGGATTTTCGCTTTCGGGTACGTGGCCACCGGGACAATCGGCCCAAGATTGCGAGAACAAAATGGTGGAAGCTTAGAGGGGAAGCAGCACAAACATTTAAGGAGAGGATGCTAGATGAGGGGCCGTGGGAAGGAGAAGATGCTGACGACATGTGGCTAAAGATGGCCACATGTATTCGGAAGGTAGCTTCGGATGTGTTTGGCGTGAGTAGGGGAGGCAAAGGGAAACGAAAGACACCTGGTGGTGGAATGACGAGGTGCAAAGGGCTATTAGGGAGAAGGAGTGGTTCAAGCGCCCCTATCATGACAAGAGTGCAGCCAACATTGAGGGCTATAAAATAGCGAAGAGGGCTGCAAAACGAGCGGTGAGTGTAGCAAAAGGTCAGGCGTATGATGGCCTTTATCAGCGGCTAGGCACGAAGGAAGGGGAGAAGGACATTTATAGGATGGCTAGGATCCGCGAGAGGAAGGCGAGGGACATCAACCAAATCAAATGCATCAAGGATGGGACGGATCGACTTTTGGTGAGGGATGAGGAGATCAAGGAAAGATGGAGAGAGTAATTTGACAAGTTGTTTAATGGGGAGAATGAGGGTCCTACCTTAGAGTTGGATGACTCATTTGACGATACCAACAGACGCTTCGTGAGGAGAATTCAAGAGGCAGAGGCTTTGAAGAGGATGAAGGGAGGTAAAGCGATGGGCCCTGATGGTATCCCCATTGAGGTGTGGAGATGCCTAGGTGACAAAGCGATAGTATGGTTAACTAAGCTTTTTAACCTCATTTTTTGGTCAAACAAGATGCCTGAAGAATGGAGAAGTATATTAGTACCGATCTTCAAGAACAAGGGAGATGTTCAAAGTTGTACTAATTACCATGGGATTAAGTTGATGAGCCATACGATGAAGCTCTGGGAGAGGGTTTTCGAGCATCGTCTAAGAAGAGTGACAAGTGTGACCCAAAACCAATTTGGGTTTATGCCTGGTAGGTCGACCATGGAGGCGATTTTCTTATTACGACATTTGATGGAGAGATATAGGGAGCAGAAGAAGGACTTGCACATGGTCTTTATTGACCTCGAGAAGGCATATGACAAAGTATCGAGAAATGTCATCTGGTGGGCCTTGGAAAAGCACAAAGTCCCAACTAAGTACATCACCCTCATCAAAGATATGTACAGGAATGTGGTGACGTGTATCCGAACATGTGATGGCGATACCAGTGACTTTTCAATTAAAATAGGACTACATCAAGGGTCAGCATTGAGCCCTTATTTATTTGCTTTGGTGATGGATGAGGTCACAAGAGACATTCAAGGTGATATCCCTTGGTGTATGCTCTTTGCTGATGATGTGGTGCTAGTGGATGAGACTAGGGCAGGGGTTAATAGGAAGTTATAACTATGAAAGCACACGTTAGAGTCGAAAGGATTTAGACTTAGTAGGAGCAAGACCGAGTACATGAGGTGCGATTTCAGCGCGACTGGGAATGAGGAGGGAGACGTTAGCCTCGATGGGCAAGTGGTGGCCAAGAAGGATACTTTTCGATATTTAGGATCGATGCTACAAAAGGATGGCGACATTGATGAAGATGTTAGGCATAGTCGGTTGGTTGAAATGGCGTCAGGCTTCAGGCATCCTCTGTGACAAAAGGGTGCCTCAGAAGTTAAAAGGTAAGTTTTATAGGACAACGATTCGTCCGGCGATGTTATACGGTGCTGAATGTTGGCCTACAAAAAGGCGACATATCCAGCAATTGAGTGTAGCAGAGATGCGTATGTTACGATGGTGTTGTGGGCACACAAGAAGGGATAGAGTCCGGAACAACGATATTCGGGATAGGGTTGGGATGGCACCAATTGAGGAGAAATTGATTCAACACCGGTTGAGATGGTTCGGCCATGTCCAACAGAGGCCTCCTGAGGCGCCGGTGCGTAGTGGGATTCTAAAGTGGGTCGATAATGTAAAGCGCGGTAGAGGTCGACCTAAACTGACTTGGGACGAGTCGGTTAAGAGAGACCTTAAGGAGTGGAATATCCCTAAGGATTTAGCCATGGATAAGAGCGCTTGGAGACTAGCAATTAACGTGTCTGAACCGTAATCTTTCTCTTGTATATTTTATGTGTTCTTTATTCCATGTCTCTTTTGGGTTTCATCTCTAGCCTACCCCAACTTGCTTGGGATAAAAGACTATGTTGTTGTTGTTGTTGTTGATGATGAACTAGTTCTTAGGTTTTCATAAGACTAGAATCAAGACTAAAGAAGCTATCTATCACTCACAGTGTTCTGTGTCATGTCTCATTCATGTTGTATGGGTCTTTATGTTTGTTGTGTAAGCATTAATCTTGATATTTTCACCAGCGAGGTAACTTTGAAGTAGTCATTCCTAAAAATCGATACCTAAATCAAAATTACTTCACACTTTGTCACAACTTCAGATATGTTGGGAATTAAGTCTTGTAATGTTGTGTTTCAGGTTTTGGAATTTGACTCTCCTGAGAATCTTCTAAGCAATGAGGAGAGTGCTTTCTCCAAGATGGTGCAAAGTACAGGACCTAGCAATGCAGAATACCTCAAGGTAATTTGCATCAACTACTGAATCCATTCTAATCTTGCCATGATGCAGTCACACTGACAAGGACTATTGCATGTCTGCTTGCAATCCTGTCATGCCCATCTGTGCTAATCTGCACCACACATCATGGCTTCAGAAGTTTGCTAATTCATCTTTCTTTATGAATGAAAAATGGTAAACAGAGTCTTGTATTTGGAAGTGGAGAAGAGAGGTCCCGGAGGGAAGAAATCAAGCTGCAAGATATCCAAAGGAGATGGGTTGCATCTAACCGATGGGCTGAAGCTGCTCAGTTTGCGCTTGCTAGAAGCCTCACATCATCACATAGTGACCTCCTTGCACTAGAAGCTGCCGAGGGAAATAATATTCTGAGGAGAACAAAGGATGCTGTAATCACTCTGCAAAGCGTACTAGAAGGGAAGCACAACACTGAAATCGATGAGACTCTAACTCAGTATCAGGTACCAGCTGATCGATGGTGGTCTTCACTTTACAAAGTGATCGAAGGTATGGTTGCTTCTAAGTCACTTTTTTTTTTCTGAGAAGCTTTGGCAGCTCTCTTTCAATCATGCTTTGGCCTGTGTGTAATGTGTCCAAGAATGATAATGCTATACTGACCTAAGTAATACTCCCTCAAGCCATTCACAAATAAGTGACTTTTTGGTTTTGGACATGAACAGTCTCTTCAGTAAAAACCAATTAGAAATTAACAATCACATGCATACCGTTATCTTTAATTTTATATCGCATTCCACAGTTCTATGAAATTTGTCTAAAACTGTCATGCCAGTTTAATTGGGTTGTCAGCTGTATGCGATCTGAACTAGCGATCAAATCTGGAAAAAAAAACATTTGCTCTGCTTATTAACAGGTAGCTTTGTTGTGAATTTTTCTTTGACTCAATTCGTATGTATCCCTTTCAGGCCTTGCCACGATGAGCAGATTGGGCCGCAACCGTCTACAGCAACCTTCTTATAATTTTGAGAACAACGGTTCTATTGACTGGGACCAAATGTAGATTTAGAATTCTGGAGCACAGCAGCAGCATTGTGGAGTAAGTAGGCTGGAGGTGCAGTTATTTCTGGCGGATTTGATTCCTGCGGTGTGTAGATGATGCTGCAGCAACACATAACGTGCGAGCTTTATACGTAGTAGATTCACAGTTCTGATTCCTCTGAAAATGAATAACGAGCTAGTTTTGCCACAGCAGGACGATTCCTGTACCGTCGTCCGCAAGGGTTGTAATTTTTCACGGACAGTTACGACACGATTGTATGTCTGGTTTGATAATTTGTGCCAATGCAATTCTAGTGAAAAAGACACTGCATGTGAATGGTTAGCATCTGTCTATCAGTATCATGTGGAGTCGGGTGGGTGTTGTGCTGATGGGGCAAGCGGATAAAGTTCTTTCCCCAGTAGACTATTCGTGGCACTAGTTTAAGGAAATTGATCTATTTTTAAAAAAAATAATAGGAAAAAGAAAAGAAAAAACAAGCGAGAGCGAGAGCGGGAAGCCGTGAAGGAGAGAGGCATTTAACTTCCACGAGGAAGCAGGGGAAGGAAGGCTGCGGGACGGGAGGTTCGTTCGTTCGTGCCTCGGTCGGATCACGGCGGCGGAGGGGAAGATGGCGTGGACGCCGGCAGCGGGGTCCGAGTTGCCGATGATGCACGACGGGGACCGGTACGAGCTCGTGCGGGACATCGGGTCTGGCAACTTCGGCGTCGCGTGCCTCATGCGCAACCGCGCCACCGGCGAACTCGTCGCCGCCAAGTACATCGACCGCGGCGACAAGGTACGCTTCTCCTTCCTTCCCTCCGCAAAGTGCAAGACCGGCCGGAACTTGTGCTCATGCATGTCATTTGCAGATCGACGAGAACGTGCAGCGGGAGATCATCAACCACCGCTCGCTGCGCCACCCCAACATCATCCGCTTCAAAGAGGTGAGACACTCAACGGGGACGATTCAAAATTCTGAAACACTCTTGTTGCTTCCCTGCTTGACTCACTTCACTTCAGGTTATCCTGACCAAGACTCACCTCGCGATCGTCATGGAGTACGCCTCGGGCGGGGAGCTCTTCGACCGCATCTGCAATGCCGGCCGGTTCAGCGAGGACGAGGTGCCCGTGCCGTGCCTCCTCCCCTGATCAGCTGACTGCTCGCCTGACAATATCTGCCATGCCAATCTGACTCTGAACTCTTGCGTGTGTCCATTGTTCAGGCTCGCTTCTTCTTCCAGCAGCTGATTTCCGGGGTTAGCTACTGCCACTCCAAGGTAGGATTCGCCCCCAAATTACTACTACCTGGGCTCCTTTTTCCTCTGTTCAGTTTCTCCTTTTGTGTGCATGGTTTAAAAATTGACTCTGTTTCGTGCATGATTCGTACGTGGTGTGGTCAAGCAAGTATGCCACCGTGACTTGAAGCTCGAGAACACTCTGCTGGATGAAAGCACCACGCCTCGCCTCAAGATATGCGACTTCGGTTATTCAAAGGTGCGAATACTTAACTCAGTTTTTCCTGTTATTATACTACTATATGCACTGCGCGCTTACTCTTACTTGTACCGTGCCTGATGGTTATTACTGTTATGGCCTGCGTATAAATCACGTAGTACAACACAATATTGGCCCTGTTAGGCTGTTACTTACCATGTTGCTCTATATAGTTTGCTAACTGTCAGAAAAGAACGACTACTTGTGTTGAATGCTCTTCAGTATCGTGTCGTATATAATTGCCTCATCTTGTTCTTTGATCTCTACAGTCATCTGTTCTTCACGGGCAACCAAATTCCACTGTGGGAACTCAAGCATACATTGCTCCTGAAGTTTTGCTAAAAAAGGAATACGACGGCAAGGTAGGTTCTTTAGAAAGTTGCCCTCAGACATACGCTGCTGCCAACTTGTGCATTTTGCTCGACAGTATAGGTTGTTATTGTTCTTTTTGATGGCATGAGAACTGTCTGGTCTTTTTCCTTACAAAAACTAGCTAGCGTCTGAATCTGAAATGCTCAATCACTAATAATTTGTTATTGGATGGAGATTGCCGATATCTGGTCATGCGGCGTCACCCTCTACGTGATGCTGGTTGGCAGGTAGCCTTTTGAGGATCCTGAAGACCCTAAGAATTACAAAAAGACAATTCAGGTTCCCCTTTATGTTCCCCAAACATACATTCCAGTTTTACTCACTCACTGCAGTCGTATCCATCTCAGCCATCTAAATGCTGATGCCAACTCTCAGAAAATACTGGGTGGTCAGTACGTGGCCGTTCCTGACTACGTCCATGTATCTCCAGAATGCCGAGACCTGATATCGAAGATTTTTGTTGCCAACCCAGCAGATGTGAGCTGCCAATAAATACTTAACCTCTTTGCACTGTCAGTCACTTATCGTTCAGATCGATGTGACATAATTAACATGATCTTTGCAGAGGATCACGATGCCTGAGATGAAGAGCCATCCTTGGTTCGTCAGGAACCTCCCAGGTGACCTCGTGGGCGATGATGGCACAACGAGCTACGAGGAGCCGGACCAGCCGATGCAGACCATGAACGACATCATGCAGATACTGGCAGAGGCAACAGTGGCAGCCGATGGCGCCCGTGGAACGACCCAGTTTTTGTGCGACGACGATATGGACCTTGACATGTTGAGCAGTGGAGAGATATAATGTACGTGCGTGCGCCATGTAACCATGCATGCCATGGTTGCATGGAAACAGCTGTAAATCAGTCTGTCGATTTTTTTTTTTTTTTGTTTTCGCTTTGAGAACTCTAGTGGAGGGGCCGAGGCCCTTACAGCAAATTAATTAATCTGTCGACAGTTGCTGATGCTCTGGATGGAACAGGTCAAGCTTAAGAAGTCATCTGTGTTCAAGCTGTGGCATGGTGATCATTTTTGACGTCATTACTGATTCTAAAACGTTGATCACTACTGTAGCTCTCTTTCTGTTGTGTATCTATGTAGAACTTCATCTTGTGCATTTTGAGAACCGCTGCCATTGGTCTCTCTTCGCTGAAACTGAAAATCGAAATGTTGTGTATCCACATCGAGTTATATCTTTAGGCCATATTTATTTACGTAGTTGAGTTTTGTGCCGAGAGAATAGAATACTACTGTTTTCTGCGGTTATTTTGTTAGTGCATTTTTTTTCTACAATGACGCTCAAATTGTCTCATATCCTATACTATATATTAAGAAAGACTAGTGTATTATAAAAGCACAGGCGGGCTAGTTTGCTAGTTTGCTAGTTGCTAGTTTTCTAGAAATTCCTAAACAACCAATGTGGAAATCATTCTCACCACCGATAACACATAGGGCATATGTATGAGAGATTGAAAGGCGAAGCCAACTAAAGGACAAACATATATAGCTTGTGATTTTGTAACATGTATTATGTCATGTCAATTTAACCACGCTAGGACCCACATGTCATCCTCTTTCTTTCTTTTTTTCTCCACCGAGCAACTCGGCCATGTATCATCAACGAAAGATGAGAGCGGTTGAGGGATTGGCGCTCGACAGAGGGGGGGAGGGGGGGGGGGGGGGGTTGGGGGGGGGCGCTTGACGAAGGAGGGGAGGCACTGCCCCCTCGATGAAGGAGTGAGGAGGGCATCGTGAGGCATTGATGAGCCACTGGGAGGGAGTCGTGAGAGATGGGCCCCTCGACAGAGGAGCGGAGAGGGTGTTGCGAGGCGTTGATCTAGGTGACGCATGGAGTCTGTCTCAACTCCCGAGGGCCGCCGGGGAGTGATATGTAGGGAGACATCTCGCCGAGGGGGATATCATTGGGAGCAGGCTCTTGCTGGGATGCGGCCATGCCAGAAGATGAGTGGGCAGGTAGGGGTGGGTTGTCGGACCGATGGCGAGATGCCAGAGGGGAGGTGGATTTGTGAGGGAGGCAGCCATCGGAGGGGAAGATGAATGAGGCTGAGGTGGGCGGGCGGTGCGGAAGGTCGAGCAGGTATGGTGCAAGTGAAAAAAAAAAACATGCGCGCGAGCAAAAACGTCAAAACTCACAAGGGCTGTCTCAAGAGAACCTAGTAATGACTAATGAAGGCTCGAAGATAAGATTTGAGGCTTTACTTTTGAGGGCCGAAATAAGAACCTGGCTGAAGTTACTATGTGACACGTCCGCAATGAATAAATTAACAGTCGGGTTCTTGTTGCAAGTCATGAGTGAAAGCAGTAGCAGTGGATCTCGCAAAAGAACGGTGTTGCTTTCCTTTATTTTTTAGACTATAGACTACAACACGGCCGGGGGGTCAATCGATGGGCAGACCGTCGTCCGGAGGGGGAGAGGAACAGTGCTGTGATTATACAAACAAATAACAGTGGGGTTTTGGTTCTCCTCTAGCGTTCTAACCTACCTTCGTCTCACAATGCACGATTACAACGAATCAATGTGCACCAAATGAAAAAAAACTGAGAGAGAATAGAAACACAACAAATCAAAACACCATGCACGTATACACGTATCGCTGCACTGACTGACTGACGATCACGGTTTTCCATCAGTCGAAGAGCTCCCACTGCGGCTGCGTGGTGGCCGCCGCGTCGAACGTCTCCCATTTCGTGGTCACCACCACCGCCTGCAGCCGCGCGTTGGACACCTTGAGCACGTCCAGCGTCTCCACGCATTTCTGCACCCGCTTCGCCTGCAAAACACGCATTCATATGCCTCTGTCTGTCAGATTCATGGCCCTGCAAAACACGCATTCATTCACGTAGGAGACTATATATGTGTGATGATGTAAAAAAAAAAAAAATCCCATCCGGTCCATCTATTCTGTTACAGTTCATCAGTTTTATATAGTAAAGTCTTGACTTTGCTGAATCAAATCGTTCACAAGCAAGCCATCATCATTTCAGAAGGAAAAGTAGACGGACTTTTCCATCCTATCCTATATCTTGATCTTGAGGTGACCATCACAGACAATGATAAAAAAGTACTTGCAGTTCTTTTATTATCTCCAACCAATCAACTATGCTCATGCGACCTGATTTCTAGTGGCCTTGTTGGTTGAGGCAATCTACATGTCTTGCCCTGCACTCATCGTAAATCTATCTACTCCTACCTATCTGAAAGGGCATCCTTTCTAGAGAGGGTATCTTCAGAAACAGAACTGGTAGGCTGAATTCAGAGAACAATCTATAAGAGGGTACTCCGTAGCAGGCTAGCTGGCATTTGAAGCAGGGGAAGGGCTGTAGGTGGAATGCATACTCGTGCCCGGGACCATGTGTTCATTCATGTTCAATAAAAGCATGGAGAATAGGTGATGACTGATGAGCCTGTTTCGGGTGGCATGCATACAGGACACTGGACACCTTCATTGACCCACCGACGACGACAGGTGAGGACAGGCAGCTAGCTAAAGCTTCCTCTCATGAACACTTTCATATGCACTGCTTGTCATGGCACAGCTTGACCACCCACAGGCCAGATAATTTTCTAATGGTATCAATGCTACGTTGCTACTTACTGAAACTGGTCTGAATAATGCCCATGCTGGCATGCCATTCAGAGTACTGTAGGTCAGTAGATGTAGGTGTACCTGAATGTTCTTCTGCGAAGAGGAATCGCCGGCTGCTGTAGGTATGCTCTCCAGCTTCACCGCGTGCCGCATCAGCAGCTCGATCAGCGTCGTGATCTGCACCTCCGCCACCTTGTTCCCTCTGGCAATCGATTTCTCGATACTGGTCACCTACCACAGGAGGAAAAAAAAAAAAACGAAGCATTTCTCCTAGTCAGTCAGCAGTCAGCATTAGGAAAACCACTCACTTCATCGTCGTCATCAGACAAGCAGCAAAACTAAAATACAGTAATGATGATGATGGGATGGAAATGGAAGTACCCTGCACTGCAGGAGCACATAATCCTTGTCAGGGATTCATTCGATTCGAGCTCTGTGTCCCTGTTGGAAATTAGAATGTGAAATTGGGAATGACTCGATCGGGGACCATGTGGGAATTCCACTGCTCGCCAGTCGCCACTACGTACATGACCACATCGGCAGGGCAAGGGCATTCATCCGTGTCCGTCCACTGATGCAGAATCAATTTGCCCACCTACTTCTACTACTAATTCCTCGGGCAGATTCAGATCATCACCCACTGTACTCAGCTCGCCATTGAATTGCACCTTCAATTCCCGCCTCCCATGCCCGCTTGTCCGATCCTTGTCCGAAGCAGCACGGACAGCAGGCACCTTGATGCCTCCGATCCCTCCCACCAAATCTACCAACAATGCAATGCACGGACTGGTATGCATGGTAGTACCTGATCGGCGAGCTTGTCGACCTCGAGCGCGACGGCGCCGATGGCACGGTTGGCGGTCTCGATCCTGGCGTTCCTCTGGCGCTCGATGTAGCGGCGCTCGAGGGATGCCGGGTCCTCGGCGAGCGCCAGCTTGGACTTGTTCTTGACGCCGCACGCGTCCAGGTACTCGGCGTTGCCCCGCGGCCTGCCTCGGTAGCTCAGCTGCTGGTCCGCCGGCTGCAGCCCCGTCCGAGGCGCCAGCAGCTTCTTCAGCTGCCCTGCACAACTAACCCACGGACGATCAGATCACACATTCACATTTCAAATTTCACACGGGGTACGAAGTTGCACGTTGGTTATCAGTTTCGCACAGCCAAGTACAGCCCGCCCTGTTGGTTCGTCCTGGTCGATCGGCGGCGGCGGCGGCAGCTGCCTAGAGTAGCGTAGGAGTAACTTGCTCCTCCTCGCCAGCATTTCGCTGCTACTAATTGCTAGCGCGTGGTGGGACGAGGACGAGGACGAGGACAATGACGGTCCTATGTTGAAGCGCCATTGCTCGGTACTTGCTCCTCTGCTGATGGATGGTAGTGATGGTTGACACCTACACCCACGAGGGAGCTCTGTCTGTGTGGCACCTTACACCAGCCAGCCACCACTCACCAGCAGGTCTAGTCTAGCTAGCATTCTCGCTGTGACGCCTGCTACGTTTCCAAAGTTTTCCTCCAAAAAAGCTCCTTTT
>CM041642.1:7533030-7543430 GCA_023333625.1 Bothriochloa decipiens
GGAAACTCTACTCTGGGTGACGAATCGGGGGATGGAGACGCGAATTGCCACTCTAGACTCTAGGGGACATTATGTCCGCTTTGATCTGATGTGAGTCGATCTATATATTTAGTTTGTTGGGACCATCTTTGGTTGGCTCAGTTCCAGCTATTTTCTCCGTCGTTTTTAGTGGTACAACTGATGAATATTTCAAATGAATTATATACTTGCATGTAGGTATGAACAAGTTAGCTTTGATTTCACGTGACAAATATAAACAAGTTGGTGTAACAAGAATACATGTTCTTTTGGACACACAACATTGGAAGTATTAGAGGTGCTTGTCTAACAAATCTTCCTTCCTCGTCTAAAAAAGCTCTGCCTCTGTGCCCAACTTGAGCTTCCTTCATCGGAAACAGCTATTTGTGTCCCTATTGTCTAGATGTATTCTCAAAACTCAGCATTGGAGACGACATGCAACAATTTCTATTGCCGCTTTCCATTTTCCACTATATAGAACATCACCACATGTCTCCATCGTGTCCCTTCTTTCTCTACTGCTGCTTCTTTATAGGAGATGTGGTGGCACAATAGGACTGTCTTGTCTGTTGACTGTTACTACCAATTTATAAGATGGTGGGACTGACGCAGAGAACAAAGAGCAAAAGGGACCATGATGCTTGAAATGTACTACTACCTCGGTTGGAACGTAATTCTGATAGAATATATTTTTTATAACATATTGTATTTGGAGATATAAATGTGGATTCTATTTTCTATGAACCTAATCAAACTTAGAATAATTACACTCGGTCCAAACTAGAAGTATATATGATGCCAAGCAAGTGACATATTTTTATAATGTACTCACCTAAAATATGGCATTATAGCGTTCAAATATTGTCCCAAAATAATTGACATTCTCACTCCCAATACACATTTCTTTTTTCTCAACACATCTTTATCTCTATTCAAGGCATTTTAGCCATTTGACTTTAGTGTTGACGAGTAGTTCTAAAACGTCATCTATTATGGGATGAGGGAGTACCTGCTTACTATTTCATATAAATTGTAAATAGTATATTTTATAAATTTAGTCAAACTATAGATAACTTAACTATATTTTATAAATTGTAGATAGCAGAATAGAGATAGCGGTACTCCCTCTATCTGAAAGAATAACAAAAAAGTCAAATAATCTTAAGCTTGACTAAATATTTATAAAAATATATGAATATTTATGATATAATATAGTATTATTGGATTAATATATGAATATTACTATCTCCGTCCCATAAAGAATGCAACTATAGGTGCGTGCAGGTTTAAATGGTTCATATTTGATCAAGTTTGTAATGAATGATATTCATATTTATTGCTTCAAATCAATTTATGATGAAAATACATTTTATAGTTAATCTAATGATATTCATTTGACATCATAAAAATTGATACTTTTGTATTTATAATCAGTCAAACTTAAGAAACTAAAACACAGTACTGTGCTAGAGTTGCATTCTTTTCTGGATGGAGGGAGTATATTTTTCTAATTTTTTAAAGAAATTATATTTTCAAAACCCTATTTAAAGATATAAATATAAATGTTTAAGAGCCCTACTCAAATTTAGAATTATTTTCAATACCTATTACTCGTAGAAGCTGCTAGACTTTTACTATTGATTTGGCATGACGAAGCTACAGTCATGCGGAAAACAGCTCAGGATGGGCCCACGCCAGGCTGCCTATCTGATCTGAATCGGGGTCCACCTGTCTGTGGAACGAGGGTACCAATTTCGATGATTACTGCACCCGGCCGTACCTCATTCGTGTTGTGTTGTGACAGGACTAGAGATTGGTGGGCCGTCCTCTGCAGACTGCAGCCTCATCCTCATGTCACCGCTTGTTTTTTCTTTCTGTTTTTTTAACGAAAACCAAAATTATATATTAGCAGCAAACCGCTACAACATGAGTACAAATATTAAAAGTACAGTTTGCACTTTGCTAGTGCCATCGACAGCTAGCTACTAGCACGTAGAACCGCATCAGGTTGCTTGTACTAGTATATACTCCCTCCGCCACCAAAAGAACGACGTTATGGGAAGCGTGTCAGTCAAATTTTCTCAACTTTGACTAGGTTTATACAAAATATGTGCAATATTTATATCTTTAAATAAATTTATTAAAAAACTAGATTTAAAGATCTTTCCGATGATACTAATTACTTAGCATAAATATTTATATATTTTAATATATAATTGCCGATAATTTAAAAACGTTGATTTCTCGGGAAGCGAGAATGACATCTATTTTGAGACAGAAAAAGTAGTATACTTTATGCATCAAGAAAAAGATATTTTAGCATAGTATCATGTCAAACCATATTGTTTTTTCTGAATTTATTTAAAAATATATCAATATTAATAAAGGTACCAATTATTCAATTACAAAGTATTATTAGATTACCTGCAAAATATATTTCCACAAAATTTAGTGTACTGGATATTTATATTATTATTTGTATAAATTTAGTCAACTTTTTGATGGGTCGACTGGAAACAGAAAGATAATTATATATATATATTTGTAAAGGACAAGCTGCATCTTTTTATGAAGGAGTCAACAGTAAAGTTTTGCACTGTGGATTGACTTGTAGTTCAATGGTAGTACGTTTCAGTAGAACGCTACCCATCAGGGTTCAGGGATCAAATCCTGATGCTCGCACCTTTTTTTGGGATTTTCCTAAGGATTAACTGGCGTTATGCATTAAGTGATAAGCGACGTTTCCGTTGACGACGAGGCGCTAGTGGTCACTTCGGGAATCTCCAGATCTGTCGGGTGCTCAGTCCTTTGGAGGTGCTCATAGGGATAGAGGTTAAATTTACGTACGTGTGTTCATAGGGATGAGTGTGTGTTATAAACGTGTGCGTTGTATTGTGTAATTAAAAAAATAGTAAAATTACACCGTGCATGAATTGTTATGCTTTCACAAAATGTATCCTAGACCTTGTTTAGATGCTTGAATTGGACTCCTAATTCCAGCATTTGGCAATATACAAAAAGAAAATTTTCCATCACATATAAGTATTAAACGTAGATAAAATCAAAATAGCGTGTTCCAGACCCCCGCACATGGCTTGCCCTTCCCATGCGCTGCACGCTGCACGCGGCAGGAACCGATCGAGATACCGCGCGCACGGCCGAAACAGAGAGAGGGAAAAGAAACCTCGGTGCTCCACCCGCCGTCGCCGGCTCCACGCACAGGCACGGCAACTCGATCGGCAAGGGCCAGGCCAGGCGGGCGGGGCGGCGGCGGCGGCAGCGGCACGCACCATCGAGCACGGGGGAATGGCACAGGGGCAGCCGGCGGCCCGGCGTCCATTTCCAGGCAAGAATCTCCAAGTGCCGCGCTCATCATGCGCGGCTCCAAAGCGGCTTTCGTGCTAGCAGATGTCGCTGACAACATCATGGCTGCTAGTAGCTTAACTGATACGATTGTGCTAAGTGGAGACCGGCCGGGGAGGCCAGTGTGTCTTGTCATGAGCTTACGAGTGGCGAGGCCAGTGTGTCTTGTCATGAGCTACCGAGTGTGTGCGCCTTTATTTTGCAGCCTCTAGATGGAGACATGGAGTTAGCTAACACACTGCCTCCATGAGTAGCTCAAAAGCGCCCTGTGCGTGATCTCTGAAACCGAAAGTGCTGCACTGCTGCTATCCTATTATTCTAGAAGAATGGGAATGGTGACGACGCTGCTGTCTGTGACATATATATGCCGTCGTCACTTACGTACGAGGAATGGAAGATTTCGTATCCAACATGTCTCTCGTACGTATATACTCCTATATATATATACTCTATACTCTATAGGCCGAGTAGTGCGAACTCTATGGATCAGCAGAAGCCTTCTGTAATTCTGTAGACTGACACGGACAATGCAGTATATATGTTTGGGATCCAGTGACCAAATGGGCCCACGCGTGCATTGCATTTGCATTTGCATATGATATATGATCCAGAAGACTAGTAAAAAAATAAGCTCTCTCATCATTGGCGTCATACCTGCAGTTGGGATGAGATCGTACTGCACTGAGTCGCCACCCACTGTTTAATGATGCCAGACAGCCAGGCAGCTTGCTTGCAACACGAGGAACCAACCGTGCTATGGGTGCGTTCGATTACATCGTCCATTTCAAATTAGACCTCTTATGACCACGCACCTGTGATTTAATTAAGCTAATATATTAGTCGTGTGTAGCTAGGTACAAATTTATATTGCAGGTAGAGAGAGGCTACAAATATAATTAGATCTATCACCGCATTAGGTTGCAAATATAATTAGATCTGTCACCGCATTTGGCTCGGATGTACTTACTTCATCTCAAATTATAAGTCGTTTAAATTTTTTGACACTCGTCTTATTAAAAAAATTTACACAAAAATAATTAAATTTAAATCATTTTTAAAGAACTTTTATTAATAAAATAAACTATAATAAAAAAATAATATTTTATATAAATTTTTAAATAAAATATGTGGTCAAACTTTACGTTAAAAATTTGCGTTGTGTGTCATCGATCGGATGCGGACGACAATGACTCGGACACTCGATCGATGTACGGCCCAGTTTTTTTTAATTTTTTCTCGCACTGCATTGGCCGAGTTGTGTGTGGTGTCGTAGTTTGCCGACCGGCTGGTGTTGTCTTGTTTTTGCTCTGTAGGTAGCTACTCCAGTGCTAGTCTCGTAGGGTGACTTGTATTTTGGCTCAGTCAGCTGATTTGCTAAAAAAATACATATTAAATAAAAGCTGGTGGACGTCGCTTAATTTGTGGACAAGCAACGAAGACGCATGCACAGGCAGGGATAACATGCCATCCGTCAGTGTTGCTGTGGTTAGTTGCAAGTACTCCTACGTGGTGGGTGTCGCTCGGTTGTTGTCAGCGATGAACTGTCTTTGGAAGTAACAAAGGTTTTTGCTACAGTAGCAGTGGTTTTATTTTTTTATTTATTTATCTCGACTGAATCTTTAAAAAATTATATTAAATCATAGAAAAATTATAAAATGAAAAATTTAATTTTGTTGGATTCCACATAAGTAGATTTATATAGTGAATATATAATATGATATGCTTTATACCAAAGTTTTTGCTATAAAGTTTTTACTAAGAAGAAAAAGACAAACTATTTATAGCAAAAATTTATACTAAAGTATAATATATTATATATTCACTGTGTAGATCTACTTATGTGAAGTCCAACAAAATTAGATTTTCTATTTTATGATTTTTTTATGATTTATTATGATTTTTTAAAGATTCAGTCAAAATAAAAAAAAAAACAAAACCACTGGCACTGTAGCAAAACCTCCTCCACTCATCTAAAATCGCCAAGAGACGTAATCTGCACTGTTTAAAAAATTAAGGGGTGTGTTTTGTCTGGTTTTGAAGTTAGAGGATCAAAAGTAAACTTTCGTGGTAGTTGAGGGACTAAAAAGTAGACTTTTTCTACGTCGAAACGAAAGACCGTTCCTGGGCTACTTCTGCTTGGGCCTTTCTTGGACCGTTTTCTTGAGCAAGAACTTTCTTGGACCTCGGAAACAGATACCTGGACGGGGGGATTCTTTTTTTCCGAAAAGCGATTGATGGGCGCCTGTTATATCTTGGGCCAGAGGGTCAGCAAGGATCTCACGCGCATCGTGCCGCGCTGTTGCAGGACCTCCGGCCGTACGTCCGGACCTCATCAGACCCGGCGGCGCCGGCACCGGCACCGGCGCTGGATCACCGACAACCACGAGCGACATGCGGTGGTGGTGGTAAGTTTACTGACTTAAAAGTTGGTAACAGCGGACGGGTTGCATGGAGCGTGGCATGGAGCCGAGGTGGAGCCAAAGCCGCCAGTTGCATGCATGCCTGCCCACCGCCGTGATCACCACGTCGGTGCGGGAGCAGTTGGGCAGGACCGTGGAAGCTGCCCTGCATTCACGGATCTACTCACTCTGGTCACTGCCACTTTCCGCGGACACGGAGGCGGAGTGATCATGCGCCGCAATCACTGCCGTCAGCCCATGAATGGTCCAGGGTGCTCGCGTGCCCGGACAACGCGGTCTTTCTTCCTACCGGCTACCGCCAATAATCAATTAATCATTGTCATCAAGTCACGTGGCTCCATCTTCTCAAGGACGTTCATGATCGGCTCCACCACGGTACTGCTACAGTTCAGGCGTCCGGAGCTTGTACACCCGGCAACATCTCACTCACATGATCACATCTCGGCAACAAATTCCTGAAATCCTGATGCACAGCAATAGCAAAGGTCTACTAGACACCATACAATACACCACAACGTAGTACAACATGACGCTACCACCACCACCACCAGGCACCAGCATTATTTATGTTACATGCACCACTGCTGGTCCGTGTTACTCGGTAGCTAGCGTGACCCATCTTCACCGACACCCACAACACCACACACGAAAGAATCCAACCACTAAACCCAAAATCAAATAATCAGATCGATTCGACACAAATCGCGAAGCTAAACGACGCGCTTAACCACATGTCCAGATCCTAGTGACGATGGCCTATCAAGCGGGGCCGAGCCGGGGCTCACGGTCTCACGGGGACGACCCGAGCTGGACCTCGGTGCCGCGCCGCGCGCCGGCGCGTTTGCCGCGGACCACGTAGGCCACGGCGGCCGCGATGCCGATCACGGCCACGGCCGCCACGCCGCATGCCACGCCGGCGGCCACGGACACGGACCTGCGGGCCGGCTTGGCCGACGACCGCGGGAACGTCGTGCCTGCGGTCGCGGCGGAGTTGGTGTCCTCCGCGGTGGTGGTGGTGGTAGTCGGGATGGCCGTGGCCTCCGGCTTCGCGGCCATGGTGGCGCCGGGCATGGAGGTGGGGTCGAGGGACTCCGGGAGCGCCGCGGCCTCGGGCTTGAAGAAGTTCTGCATCTGCGGCGTCGCCTCGCTGTTGGTGAAGTCCCCCTCGACGTGGGACTCCGACCGCACCGCCAGCAGCGCCACCACGCAGAGTGCGGCGAGGAGCGTCTTGCTGGACGCCATTGCTTCTTCGAGTCTCCGACCTGTCATCGTTGCCAGAGAATTTGTTAGAAATTAACAGATGAACCTAGCTAAGGTTTCTTTGGCACTGCTACATTTCTTCCCCCCTTTCACCAGGATCCAGAGCTTGCTTCAAGTTTCTTGCATTTGACTAAGGATTAGTAATTCAAGAAATGCAGACAGAGAAATCCACATTGTTCACCCAATCATAAAGCAAGAATTGGACTCAGTTTTATTCTATAAACTAAATCGAGACTGATCGAGGTCCCACCATGATACATCTGATTATGAAAGGAGCTATCTCTGTTCATGATGAAGCAGGCACAAGCAAACATGCCCCAGTCCCAATTCCCAATTCCACAATTCTACAAAGGTAGGACTAGAGCTCAAACGAAAAAGTTGCTTTCTTTGAATAACACTAGCACATACCTTTAGAGAAAGATTAGCGTTTGTGATGGAGAAAGGAGTACTAGTGAGGACTGAGGCTGCACAGGGCGCTTGAAGGTTCAGACTTCAGAGGACCTGGCCTTTTATACACGCTCACGCGTGATGATTCCTGGTAACCAAGACTTGAGAGTATATTTAGGGAGATGCGATGTGAGTGAGAGAGAAAATGGTGAGGATCTATCTGCCTGCGGCCTGCTGCTCTGTGGACTGTGGGAGCAGAGGTCACTCTCTGTGCGTGGTGGAGCCTGGATGTGTCGATCTGGAGTGAGAACGAAGCTAGAACTAGAATGACCACGGTTGGGACTTTGGAACGAAGAGCACAGCGTGAAGAGAGAGAGAGAGAGAGAGGCATAGCACAGGCACCCATGTTAGGTGGGCATGTGAGCCTTCACCAACCTCTGTCGGCTTGCTTCGATCTCTATTACCACGTACGTACGCTGCCCGTGTCGAGATTCTGCGGCCGTACTCGCCTCGCTCTCGTTCGCCGCCACCTCTCAATGCAATTCATCGCTCTTCACACAAGGTGAGATGCCGAGATTCACGGGCAAGCCACTGCGCGCTCTGACCGACGGAAACGAGGACGACGACGGCGACGCCGTGCATGGGAAGCGAAGCCACGCTACGGCTAATTCTTGTCTAATGTCTAGCTGACAGGGCCTAGATTCTCGATTAGTGAGACCACGAGCAGCGTTAGCTCGATTGATTAGCTCATGCGTCGCCTGCTAGCTCTCGGCAGGCAGCACGCGCGCTCACGGTTTCTTGGCGCTTGCTCGTCCAATCACGGAACTCATCACTCCATGTCCATGCCGCCTCGAGATCGATCCACACGGCGGATGCACAGGGGCAGGGGCAGCTGTGATGCTGATGCCCGGCTATTGGATTAGAAAAGAGTCAGTCTATCCAACACTTCAGTTGTTGGCACAAGCGATTTTTTCCCGGCTGTATTGTTCATCTTCATCCTCTCTCCGTCACCATATACCGCTCCGCCCTTGGCACAAATCACAAGTAAAACATCATAAATTACAAGTAATAAAATTTTTCTATGAAAGGACAAGGATAAAATTTGGTGCCTAATAACAAAGCTGGAGAAGACGTTTTGTACCGGTGGGCCACTCGCCATCATCTTCAATTGTCTATGTTGTACTGTAAGTCCATTGGCTACTTATGTCTTATTAATAAAAAACGGGTCTATATGCCCGATCACGGAAAAAAAAGGTTTTGGGAAGAAGAAGCTCGCTGGAGTTGCGAAAGATGCGGGGCAGGCATGGCGGCGGTGCTGAGTGCGGCCATAAAAACTGAGTGTCCCTTAGCTACTAAAACACACGGTTGTTGTATAGCTTAATACCTGCACCCCCCATGCGGTTTCAAAATCGTTTTATTGGGTAGCAAAACAAACGACGTGCCCACAAGGAGCTCTAAATAGTTATGATCACTTGATCAGTATCGAAAATACTAGTTTACTTGGTGAAGATAAGTTGGTTGGTGTGGTTAGGGAGGGGGGCATATGGCCCTTTGATCTCAACTAAATTCCCCTCCCGTAGCCAACCAAGACCCTAGTGGGAGATGGAAAATGATCTATTTCCTACGACTAGGATAACGGGGTAGTGCTCCATTTGGATATTGGCATTTTAACAACACATCTATACGTATATAATCATCTTCTCTTCAAGATCTCGTAAAGGCACTTCAAAGGAGAGGAAAAAAAATTATGTCAGCTTACGTCTCGAGCAAATTGAACTTGTAGTGAAAAATTCATTTTAAGGGCGCTTAACTTGTCTAGTGGTATAACTCATGAGCTTGTTTTAACCAATTTTTCTATAAAGCTAACGCCATCCGAGCGGTCAACTAGCTTGCTCCACTAGTTCGTGTCCCCTTCTCGTTCCTTCTCACCCTGTTGTTCTGCCATTGGCCCATTGTCTTTCCCAAATTCCGAATCTAGCTCAGCTACTAAGGGCCAGTGGTGAGTTCGCAGGTTGGATCCAAAGAGCGTGGGCTTGGATGATGCAGCGGCGTGGTGCCTGGTGAGAGGCACCTTTTGGGATGACGCCCCGCGCTATATCAGCATTGCATGGAGTTAGTATCAGTGTATCACTTAATTGGCCAACGAGGCAACGATGTAGCTCGCTTTGAGGTGGGAAACCAAAAGAGTGGAGAAAGACGAAGCAGTTTCGCGTGCCTCAGCCCTAAGAAGGTGTGAGAGCAAGTGGTACGAGCTACATGACGGTAAAAGTGAGACTTTAAAGTAGTCAGCTCAGGCAGCTATATATGTTGACAATGTGGCTGCCCCAATAATAGATCTATGGGTGAAAATGTGATGATCTATTAGCACTCATTGTTTACACTAATCCCCTCAAAAAACTTTAGCAGCACACTAGGTGTTAGATCTAAGAATCTAGGAGTAGTAATAAATTGCCAATATGGTAACAACTTTAACGGCTTGTAGTTGTAGGTGAGCGAGCGCGGCCGGTAATAACAAGAGTGTTGAGTGCATTGGATCTACATGAAGAGGCAAGGAATCTCATAATCGGAGTAGGTACGTTCTGCTGTCTGCTGGTCCAGTACTAATAAGAAATAAGCATGCATAGATGACCCAAAAACAAACGGTGGCCTTTGGGGCCAGCCGAGATTATATATTAGCTGGCTGCTTTTTTACACTGTTGCTACCTAACCCCAATAAATCCATAAAGTGATAATGGTCATCGCTCACCATATCATATGGATCAGGACAGACGACAGTCTTTGAGCTACTAGAAGGCTAGTACTGGGGTAACACAGTGTGACTGACACTGGATACTCTGACACGACTGAACGGTCATGACCCATGCTTGCATTGCATGCCTAGCATTATCGTCAAAATCCCAGGATTCACCGCACGCAACGCAACTATCCCGCGGAGCATCATCGTCTTGTGAA